>JADMNL010000034.1:78265000-79465000 GCA_016271365.2 Neoceratodus forsteri
ACCTGGGGGTGGTGGTGGATGTCAAGATGAACAACTTGAAGACTTGTAGAAGGGCAGCAGCCAAGGCCAACAGGATGCTGGGATACATCGCTAGGGGGATCACCTCCAGAAGGAGGGAAGTGATACTCCCTATGTATAACTGCTTGGTGAGGCTGCACCTCAAGCACTGCATGCAGTTTTGGAGGCCACACTTAAAGAGGGACATCGAACTACTGGAGAGGGTCCAGAGGAGGGCAGCCAAAATGATCTGGGGCTTGGGGGACAGGACTTATGGGGAGAGGCTCGAAGAGCTAAATATGTACACATTGGAAGAGAGAAGGGACCGGGGGGACATTTTTATTTATTTATTTAGTTCTAGGATTACAAATACCTTTGAGCCAAGGCTATTTTACAACGGTTCCACGTCATGAGGTACAGTTAGACAGAACATAACAGGCAAAATAGTAAAATGGATGTACATACAATATTGCATACGAGAAACATAATCTGATGTATCTTTAAAGAAGAGAAAATAAATGAAAAGAAAGGAAATGGAACAGAGGGGGTGGGGTGGAGGAAGGGGGGACAGCAATGGGAGATTTGGTGTGGTAGTGGGAAGAAATGGTAGGGAGGAGGCGGGGAAGGAGGAGGGTGGTGCAGCCTGGGGGCATTGTCAGAGAACACTAGAAGTGCAGGAGTTGGGCACGATGGTGTCTGCAAGTGCTAAGAGGCTGTGGCTCATGTAGATGTAGAGAGCAAGGGGTGCCACGGTGTAGGGATCTGTTCAAAGTCCGGGATGCCAGTCTCTGGAGATTTCATTGCTAGACATTACAGTCACAGGTGTTGGAGGCAATGAGTGAGTGGTGGAGCCTGGTTTTGAAGGCACCAAGCATGGGGGCAGTGGTGATATCACTTGAGAGTTCATTTAGCCAGCAAGCGGCCCGGTAGGCAAAAGGTCTTTGTCCTTGGGTTGTGTGGCAGTAGGGGATTTGGAACTGCTGCAGTTTGGACCCCCAGGTGCACCAGCTGCTTTTTTTAGGTTGTAGGAGAGTAGCAATACCAGGTGGGGCGAGGCCCATCAGAATTTTCTTAACCACTATCCAGGTTTGATACTTAATGGGCATGCCAAGTTGCAGCCAGCTGGTTTGGGAGTAGAGGTCACAGGTGTGTGTATAACATTGAGCGCCAGTGCCTTGTTGAGGGGATGGTTACCCGTTTGAGCACGGTAACAGTAGTTGAGCTGTAGATGATGAGGCCATAGTCAATGGTGCCAATGATGGAGGTGTGGATGGCAGCGGTCAAGGCTGTAGGGGGAAGGTGTCTCCTGTGGTGGAATAGCAGGCCTAGTCTGGAGTTGGCAGTTCTGGCAATGCTGTTGATGTGGTCAGTGTAGGAGAGATGTGAGTCTAGGGTGATCCCAAGGTATTTAAAAGTTTGGACCTGCTCAAGTAGGCCGCCATGACTGGTATATATGGAGAGGTGATGCAGCTTATGTTTATTGTGGGTGCTACTGAAGATCTTGGTCTTAGTTTTTTTCTGATTGAGGATCAGTTTGTATTGGGTGAACCAGTTCTCAATAGTGGAGAAGCAATGCTGGAGCTTGTCTTGCACATCATCGGTGTAGAGTATGATTTGTTGAGAGCTGGAGGCCGGCAGTGTATTTAGGAACAAGCTGAAGAGAAGTGGTCCCAGGATGGATCCCTGTGGGACACCAGAGCAAGCAGGTTTGACTTCAGAGAGCATATCCGCAATTTTTACACATTGTGACCTGTTTGCGAGGTAGCTTTTGAACCAAGATATAGAATCTGGGGAGAGCCCAGCCTTTTGAAGCTGGGCAAGAAGAAAACTGTGGTGGACAGTATCAAATGCCTTGGTTAGGTCAATATAGATAGCACCAGTGAGTTGTCCTTTGTCCAGTGAGCTGTGGATTGCCCCAGTGACTTCAAGTAATGTGGAAGCAATGCTATGG
The DNA here is from genome assembly GCA_016271365.2 of Neoceratodus forsteri. Taxonomy (NCBI): domain Eukaryota; kingdom Metazoa; phylum Chordata; order Ceratodontiformes; family Ceratodontidae; genus Neoceratodus; species Neoceratodus forsteri. Next base: position 78,266,949 of record JADMNL010000034.1, read on the forward strand.
CCTTTCCTGAAACCATGTTGTTGCCTACAGAGGATGTTGTGCTTGTCCAGGTATTCAGTAAGCTGGTCCGATACTATGCATTCCAGGGCTTTTGAGAGAGGTGGCAGGATTGAGATTGGATGGTAGTTCCCATGGTCAGTCTTGTCACCGCTTTTGTGGATTGGGGTGACAGTGGCTGACTTCCATATTTCTGGGAATTAGCTGAGGGTAAGGGAGAGGTTAAAAATCTTGGTAAGGGGCCCCAGCACCTCTTCTAGGGTGAGGGACAGCAGCTTGAGATTGAGTGTATCATTGCTAGATCTGGATTTACTGATGGCTTTGGTGACGTACTTATGAACAACGTCCTTATATACTACTTTGATGTAGAAGGGAGGGTGACTACCAGGAGTTGTGGAGTTGGGGGTTTCAGGAGCATCATCATCATTAAAGAAATTTTGGGGAAGGACACTGCTGAGATCAGTGAAGGTGGTGTTGAACGTATCAGCGATGGTTTTTGGGTCAAGTGTGGTAATCCCATTCACCTTTAGCATGGCCGGCGTGGATCTGGATTGCTTCCCGGTGATTTATTTTAGATTGTTCCAGAAATCCCTCCCATTTCCCCAGGAGTCAGTGAGTGCTTTCTTGTAGTAGTCAGATTTCTGTGATCGGATGGTTTTTGTGCAGTCATTTCATGCTTGTTTATAATTTTGGATGTCACCTTGTTTCCCAGTGGATCTGGCCAGTTTCCACAGGTGGTCCCTGGATTTTAGCTTTTTTAGGAGGTCACCAGTTAGCCAAGGGTTGCAGAGGGTTTTAACTTTGCACTTTTTTTGGGGTGCAAATAGGTTACAGGCTTTATTAAGGATGTGGATGAAGTGGTTCAGAGCCAGGTTTGCATCCGACGCCAGGAAGATAGGAGTCCAGTCTTGTTGGAGGAGGTGTGATTTGAGGTGAGTTAACTGGCCATGGGGGAGGACTCTGCTGTAGATGATTTTAGAGGGAGGTTTGTGGAATTTGTTAGACCAGGTACAGCTGATGGGGGAATGGTCACTGAGTGAGTCCGGAAGGACGGCGGAGTTAGAGTTCCGAGAGGGGTGGCTAGTCAGGATCCAGTCAAGCAGGGTTCTAGTCCCTGTTTTATAGTTCTTTCAGGTTGGGGAATCCAGCATCTGTGTTAGGTTGGTCAATAGGACAGAGTCTTTGAAAGTGCCCGCCTCGGCCGAGAGCCACTTGATATTGAAGTCTCCCAGGAGAATGGTTTCAGAGTCAGGTGGTTGTGATCTGACAAGGTCTAAAATGGCAGTAAGGCCTGTATCTTGCTCCTTTGGAGGAATATATACCATAATGACTGTGAAAGCCTTATTATGGGCACCAAGTAGGATCCTGATGGGGAGAATCTGCGCAGGGCAGGTCGCAAGGGCGGGTTCAGTTTGGTGGCCCAGGATAGAGTCTTTCAGGTACAGGGCACAACCTCCACCTTTTTTGATTTGCGATCGAGCCTAAAGACATTGTATCCTGTGATGGTAATTGCCGGGTCAGGGACCGGGAAGTGAGCCAGGTTTCAACAACTGCCAAAATGTCAGGATTATGTTGGAGAGCAAAAGCTTGCAGGGAATCAATCGTGTGGAGCAGGCAGCAGATATTCAGACATGATCAAGGTCTTCAGGTACATGAAGGGGGTAAATAGGGGAGGAGCAGTCAGGGTGCTCCGAAGGAAGGAGGGGGGCAACTAGAGGGCATGGGTGGAAGCTGGAGGGGGGAGATTCAGGGGAGAAAGGAGGAGGTGCTACTTCACTGAGAGGGTGGTGGAGCCATGAAATGCATTGCCCAGGGGGCTGGTGGAGGCAGAGACAGTGGAAGGGTTCAAGAGGGGATAGGTACAGGGGAAGGATTCTGGAAGCAAAGTCCTGTGCAGTGAGAATATCCAGGACTCGGAAGGGAGAAACCAGAGAGGGCGAGGGGGGCAGCAAGATCAGCTCCCAGGGCGGGGGCTGACCAAACGAGCAGACACGAAAGACCATTAGGCCTATTCTGCTGGCATTTTAGTATGTTAGTATGCTAACACTAGGAATACAGGGACAGAGGTTTGAACACAAGCTCCACAATGTTTTGCACAGCTAGCCACTATCAGAAACATTTTCGAGGTGTGTGTGGTATTGACTTTGTACTGGCCCAGCTAAAGATGGGGAACTGTAAAGTGCAAAGAGAAAGAACTCATGAAAACCTGGAGTACTGTGCCCAGTTCTGGAATCCTCACCTCAGAAAGGATAGAGATAGGCTGGGACCATGGGGAGCAAGGTGACAGAATGATTCGGGGCCAGCAGGGCATGTCCTATGACTGGGAGCACTTCGAGGCACTGGACATGTACTGGCTGGAAGCCACAAGAGAGAGATAAGGTATGATGGAGATCTTCAAGATCCTAAAAGGAATGAACAAGGTGAACTGTGGCAATAATTTAGCTTGAATACTACCTCAGAGTCATGTGGACACCAGCGGAAAATGACAGCAGAGTGGCTCAGAATGTACATGAGGAAGTATTATTTTATAAAAAGGGCGGTGGGGCCCTGGGATAGTCTATCTGCCGAAGTGGTGGTTGCTGAAAGGGCTGGTGGATTCAAGCATGATTAGGACAGAAACTAAATGAAGGATATAGTCATTAGTTGCTGAGGCGGCAGAAGCTGAATGGGGAATTGGGGGAAGCATGGAGAGGGCTAAGACCCTGGAGGGACAATAAGTCCCAGGGTTAAATCGGGAACTCGGTCAGACTGGATGGGCCGTTGGTCTTTTTCAGCCATCGTTGTCTATGCTTCTATGAGGCTGCCTTAAAGCAGCTGGGCAACTGTTCAGCACCTTCAAATCTTGCGGATGTACCTGTCTCTAATTAGCGTCCCCCCCACACACACACACACACAAGACCTGATCCACATAGCAGTTTGACAAGTACAGGGGTTCTGCTTGATAATGTTTATAAAAAAAAAATAATAGGACAAACATTTACGATTACGAAATCCTTGTCTGCCAGTGAAAGTTGCCTTGATATAAAGTCGGAGGTCTAAAGGCTTACCTGTGGGCCCCTATCGGACTAAATATCAGTTTTATAATAAATAATCAATGATTTGGGGGACCCAGCATGGGTAAGGGTGCACAAGACCATACGTCTTTTCTGGTGTACATGAGGGAATGGATTCGAAGCAGAACTGTGTAAATACTGGGAAGCAAAGACAGTTCAAATAAAACACCATCACCTAAAAGTTTCATAAAATGATTATTGGTGGGTCCCAGATCCCTGGCGTTTCTATGGGACCATGGAGAAGTCTGAATGAATGTTTCAGACTTATACAGGGAAATGACATTATTTGTTATGCAATACAGTTTACAGGGAAATACACAGGGCCCAGCATGCAGTCACATAAAAAGTTTACTGGGAGCCCCGACCCCATATCCTTTTATGTGTGAACACTTCCTGTCAGTCTAGCAGCTGCCTGAGGTGACATGGGCCAAGGTGGCAGGCAAGGACAGAGGATCCGAACCGGCCACAGAAAAGATGCAGAATAGGATACAAAACCCTATTTTTGGGATAGCTGGCCGGCCTGCAGTCACCAACAGTATAGCTGGTGCCGGCATTGGAGCATGGGGGGGGTGCTACTCCAACTCATTTATTGATTGGTTCCTTCACTTTGTGTCCTGGTAAATTTACTGTTACTGGGCTGGGCAGAGGCTGTTCATGTGACATTGGGGGGGGTCACCATTCTCACCAAGGTTCTGTAATAGGTGTGCATCTAACCCCCCCCAAATAAGAAAAACACACACACACCATCACAGGGGACATATACACCCAGAATGACCTGCACCAGCTCCAGGCCATTTCAAAAGGTGCTGAACAATAACTGGAGAAGAGAATCGAACCATGTTACCCCCTTACATACATCACTGCAGCCTATGAGATGGCTTGAAATGTTGCCAGGTTGTTCGTGCAAAACCAGGCAACTAGATAACAAGTTATGCATTTTTCCTGAAAGAAAACACTACCACGACAGAAAGCCTTAAAATATATCCAGAGACTGTTTGTTTCCGTGTCCAGCCTAGTGGACTACTAGGGGATGTGTGTGTGTGTGTGTGTGTTGGGGGGGGGGGTACTGTAAGGTTGCCTCTTATTTTGATTTTATTCTTTTGGTAACCAGGTATAACAACTGTCAATTTGGTGTTCCACTCTGGAAGTACAATTTGAAAGATTTTAATAAGTGAGCAGAGGCTGGCCGGGGATACAAACAGCAATACTATCCAGACTTCTGCCTCCTTATTTAAGGCTGTTCATGCACCAGCACCCTTCTAGACAGACAGAATTAAAAGTAAAACTCAAATATGTACAACATGTGTGCATAATTTAAAATAAAACTATCTTAAACATTTACAGTGTGTGCATATTTAATAGAGAGCGGATACCTATACCATATATATATGATATATAGACTCTTTAAATCTTCGGATTTTAAAATGAATGAAGTCCTAGATAGTAAGAAACCCCAAATCAGCCCTGCCTAAAGACAAGTTTTGAAAAAAATGTTCTGTTGCATTCAAGCGCATCCAGGGGTCTGTAGCTACAGTCTTGTTTTGCTAAGGTCAGGCGAGACTGGGGGTTCTCCAATAAAAATAAATCTCGAATTAATTATGGCCTCAAGCAAGGGGCCAGACAGCCGGGGCTGCTGCGTTGCAGCTAGAGTCTCGGCTGTAACCTACACTTCTGCTTTTCTTTCACTCCTTGGCTTTAAAGTTAATGGAACTCGCATACAGCCCGAATCCATGATTCGAATAATATTAGTTTACTTTTTATCGTGTTATGTACAGTATTTCGCAGATTGACCCGTTATGGACCTTTTGGTATACACCAAGTTCTTGGCAGCAACTGGAGTAATTTGGATAATTTACTGCACGGAATTTCCACAGTTCTGTCTGATTTATTTTTAACCGTCTGCCACCCATATCCAGATAGGTCTTATTAAGTTCATTTTACACTGTGTTTACCGAGAATAGCCTAACTGAGACGCAGCATCTTGTTTTCAGAAAGTCCTGCCTCTAATCCAAAATGTGATGGCTGGGAGAGAGCGCATGGAGGTCAAGTGACTTGCTCAGGAACACACAGTGAGTGAGCACAGTGGCTCCTGGGTGGAATGTAAGCCTGTGATCTCCCCCTTTCCTAGTTCTGTACACTTTAACCAAGACTGCCACTTCTTTACTATACAGGTTACGTGACAAGTTGCTTTATTTTGCTGGGTAGCTGCAGAGTTGGTCTAAAGCTTTGAAAGTCCACCCGCCTGAAATGTCTGCGAAGACTTGGTTACAGGGAGAATTCATTTTAATATAAACAAGGGTTTTGGCAAGGCTGTAACTTGGCAAGTGTCCCTGGACTTGTGCAGTGTTTGGTGGAAATATACAGAAACCCTCGCACCTTCTCCCTCCCCCACCCTCACTCCTCAGCTGGAAATCTGCATTCTCCTATAGCCTCCCGTCCACCCAAACCAGCTACCTTCCTCCATGCACCTCTTCATCTACCTTCTCTCCCTCAGGCGCCAGCTAAAACGTATCCCCTCTGTTTCTTGCCCCTGCCGCCCTCTACCTTAACCCTTCCAAACCCTTCCTCTGCAATTCTGCCCTCCCCCATAACCGTCTGATGGCTTTGGCTGTTTGGTATGTAGTTTAACCAGCGCGTTCCACTACTCCCCTCAAGACTCGGTCAGTCTTGGCTCATTCTGGCACCGAGCACTTTTTGATCATGTCCTGACTGGTGTACTAATTTATTTCTCCTCTGTTATATGCAAGGATTTTGCTTTCTTGTTTGTTCTACACTCTACTGTTGCAATTTATTGTTACTGTCATCACTGTAACCACATAATCTGACTTGCTGTAATCTTTGTTATTGTGTTCTCCCCTCTCCATTTCCCCTGATTGCAAAATAAAATAAAGATAGATAGATCGATAGACAGACAGACAAATATTGTCTACAGATAGACAAATACTGTCTACGGATAGATAGATAGATAGATAGATAGATAGACAGACAGATACATAGATACTGTCTACAGACAGACAAATGCTGTCTACAAATAGATAGATAGACAGATAGACAGGTACACAGACAGATATAGATATTAAACAGGCCCAGACCATGGCTTACAGGTGTCTTTTCTGATGTAGGGCCATACACAAAGTAGTAGAGTCACCGAGCATGTCCCCAGGCCTGTAACATAATTAGCACAGGGTGCTGCATGCTATACATGAAGCAGTATACTCAGGGTATATGTTCCTGGACCTGTAGCTTGCCTGGTCCAGGTCCCAGTGCAGAGCTGTAGTGCAGGGCACCACACCTATACCTTGCGTCATGTAGGTGTGGGTCATATGGAAGGCAGCAGACCTGTGCTGCAGTGCCCAGGTCTATAACTTGCCTTGCATAGGGGCTTGGGGTTCTTACCTGATGCTGCATACCCTTGGTGCATAACCTGGACCTGGATCTTGATTGAGACATGGTCCTGCTGGTGCTGTGTAAAAAAGCTGACCCACGGTGTGGGAGCCCAGACCTATGTTCTGTGCAGGGCCCTGTGACCTATACATGAAGCAGTAGATACACGTGGGATGGTGAAAGACCTGTAGGTTAGGGTACCAGGATAGTGAATCGAGAGGGGGTGGGCATTATATCTGGCTTTGTGAAGGGCCCTATGGCCCATAGGTGAAACAGAAGATACATTTGGGACCTGACCAGTAGCTTGGCCTTCAGTCATGAGGGTAGACAATGGGGAGGGGATTGGCATTAGTGCTGAAATACCCTTATGCTACATTTCCTGTTTTTTGTGGCTTAACAACACTAACACATGCACTAATATATATACACACACACAGATATATATATATACACACATATATATATATATATACACACACACACACACACATATATATATACATATATATATATATATATATATATATATATATATATATATATATATGTGCAATGTATTTCACTGCTTTTATAGAAAGATATATAGCAACTAATACCTTATCTTTGTACAGGGCTTGCATATACAGCAAACGTGTGCTCAGCACCAGACCTGTAGCTTACTTTGCACAGGGTCCATGGTTCTGATCCACAGCTATCTGCCTGCATGAGTTAATATTTGCTGTTAAGGGTTTTAGTGCTTTAAATGTTTGTTTCTTGAAGTAACCTTTGTGGTTTACTGCACTAATTATTTTTTGTTTGTGTATGGCTAATAAAATAATAATAGAGTTTTATTTTTCGTTATGTGCTTGATGTATTTCAATACTCAGAATAATTCAGGGAGGTTAAAGAAAGCAATGCATTGTTTTATGTTTTACCATATCCGTCATGTTTTTTACTATTCCAGGAGAAATTCAACAAAGGTAAAAAATCATTGCATTGCTGCATTTTTGGCTGTGTGGTCAATGGATCTATTTTAATTATTCTCTTTTTTCTCCCATGTTGCATTTTGCAAATGTACACGTGAACATTTATCAAAAGTAGTACTCAATGGTTTCACAAACGAATTCACAATTTTTAAAAAAACAAGTAGAATAGCAGTCATATTATAAACACTATATACTGTGTTGTTTCACAGTGTATGCATTGTGGTTATGTGCTAACCAATGGCTCTGTGATGCTGTTTGTATCTTGTTGAAACTACTCAATAAACGCATTAACTGCGAAAAAAAGTAAATCAGAAACATTACATTTTCTTAGTACAGCAACTCAGATATTGAGAAGAACTGTCTTCTGACAATTACATACGTGTCAACATTTACTATTCTGTAAGCGTGTGTATGTGCGTGTTTGCAATTTAGAAACTGCTGCTAGTGTCTAACTTTAATTTGGAAAACATTGTTGCATTTGTTTCAGATATGTTTTGTTTCAGTCCATACATGCATATTTTTTTTCAAACTTTAAACCTTAATAACGTCACAATGGTAAAAAAACATTCTCCAATCACCAAAGCCCCAATTTTGAGACAAGATCCAACAAACCAATAAGCTTGAAAATGTAACACTTTTTGTTCTTTACTTGTGGGCAGAAAAGTCCTAACATTGGGGCAATTACTTATATTCAGCAATCTGTAACAACAATAACAACAAAACAAATTAAAAAAAAAAACTACCAAACTAATTTTACTAAAATTAGAAAATTAGCTTCTATGACCAAAATTGCACCTATCAGTTTTCAAAGTCATGGTGGCTAAGATGTCCAAGTTATAAATTATCAAACACATACATACATACATACACACTAACTCAACCCCGACCTACTGGTGCTTCAAATATCTATCTATCTGTGTAATCTTATATAAAGCTCAACATTAAACATTGTTTATTCCCCCATACGCCTACCTATGTAAGTGCCATCTTAACCAACAGATTAACCACTACTGTATTATTACAGTACTAACCTATAAACACCGTAATAACATATTAACCCCTGATAAACATATTACAAAGTGCATTACAACTTAACAACTGCAAGAACTAACATATGTAATAACAGCCACCATAATAACAGATTAATAACACTTGACATGCCTTATTAACATATGAAAACATCCTAATTCCCATTTTAAATAACATTAGCCAATTAAGTTCTGCACAAAATTAAGAAAAAAACTACACAAAAAAGCTAAAATTAACCACTTAAACCCCAGCAGAGGTGTGACCTATGACAGCCACTCCCATTTGTCCCTAACACAACACAGTATAAAAACACTGCCTTAAAAGGCATGACACAGTATACAGCCCAAATCCACAAACTGCAGACTTACAATCATAATGCATGCCTCTACACAGCAGCAACTTGATACATGAGCATCTAAATTAAGAAAATGTTAAAACACTAAAAAAAACAGGTTCCATACTTAAAAACCAAGACTATTGCCATGCTGTTCACAAGCGGTTCTCAATAACGACTGCAATACATGATCCAAAAGACCACCCACAACTCCTCCTCGTTTTGGAGAACATCTCTCAGTGTCGACAGTGTTGTGCAAATGGTAGCATACACGCAACTATGCCTATGCTCATGTGGACACAACTGCACGCATGTGGAGAAATGATTGTGCACAGGGCAGTGTGCACAGACACCTGCATGTGGATGCTACCCATATTGGGCGAGTGCACAGTGCAAAGGATTACAGTTGCAATTGCAATACAAACTGTTCAAAATGAAACCACCCTAATATATTATAGAAAATACATTCTAGAAAAATCCACTATACTCCTCTTGGAGTCTAACCAGCTCATAGAGGCCACTTGCCTTTTGGGCTTATTGCTGTACGATCATGTTAGCTCCCTGATGGTATCATGTCGTTGTACAAGAGCCATCGACTTGTGTGTGTGTGTGTGTGTGTGTGTGTGTGTGTGTGTGTGGAGAGAGAGCCAGGCACTTACGATAGATAGATAGATAGATAGATAGATAGATAGATAGATAGATAGATAGATAGATACTGTCTGTAGCTAGCTAGCTAGCTAGATAGATAGATAGATTAGTATTAATTGCTTGAACAACGCTTTTCGTGACAATGAGCACTGAGTCATGTTGTTTCACACAAAAATACAAACACACATAAACCTGTGTCCTGTACCGCACACACCATTTCCATTTGAGAAAAAAGTTCCTAAATCCACCCCGGCTTTGCTGTATGGTGTAAGTGATACTGGGTTGGATCTTTCCAATTGAATGCCAATGTCAACGCCGATGAAGGAGAAACACAAACTGTGGGAGGAGTGTTCCATGATGGAAGACTTCGTTTCCTATGCAGATAACACTTGCATGGAAATTGTTATGAGCAGTGACCATTATAGCTTGAATGCCCATGGAAAATTATTTGAAGTGAAACACTGGGGCGTACCTGTTGGCAGCAGTCCAGAGTTATCAAGAGCTGCCTTCCCTGTTTTATAAATCAGTGAATGGAAATGGAGCATTCTGATTGGCTGACAGCATTCTAGCAGGGTTATATTAACGGCTGGAAAAGTTCATACCAAATAGAACCATTAGAGTCTTAGCTATAAAGCATTAAATTTAAAACTATAAAAGTTGTTTATTTTAATAATACCATTAAGGCACTCCTTTGGTTGGGTTACCTTTGTTAATCTGACCATAGGGCTACACGGTACTCGGTTTCATTCCTTACTGTATGATTCGCCTGGGGTTACATTAAAATGGTGACTGCAGGCACTGGTCTTACGTTAATGCTCAGCTGATACTTTGCCGCCAATTTTAGAACCGTATGATCTCACAAAGGCTGAAATGAAGCTAGATCTAACTAGCACAGCGTCATCCTACCTGACGTCACAAGGTCCTAAAATGGGTGGCAACATAGTATCAATACAGGGCAAGCTTAGTATTAGATATCTCTTGACAGCTGGCAGTACTGGTAAGCACTACTTAACTGCTCCCTTTAAGTACATGTCTGACCCCCGAAAGTGTATTTGCAACATCGTGTGCGTGTGTGTATGTGTGTGTCCACTGAAAGGGTTCAAACAATTAGTATTCCATGAACCAGCGCTTTTCAATACCCCGGAAAGACCAACTTAATATGATGAAGAAAGGGGACTTGAGGACATTCTTTTTTCTTTCTTCTTCTTCTTGGTGTGTGTGTTGGGTGGGGGGGTATAGCCCCATAGGATATCCCAGCTGAGATGCAAAATCTGGTTTTCGGGGAGGGGGTGATACTTTTAAACACAGTTTTTATCACTCTGGGGGCTGGAGCACAGGGAGAGCACATGACTTGCTTAGGGTTACATAAGTCAGTGGTTGTGGTGGGATTTGAACCTGGAATCTCCATGTTATCAAACCTGTGCTCTCAACAACTTCACCCCACCGCCTCCATATGGGTTATCCGCAGCTTCCTTCTGTCAGCCTGTCTACCTGTATGTATGTCTCCCTTTCCGAAACGTACTATACAAGTAGGTGTTCATGAAAAGCAAGACCAGTGCAGTTTCCATGTTTAGTTGCACACTTTTTGTACTGGTAAGCTATTAAAACGGTTGGCATGACCTGGCTTGCAGAGATGCAGAAGTTTTGCTGTTTGTGTGTGTGGGGGGGGAAGGGGTAGGTTTTGAGTTGTAGGGCATATATATGTGTGTATGTTGACTACAGAGTTTCTGCTTCAGACATTTTATTGTATGTGAAAAGGACAACAGCGCTTTATAGCATACAGTGAATTACTTGTCTCTCCTGTTTGACAAAACTGGAAGGTGCCAAGGTGCCCCATGCTGAAATTCCCCTAACTCAAAAGAACTTGGCAAAGAAAGGTGTGAGCTCTGAGATAGCTGGATGGATGGACGGACGGACAGACAGATAGATACTAGCGAGTTACTGGGTAATTTGATTTTAAAAACTGCGTTTGCTCGAGGTCCGAAGTGAGCTTGTTTGAGTCACAATGATGTACTGCCTTTGCTGTGTAAAATTGCCACCTCTACTTATACTTTGGATGTTATGAAAGTACAGACTCCTGGTGTCTGCAGTTGTTCTTTACCTTTGTACGTTGTCTGTGTTTTTATGTATCCTACCTTTGTAATGTTTACTTGCATTTGCTTTGTACTCTTCCGGGTTGTGCCTGAAAATAGGCATTTCTGATGTCCGTGCACTTACCCGGTTATCAATAAATAGTAATCCTCTCCAATGATGTCGAAAAATATGGTCATGTAAAATGCTGTACCCCCTACACTTTTACTGTCCCGCTTGGTTAATGCTCCAGTGCCTTTATATTATTGGTCTTCCTTTTCCTCAATATAAGGAAGTTTACTCTTGGGCAAAAAAAAACAGTAGGTAAAAGTGAAGGTCAGGTTATATACAGTTACACAGAACTGACATATAAGGTGGGTCCATTAAGATCAAATATGAGAAAGCCACAATGTAGGGGTGTGTGTGTGTGTGTTCTATCTATGAAATATGCGTTGTCCCAAAAGCCATGTGCTAAATCCATTTATTTCCACATATGTGCGATTAATTTTAGAACTCAAAATTATCACACACACACACACACACACACACACACACACACATTTTTTCCAGTTGGTCTCCTCTTATGGTTGATGTGAGCTTTTTTTTTGTTGTTGTTGTTAATATTAGGGACTAATTTAGGTTTTGAGGATGTGTCACTTTTTATTCCCTTGCCCTTCTAGGTTAACCTCTTGCCTTCACGGAGCTACACCTAAGTGTTGCCATGTGGCAGCACTGAAGTGGGGGAGGGGGCAGCAAGGGGTTAACCATTCTTGGGCTGCCTCTTAATTGGAGTCCAATGTTGTGGCCCCAGGCGAGGGGGCCCTGACCCTACCAGGCAGTATCCAGATGTGTTCATCTCCAGGGAATTCTGTGCAGACCTTCGGACTGGGGGTGGGGGTTGGGGGCAGACAGGGAGGAGAGGTGGAGTGGGGAGAGAGAGACCCCCCCTGTCGCTAGAGACAGTCTCAATCCCAGACTGCAGCTAGCTCTCCGGTCTGGTCTGGTCACGTTCAATCGCTGGCTCTCTGTCTAGCATCTGCACTCCAAATTGGAGCTGAATTGATGAGGCTAATTTCAGAGAAGAAAAAAGGAGCAGAAGAAGGAGGTGGAGGAAGAGGAGGAGGGAGCTGTTGACTCCATGCCATTTGCCAGCAAAATTCTGAGAGAAATACAGGAATAATTCGAACGCTTTTACGTCGACAGTGCTGGAAGCGCCTCTTTCTACAACCGAGTTAATTCGGATTTAGTTTTGGGTTTTTTTTGGATTTAAAAGGAGGAAAGAAGGCTGGACAGAGACCGTTGGACAAGGTAAAGGACGTCAAGTTAACTCTCCAGACTGAGGGATCTGGGCAGGGATTACACATTCGATGAAACAGGCTCCCTTACTCATCTTCGCTTGCTCCTAAAAAATAATCCGTGTAATTCTAGATTTCGGGAGGCAAACAGAGACCTGCAGCTGAGAATCTATTAGAAGAGATTTCCAAGCCCTGTGCCTGCGTATGTGTTTTGTAAGGTTTTGTGTTTGATTCAATGAAGTTTTGTGTTTGTTTTTGATCAGGATAATTATTTAGGTGTGTATTATGGGGCATTCTAACACCAAGACAGCCCTTTTACCGGACATTCCAATCAATCAATCAAAATCTTTATTTATCCAGGCGGGCACCATTGAGCAAGGCTCATTTGCAAGGTGGACCTGGTCATGAATATATCAAAGTACAGTACAGAAGCAGGTATACAAAAAGCAATAATATACAAGGAAGAAAAAGTATATACAGTGTATACAGTACAGTACAAGGTTGAAATAATAAAAAAGCAGCATTATTTTACAGTTAAAGAAGTCAGCAGATGTACAATCAACCATAGGCATACAGGGGTTATAAGCAGAGATCTTTTGAGTGAGGTAGCTGGCAACTATACATATAGGCAGCTTAGAAAGGGAAATAAGAGAAGGGATATATTACCGAAGACTGGGGGAAAAATTGGGCTAAAACCACAGAAAGTGACATGGCTGTCCTGTAAGTGTTTATTATGATAATGACGGAGGAGGGGTAGATAATTGGGACACTGCTATGGATGGGGTGGGATTTTAGCCAGGCTAGAGGACAGGGAAGGGTGGGTGCAGCAGGAAGAGTTAATGGGGAAAGAGTGAGAACCAGGGGTAGACACATGGGGAGCATCAGGACAGAAAGGGGGAGTTGAGGAATTAGTGGGCTAGCCATGAGGAAAGCGTTTGCAAGGTGCTTTCATGTAGGGCTGGTAGAGTGCCTTGAAGATATTCAGGCTAAAAGGGCAGCTCAGCTTCAGGTTCCTTTGTAAACCATTCCACAATGTGGGTAAAGAGAAGATTAGAGCAGCTTTGCTAAATGGGTTTTGACCCTTGGAACTTGGAGGGCAATTAGGGAATAGCACCTTAGAGCATAGGTGCCTAAGGCTCTCTGGGGAATACAATCTGAGACATATGAGGGGAGCTTGTTGGTCACTCTCTGAAGGCCCATAGGGCAGCAGTTTCTATTCCTTCTATAGTGAAGGGAAGTCCAGCCTAACCATGAGTGGAGAGAGCAGTGGTGTGTGGAAAGTGGAAGGCCAGTAATGAACCTAATAACTCTGTGGTAGAGGATGTCCAGCTTAGCCAGTGCAGAGGCAGTGCAGTGGCTGATGGCTGTAGGGCAGATCTGAGTAATCTGTTAAAGATAGGAAGGTAGCTTGAACCAGTTGAATCTTGGCCTCCTTTGTGAGCAAGTGGTTAATTCTGTAGAATAGTCCTAATATTTGCCTTAGTTTCTTCTGTAGTTCTTCGAGATGGTCAGCGAAGGAAAGTTTATGAACAAAACAAATTTCTAAACAAATGTAGCATAAAAGGCATGGGGCTGAAAAACCATGGGGTGTTGACATTCTCATTTCAAATCAAGCCAACAACCCATGAACGTCTGCATTATTTTTCCCCGAGTTCAAGTGCATACAGGCTTTATGAAAAAAAAAAAAAAGGATTTAGACTCCTTAGTTGTGTTGAACAAAAGGTATTTATTAGAGTTGAACTGGTTTGTTGTGTCACATGTGCAATATTATACCGGCTGTAAGCCATCCTTTGTATATGGATGTATGCCTCCGGAATATAGTTTGTGGCTTTCATGCATGGGGTTAAACATGTATACCAAAGTGGGCTTAACGTTTATTATTGCCTGGGCAAAATACTGTTATATATATAAATGGGTGTGTGTGTGTGTTTCTAAGCAGAACTTTTGTTATTTTTAATTATGTGCTGTTCGCTGGGTTTCGAATGTAAGAAGCATTAGATTGTATTGCTAAATGACCAGATGGTAAACATATGTATTTATTTATTTGAGGATTGGATGACACCTTTGAGCATAAGTGCTCTTTTCCAAAGGTTTTACGTCAGTTACAAACAGGTATACAAAGCACAGAAACACATGAACCACATTAGTGACAAAAAGGTAAATTGGCATATGTAAGGTGTATACTACAATATATAAATACAAGCTGCAATGTCCTTTTTTTTTTCTTTTTTTTTTTAATCGGCTATTGCCTTACAGCGTTGTGCGTGCTGTTTTATTGACGGATGGCAGATGTGGCATATATAGTATTTCTAAGTACTATGATATTTTCAGATACTGTAGTCGAGCTTTTCATACGATTTAGCTAGCACGTAAAATGTCTCTTATTTC
Source organism: Neoceratodus forsteri (assembly GCA_016271365.2). NCBI lineage: Eukaryota > Metazoa > Chordata > Ceratodontiformes > Ceratodontidae > Neoceratodus > Neoceratodus forsteri. The sequence continues at coordinate 78,282,112 of JADMNL010000034.1, forward strand.
TTGAAATCTGGTTTTGCATGGGAAAATACGTTTCGTAGTTGAGAATCGTTTGGGATCGAAACAGGTTGAAGTCGTCTGTAGCATCCTGCCTGCAAAACGTTGAAAAAAGTTATAAATGTAGGAAGGATGTGTTTCCCCTCTTCAAAAAAATTCTTCTGTTGGGCAAGTGCAGGACGATAATAGTTAAAAAAAACTGCTATTGTTTATGTGCCTCTTATCTCGATGGGACAGAATATCCTGTCTTTAAAAAAACGTCCTGTGATGCTGAAGAGGGCCGGACTGTTCATGACAGACAAGGGCTTCCTTCTCAAAAGGGGGCCGACAGTGACTTCACTTCCCAAATTTTTGCCGAAAAACCATTCATCCGGTTCTACAGTCCCTGACTCTCTGCTCCGGTTCATCACAACAATAAAAAAGGGAATTATAGCCTCTCCCCCCCCTTTCAAAAATCAGAAATCTTGGGGCTGCCCGGGACTAGGGAGTCGTGACATGTGTGGACTAGTGGTGGTGTCTGCCGCCGAGAATCGCCCCCATGGACGAAACCATCAAGGTAAGAGAGATTATACATATTTACTTGGGGAGACGAAGGTGGAACCCTTGTCAGGCAGCCCCCCCAACTTCGGCCTCCAGCGCCCAGTTATCATCTGCTATCACAGTCCTCCAGTCTTCAGCCCCATTCCCACCGACCGGCCACCAGTTCCTCTGTCCACCTCCAATTCACAGCTGCCATTTATCCCTACCCCCAGGCCCTGTTTCCAGTCCCCCAGGTCCCATCTCCCAGTCCTGCCAGTTTCCTGTTTTCTCTTCCCCCAGTGATCCAGGCCCAGGTCCCAGTTCCCATCTCCCAGTTCTCGCAGCTTTCAGTTTCCCAAACGCTTGGCCCCAGTTCCCAGCTCTCTGTTCCCAGTGCAGTTGGCAGCTCTCAGTTTCCAGGTCTTTGCTTTCAGCTCCTAGGTCTCCAGCTTCCAGGATTTCAGTTCCCAGTCCCAACTCGGTGCCTGCGGGGAGGGAACCTACGGCTGCTTGGGGAAGGGGCGCGGGCTGGAGAAGGAGAATAGCAAACACCCCCCCCCCACACACATCGCTGATCCCAGCTCCTGCCCCCAGTTATTAGCCCCTCTTCTACCGTGTTTCCCGGCTGCGTTTCCTTTCCTTCTGCCGGCGCCTGAGGGGTTGTAGGTTTGTGAGGGCGGCCGAGTCAGAGCAGTGGTTTACTATAGGATTCATGTTGCCTGCTTTGGGTTATTTGCAGCATTTGCGCTCAGTCTGTATACTGATCCCAGTGCCAGCCCGCCCATGGGGTCTGGACTGCACCGGACTCAGCTCCATTTTCTAATTTTGTAGTGGTGGTAGTTTAGTTGCTTTGTAGCCCCAATTATTGGAAGCCGTGTAGAGTGTATATGTGTGTGGGGGGCATCTGTGTCTCAGAGAACCCCTCCCTTTTGGAGAGATATAAATAATCATATTCCGGAACAAAGTGAAGCAAAGTTAACCAGGAAACCTGCCTCACCTCACGTCTCTTTTATTTAACTGCTTCCTGACACACACACACGGGTGTCGCTCCACCTCTCCTGCGGAATTGTCCGAATGGATGGTATTTTTCATTCCTTCAAATCAAATGCCAGAAATACAGTTTCGATTGGTTGCTGTTTAATGACTTTTAAACCTTCATATGTCAGGCTTGCACAGTTGCCTATAACAGTTTTTGTTGTTGTTGTTATTAAGGATATCAGTGTTGCTTTCATTAGAGTCACTGTCTGTTATCCTGCCGCGCCCAGCACTGCTATTAAAACACCCTTAAGTCTGAGCAGAAAAGTTCTTACAACAGTATGTTCTTATAAAGTTACAAGAAGGCTTAATTGAAAACTGAAATAGACATAGCGATTGGATACGTTTATTGACCCACCAACTTGTCATTTTCAGTATCCAGGGAACACCCTGAAGTAAAATCAGTGTTTAATACATTGCAAAACCAGCCCCAAACTAGTTTTTTTTTCTCTGTAACCCATTTTTAACGCTATCTGAGAATCTTTCAAACATTGTTTTAATCCAAGCGGAGATCAAGTAGGATCTGCAGTAATTCTGTTAGCAAGGGACAATGGGCAGACTAGGTGTACCAAGCGGTCCTTGCCTGACGACTAATTCTATATTTCTATGTTTCTGTAAGTGTCGTTAAATTCTTTCTGGCCTAAATACTCACATATTAACAATTCTGTGCCCAGCTTCAGATGCAACTATCCTCTCTAGTTCAGTAATGCCTGTATTGCCTTCTTGTCGCTGTCTGTTTGAAACTTAATAGTAATACATACCCGATGTTATAGTAGATTGTATTTTATGTGAATGTTATGTAACGATTATACACACCAAAAAAATACATATATATATATATATATATGCAACATCCTTTTTGACCTCTTGTTAATGGTTATTTGAGAAACAATATATATGTTATATCTGTCTGTACCTGTGTTGTACACTTGAACATTTGAAAAAACAAATAAAAAGATTAACTGAAAAAAAAAGTTTATATCCAGAAAAATATATATAAAGGGAAATATTGTTCTGTGTGTGTGTGTGTGTGTAGTATGGAAATGTATTTGATATCACTTTCCTGGCAAGTTTTTTTATCACTTTGTAAACAATTGGTCCACCTCAGTCCTTGTTCTGGCCATGTTTACCATCTATAAAGTACATTTTATCGACCTCTGACCAGAAGTAAATATTGCTCCATAATTAAATAGGTTTACAAAATGTATTAAAATAAAGTTTAATTGGTTAGAGCTAGTCACCTGGCCTAACATTAAATTTAGGGTCATATGTAGCCCCCAAACACACACATATACTAGCTGCTGTTTTTATTATTTTTTTTAATTTTTGTTGACCAGGTAGGTGTGCTAGACAACAAAGCTGCTTGTTTTCAGGCCCAGATTTATTTTTGATAAACTCATTCAGGTATACCAATGGCTGTCTGCCTTCTGAGAATATAACAAAAAAGGCAGGAAATATTAAACATATGGGCAATTCAAACTGGGAACACTGTGTTAAAGGTGATGAAAAATACAAAAAAATGTTTGTACCTCCTGATGCCTCCCTGTTTTTCTTAAGTCCATCCTATATTCTGATATGCTTCGACCTTTTTTGGTTAAAATAATAATAATCCAGTTTTTGTTGTTCATTGTGCCTGTAACTACCCTGAATCCCTCTCACCTCACCAGCGACTGCTCTTTCTCTGTTCATGTGGCCTGCACTTTCGGTGGCAACAGTTACACCACTCCAGTCATTCAGAGGAATAGCATGGGCTGGAGTAACTGATGTCATGGACTATATTGGTCATATGAAAAGAGAGGGTAGCTAGTGGTGAGAGGGTAATGCTATGAAGATTTAAGGGTCCTAAAAAGGGAAATTTGGAATTTATCCAAAAATGACTAAATTATGTCACTACATGACTGAGGGGGGAGAAAACAGGAGACATTTAGGGGATATCCTCTTCTGTTTCTGCAACTCGTGTGAAATATATATATATATATATAAATATATTATATATATTGACCTGTACATGATGGTCATCTAAACATTTAAAATCCACAAAATAAACCCTGGGTCCCCATACTTGTTTTTGAGTTCTATATGAGACATAATGCCTCTAGTAAATGGTTCAGTGCTGTTGTGCATGGAAATCCATACACTCCAGATGCTGTGTCACTACAGTAGTGATGTCAGAATGCTGTTGTAACACAGTAGTTGTGTCACTACTGTAGTACAACAGCATAGAATCTTCTGTCTATTAAGACTCCTCATGCTTACCTACACTACAGATTCCTCATAAGAAATACATCAACAAGACTGAACCTCCCATGAACTATGTATTGTATTGACTTATTGTATCAATTGACTGTTTTTTTTTTTTTTGTTTGTTTTTTTGTACTGGATGCAAATGTAAATAAGAGCTTGCTCTTAACTTGCTTTCCAATAAATTTGAATTTGAACTATTGGACTTACATGTCCTTCATTTGGTACCCTTGTGCAGGTCCTGCTGATGCATCCTGCCTGCTTGGGGTCTGCTCTGTATATAATGTATTTATTGTTTCAGGCGATACTTTGACTGTGGCTCTGCTTTTGTGGCTCAGAGCTGTATAGAATTGTATAATGCACTGGTCATAGCCTTGGTGACTCTATGTACATATTTTGTTCCTGTTCTAACTGTATTTACTGATTGCTTGTGTTATGTTCATCTGGTTCTACCTGATTATGTGTAATGCCTAACTTGTATCATGTTGTCCTCTGTATGAACTTGTATTTCATTGTACTCTCCCGGGTCGTACCTGAAAATAGGCAAATGTCTTGTCTAGTGTACTTACCTGGTCAACAAAAGCTAAATAAATAAATATTAGAAGTGTTGCCAGCTCATGAACCTATACTTAAATCACAATAACTGTTCTTACTCTTATCCTGGTGTTTGCATTCCATATTTATTTGGCTACAGTTTAAGCCTTAGAAAGAAGGTAAATTAAGTAAAACAAACATATATTATAGAAAATAATATATGAGCAACCATTCACAGCAAGGCTGGTGTTGCCATCTGGGGCTGAGATTACATCATAGAGACCTCTCTAGCTTTGCTCTTGAGGTCTAAAATGTTATCTGACCCTTCCACGGGAACACAGCACTGTTGTGTATGGCTGCCTATATATTATTCCATATGTCTGAAGCGTTAACATGAATGTGAAAGGAACACTAAATCAAGGGCGCATCACATTTGCCATGCTGTTTGCTGTATGTTTTCCACCAATGTAAAAATAAAATGTAAATTACCAGTACTATTACTAGTACACCCTCTTGCACTAACATTCCAAAATATGTGGACATTCCTGTATGTTTTTATGCAAAAACCACATACGAACATACAAAAAGGGCAACAGATTAGGCCTTGAGGTCTATCACGTCTGGTCGAGATGCAGCTCACAGTTTGATAACTGGTGCTGCCCTCTTCCCCTCTCCCTTCCATCCCTCTCCATTTCCATTCAGAGTCCCCCTGGTCTCTACCCTTCCTACCTGTACCCTGCCCATGTATCTATCCTATCCCTTCTTAAAACCTCCCACTGGTTCCCTTGATACCAACTCCTCAGGTAGTGCATTACAAGGCATCTAATGCTTCGTCAGGTCTTTTCTATACTTCCCGCCAACCAATTTCAGGCTATGACTCCTCATGGTCCCTTTCCCCTTCAGTCTGGATACCCCCTCTGTGTTTACTCTTTTAATACCTTTCAAGTATTTAAAGGTCTCGATCATGTCCCCTCTGTCCCTTCTATCTTCCTAGGAGAACATATTTAGCTCCCTAAGTCTCTCCACATAGGGCTTATCTCCCATTCCAAGGATCATCTTAGGTGCCCTCCTCTGCACCCTCTCCAGGAGCATAACATCTTTCTTTAAGTAAGGGCGCCAGCACATTGTAGTCCAAGTCTGGCCTCACCAAGGATTTGTACAGCAGCAGAAATACCTCCTCCCTTCTCGAAGTGATCCCTCTAGCAGTGCTCCCCAGCGTTCTGTTTGCCTTAGTCACTGCTTTCCTGCATTGTCCTGAGTGATTCATTTTACCAGTGATCACTACTCCCAGATCTCTTTTTTCCCCTGAGACTGTTAACTGTATCCCCCCCACAATTTGTAACTGTACCCTGGATTCCTAACTCCTGAGTGAAACACACTGCACTTCCTAATGTTAAACCCCAGCTGCCATGTGACTGACCACTGTTCTAGCCTTTCTAGGTCCTCCCTCCTCACTGTCCACCTCAGCACCTAATTTGGAGTAATCAGCAAACAGGCTCATATTATTCCTAACTCCCACCTCAATGTCTGAAATGAAAGCATTAAATAACCATGGACCCGGAACCGAACCCTGAGAGACCCACTAATGAACCTTCTGAGTGTTGATAGCACCCCCCACCACCCACTGCTGTCTGTCACTTAGCCAGTTCCAAGTCCACCTCACCAACCTTTCCCCCACCCCCAAGTCACTCAGCTTGCCCAGCAGTCTCCCAAGCAGCACGCAGTCAAATGCCTTACTGAAGTCTAGCCAGAAAATTTCAACTGGCATACCACTGTCCACAGATCTTGTCACCCAATCAAAAAATTCAACCAGGTTACTCTGACAAGATCTTCCCTTGGCAAAACCATGCTGCCTGACATCCTGAAGTCCACTTACCTCCAAGAACTTCACCAGCCTTTCCTTCAATATACTTTCCAATATTTTCCCCACTATGGACATGAGGCTGACCGGTCTATATTTCCCAGCATGTCCCTTGACTCGCTCTTATGGAGGGGCAATATGTGCACCATTCTCCAGTCCAATGGTACACTTCCTGTTTGTTTGTTTTTTTTTGTTTTTTTATCAATTAACACTTTTTGCACCCCCCCGGACAGCCACCATCTGATTGACTGCCCCTGCCCCATCACTCAGAATTACCAGGGCTTACCTTACACCCGGCCCAAAAGAGGAGCCTGCGGGGAGTCAGTCGTCATCCTGCCACAGGCAATTTTTTCTTTCTTCCGTTTATGCCCAGGGTCCCCAGGAGTGAGTACGTATGCGTGTGGCGGCACGCATTAGTCCCATGGCCCCGGTCATGGCCCCTTTCCTCCCACCCCAGGCCTAGTGCCTGGCTCCTCCTGGTCTGTGCTGTCCCCAGCCTCCACCACGTGGCAGCCATCAGCCAGAGAAAGCTCTTACATCTCCCTGGAGAGGAGAGCTTGAATGTCGGCAGCTCCATTCAGGTCTGCCCTTCCCCATTGCCAACCACCGACGGCCCGGGCTTGTTCCCAAACCCAGGTCGTCAGCATGCTGCGAGATAAAGCTTCCAGTGCCTCAACCCTCAGCACCACCAGGCCAGCCAGTACACTTCCTGTTTGGAGGAAGGAGTTGAATAATTCCATCAGCGGTGCTCCCAGGACAACCACCAACTCTTTTAAGACTCTGGAGTGGATCCCATCTGGACCTGAGGTCTTGTCTGTCCTTTATTACCTAAGGCCTACCCACACTCTCTCCACTGGGATCTCACCATATGTTAGTGACCCCCCTTCCCACCCTTTACCTTAACACCCCCCTGTGGAATTGGACCATCCATTTCCCTCATAAAAACAGAGCAAAAGTACTAATTTAGTACCTCAGCCTGCTCCACTCCCTCTTCTGCTCACCCACCCTCCTTTTTTAACCTGGCGATCTGCCCCCTACATTTCCTCTTCTCCCTGTTGTATCTAAAAAATTCCTTCTCCCCTTCCGTGGTCCCCTGTGCCAACCTTAGCCCTTTGGTTACTTTGGCTGCCTTTACCACCCTTCTCACCCACTTTGATTTCATATAGTACTCTTCACTGTCCTTCTCCTTATGAGTTTTCTTGTACTTTTGGTAGGCTAGCCTTTTCTCCCTTACCCTTTCCTGTACATCTCTAGTCCACCAGCAGGGTTTCCTTTACCTCGCTTTCTTGCATTGGGATTTAGTGCAGGTTTTAGTGGCCTCCAACAGGCCCACTTTCAAAATTTCCCACCTGCAAACCGTGTCCATGTCCACACATACTTTCTCTAAGTGACCCTACCAGAATGGCTGCCATCCTGTCGAAATCCACCCCCCTGAAATACACTGCCATCATATTAGTGTGATTTCCCTCCCTCCCCAGGTCCAGGGAGAACCATACTGTTGAGTGATCACTCCCAGCAAGCGGGTCCTCTACTACAACACTCTTTACCTGCTCACCGTCTATCAGAACCAAACCCAAGATGCTTCCTTCCACCCTCTGGTTGGCTCCACACCAGTTGTGACAGGAATACAGGAGGTCACACCTTGAGCACTGTGTAGAGTACTGGAGACCGCACTTAAAGAGGGACATACAGCTCCTGGAGAGGGTACAGAGGAGGGCTACCAGGATGATTTGAGGACTGGGGAGTTGACGTATGAGGACAGACTTGAGGAGCTCGACCTTTATACTTTGGAGGAGAGGAGAGAGGGGGGGACATGATCAAGGTCTTCTAGTACCTCAAGGGACTAAATAGGGTAAACACAGAGGGGATCGTTAGACTAAAGGAGGGAGGTATCACCAGAGGGCACAGTTTGAAGCTGGAAGGAGGAAGTATCAGGGGGGAAAAGAGGAGGAGGTTTTTCATGGAGATGGTGGTGGATCCTTGGAATGCACTGCCTGGCGAGCTGGTCCAGATTTCCAATTTGGAGGGCTTCAAGAGAGGGTGGGACAGATACAGAAAGGGGCATCGGAACACAAGGGGGGGAAGGCCTCAGTTCCCAACAGGGGATCTGAGGTTCGAGCAGATTTGATACACCATAAGGCCTAACCTGCTGTCAATAAGTATGTTAGTATCTTGAAATGAGTCCAGAATCCATTGTTCTTTATCATTTGTTGATGTCTTACTGCACCAATCCACCCCAAGCAGGTTGAAATCGCCTACTACCACTGTCCTACCTCTCCATCTATCACAGTGATTTGTTAGGTTTACCACCATTTCCCTGTCCTGTTCCTCAGTTTGTGTTGGTGGTCTGTAAACCCCTAGATTGACCCTCCTGATCTTCAGCATCCTGTAAGGTGATCCACAACATTTCCATGCTCCCATCCTCAACCTGCTCTCTATTACAGTACACACAATGCCCTCCCTTACAAATAGCACTACCCCTCCTCCCCTGCCAGTTATCCTGTCCATCCTAAACATTTTGTATCCTGGGATTATCAAGTCCCAGTCATGATACTGGGTGGCCCAAGTCTCTGTGACCACAGCCACATCAACTGCCCCTCCATCATCATTGCCTGTAACTCAGGTATCTTGTTCCTCAAGCTCCTTGCATTGGTTGAGACCACCTTCCAACCATCCCCCCTATTCTTCCCAGTCTCCCCTTCCTGCATGATCTTACCCTTCTGCAAGTACATTCCAGCCAACAGTTTTACAGTTGGGGGGAAGAGGCACAGGCCTTCCCAATCTTTGCGATCCTGTCTTCCCCGCAAGACTAAGCTCTCCCCATAACTAGTTTAAATCATAATTTATAAACATAAACTCCCCATCTTATTTTTTAAAACTCTTTTCCCTGCCATACTCAGATGCATCCTGTCATTGGCGAATAGCTCCTTATTGCCCCATGCATCTCCCTAGCCACCTATCAACCCAAACCCCATATCCAGACACCTTTTTCCCCAACCACTTGTTCAAGTCCCTAATGCTCAGCTTTCTGTCTGTGCTTGCTATTGGCACCAGCAAAACTTCTGAGAATGCAAGAGTATTCCCCTCAATTTGGCATATCCTGACCAATTCCCTAAATCTTGCTTGCACCTCTGACACACTGTTACCATCCAAATAGTTCGTTCTGAGGTACACCACTAAGTGGGGGGATCCCCCCTGCTCTCCTCACTATAGAATGTACTAAGTGCTTTGCTCTGTGCGCAGGCATGCCTGGCATGCACTCAACCCAGATACAGCTACTGCCGCCTTCCACATTCCCCCCCCCCATTTAATACCTTTGATTATGGAATCTCCCAGCATGATAACCCTTCTACCTTCTTTCTATCTGCTCTCAGTGACTACCCCCCTTGACTGCTTGACTGTCCCTCTCTCACTGGTCTTAACTCTTTCCTCTTCAGGTACATCCTGTCTTTCTCTTTCCCCTTGCACAACTTCCAGCCTCATTGAAGAGTTGAATTTTAACTCCTCAATACGCTTATTTCCACTACCTCCCCTGAGTGAACCTCTATTACCCCTACCCGTTTTCACCCCCTCCACTCATATTGTCACTCCCCACAGTTTCCCCCTGACTTACCCCTTCATATCCACTCACATCCCTCCCCCTTCTCTTCTTCATCTCCTCTACCTGACAGCCCTCACCTTGTTCTCCTCTTGTGGCCCCCAATTTAACTTTCTTAGCATCCCCAATATCCCCAATATCCCCACTCACCTTGCCCTTCCCCCAAGTACTGCCTTTTTCCCATTCTCCATGTCCCTGTCTCTCCTTCCCCTACTATTAATATCCTCTATGCTCTGTACCCCCTCCTGCTTGCCTGTGTCCACCCTGTTAATTAGAGGAGTGTACCTGTTTGTCAAGTTAACCCCTCCTTCATTTACCAGTTTGTTACCCACATTAGTTTTGCCATTTCTGTTACTGGTTTCGCCCTGAGTAGCAATCCCCTGTCCCTGCCCCTTTGACCTACTAACTTTATTTCCCACAATAGCCCTTCCATGTCCGATACCTGTTTCTCCCTGTGCAGCATGCACCTACGCACCCCTTGACCTACACACCACATGCCATCCACCTTTCCTCCAGCAGCCTCTTGTGTTTCCCCACCTTGTAGATACCTCTAAATAACCCTCATTATTCCAAACCATCCTGCTTCATTCATTGGTAGTTCTGGTGTAGTTTCCTCCTCCCTTGCTTTCCCCCAGGCCCTGCCTCTCTACCACCATTCTTAGGCTAAAAATTTCTGATTCCAGATGCCTCAATTTCATACACATTGGGCAACCAAATCCATTGCAGACATCTTCAACAAAGCTTTTACTGACCTCAGTACAGTGCTTCCCCTAGTTTCCATGACCCAGCCAGCACTAACCAACCCAAACCCCTAAGTTCCCTTCCAATAAATCACGCCCCCCATTCTACCTCAGAATATTATCTAAAGGAGAGGTAAAAAATACCTCTCCAAAGTCCTTTGGAAGTCCAGGCATAGGTCAGAGGGCCTGGACCTAAACTAATCTCTCTTACTCTTGACGAACTGCTAACACCACTGACCAGTATCGTAAACTTGTCCCTCACCACAGGTACTTTCCCAAAACTCTGGAAAGCTGCAGTCGTAACCCCTGTCCACAAAGCAGGCAGTTACAAGACTGACCATGCCAACTACCGCCCAATTTCAATTCTCCCCCCGATCTCAAAAGCCCTTGAGCGGATAGTCTACAATCAGCTGGTTGAACACCTCGACAAATACCAGCTACAATGCCAGCAGCAACATGGCTTCCATAAACTCCACAGTACTACCACAGTGCTTCTTGAGTTCACGGGTTACATTCACAATGCCTTCAACCATGGGCACTTGCTGAGGGCAACCTTTATTGACCTCACCAAGGCCTTTGATACAGTCAACCATGACCTCCTCCTGGCCCAATTAGGAACTGGGCTATCCTCGGACTTACTGTGCTGGTTCCGGAGCTACCTCTCAGGATGTGTACAGCATGTAAAAATAAGTAATGTACTCTCGGACCCCCAGCAAGTGTCCACAGGTGTCCCCCAAGGATCCATCCTGGGCCCCCTCCTATTTAGCCTCTTTCTAAACAACCTACCACTAGTCTATCAACAAAAAATCCTTCTCTATGCTGCTTATGTAGTAATCTACTCCAGTCACTCTGACCCTACCACACTGTAACAGTGATTTCAAGAGGACTTTTACAATGTGGAAGACTGGTTTAGCAATGCTAAACTTCTAGTCGGCCACAAAAAGACAAAGTCCATGCTCTTTGTTCCAGCCCATAGCCACTACAGGACCTCAACTCCAAACATTCAGAATAAACAAAATGATGCCATTGAAATTGTTGCCAAGTTCAAGTACCTGGGGCTCACCCTAGGCAGCTCCCTCTCATTTGCCACATATGTTGATCATGTCACCACAACAGCTAACAGGAAGCTTGGCTTGCTATATAAACACCGAAGCTGCCTCACTGACAAAGCCCTCTAACTCACCATCACCAGCTTGGTCTTCTCAACTATTGATTATGGCCTTGCCATCTACAGTGCAGCCCCTGACAGCACCCTCAGGCGGCTCACCACTACGCTTAACAAAGCTTGCAGATTTGCACTAGGAGTTCCGCGTCTTAACCCATACCTGCCACCTCTACCAGCAAACTGGTTGGCTAAATCTGAATGACCGGGCCCGCTATCAAACCTGTCTTCTTGCCAAAAAAGCAACACTGGGCCTACTGCCTCCAGGACCCAGCTCCCGCATACACCAGGCTGCACCAACAAGGACCACAAGGGCATCCAATAATATCGCCATCAAGGTCCCCTACCATCGCACCACCCAAGGTCAGCAATCCTTTGAATACCATGCCCCGCTGTGGCTCACCTCACTTCTGCCTGAACTAGCTAGCCACTTTTAGCAAAATCGGCTTGTTCAAATTCGCACTTAGATCCCACCTGTCCAGCCAAGTGATATGCACCTGCCACACCTGATCAACTCCTCCAGGAACAAATTACTGACTACCCCATCTACCTTGCACTTATGCACTGTCCAACTTGCTACTTTCCCCCCTCCTACCCACTCCACCCACCCTTTCCCACCACTTGCACCCCCAGTCTCACCCCTCTCTATTCCGCTGGGGTCCACAGCCCCCCACCAATTGCCAAACCTTTTGTCCTATCACTCCCCAACCCTTTCTGACAAAGTGACCCCGTGCTGGAGGTTACCGCAAGCTACTACCTCTTCCATTCCCCCCTCCCACTTCCAAGAACTGCTGTGCCTCCTCCTGCTTCTTCTCTTTTTCTAGATACTATTGGTGCACCAACTTAGCCTGTATGCGGAGTCACGAACCTATACCATGTAGTTTCTCATGCATTTACTGTTGTCATTTGTTTGTTGTTCCAGCAACTCTGTTTGTTCCTACTGTACGCTCACATTTTTCCCCTGATGTGGAACCTTTGTAAATGAGCTTGTAGCTCAAAGGTTGTAATCCAAGACTTCAATCAATAAATAAATAAATAACCCCCCCATTCTCCACAACATGTCCACGTACACCAATGCACCACATCCGTTATACCCCACTATTCTACTAGGTCTCATGTTCCTCCCTGTAACACTCTGCCCCCACCTTGCCCCTCCCCACCCTTCATTTCTGTCCTGATATCCCATCTCTGAATGGTAGCTTGCCTTTACAGGTCCCCCTACAGTGACCCACAAGCTCACATACCTGTATACTGCAGAGTGGGAGTTACAAATTGCCCTCTTCTATCTACTAATTATACCTTTACCTTTAATTTAATCTATTTGCTGTTTCTCCAAATCACGTAGTAGTAAAGTTAACGTTCACTATGTGTGGTGCTTGAAGCCCTCTTATTGTCTCCTCATTTCCCTTTTACCTAATTCAGTCCAGGGCTGAATAATGACTCCCCCCTTACACATTTTCACAGCATTCCTCAATTTTACTATAATGTAATAAATAATTTTGCTCCTGGCTGACAGCAATATCTGTGCAAGCACTCAGGCCCACTTAAATATATAGAATTTAACTATATTTAACAGTTATGCTCCCAGCTGAGACCCTTAGATCCACAAGCATGTAGGCACTCCTACGACTGCTGTATGATTTTCAAACAAATAGTCAATGTTCATGTAAACCAGAACCCAACAAATTTACTCCCAACTTAAAACCTAAACTGTATAATCTCTTACTCTTAGAAGCTGCTGTATGGTATTTTCAACAGCCCTCTTTTAACTCCTGAATTTTCCTTGACTTTTTCTGACATGCAGCCAAATCATCTAACAGCAGCTTTAGACACCAAGGGCTGGAGTCTCAAAGCCCTATGTCTGACACAGGGGATTGCTGCAAACAGTTGTGCCACAACTGGCACCTCGTGTCAAAAGATGTGGCCGGGAGCTACTCAGAAAAGTAGCCTGCAGTGAATGCAGGCTGCTTGTGGCAAAGGGGGTTTGCACCAGCATTGCACCACAAAAGTGGCTGTGGCATGGCATTAGGGGGCTTGCGGTAGACACAACCTGCCACATCCCCTTAATCCAGATTCAGAAAACTCTCCCAGAGGACAAAGGTCCATGTACCGTTAGACCAGCAGAACTCAGGTGTAACGGTACTTAGACACCATCTGGGGAGGGTTGGCAACTGTGCACCACTGTGTGTCCCCCCGTGTACTATATGTACCCCAAAAATGTCCCTGGTGAACCAGTGGTGCCCCCCGTCCTGATCCCCAAACAAATTTCATATGTCAGCCCCCCAGCCCCAATCCTTGATAGTATGAATAATATAACTTTTGTGGGCTAGGACCCCCAATCCCCCCAAAACTGTTAGTTATTAAAAAGAAAATAATTATGTCATATGCAACATAGCTCTGGTGGTCTAGTGGCCCCTGCCCCACCCAGCAGTGCCAGACCACCCCGCCATCCCCCACCATACCTAGCCAGCAACTGGCACAGCCCACCTCTCACCACTGCAGTCAGCCACTAACTAAGCTCTTCTATGAGTGCCTACTCTAAATAGTACATGCTCAGTGAATGACAGCAGCTATCATTCACTGAGTGCATGCTACTGTGAATAGTACATGCTCAGTGAATGACAGCAGCTATCATTCACTGAGTGCGTCCTACTGTAAATAGTACATGCTCAGTGAATGACAGCAGCTATCATTCACTGAGTGCTTGCTACTTACTGTATGTACGCATGCAGAGCTCAGTCGGCAGCTGGCCGCGGTGGTGAAAGGTGAGCTGTGCCAGTCGCTGGCTGGGTAGGAGTCGGAGGGAGTGGGTGGTCTGGCACTGCTGCTTGGAGGTGGGGCACTAGACCACCAGGGCTACATTACATATGACATCATTACTTTCTGTTTTAATAACTGACATGACAATTTTTGGGGATCGGGGCTGTGGGGGTCCTAGCCCACATGGGCTTCATTGTTATTTCTATGGGGATTTAGGGCTTGGGGAGAGCACGACCCACTACCATGCTCCCTCCTGAGGGCACATCTGCCACCTGCCCATCCCTTGGCTTGCAGCGTTCTTGGTGCCTGCACCCTCTGTTAGACTGAAGCCACAAGCCGCAGGATGCAGGCTCAGGGACCCTGTCTGATACTGAGCCAGGTGCATGGTCCCTAACCCAGATGCTGTCGGTGCAAGCTGCCATTGTCACAGCTTGTGTCCAGCCTTTAAAAATGTGGCCCCATATGCGTAGTTTGGAACCCACCTTTAACTATAATTGTCCCTGTATCTTATTTAATGTAAAGATACCCGTTACCCTTTTGCACAAAGTTTTTCAGTATATGTTGAATCTAAACATATAATGACCCCCCACAAAGATGTATACTATAACAGACAATTGTTTAAAACAAGCTTACTCCCATTGATACACTCCTAATAGACTTTTGTGAGCATACATATTATCATAACACAGAATGACTCCAGATATCTGACTATTATCCTAGATTATGCAGTACTGCCTGGCTGCCTTCTGTGGGTCACCCCACCCTGTTGCAGTGTAGAGCAGGAAGGTGTCACACCTTCCTGTGCAAGTCCATAAAGCTAGATCAGTGGTGGGGGAGGGGGGTTGGGTTGGACAAACCACCCAGTTCTGCTCTGGAAAACAATCAGAACAATAATATATAACAGACATATGTAACGCCATATGACTTCTCTTGTGCTGCTTTCAAAACCAAACAGTTCCAAACTCTGTGATTTCCCTTGTGTTGCTTTCAAAATCAAATAGTTAAAAACGCTGGGACCTTCCTTGTGCTGCTTTCAAAATCGAATAGTTCCAAACTCTGGGGCTTTCAGTTAACCATGCCATCTTTATCAAATATTTTAGTTACATGTAGACTATGGTTTTAAGTATAACAAAAGAAAGAAAGAAATACAATATTAAGGGTGCCATGTTGGTTTTGGATGTATCTGCTTTCAAAGGGACAGATTCAGTGCTGGTTAACTCTAGACAAAAGTAACTGAAACAAACATTACAAACTAAAACTTGCCAGAAACCCATTTAAACAGTTCAAAAACAAATACAGAATGACAAAGACATTAAGGCCTTGGACACACTGGGGAACTTAACATGGTTTAAGTGCCTTAAAACATTTTAAATCCCCTAGCACTGTTTGCAGACAGACTACAAGCCCCTTAAAACATTTTAACAAAAGTGTTTTTAAACCCTGATAGATACCTAGTCTTAAAACCATTTTTAAAAATGTTTTGGAACTAGCATTGTTTTACTCACAGGTCTAGCCAGAAGTAAAAACATTTTAAGCTGTATTGGTTTAACTAAGGCCTTGTACACACTACAGAACTGTTTTTGAAAACCATTTTTAAAACCAGTTTAGCTAAACCATTTCAGTGCACCCACATTACTCGTAACCATTTCTGATAACAGCTTAGTGTGTCCACACTACTGATGTTAAACCTGATTTCCCTGTAACTGTTTTTTAAGTCCAACACACAGAACTGTCCTTGCCTGTACACACTGCAGCTAGAACTGTTTTAAACCATTGCAGCTTAAAACGTTTTTACCCTTATCCCGACCTGAGAGTAAAACCATGCTAGCTCTAAAACATTTTTAAAAATGGTTTTGGCCCTGGACACACTACAGAACTGTTTTTGAAAACCATTTTTAAAACCAGTTTAGCTAAACCATTTCAGTGCAGCCACACTACTCAGTAACCATTTTTGAAAATGGTTTAGTGTGGCCACACTGCTAGTGTTAAACCTGTTCTCCTTGTAACTATTTTGTGTGAAGTCCAACACACAGAACTGTGCTTGTCTGGACACATTGCAGCTAGTACTGTTTTAGTTAAACCCTTACAGCTTAAAACACTTTTGCTCCTGGACAGACCTGTAAGTAAAACCATGCTAGCGCTAAAATGTTTTTAAAAATGGTTTTAAGACTAGATATCTAGCAGGGTTTAAAAACATTTTTGTTAAAACGTTTTAAGGGGCTTGTAGACTGGATGCAAACAGTGCTAGGGAGATTTAAATGTTTTAATGCACTTAGACCTTTTTAAGTTCCCCAGTGTGTACAGGGCCTAAAACAGTTCTAGCTGCAGTGTGTCCAGGCAAGCACAGTTCTGTGTGTTGGACTTAACACAAAATAGTTACAAGGAGAGCAGGTTTAAAACTAGCAGTCTGGCCACACTAAACCGTTATCAAAAACAGTTACTGAGTAGTGTTGCCGCACTGAAATGGTTTAGCTAAACTGGTTTTAAAAATGGTTTTTAAAAACAGTTCTGTAGTGTGTCCAGGGCCTAACAGTAGCATAAAAAAGAAAACAAACCAGGACAGACAGGTATGTACAAGGACCATCTTGAAAGGTTGTACCAGCTACAATTCTGGGAGCTGATTTACTCACAGTCAACCTATTTAGATTCAGTTTATTTATTTACGAGGATGGTACCATTGAGCTCATTTACAATGGTGTCCTGAATAGTAAAGAAAGTTTAGACATTATAAATTACATTACAATGTTTAAAACAATGTGTACATAACATACTAATGTACTAACATACTAAGAAGCCAGCAGATTAGGCCCTGTGGTCTATCAAGTCTGCTTGATAATCAGTGCCATCCCAAGGCACTGTTGTTTGCACCTTCCTCTTTACAAGGTCCCCCAACCCCACTGAGACTCTGGGAATCACCCTCCCCTTATACGTATCCCAACCTTTCTTGAACCCTCCACAGCTGCTGCAACCACCAAGTCCCCAGGCAGTGCATTCCAGGGTTTCACTGCCCTCTCAGTGAAGTAACGTCTCCTTGTTTCCCCCTCAGCCTCCCCTCTTCCAGCTTCATTGAGTGACCCCTGGTGACCACTACCTTCCTCAGCTGCAGCACCCCCTCAAGGCTTACCCTGTTTATTTCTTTGAGATATGTGAAGACCTCTATCATAGCCCCCATGTTCCTTCTCTCCTCCAGTGAGTATAAGTTGAGCTCCTCCAGCCTCTCCTCATAGGGCCTCCCCCCTAGTCCCAGTATCATCCTGGTTGCCCTCCTCTGGACCCTCTCCAGAAGAGCAATGTCCCTCTTTAAGTAGGGACACTAAAACTGCATGCAGTATTCAAGGTCAGTAGACAGCAGTATAGCGCAGTGGTCTAAGGCTCTGAGCTGCAAATCTGGTGACATCCAGCAGACCAGACCTGGGTTTGAATCCCACAGCTTCCACCTGCATACTGTGTGACCCTGAGCAAGTCACTTAACCTCCTTGTGCTCCCAGGTCGCTCCTGTAAAAAAGCTTCCAGCTTAGTGTGCTATACCTGGTTAAACAACTAAATAAAAAAAAAAAAAAAGGTCTGCAAGCCAGGTGCATTATAAACATACATTTCATTTTAAGTAATACTTAGCTCAATGTAGCATAACAGGCTAAAATTTAGCTGTTAAATCATTACGCTAATAAAGGTTCTGTACATACCATACTCACCTATAAGCTGGTCTCACATACATTGATCCCTCTTTTCCTTGTCCATTTTAACAAAATTACAGACATTATTTTGCTTCCCAAATGGGATGGAAACATCTTTTCTGTGACCATCATTGAGTACAGAATCTGCCTTTGTGGCCAGAACTAGACACAAAATTAGGTTACACTGTAGCAAAAATGGTTTACCATTGTATAACCCATAGGTTGACCTCACAGATAAGTCCAGTCCCCCCAGGGAGGGGTGCTATTTTTATCATTAAAAACTAGACATATAACGTATACAGCACATGAATATGTTTGTGTCGGTAACTGCCTTAAAAACTGCTCTGAGTGCATCAGAAAAATGCAGATTAGAAACACTAGGGAATGTCCTTAATGGTAAAAACAAAAAAAAAATCCTGTCTCCTTTAAAAATGAGCTCAAACAGGCCTAGAAAGTAGGTGAGAAAATGTGGCACAAAATAAATAGCTTTTTAGGAACTCTTTTTGATCTTCAAGCCTATGCTATTTTATGTGTTAGAAGAGTAGGTGGGTACTTTATTAAATATAATTTATTTTGCTGTAACTTAGTGAAGAATATATAATATATATATATATATATATATATAAGAGAGAGAGAGAGAGAGAGTTTATCTGAGGTTTATAATACATCTTTTTCTTACTTAACCATAAAGCTGTGTGAAAGCCTTTAATATATTTTGTGTAGATACCTGTATTTTAAAGCTTTGTTAAGTAAATAAGAGGACAGGTTTAAGGAGTGAAGGAGCGAGCGTGTGGTTGAACAAGTTTCAACAGTGCAGCTTTATTTAAAATTTCCATGGACACCGTGTGGTCTAGGGCATATGAAAGCAAACTTGGGGATGAGGAGACATAGATTCATGCCCTCTCAATGTGACCCTGAGCAACTCATAAACTCCCAGGGTTTCAGTCCACACAGCTGTAAACATAACCAGAAGCAGGGATCCCACTGGAAATGAGACACTGCAGCTCAAGTCAGAGTGAGCTGTCCCATGCAAATGAATTGTTAAAAAATGTTGTGGGTATGGACCAGTCTTTCTATACAAAAGGACAGAAAGCCATGGCCCTGTCATTATGAACAGTGGCTTTACTTTTTAACTTCTTAAATCAGTAGCACATATTATTAAATTACATACTCCATATACACTCATTTTCAACTTCAGTTTTTGATCGCTGTCCATTTTTTCCTAAGTCCTTTTATATGGTGCCACATTTTATTTGCTGTGCACCATGTTAGGAATCACCTTTTGTGGCCTGGAGTTAGCCCTGATGTCCCCCAGTGTCCCATAAGGTCAGAGACCAGTGTCTGTTGCATGCTAGTTCATATTTGTCAAAAGAAAAATTATATTAAACAACGGGTGTTCAGCAACAGCTGAGAATACTGGTAATAACCAAGGTGTACCCATATTTAAAGGAACACTGTTTTTATTATTTCAGATCCAAAAGAAATGCTTACATAGACCCAAACTTGGGGAAAAAGTGCAGTCCATGTAAAACTATATGTGCATAATTGTTATGTATAGAAGTCAGCACAGCTCTAGAACCTCTTCTTCTGAAATATCATTCTTAAACCACCTGGAATATGCACTCAGGAAGTCCACATGACTCTGAGAGAGGAAATGGGTATCATTTGGGTGTGGCATGCCTCCAAGCTTCGCAGCAGAGCAGTTAAAAACTCATTTGTTTCCATAGACGCCATGTGGCAGCAGAACCATCCGTTGTTGGAATGGACTCAAAATGGCCACCGGGAGCAAATGAGTTTTAATAAGCAAAGCCATTTGCAGATTACTGGGTATGCATCTTGCCGCAGACTAGAAATATGGGTGGCATGTGCACTGGGAGGGCACAAACCTGTTCACTTGAAAACTGGGGCTGGGAGGGTAGACAAAAAGAGGCATCATAGAGTTAAATAATGAAATGCTTTTAACGTTATTGCAGGGGACAAAACATAAAATAGGTTGCATGTGGCAGTGTCTCTCTCGGAACAAAATAGGCCAGTCAGCATGTGTGTGAGTCAAAAGCTGCCACAATGAGGGCTGCTCTCATGATTGCATCTGCTACTGCTGTATGGCAACACTGAAAGCAGAGCCACAAGTGTTTTGTGTGTGTGTGGGGGGTGAGAGGAGAGGCAAATGAGTGGAGTGGAGCATATAATGAAGAGAAGCTAGGCTGAAATGGAATTAGACACAAAGAGCGCACATCTCGTACAAGAAAAGTATTAAAAAATGCTATAGTCTATTCACAGATGGGAATGGAAAGCTGCAATGGTGAGGGGCATTGAGCTGGGCACTGAAAACAAGCCTTGTTAGAATTAATAAGTTCTCCAAAAAATGTACAAACACAGATAAAGGATAATACGTTTAACAGCATTTCAGTTCTTCCAGCTCCCTTTCTCTTCTTCTAAGTCACTTCTGGGGTTAGAAGGAAAGATTTGCTCTTCCTTATGACTTTGACAGTTAAAAAAACAACAGAATTGACTTTCAAATTCCACATTAAATATCATTAAAAAAAAGTCTGAAACTTACTCCCCATCCTGCTTTCATGCAGATTTATGACAGAGAAAAAAAGTTGGAAACATTTAAAAAGGTACAGTAGGTGACAGTGATAATCTGCATGTTTAGTTGTTGGTTGTTTCAAGCCCACAGCCCCAGATATTTATAAGCAGCGTTTCTTGTTATTTCAGGATTGATTGACTTATAACTGTGCCCCAAACTCCCTTCTCACATCAGTCCGTTTTATCAGCCCAAGAGAGACTTCCTTTTCAGCATAGCCTTGTTTCCTGACACGGTTTCCTTTTCCTTTGGCTAAACAAAGAGCAGCCTAACCCCTTCTCTGCCCTTCTCCAAATGTCCTACTGTTTGAAATTCCTGTTTGTTAGGAGGGTGCTGTTAGGACAGACTGTTCTCTTTATTTGGGACAGCCTCAGTGCAAGGGCCCAGCCATCCTCTGGCTAGCCACGACCTTGTGTCTTCTTCTATGGTAAATATTTTTTCTAAGCTACTGTTTCAGCAGCTGAAGATTGCCAACTCTTCCTACCAATGTATTAGCCAAACACGCCACAAGTATTTTTTGCACTAGAGTTGGCCCGTGAGGTCTGTGGAAAAAATCCACCCATTGGAACATCACCATTCCCAATATTTGCCGCCTGGTCACAAAAACGGTTTTGGGGGGAGGGCTGCCCTGATGGCCCTGTATAATGTACATATGATCACAAGTGGCTGACTCAGAATGTGCCCTTTATCTTTACATGTGTCTGGGGGGGGCAGGAGAGTAAGTCAAGAGAGGCAGAGCCATGAGTGACTTACATAACTCCTTTCCCCTCACAAGTGATGATAAATCACATTATTGAAGTTAGGCCAATGGCGTGTCCTGTTTAGACAATGTATTTCAAACTGCACTACTTTAAAGTTAGAATGTTTCCCGAAGATGTAACTGTTTTTGTTTGATTTCACTGTTCTGTTATGAGTGCAGCAGAGACCATTCTGATGTCATCAGGCACTGTTCAAGCTTCTCTTCCATTGGTTTAGGGTTTCTTTGTGACCTGCCAGAAGCAAGGATAAATGACCAAAATGAGAATCAATTATATGAACCACACTGGTGATGGATAAGGGGGCAAATCAGTGTTGGAATTACAGAGGGGCTTGCCAGGGCTTGGCCCCTCTAGCTTCGAAGTGAGCCCCAGTAGCTCGCACATCAGTGCCATAGTGTCATTGATTTACAATGGGGAGAGGGGCTCAATTTAAGATAAAGCTCTTATGAATCCCCCTAGTTGCCAAGGTTCATAGAGTGTAATTCCAACACTGGGGTAAATAAATCATGTTATTTTGGATAAATGTTGATTTTCACTTAGAACATGTGTGTTTACACTCATGTCATTTCCACTTAGAATCTGGAAATATTGTGAAATGCAGAGAACAGTGAGCCAGATAGTTTACAGTGGTACAAAAGGCTGTTTTAGACTAAAACAAGATTACATACTGATAAAAGTGTTACAGATGGTGTGATATATGTCAAGTGCTTAATGGGTCACAGTAGAATAATAAATTGTGTTTCTTCTTGCGCTGTATCACACTTTATTCTCAGTAAATACAATTTTAGTGTTTTTTCCCAGTTTTGTACAAATTTTTACCAGCTGTTGTTTCAAAAGAGTTGTTACGTACTGTGCTGCTGGTCTTCCACTGTTCCCCTCCCCCGGGTCACACCTGGAAATGAATCTTGGTTCATATGGTTTCTATTTTCATGAGAGGTCTGCGACCTCTTCACCGTCATGAGTGGCATAGCCATGAGTGTATGTGCAAGAGGCCTTAGACCTCGAATGAAGATAAAAATCACATGACTCAGTCACCCATAACATATCTGGTTTAAACAATAAGTGTGTCGGCAAAACACACAAATATTTTTGCAAGGATTTTATTTCAGTATTTTGTTTGTTTTTTTGATTTGGCGCGACCTATTTTTCTTCGATGTGCATGTCCGCCATTCCATTGTATTCGCAAGTCAATTCAGTCTCCATTGTCATGGCTCTTGACTACCTAGCAATGTTGTTGCTAGGTGACTTGACAGACCACTGCAATGACGTCTTACTGCATGTTAGCCTGCTACTAAGGAACTTGATTGCTATGGTGGTTGACAGGTAGTCTGCGAATTTGTATTGGTATACACAGTGTAGGAAAGTTCTTCCTATTTGCCAGTTTTCCTAAGGCACTGTCACTGCTTTGTATTTAAAACTAGGTCTAGTTCATTTCTTTGTTAATGCAACGTTGTAGTAGAATGACTATGTGGGTATAAAATAGCTGAGACATACCCCATTCATAAGATAAAAAGGCTATCTTATGAATCAGGTTTGTCATTGAGCGGGATACCACTTTTATTGCTAGCAATTTGTGGACACGCTTATTGGATATATACATTTATGCAATACGAGTGGTAATAAATTTATAGTGATAAATCTTATGTGAATAACTATATGTATCAATAAAATGTATACACACAGTAACTATACACACAGTAAGTAGGTCATCCAGTCTAGAAAGTTTAGCCTCAGCAGCAGTACTAACTATATTCAAGTGCAAATAACTTTAAAACAAAAAATAATAGCATAGTAATGTGAGCATGAAAGTTGTTCAGCACAAATATATCTACAAAATGAGTGGTATTTCATTTATAGATACCTTTTAGATGTTTTTATAATTAGCAAAAAAAGCAGAAAATTCTATCTTGTTTTTTCATTTTTTCAACAAACAAATGTAAATAACTTTAAAATGAAAAAAATGATAGCATGGTACTATGAGCACGAAGTTTATTCAGCACAAAAATATCTATAAAATGAGTGGTGTTTCATTTATAGATACCTTTTAATTGTTTTTATAATTAACAAAAAAAAGCAAAACATTCTATTTTCTTGCACTTTTTTGTATAGATACCGTTTAGATATTTTATAATTAGCAAAAAATGACACAAAATTCCATTTTTTTTTTCACTTTTATAACTAACAAATGCCCCACCCCCAAAAAAAATCAAAAAAAAATTTTGCCTCAAACTTTTTCATTATGTACTGGCCATAATTTAAAGTTGCAGTTTCCATAGCAACCATGTAGCAACCACTGTGCTAAACAGTGCTACACTGGGAACAATTTATAGAAAAGAAAACACAAACTACACTAAAATAAATAAAAAAGTATTCAAAAAACTCCTACCATTTTGCATAAATGGAATATGCAATGGAAAACTCATGGAATTAATGAATTATCTGCCCTCAAGCAGTTTGACCTCAGACACCTTACGCCACTCGTGAGGTTACCCAAGATCAAACTGCTCTTGTGCAGATAAATTATTTATATCCACTCGTTTCCATTGCATGTCCCATATTTATCTCCATACAGTGTGGTAAGACCCTCATGGCCATCCTGTTGGTGTAGCAGTTGGATTTTCACTGGCAACGCCGGTGACCTGGGTTCGGGAATGGACCCGGGTTGCTGGAGGGCCAGCCGTGTAGAGAAGGTTTGAGCATCTGACAACTGCTCACTTTCTCCTGGGAGGAGGGTGGGGATGCAGTTTGGTGTGTGCTGACTCCTGTCGGGGGCCAGCGGTTCAGCATTTCAGCAAGCCCCTCTGAACATAGGGGGTGTGGTGGACATTGGCGTACCCCTTGACATCAGTTGCATGCCATGCCCTCCCCAGGAGAAAATGGGAAAAACATCTTCCCGATCGGCTGGATGATAGCTGCCGTGCCCTGCCACCATGGAAGCCCTTGATCCCCAGAACCATCTCAGCAGCACCAAGGGACCGAACAGAGAGTGCGCTGGTTGCCCCCCCGGTGCCTTCCCCCTCAGAGGAGAGGGACCTATCCGGTGAAGGGTTACATTGGGCTACCCCTGGGGTGGCTGCAATCTTAGGTGGAGGGGACAGGACGAGTGTGTGTTGGTGGGGCCCTAGTCTGACCTGAAGGAGAGGTGGACCGGGGAGCTGAAGAGAGGAGCAAAAAAAGAAAAAAAGACCCTCATAACTATCTCATGACTCTACCAATCATGAGTTATGGGTCTTGTTACTTACTAGTGGAGGTAAATGTGTTATTCCTTTGCGACCCGTTATGTATTCCCTGTTCATCATCATTTAGAATGCTTCAGTGGTGAAAATAAATAATTTATCTGTAAGGTTTACCTGTCACATACACTGTATAAATTATGATACCATGCAGATGACCCAGGGTCAGGAGCATGCCTAGGTCTCCATGGTGACGGCAC
This sequence comes from Neoceratodus forsteri, assembly GCA_016271365.2. Classification (NCBI taxonomy): domain Eukaryota; kingdom Metazoa; phylum Chordata; order Ceratodontiformes; family Ceratodontidae; genus Neoceratodus; species Neoceratodus forsteri. The sequence continues at coordinate 78,307,008 of JADMNL010000034.1, forward strand.
CCCAGGCTAATGGTACTGCTAACAGCAATGCTTCCTTTCTGGGGAGAGAGGTGCCCCAGGTCTGCCCCTGCAGCATCCCGTGGTGGGCCAAATGAAGTAGTTACCTGTCCCCCTCACGGGGGGGAGTTTCAGATATGAGCATCATGTGAGGGTATAGCAAGGGGGAGGATAGAAATTCAGGGGTGACCCCCCATTGCCATCTGAGTGATGCCCATCAGTATTCATGGACCCACGCTGCAGCTGCAGCTGTCAGTGTTCTCCAGACTGCATGGTCACCAGCAGGGGCCTGATAGGTCGATGGCTGAGATGCAAAAATAAAAATCCAGATGGAAAATTAGGTTTTAAGCAATTTGACAGGCAACGTCTATAAATACCATGAATCTGCATATTAATTACTTGCAGAGGCAACGCTGATTACTTGTTCAGTAAAAGAGTAGGAAATTAGAAATATTCCAAACTTTTTCCCAGTTAAAATCAAAACGATCGGAAAAAAAGAGTGTGAAGCTAGGGGCATAAATTTTGTACCCCCCCCAAGTACAGCGTAATCCTATTTGTTTCCATCCCCCATTGTATGCATACCCCTGTTTGTTGCCCAAGTTGTATGCATAACCTTGTCTGTTACTCGAGTTATATTCATATCCCTGCTTGTTCCCACAGTTATATACATAACCCTGTCTGTTACTCGCGTTATATTCATATCCCTGCTTGTTCCCACAGTTATATACATAACCCTGTCTGTTACTCGCGTTATATTCATATCCCTGCTTGTTCCCACAGTTATATACATAACCCTGTCTGTTACTCGGTATATTCATATCCCTGCTTGTTCCCACAGTCATATACATAACCCTGTCTGTTACTCGCATTATATTCATATCCCTGCTTGTTCCCACAGTTATATACATAACCCTGTCTGTTACTTGCGTTATATTCATATCCCTGCTTGTTCCCACAGTTATATACATAACCCTGTCTGTTACTCGCGTTATATTCATATCCCTGCTTGTTCCCACAGTTATATACATAACCCTGTCTGTTACTCACATTATATTCATATCCCTGCTTGTTCCCACAGTTATATACATAACCCTGTTTGTTACTCCACAGTTGTATATATACACATTTGTTACACTCATTTGTATACATAACAGTGTTTGTTACCCCAGGTAATTACATAACCCTGACTGTTATCCAGTCATATGAATAACCCTGTCTGTTGCCCTAGTTCTAGTCATACAGTGGAGTCAGCCACGATGAAGTGCAGTAACTTGCAGTAATGACATGTCACAAAATCCTGCATGACAAAAGGACTTAATTTCCATTGACTTACAATGGCCCCTGCAGCATTCTGTGGTATTTTTATTTATTCTTTGTTAACCAGGTAAGGCCCACTAGGCACAATTGCCTGTTTTCAGGGGTGACCTGGGAGCTTTAGGCTGATTAAGTGACTTGCTCAGAGTCACATAGTTTGCAAGTGGAGGTTGGGGGAATCAAACCCAGGTCTGCTAAACCAAGCTCATTCACAGTTCGATACTCTAACCTTTAGGCTATACTGCCATATTCTGCAGCATTTCTGTGTTGCATCCTAGCTGTCACATCTGCACCCTGTCTGTTGCCCCAGCTGTATACATAACACTGTTTGTTGCCTCAGTTGTGTACATAACACTGTTGCCCTGAATTGTATACGTAACACTGTTTATTGCCCCAGTTGTATACATAACACTTTTTGTTGCCCTGAGTTGTATACATAACACTGTTTGTTGCCTCAGTTGTGTACATAACACTGTTTGTTGCCCAGAGTTGTATACATAACACTGTTTGTAGGCCCAGTTGTGTACATAACATTGTTTGTTGCCCGGAGTTGTATACATAACACTGTTTGTAGGCCCAGTTGTATACGTAACACTGTTTGTTGCCCCAGTTATACACATGCTACTGTCTGTTGCCCCCAGTTGTATACACAACACTGTTTGTTGCCCCAGTTTATTTATTTATTTAACAACCTTTAGGATTACAACCGTTGAGTCAGGGACTCATTTACAAAGGCTCCGTGTCAGAAGAAAACAATACATACACTTAATACATACAAACATAGAATGGCAGCTACAGGTTACAGTTTTCACAGTTATACAATATTGCAGAATCAAGAGCAGCTATACAATACATTGACTGTGTTACCGGTAGCTGCATTTAACAGTTTTCATGAAAACAATGGGTTTTGCTGATAGGGGGAGGGAGGGAGTAACAGATTTGATATTTACAGTGAAGTGGAGCATTAGACAGATATCTTGTGAGTGCAGCCAAAGGACGCATTGTCAAGAGGTAATGTTTAGTAGCCCTGTAAAGTTTGTCCTGCAGAAGTGGAAGCAGGTAGTTATCACCAAACAGGTTACATTACTAGTGAGACATGGCTTAATAATTCCAAAGGTCTGAGAGCGACTGGCAAGTGAGTTGACATGGCAGGCACTGCCTCAGGGGCATAGGCAGCACCCAGTCAGTGGGAGCTGAGAGGTGGGGTAGCCTCATAATATGATAGATAGGTGACCCGCAACTAGCTGATACATTGGCAGTGCCATGCAGCGAGAATGGGCTCTTTAAGGGCTAACTTGAAAGGTCCCAACTTGGAGATGGAGTAGACATCAGAGGGGGTTCATTGTACCAAACTGGGGCCCTCTGTGGGGAAGACCTTTGGGCTAAAAAGGTTCTGACCCTCGGGATGGACCACACCTGTCGGTTGGCAGTGCAGGTGTTCACCGGGATGTGGGAGGATATGAGAGAGGCAGAAACCCCCAAGGGGGTAAGTTCCAGGTGTATTTTCTTAGTGAGGAGACGTGTTTGAAAAAATAGCCCTTCATCCAGGGTGAGGAGATTTGTCAGGGCACACAGGGTACAAGTATGAGTACGCTTGTCCACCCCGGAGAGGAGTCTGCACGCTTTGTTTATGGCCAGATGAATTTTTTTAAGGGCCATGTGGTTGGCACCGAGTAGACAGTGAGCCCATAATCGAATAGAGAGAGGACTGAGGAGGTGACAGCCAGATTAACGGCTTCCGGAGGTAAGTAATCTTTGTGCCGATACAGTAGGCCTATACAGACATTTATGGCTGAGGACAGAGTGTTAATGTGTGAATGGAAGGAGAAGCTGGACTCAAATGTAAGGACCAGGTATTTATATGTATGGACCTGTTCAAGAGGAAGAAGAGAGTAGGAGAGGATTGTTAGCTGCGCATTCTTGGCCTTAGTCTGTCAGTGGGCATTGAGCACAAGTCTTTGGTCTATGAACCAGTTTTCAATCTGGTTGAATGTGTATTGGAGGGAGGACTGCAGTACTGCAGGATCTGGGTGCAAGGCAAAAAGAACTGTGTTGTCCACATAGAGTAGTAGGTTGCCAGAGCAGGAATGGGCAAGGTGTTTAGGTAGATGCTGAATAATAGAGGGCCAAGGATGGAGCCCTGGGGAACAGGGTGGTTGAGAGGATGTTTTTTTATTTTGACACATTGTGATCTAGCTGTGAGGTAACTGGTAAACCAGGAGATGGGTCTTTGGAACAGACCTATGTGACGGAGCGTGCTTAAGAGTAAGAGTTGGGAGACTGTATCAAAGGCCTTTGACAGGTCGATGAAGACAGCTCCAGCAAGGTGTTTTCTATCCAGGGCAGAGTGAATAAAGTTAGAGAACTCAGTGAGGGCCATAGTTGTACTGTGCCCAGATCTGAAGCAATGCTGCTCCCTGCAAAGTAGGTTATGTGCAAGCAGGTACTCTGAGTTGGGTGGCTATAATTGTTTTCAAGGGCTTTCAAGAGTGGGGAAGACTGGAGATGGGACGGTAGTTATTGGGAGAAGTGCTGTCACCACTCTTCAGTATTAGGGTGATTGTGGCAGTCTTCTAAGCAGCCGGGAACTGCTCCAGACATAGGGGTTCAGTTAATAAGGTTGGTCAGTGGGGAGAGGACTGTATCTAGGACCAGATGTAGGATTCTCACATCAAAAGAATCTTTGCACTACCAGGAGCCACTAAGTGCTTTAGTGAGATAAGGCCTTGCCTCATTCGAAGAGATCACCCTGAGATGGAAGGGGGGATGCAGGGTGTTAGGGGGCAGGGTCGCAGGAATGGGATCGAAGAAGTTATTTGGGAGTACTGCACTAAGGTCAGAGAATGATGAGTTGAGGCAGTTAGCAAAGGTCAGCGGATCAGTGGTAGGGACACTGTTGACAGTTAGTAGGGGGGGGAGCAAGGATTTGCCGTTGAGTTCCTTGATGTCCCAGAACAACCAAGCATTCCCCCAGCAGGAGGCAAGGGTCATTTTGTAGTAGTCTGATTTGGCCTGTTTTATGGCCCAAGCGCATCTGTTATGAGCTGCTTTATAGGCTTGCCTGTCCAGTTGCATGCCGGATGCGACTGCTTTATGCCAGAGATCATCTCTGTGCTTTAGCTGTTGGAGCAGTGCAGGCATTTCTTGGATTGCACTTTTGCTAGTGGGGCACAGATGTCACATGCTTTATTAAAAGAACAGGTGAAATAATCAAGGGCTTCATCTACAGTAGGGGCCTGAGTGATAGGAGACCAATCCCATTGAGTTAAGTATTTCCTTAGTTATGTGAGGCCTCTTGGTCGGAGACGACGCTGGGCTATATTGTTTGGTTTCGGTTTCTGCTGAAGACATGACCAGGAAAAGAGGATGGGTGAGTGATTGCTTAGGGAGCCCAGAAGGACCACCAGGTCAGAGATTCTGTGGGGACGGTTGGTGAGGAGAAGTTCAATCAGGGTGCTCGAGCCATTAGTGGAGTTCACCCTGGTAGGTTGGCTGACCAGCTGGGTCAGGTCCAGTGCAGTGAAGGTGTCCTTGACGTGGGAAGCTGAACTGGCAAGCTAGTTCACATTAAAGTCTCCAACTATGATGTGTTCCATTCTGGGGGGGAAGCCGGAGATGTAGTTAGCAAGGGATTGTATAGTAGGAGCTTGGTTTCTTGGAGGTACATATGCGACAGTAAGAATTACAGGGGCTCTGGAGGGATCTGGAGTAAGTTTTAATGATAAGGCTTGGGCACCCTGGTCTAGTGGGGGGTGTTGGAGCACTGTTTGTTGCCTCAGTTATGTACATAACACTGTTGCCCTGAATTGTATACATAACACTGTTTATTGCCCCAGTTCTATACATAACACTATTTGTTGCCCCACTTGCATACATAATACTGTTTGTTGCCACGGTTCTATATATAGCACCGTTTGTTGCCCCAGTTGTATACATAACACTGTTTATTGCCCCAGTTGTATACATACCACTGTTTGTTGCCTCAGTTGCATACATAGCACTGTTTTATTTATATTTAAAACATTTTATTACCTAGAAACATAAACTTTGACAGCAGATAAGGACTGCTTGGCCCACCCAGTCTGCCCATTTCCCGACCTATTGGATAAGCTGCAGATCCTTGTTAACCAACAGCCTACTTCCTCCTACCCCCCACTAGAATTGTTTTATGTCTGTCCCATGCATTCTTGAATTCCCACACTGTTTTTCACCTCACCGCCTCCTCAGGAAGGCCATTCCATGCATCCACCTCCCTCTACATGAAAAAATACTTCCTCACATTTCCCCTGAGCCATCCCCCTCTATCTTCAAATTGTGCCTTTTTCCTTGCATATCTCTTTTTCTGAAAGATACTACCCTCTTGGACTTTGTTGATTCCCTTAAGGTACTTAAATGTTTCTATCATGTCCCCCCTCTCCCTCCTTTCCTCGAGGATATACATATTAAGCTCCTTTAATCTCTCTTCATATGGTTTCTGGTGCAGACCCTGCACCATATTAGTTGCCCTCCTCTGGACTGCCTCCATCCTGTCTATGTCCTTGTGGAGATGGGGTCTCCAGAACTGCATGCAGTATTCCAGATGGGGTCTCACCAACTGTCTGTACAGAGGGATAACATCTTCCTGTTTTCTACTGGTGATGCCTCACCTTATGCATCCCAGTATCCCTCCAGCCCTCCTTACTGCCTTCTCACATTGCTGGTCCACCTTTAGGTCATCTAATATTATGACTCCCACCCAGGTCCCTTTCCATTTTTGTTGTTGTTAGTATCTCACCCCCCATTGTGTACTCTTCCCCTGGGCTTTTATTTCCCAGGTGCATTACTTTGCACTTCTTAGCATTGAATCTAAGCTGCCATACTTCTGACCATTCCTCCAACCTTGCTAACATTATCTATACAGTCCAGTATTATTAGGTTACATTTTGTATAATGCAAAGCAGATTCTAACTTCAAAATAAAACTCTAAATCCCATTGCTGGGAAAGCATAACACTGTTGCTCCAGTTATACACACATGCTACTGTCTGTTGGCCACAGTTGTATACACAACCCTGTTTGTTGCCCTGCGTTGTATACTTAACACTGTTTGTTGACCCAGTTATACACATGTTACTGTCTGTTGGCTGCAGTTGTATACATAACCATGTTTGTTGCACCTAGTTGTATACATAACACTGTTTGTTGCCCTGCGTTGTATACATAACACTGTTTGTTGCCCTGCGTTGTATACAGAACACTGTTTGTTGCCCCAGTGAAACATATGCTAATGTCTGTTAGCCGCAGTTGTATACATAACCCTGTTTATTGCCCTGAGTTATACACATAACACTGTTATGCACATAGAGTTACCACCTGTCCTGATTTTCACAGGACAGTCCTGATATGGGCAGCTGAGTCCTGCAAAAAAACATGAAAAATACTAAATGTCCTGATTTTATAGCAGAAAAAATATTTTCTAACTTTCCACTAAATGTTACAGAAAACTACAATACCTCAACTAAAACACCTTGAAATGATAAGAAACAATAGAAGCAACTAAGAAACTACTGCACTTAGCCTTAATTCTGATTATATAGAGAAAACAAGTATGCTGCATCGGTCAAGGTTACTTACTGTCCTGTGAAAAAATCATATTTCAGTAAGAAATATCCCACTTTGGGCTTCTTAAAAGGTGGTAACCCTATATGCGCATGCTACTGTCTGTCGGCTGCAGTTGTATACATAACACTGTTTGTTGCCCCAGTTATACACATGCTACTGTCTGTTGGCTGCAGTTGTATACATAACCCTGTTTGTTGCCCTGAGATATGTACATAGCACTTTTTGTTGCCCTGTTAAACACATGCTGCTGTCTGTTGACTGCAGTCGTATGCATAATCCTGTTTGTTGCCCCTAGTTGTATACATAACACTGTTTGTTGCCCCAGTTATACACATGCTGCTGTCTGCTGGCTGCAGTTGCATACATAACCTTGTTTTCTGCCCCAGTTACATACAGAATCCTAGTTGTTCCTCCAGTTATATATGGTACATAACCCTGTTTTTGCCCCTGGTTGTACAGATACTTGTTCGTTGACTCAGGTTTGTAGGTATCTTTGCCCCCCCAAGTTTTACACATAACCCTGTTAGTTACTCCAATCCTATGCTTTGGTATTTGTGCAAAGTATAGAAGGAAACCAAAGCAGCACTTATTGTATGTGTCTGCATTGTGTCACCCTCATATAGAGGCCACATAGCAACTTATAACATCAGAAGGCAGTGAGAATGGTGTCACTAATGTAGGGCAAGAATGGGGCCTTACAAACAAATATTTCTGCCCCATAATTTGGGCCAACCATGACTAAAACCCATAAGACCACATTAGGGCTGCCTTGTTTTCCCCGGGCCTGGAGTGAGACACAAATAATGCACACTGATGAGTCCTAAGTAGGGCGAAACACATATCTGTGTCTTCTGTTCTCACTCTTTGCAGATTGTATGAGAGGCCCTCTGGCCACCAGGCATTCCTGCTTAAAGCTGAACCTGCCTAAGTTTTCATGATGATTTGCATATATACCCCATGGTGCTTTGCATTATGGGATCATGTGTGATTTTGTATTTCTATTTCTACACCATGGCATACACAGAGTATGCATTGCTACACTCATGGACCCAAACCCAAATCAGGAAATGCCAGCCTCATTGCTAGTTTACCATGAATACTGACAGGTATTGATGGGTACACCCAGGAGTGGGACTGGGGTCTTGTGGCTGAATTTCAGAAGGATCTCAAAAGTATTGCTCATGACTGTTGATGACATTAGCATTCTTGTGACACCTCATCACCATTAGGCATATATATGGGACACGTCTACCCTTTGTGTGTGACAGCTTGAGGGAAGGTGTTTGCCACAAGTGACTGTAAACCAGAAGAAGCATCAACCAGTCACGTATACATATTTTAGGGGGGCAAGTAGGTCCATGGGGCACTGAGGTCTTCCACCCTCCCACCAGTTCAGTGGAACATCCTGTCACCTCATTTTCTAAACATATATATTCAGCAGGGGGAGAAGTCATGCATCACTTTTACAAAACTATTCCCTGATTGCTGTGTGCCAAAGGGCCATTGTTTGTCATACTAAGGAAGCACAGCACGAGTCGACTTTTTCACGTATCGCACAATGTCAGGAGCTCCAAATGTAAGTAAGAAGCGTGACACTTGACAGACAGTTGGCTAGCTGCTCAGGAGTATCCTTGAAAGTGTCTACGTATAGGCAGGGCCCTGTAGTTTCTGTGATTCTGTGGCCACAGCAATAGATTCAGAATACTGGCCCACTGCATAAAGCTGGGCTTTAGCGGAAAGTTGGAAAATACTGGGCCCAGTTTCGCCAGCTCTGTTTTGACGTTACTGAAGAACGGGTGGCCGGTGCAGAAAAAGCACAATCATCATCACAAAATGGCACCATCTGCGACCAAATTAAATGGGTGCTTGCAATGCAGCTTCAACACAGTACCACAACCCCCCTCCCATTAGGGCAGTTTTAAAGTAATGTCTCAATCCAAGATCCCTCCTCTCAATATGGTGCTTTAAAATTAATGACTCCAGTCTTGCCCCCCCACCCCAATTATCACAGATGCCCTTATGACTTCCCTCAAAGTTGTGACCCCTGCCTGTCCTGCAGTCATGGTCTGTCAGGGGTCCAGGGGATGGGGGGCTTCTTAGGGGCTTGTGCCATAAAATAAAACTACCAGCAAATGTGACTGCCCCTCTCTCTGGTACACATGCTTGCTTTTGCATCAGGGCCATTCCTTCCAATATGCCCCCCTCTGCCAGCCATCTGCCTGCTTCCAGGATGTTCCTGCCTCAGCTGTCATGGAATTATGCAAATCAGACGCTTACTGACTTTGGAGTGCCCCATCACTGCTGCTGCTCCACTGAGTAATAAAGGCTGGATCCACAGGGAAAACTGCAGGACTTCTGGGTGTGAAGCACCCTCTTCTTCTGTTGCCTTCACTTCCAAAATGATTGGGGCATTCAATGCAGGGAAAGTCCTCTTTTCTGTGTATCCATCCCCCTCAATTTAAAGAGGAGCAAAATATTTTTTTTTCCTTTTTGTGGAACTGTATTTATTTTTCAGAGTTTTTTTGGCCCTGAGCCAGTGGCCTCACTCCTCATGTCAGATTGCAGCACCCTCCCTGCCCTGATCGCTGTTCCCTATGTTGTCATGACCAGTGGAGATCCACATGGAGCAGGGCCTGAGAGAGCTCCAGCGACCATCATATGGATGGCTCATTGAAACATCAATTTTTTCCAAGCTTTCTACTGCCCACCATCCCACAAGGCCATGGGGGGGCTCTGACAGGCCTCACACACTGGCTCCTCTACAGAGGAGGCAAGCTGCCTGACTCACTGTAGGGGTCGCTGTTGTGGTGGAACCGGGCATCAACCCTTGCCGATCCATAAGTGCTACTGAGCAGTAGAACTGGGCATGCCAGAAATTTGTCAACTAGAGCCAAGCCAGGGGTCTGGCTTGATCCTACAAGCCGCGCCATAGCTGCTGCAGGCTGTCTTCTACATAGGAAAAGAATGTTTCAGACACTGCACTAACTGCTCAGTCTGACAAAAATGTTTACTTTGACCATAATTGGCTCAGCTTGACCTTGGCAGACTGGATGGGCCTTGTGGTCCTTATCTGCCATCATTGTCTATGTTTCTTGGCTCTCAGTTGCTTATAGATGCTGAGCTGAGCCAGATACTAGGTAGGAGCCAGGTTCAAACCTGCCCTGGCTTGCCCACCTCTACTGAGCAATAGCAGCACTTTCCCAGCTCCCCTAGATACTCAGCAGGGTCCTAAGTCTACTCCCACTGTGCATTGGGGGGCCACTAATCAGACTGCATTTTTAGACACAGCCAGGAATTGTGCAAATAAGCCACAGAACTGCCTAAGTATTGGCATTATTCTGCAGTGGAAAACGTGAGTCCCTGCCCTGGAATGTAGGTCCAAACTGTCACAGTGTACACAGAGTCCTGTATATAGGTCAGCCACCCAATCAACTGCAGAGTGGAAGTGTAGGTGGGCTACTAAACTTGCCTCATCTGGGTGCTGTCATGCCCCCTGGTTGGTAAAAAGAGTCTGTCCCACCCTATTGGTTTTACCTGGCTGAAGAACAGCTTTACTGAGGGCTCTGCAATTGTCTACATTAATGCATTCACTGAGGGCTCTGCAATTGTTCACAATTGTTCTCTTTCAAAAACAGTCATCCTTCTATGACCTACGCTCTGCAGGTTATGCCCCTGTTCATGTCCCTAGACATACTACTTCAAAAGGCGCCGCTGCTTTTGCCTGTCATGCCCCTCAATACTGGAACTCCTCCCACTAACTATTCGCCAGGCTCCGTCCCATGTCTCTTTCTAAAAGGAACTCACGAAATCATCTCTTTCTGTACTGCAAATGCTCCTGTTTCAAACCACCGTAGGCCTTTTGACCCTAATCCTCAGTATCCCCTGCCTATATTAGATTTGTCTTCTTCTACAATCTGCACTTACCTGCAGCCTGCTTGGTTTACCTCCTCTATATTACTGTCTCATACCATTCTTCCTTGATTGTATTTCCTTACTCTATTTCCACCCTCCTATTTCTATCTACCCTACTCTTATCCTTTCTCCACATTTTTTTCCCTCGATATCTACAGTATTACTGATATTGTTTTCTCCTCATTCCAATGTTTGGTCTATTTTTGCAATGTTTATATTTCAATTTTTGTAGTGCTATTTTTGTCTCTAGTTCCTGCATATTTCTGTGACACTATATTTTTATCCTACCAGTGTTATTTTTTCCTTGCCTGTTTGTACAAATTTCATTCACAATATCTAAAACTGTATGCAATTGTATCTTATGTTTGTTTCTGTACCCTCCCGGGTCATGCCTGAAAATAGTCATTGTTATGGCTAGCGCACCTACCCAGTAAACAAAAACTAAATAAATAAAATAAAATGCATTTACTGAGGGCTCTGCAATTGTTCACATTATGCATTTACTGAGGGCTCTGCAATTGTTGACATTATGCATTTACTGAAGTCTCTGCAATTGTTCACATTATGCATTTACTGAGGGCTCTGCAGTTGTTCACATTAATGTATTTACTGAAGTCTGCAATTGTTCACATCAATGTATTTACTGAGGGCTCTGCAATTGTTCACATCAATGTATTTACTGAGGGCTCTGCAGTTGTTCACATCAATGCATTTACTGAAGTCTCTGCAATTGTTCACATCAATGCATTTACTGAGGGCGCTGCAGTTGTTCACATCAATGCATTTACTGAGGGCTCTGCAGTTGTTCACATTAATGCATTTACTGAGGGCTCTGCCATTGTTCACATTAGTGCATTTACTGAAGTCTCTGCAATTGTTCACTTAAATGCATTTACTGAGGGATCTGCAATTGTTCACATCAATGCATTTACTGAGGGCTCTGCAGTTGTTCACATCAATGCATTTACTGAGGGCTCTGCCGTTGTTCACATTAATACATTTACTGAGGGCTCTGCAATTGTTCACATTAATGCATTTACTGAAGTCTCTGCAATTGTTCACTTTAATGCATTTACTGAAGTCTCTGCCATTGTTCACATTAATGCATTTACTGAAGTCTCTGCAATTGTTCACTTTAATGCATTTACTGAAGTCTCTGCCATTGTTCACATTAATGCATTTACTGAAGTCTCTGCAATTGTTCAGTTTAATGCATTTACTGAAGTCTCTGCCATTGTTCACATTAATGCATTTACTGAGGGCTCTGCAGTTGTTCACATTAATGCATTTACTGAGGGCTCTGCAGTTGTTCACATTAATGCATTCACTGAGGGCTCTGCAATTGTTCACATTAATGCATTTACTGAGGGCTCTGCAGTTGTTCACATTAATGCATTCACTGAGGGCTCTGCAATTGTTCACAATTGTTCTCTTTCAAAAACAGTCATCCTTCTATGACCTACGCTCTGCAGGTTATGCCCCTGTTCATGTCCCTAGACATACTACTTCAAAAGGCGCCGCTGCTTTTGCCTGTCATGCCCCTCAATACTGGAACTCCCTCCCACTAACTATTCGCCAGGCTCCGTCCCATGTCTCTTTCAAGAAGGAACTACAAAACCATCTCTTTCTGTACTGCAAATGCTCCTGTTTCAAACCACCGTAGGCCTTTTGACCCTAATCCTCAGTATCCCCTGCCTATATTAGATTTGTCTTCTTCTACAATCTGCACTTACCTGCAGCCTGCTTGGTTTACCTCCTCTATATTACTGTCTCATACCATTCTTCCTTGATTGTATTTCCTTACTCTATTTCCACCCTCCTATTTCTATCTACCCTACTCTTATCCTTTCTCCACATTTTTTTCCCTCGATATCTACAGTATTACTGATATTGTTGTTTTCTCCTCATTCCAATGTTTGGTCTATTTTTGCAATGTTTATATTTCAATTTTTGTAGTGCTATTTTTGTCTCTAGTTCCTGCATATTTCTGTGACACTATATTTTTATCCTACCAGTGTTATTTTTTCCTTGCCTGTTTGTACAAACTTCATTCACAATATCTAAAAATGTATGCAATTGTATCTTATGTTTGTTTCTGTACCCTCCCGGGTCATGCCTGAAAATAGTCATTGTTATGGCTAGCGCACCTACCCAGTAAACAAAAACTAAATAAATAAAATAAAATGCATTTACTGAGGGCTCTGCAATTGTTCACATTATGCATTTACTGAGGGCTCTGCAATTGTTGACATTATGCATTTACTGAAGTCTCTGCAATTGTTCACATTATGCATTTACTGAGGGCTCTGCAGTTGTTCACATTAATGTATTTACTGAAGTCTGCAATTGTTCACATCAATGTATTTACTGAGGGCTCTGCAATTGTTCACATCAATGTATTTACTGAGGGCTCTGCAGTTGTTCACATTAATGCATTTACTGAGGGCTCTGCCATTGTTCACATTAGTGCATTTACTGAAGTCTCTGCAATTGTTCACTTAAATGCATTTACTGAGGGATCTGCAATTGTTCACATCAATGCATTTACTGAGGGCTCTGCAGTTGTTCACATCAATGCATTTACTGAGGGCTCTGCCGTTGTTCACATTAATACATTTACTGAGGGCTCTGCAGTTGTTCACATTAATGCATTTACCGAGGGCTCTGCAATTGTTCACATTAATGCATTTACTGAAGTCTCTGCAATTGTTCACTTTAATGCATTTACTGAAGTCTCTGCCATTGTTCACATTAATGCATTTACTGAAGTCTCTGCCATTGTTCACATTAATGCATTTACTGAAGTCCCTGCAATTGTTCAGTTTAATGCATTTACTGAAGTCTCTGCCATTGTTCACATTAATGCATTTACTGAGGGCTCTGCAGTTGTTCACATTAATGCATTTACTGAGGGCTCTGGAGTTGTTCACATTAATGCATTCACTGAGGGCTCTGCAATTGTTCACATTAATGCATTTACTGAGGGCTCTGCAGTTGTTCACATTAATGCATTCACTGAGGGCTCTGCAATTGTTCACAATTGTTCTCTTTCAAAAACAGTCATCCTTCTATGACCTACGCTCTGCAGGTTATGCCCCTGTTCATGTCCCTAGACATACTACTTCAAAAGGCGCCTCTGCTTTTGCCTGTCATGCCCCTCAATACTGGAACTCCCTCCCACTAACTATTCGCCAGGCTCCGTCCCATGTCTCTTTCAAGAAGGAACTACGAAATCATCTCTTTCTGTCCTGCAAATGCTCCTGTTTCAAACCACCGTAGGCCTTTTGACCCTAATCCTCAGTATCCCCTGCCTATATTAGATTTGTCTTCTTCTACAATCTGCACTTACCTGCAGCCTGCTTGGTTTACCTCCTCTATATTACTGTCTCATACCATTCTTCCTTGATTGTATTTCCTTACTCTATTTCCACCCTCCTATTTTTATCTACCCATCTCTTATCCTTTCTCCACATTTTTTTCCCTCTATAACTACAGTATTACTGATGTTGTTGTTTTCTCCTCATTCAAATGTTTGGTCTATTTTTGCAATGTTTATATTTCAATTTTTGTAGTGCTATTTTTGTCTCTAGTTCCTGCATATTTCTGTGACACTATATTTTTATCCTACCAGTGTTATTTTTTCCTTGCCTGTTTGTACAAATTTCATTCACAATATCTAAAAATGTATGCAATTGTATCTTATGTTTGTTTCTGTACCCTCCCGGGTCGTGCCTGCAAATAGTCATTGTTGTGGCTAGCACACCTACCCAGTAAACAAAAACTAAATAAATAAAATAAAATGTATTTACTGAGGGCTCTGCAATTGCTCATATTATGCATTCACTGAGGGCTCTGCAGTTGTTCACATCAATGCATTTACTGAAGTCTCTGCAGTTGTTCACATCAATGTATTTACTGAGGGCTCTGCAATTGTTCACATTAATGCATTTACTGAGGGCTCTGCAGTTGTTCACATCAATGCATTTACTGAAGTCTCTGCAGTTGTTCATATCAATGTATTTACTGAGGGCTCTGCAATTGTTCACATTAATGCATTTACTGAAGTCTCTGCAGTTGTTCACATCAATGTATTTACTGAGGGCTCTACAATTGTTCACATTATGCATTTACTGAGGGCTCTGCAGTTGTTCACATCAATGCATTTACTTGAAGTCTCTGCAGTTGTTCACATCAATGCATTTACTGAAGTCTCTGCAGTTGTTCATATCAATGTATTTACTGAGGGCTCTGCAATTGTTCACATTATGCATTTACTGAAGTCTCTGCAGTTGTTCACATCAATGCATTTACTGAGGGCTCTGCAGTTGTTCATATTAGTGCTTTTACTGAGGGCTCTGCAGTTGTTCACATTAATGCATTTACTGAAGTCTCTGCAGTTGTTCACATCAATGCATTTAGTGAGGGCTCTGCAGTTGTTCATATTAGTGCTTTTACTGAGGGCTCTGCAGTTGTTCACATCAATGCATTTACTGAAGTCTCTGCAATTGTTCACATCAATGCATTTACTGAGAGCTCTGCAGTTGTTCACATCAATGCATTTACTGAGGGTGCTGCAGTTGTTCACATTAGTGATTTTACTGAGAGCTCTGCCATTGTTCACATTAATGCATTTACTGAAGTCTCTGCAATTGTTCACTTTAATGCATTTACTGAAGTCTCTGTAATTGTTCACATTAATGCATTTACTGAGGGCTCTGCAATTGTTCACATTAATGCATTTACTGAGGCTCTGCAGTTGTTCACATTAATACATTTACTGAGGGCTCTGTAGTTGTTCACATTATTGCATTTACTGAGGGCTCTGCAGTTGTCCACATTAATGCATTTACTGAGGGCTATGCAATTGTTCACATCAATGCATTTACTGAGGGCTCTGCAGTTGTTCACATTATTGCATTTACTGAGGGCTCTGCAGTTGTTCACATTATTGCATTTACTGAGGGCTCTGCAATTGTTCACATCAATGCATTTCCAATGCATTTATTGAGGGCTCTGCAATTATTCACATTAATGCATTTACTGAGGGCTCTGCAGTTGTTCACATCAATGGATTTACTGAGGGCTCTGCTGTTGTTCACATCAATGCATTTACTGAGGGCTCTGCAATTGTTCACATTAGTGCATTTACTGAGGGCTCTGCAGTTGTTCACATCAATGCATTTACTGAGGGCTCTGCAGTTGTTCACATTAATGCATTTACTGAGGGCTCTGCAGTTGTTCACATTAATGCATTTACTGAGGGCTCTGCAGTTGTTCACATTAATGCATTTACTGAGGGCTCTGCAGTTGTTCACATTAATACATTTACTGAGGGCGCTGCAGTTGTTCACATTAATGCATTTACTGAGGGCTCTGCAGTTGTTCACATCAATGCATTTACTGAGGGCTCTGCAGTTGTTCACATTAATGCATTTACAGCTGCAGTTCATGTCTGCTGGGAAAATGCTTCTGCTTTCCAGCTTGTCCCAGTTGTTTAATCTGAGAATCCCTACTGCAACACATTTAGTCCACTGAGCCCTTTATTTCACTTTCTTTAATCCCCTGGGGCCAGATTTTCACAGGGTGGTATAGGGCTTCCATCAAGCCCTGCATCACACCCTTTCCATGTGCCATACCTGTTTGCTGCAGCAGTACCTGATTTTGCAATCTCATGTGCAGTTCCAACAGTTTACCCACTTTACAGCAGCTTGCGCCAAATCTCAGGTGCAACCTCTATGAAAATGGTCCCCAGTATTGCACACGCTGGACCACAGAAAGATGGTTTAGCAAGCATCAATTGCTGCAAGAAATAGAAAATGCCTTCAGATTGCCACAAGCCCAGTGCACCATATCTTTGGTACACCCTGGGATTGCAGCAATCTTGGGCATTCTAAAATACGGACCCCTGTCTCCATTTTAGCAAGCCTCCACCTAGTCACTTACCCTCCCTGACCTCTTTGTTTCCATCACTTACCCACCTTCCTTGGGATCCACAGGCCATTCTTCACACTGTAGTAGTTCTTTGGGGGGTACAACAGTGCCCCCTGGCATCTGGCAGATCTGTTAAGTGTAGTAAGGTTTGGGGTAGTCAGCTTGGCAGGGCTTGAGAGGGATTGCTTCATGATGCACATGGCTGGGATAGTTCCTAACGAGCTACACCCATCCCACAGGACATCACAGGTAAGGGTGCTAAGGCATGCTTACACAAGACGTGCTGCCACTACCAGATCCAGACAGTGCCCCCCCCTCACTATAAGTGACTGCAGCTTCAGTGCTAGCTGTTGTCACCTAGGAGGCAGTATAGCAGCAGAGCTCACCACCCCACCCTCTCCAGAGGAGAGTAGTGTCCCCTTGGGATGATGCTTCTCCCTCTTCCATACCTTGGCACTCCAGGATCATTCTTGTACCACAGTGCTGAAGGGCTGACCTCACTCGACCATTTTGAAAGTTGTTTTTAGCAGCAAAAGATAGCTTCCACCTATTGTCATCCTATGTACTCTTTAGTACAGATTGTAGAGTATTATTACACTTAGTGTGTGTGAGTTGGCTGAGTAGCAACATGTCAAGCAGAATGTAGCACTGGTTGAATCATTTTCTAGACAGATTGCCCCCTCCCACAAAAACACACACACACATATTTGTATAGTAATGATGCTTTGGGCTGGGGTTGATACTTTTAATTGTATGTGTGTTTACAGAAATCTAAAAAAATTGGAAAGTATTTTGCTTCTTGCATCATTTTGATTTCTTCATGACGCAGTGCATACCATTCTTTTTCTGTCTTATAAGCATTTTATTACGGCACCTCTTTCACGCACGACGACATTAAAAAGAGTACTTCAAATGTATGTGCTCTCAGGCAGCAGACGCTGAAGCTGATGCCCATTGTAACAGAATTTACCTTGTGGTGAAGAGAAAGTCTCAGCAACTGTGGAGTAGTTTTG
Organism: Neoceratodus forsteri; assembly: GCA_016271365.2. Classification (NCBI taxonomy): domain Eukaryota; kingdom Metazoa; phylum Chordata; order Ceratodontiformes; family Ceratodontidae; genus Neoceratodus; species Neoceratodus forsteri. Next base: position 78,324,775 of record JADMNL010000034.1, read on the forward strand.
CTTGTCCTGGCTATGGTACAGTGGTTTGCATATGACATGGTCCTAGGCACATCTCAGTACCATTGGTACCTTGATTAACCACTGGAGGTGCTTGGACTATCAAATAGTACATAATTTATATTTATGTAGTACTGTTCGTGCACTGCATCCCAAAGTGCTTGACAAGCAATTTATATAGACAAGGTAGATGATCCATCTCATTTGCAGTGAGGTCCTGCTTCTGTACGGGACAGCTTAATGCCTCTTAGTACCGTTGTTATTTCGATTATTATTAATTTAATAATTCATCTGAATCCAGAATAAAGACTCAGCAGCCCACTAAGGTTTTAAAATGCTCCTTTCCCCCAGGTATCACTTCAACTGTGAAAGCAGTGCTCACAATGTGGATATGTGAAGGCGGCACTGACAGTGCTGCTCCATATACCGGATTTCATTTCTCTGGGTGGGCCTAGCAAGGAAACAAAAGCATTTAAAAATGTTAGAAACACTTATCCTGCCTTGGGAATAAAATCAGATGGCAGGAAACACTGATATCCTTAAACAGCCTCTGACGTCATACGGAAAGCATTTGAAAGACATAATGTTTAGACAGCATTCAACTCATGATTCAGATATGTCCTGTTTTTTCCTCTGCCCATTCCCCCTCCATGGGTCACCCCTCTTAATGGGCCTGTTCCCAGCAGCCTCACCAGGTTATCAAAGACAAGAAATAAATAAAGAAGGAAAGAAAGAAAGAAAGAGAGAGAGAGAGAGAGAGAAAGAAAGAAAGAAAGAAAGAAAGAAAGACCAGGTTATTAAGGCATGGCCAGGGTTTGGGTTAATGTCCAGTAATCTAACTCTAAGAGAATCATGAGGTATGAAGTGAAGCCAAGTATCTTATGCCACTAGGGGTTAGATTAACAAAAGTAACCCATCCATCGGAGTGCTTTACTTTTATTAAACTCAACCTTTTTTTTTTTAATATTTTAAAATGAATGCTTTCATAGTTAAAATTCTACTAATGGTTCTATTGTACTTTAGGGTTCCCAGCCATTAACATAACCCTTGTAGAATGCTGTCAGCCAATCAGAATGCACAATTTCTAGCCATTTAAGCAAAAAGGCATGACCAAGGGTTATGTTAATGGTCTGTTAATCACCATCTAGGGATGTACTGTGGCACAAGGTGTAGCCGAGTGTCACATGCCCCTAGAGGGTGATTAACTGATCATTAACATAATCCCTGGGAGTGCCTTATTGCTATTATAATAAAACACGTTTTTAAACAGTGTTACACCATGTGTAGCCAATCAGAAAGCTCCATTTCTCAGACCCTTTTTTATAATGTTTATTATCCCCATTAAGGATGACATTTCCATGAAAACAGGATCCTCTGTCACTTGGCCTTCATCTGATCTGGTTGCTTGTCTACAAGTGACATCACACTCCTCTCCTGTGACACATTAAAAATAGAGACATAGGAAATAACAGCAGATAAAAACCTTGCTCCCCACCAGTCTGCTCAAACCTGTCTAATTTTGGAACTGTGCTTTGTCTGTCCTCCCTGCCTCTCCCCAAGTCCGCCCTCTTATGCCAAATTCATACTGAAGTATTTCAGCCTGCTCATGTTTTGTCTGTGCACCTGTGCCACACTGCAAAGCCTGGTATTGCCAGGTGTAGCATTCCTCCACACTTGGTGCCTGACATGAAAGTGCTGCCCACGTGCCTGGAAAGCTGAAAATAGGAGTTTTGCTAGTAGAGGGAATTTTCCCCACAATTGCAGATTGCGTCCCTGGACTTAGTCTCTAGGACAGGCCATGCCCTTTGAAAATTGGTCCCTGGGTGCCCGGTGAGGGTAGTAGTTGTAACAATCTGGGGAGGGGGCAGAGAAAGGAAATGGAAGAAAACAGGAGATGGAGAGAGAGAGATATAAAAATAAATAAATATATTAAAAAAACATACTATTTCTGACAAAGAAAAGGAGAGAACAAGCTAAGAATAGACAAGCGAATATTTTATGCCTTTGCTATATCTTGCCCACACCCCATACATCCATACACTTGGACTTCCATATTGTTCTGGAGAAAACACTGAATCCATTATACAGATAACAGCACTCATCCACAGACAGCTACCTCGGAGCATTTACAGGTGAGTAATGAAGCAAACAAATTCCCAAAAGAAAATCTTTTTTGAGCGCAAAAGAATTTGGTAGCACAAGAGTAACTGAGATGGTGTTCTAGGGACAAGTGAGTGCCTGGGGTGCCAACACAGAAGGGGCCATGTGACGTAGACAACAGAAGCACAGCTCAGTCACAAATGCATAAAAGTGCTATATAAAAGAAAATTGTTACTTTCATTCATGCGCTCACAGGTTCAGAGTATTCTTACAACATCTTGGTGAGGAGTGGAACAGAGTGGAGCGAGTGGTGGGGGGAGTGAAGGGGTCACCACAAGTGTGTCCACTTGGTGCACAATTGGGTCTAAATCAGCCTTGAAGAGTGATGACAAGCCCATCAGTAGCAGCTGGCAAACTCTGGAATAAATACATCCTACTCTGTAAACACCGAGGTGTCTCCACGCACGATGCATTGTTCACCCACACACACCTGCTGGTAGTGTACTGCTTAATGATACTGGCAGCTGGACTTTGGCCATGTGAGAAACAAGGCACTGTGTCACATGAGCATGGTATATCAAATTAGGAAGGAAAGGAGAGGATTTTTTTAATATTGCTTTACATGAACACACTGTATCCCAAGCTGCAGTACAAGCTGTAAACAGTTGTATCAGCAAATAATCACACAGACACACACACACACACACAGATGTTAAATGAGATTGAGGGAGATCAAACACAAAAAGAAAGAGAGAGAGAGAGAACAAGAGAAAGGAAGGAAGTTTCACATGGAGTTAAAAGCCCTGTACACACCAGCAGTCCATTTTTCAAAACATTTTGAAAAACATTTTTAAACTCACCACGGAAGTCTGTCAACACTGTTGGCATGTCTTTAAAAACTGTGTTTAAACATGGTCGCACCGTATCCACACTGTAGCCCTGTAACGTTTTAACAAGCCCAGTGCCAGTACGGTCGGTCAGCCAGTCAGTCAAATGCCGGCACTTCAGAAGAAAGACAGATCAGTCTCCCATCCACACTGCCACATAAACCATGCTAGGTTTGAAGCCATGTTTAAAACTGGTTCTAAGACTAGGTCCCTTGTAGGATTTAAAAATGGTTTTGAAACATGGTTTGAAACTGTGTTTCAGATTGTCAAAATGTTTTGAGAGCTTTGGAACATTTTAAGAAACCCGGTGCATACAGGGCCAAAGTGACTTGCTCTAGAACAAATCACAAGTACATGGCAGTTGTAGATTCAAACCCAGGACTCCAGGTTCACAGCTCTGTATGCTAACCACCAGGCTACGCTGCCTGTTAAGTAATAACCAGTGGCTTACCCACATACCAGATGTGTGTAGCATGTGACTGTATTTCTGGAGTGCAATCCTTTTTCATTTTTGGCATAAATGTGGGGGCCACAATTTGGTCATAGGATGCCCTTCGGCAGCCCATTCTAGTCAAAGCAATGGAGGAGAGGGGCCTCCAGTACAACATATTTGATACTCAATAACAACTTGTAAACGCATGTATTACATTAGCTATATTCCCAGAACAATATTTGTAATGAGGGACTGTCTTTGGCACAATGGATGTCTTCTAAGGGGACTTTTCACAGTCATAATAGTTCACTTCCAGTTCCACCACCCATCATAAATTATACTAATGGCTTACGCTAACACAAAAAGGAGGTCATGGGTGAGTAGTTGGCTCCCCCAGTGGCACCATACCCCAGTCACGAATCAGCTGGCAGCTGCTAGGGCAGCAGTTTATTATCATTCAAAGGAACATGCAATCCATGGGGAAGGGCAGCCTCACGCTGTGCACTCTGCAAAAGGGAACACACTCCCAAACATATGAGGGACGCCCCGTCACTACCCAGATTTCATTCAAGGCTTTGTCAGTATCCTCCATGTGTTCTGAACATGCCGTAGGTAAGGAATTAACAAAATCTTGATTATGTAAGAAGGTCCCTGGCCTGCTCCCCAAGATGGTGAATGTGTCACCTCTATGACGGCTCCATTTCCCATCGCCTCTGGGGCAAGAGATTAAAGAGCAGTCTAGATCCTGCATCTTCCACACTGTTCCACACAAACATACAAACTAGCCAGCAGAAAGAGACCTTACATGCCCCTGTCCAGAGGTTACAGTGCACCAGCCCCCCTTCCCACCCACACTGACCCTCCCCTTCACCCTGTCAACACTCCTTGAACTTCCCCACCATCGTTTGAGTGACTGCCTCAGACTACAGTTCATTCCACCCCAACACTACCCTCTCTGCAGAAAAGTGTCTCCTCATCTCCTTCTTGCCCCCCACAAGCTTAGAATAGTTCACCCTTGTGGTCTTGTTATTGCTGAGAGAGACAAGTTCCCTGATATCCAGCTTGTGGACTGCTAATTAATTATTATTATTAATCATGTCCACTTTTCTCTCTGCCATCATGGCCTGCAGAGCATCCATTTTATTCCGGAGAATTATTTTTTTTTGGTTTTGCTTTATCTCTTTATCCCCTATGTGCTCAACCCCAGCCACTCCTTCAGGCTTTATGCCAAGGTGTGGATCTGACCCATCGCACCCCCGAGCCACCATCTCACATCGCAGCCAGCCCCAGGGTAACCCTGACATAACCCTTCACGGGGTGGTTCCCTCTCCTCCGAGGGGGAAGGCACTGGCCAGGTGCAGACCAGTGCATCTACTTGACCCTGGGGTGCTGCTGAGACAGATGGCTCCATGGGACTTTTGATGGCCTCAGACCACTAGGCAGCCGATCATCCGGCTGAACACGGAGTGGTATTTCTGTTTTTCTGGTGGCGTTCCCTGGGTTGCGATTGCAGTGCTCCTGGTCTCCACTGGGGGCCACTGCAGAGTGATGCCATCCCTCTACCCACCCCAGGAGAGGAGAGCAGTCCTATGCACACTCAATCCCCTCCTTCCCTGCCAGCCCCTGGCATCCTGAGTCCATTCCCGACGCCGGGTTGCCGGCATGGCTCGAGGTAAAGTGCCAGCACCTCAGCCCTCTGCGCCACCGGGCTGGCTTAACTGAGACTTCTAATGTTAAGGGACACTGCCATCCACCATCTGGATTCTCTTTCCTCCTTTTTGACCAGGTGCCTCTGTCCTCCTCTTCTTGCCAATCATCCCCCCCTTCTCCTTCTGTTTCTCCTCCTTTCTTTCAGGCACCCGTAGCCGTTTTGTTCACACCACCCTCCCCCTCTACTGATCCCCCCGTGCTGGTTACCTGAGGTGGGGGTCGACTGCATCTCCTCCAGAAAATCCTCCTCAAGCCCCCCATTCTCACTATGCCCTTCCTTTCCAGCCACTCAGTGTTCTCACTGGGACTGTCTGTTCTTCTGAAATCCAGGGTGCTGTGACCCTTGCTGCCCCCCTCCATTCAGTTTAAATTTAAGCTCTTGTTTATATATTCCCCAAATCATTACACTAGCAGCCTAGTTCCCCTCCTGCTTAGGTGCAACCTGTTAGGTGAGTAGAGGGTTTGTCACCCCGGGTCCCCCCCCCCAGTTCTCTCTGTATCCAAATGCCACCTTCCTACACCATTCCCTTAGCCAGCCACTGAAGTCTTCTATCCTTTGTTTTCTAGCTGTGCTGGCTCTAGGTACTGACAGCACTTCTGAAAAAGCTACCGACTTAACCTTCCCCCAACAGACCTGCCCTACCACCACAAACCTCTCCTACACTGTTTCTACCTTGTATCCAGCCAGGTAATTGGTACCTAGGGGAAGTACTACATGTGACTTCCCTCTATCCTTTGAGTGAGTAGACCTACATTCTCCACTGTCATTCCTGGGAAACACACCACTGTCCTACCTTGCTGCCACCCCCTTTAGCCCATTTAATCTCTTTCATTATTGAATACCCAATCAGTATGACTGTACCTCTTCCCTTCCCATCCATCCCTCCTGCCTCCGGATCTTCCTTACCTGTTCCACCACCCTGCTGCCCTCCTCCTACTGCCTTTCCCCCTCTCTCCTTCCCCGCAGCCACTGTCTGCCTACTGTCCTCTCCCCCTTCCTCCCCCGCTCCAGTGAAACCCTTCCACCCCTTCTCTCCTCCACCGCCTCCTCTCTACTCCCTCCAAGGGTGCTCCATGACTACTGAGCCCCGGGTTGGATTCATTCTTTTCTGTTTCTTTTCTCAATATGATTTTTCTAGGAGGGCAGTTTCAAAATTCCTTCTACCACAAATGCTGTATTGTATATTTCCTCATAGCATCTTGTACCAAAGAAAATTATCCTCCCAAGACCAGGAACTGCAGTTCTAAAACGTGAGCAAAATGTCTTGGAGGAGAATCTAGTCTCATGCAAGTATGTGGCATGTGGATATAGATTTGATTTGCCAAGGTTGATTTATTCATTACCACTGGAACTTTATTTGTTTCGCTTTCATTAACCAGGTTAGGTACACTAGACAAACAAATGCTTAGTATGAGGTGCGACCTGCAAGAGTACAAAAGAAATAATATTTGTCTGCTCTACAACAAACTTGGATGATTAACCCCTCCCAAATAGTCATGCTTTTGGCCTGGGGTGTTTTATAGACAAGGTACTCTGAACCGCCACCCTTCCCAGACTGGCTGACAAGCTAAGGGCTATTAACTTTGGTCACCCCTTAAGATCCAGTGACTTGTTCCTGCTTGCTGTCCCAAAAACTTGCACTGCTATGGGAGATTGGGCCTTTGCTGCATTTTCTCCTAAGGCTTATTCACACGGCCAGTTCTGCAGTGCTGTTGGAGGTGCACAGCGGCAAGATCATTGCCACTGTGCACGTCTGAATGCCGTAGTTTGGTCATTTTGGGTTCCGTTTCATTGTGGCCGCGATCCCTCTTTTCCTGGGCTTGCGTAATGGTACAGAGGTTTTGCAGTGTTTTACTTTGCCATGTGAACCGCCTGCACCACCCACAATGCTGTGACAGACTTTTCCCAGCCTGCACTTGTGTCTGTCATGGCAGCGTCTACAGCAATTTTTCCAACCCGAGTTTAGCAATAAAATTTTTCTGGGTTTGTAAACAAAGCTGAACTCAGGGAAGTGTTTTTGATTGTAAACCAAGGGCTGAAAATAGAAGAAAACACAGACACAGAGTGGCGCTGTGACACGGGGCATGCGTATATACACATGCATAAGCACATGCCCAGTGTCACAGCTCGACTCTGAGCCCGTGTTTCCTGCACTTTTTAGCCAGCAGTTTACAATAAAACCATCTTCCCGAGTTCATCTTTGTTTACAGACCCAGAAAAAAAGTTTAGCTGAACTCGGGTTGGAAGACCCACCCCCAATCTTTGGTCACTATCATAGGGGAGCCTGATGCACACCCACGCCCCCTTCCCAGCTAGAACCCTCCTCAAATCACTGGCACTTCTATGGAAGCCTATATAGCGCTCACCTGACCATGCCGTCTGAACGCTGAGCCACAGCATTTCAGCAAGAATTGCAACGCTGCTCTACATGGCACCGATGCCATGTGAACGAGGTCCTAGGCCCTGGAATTCCCTTCCTCCATCGGTTCAGGGTGTCTCCTCTCACCACCTTTCAAAGAACTTTATAGAACTACTTGAAAGCCTCCTCTGCCTGTATGTTGGATCATGCTGTGATCCTTGTGATTTGTGCATTTTGCACCACATTTTGTGTTGCCTCCTCTGACTATACAGATTTATGTTTTTGTACCTTGATTTCGCTTCTTTGTATTTCCTACTTATTTGTTCCTGTTATCTTATATACTGTAATTCATCTGTTTGTATTACCCTATTGTAACCTCCTGGGTTGTGCCTGTAAATAGGCATTTAATTGTCGAGTGTGCTAACCTGCTCCATAAAAACGAAATCAATAAATCACAATTAATCCTTTCACAACAGGTTGAAATTGTAAACATAAAATCACAGAAGTAGAAGAAGTTTGCTTACAAATGCATTGAGCCTCATGATACAGGATTAATAGATGGCAGTGGTTGTAAGACTGCTCGCTCATCAAGTTAAATATAGTTCAAGGTTGCCTTTTTGTTTTTTTAAGAAAAGTTTTTTCCGGCCACCAGTAAGTGCAAACAATTACCATTTCCAGGCACATTTAAAACCACTTCCTCTGAGTAACGTGGGCCTGCAGTACCTTATGACATCATACATTTGTCACCAATCAGTCTTAAGCCAATATAGATCAAACATCTGGGGCTGGATTTTCATCTGCCCAGAAACTGGTGCAGGTATAGGGAAAAACTGGGGCAAGTGGGGCTTCACTTGCAGAGTCATAGTTCCTCCCACAGGTACTGTATTTTCAAAGCTGGAGCCAGTCTACGACCAGCTCCACAATACACGGTGGCTTGCAGATGTTTTTTTGCGTAGCTGCGCCTGCCATATGTGTGGAACATGGACTGAAGATACAAATGCCCACAGATGTGGAGAAATTATAATGCAGGGGTGGGCACGGTGTGGGACTTAGTCCCAGAATGGTTGAAAATCGGGCCCCTTAGCTGTGGGCATTCCTGTGCCTGTTCCATATTATCCTCAGCATTCACAACTGTGTTGTCTCTGATTGTGCTTCCTCTGTAGGCTTTAAGTTTCTCCTAGATTCATGGATTCATAGAAGTGTGATGGCAGAAAAGGACCAAACTAGGCCCCCCAAGTCTGCCAATTTGCCCAGCTATCTGCTTGGACCTGTGCCTCAGCCCCTTAACACTCCCATGTGGTTGTCCCATGTCCTTTTGAATCCCTCCACTGTTTCCTCTCCAACAACTGCCTCTGGGAGTCTGTTCCACTTTTCTTCCACTCTCTCTGTGTGATAGTATTTTCTAATGTTACCCCTGAACTGCCCTCCCTCCACCTGCAGGCCATGCCCCCTCATCCTCGGATTTTCTTTCATCCTGAAGATGCTCCCCTCTGGCACCCTGTTTATACCCTTAAGGTACTTGAAAGTCTTGATCATGACCCCCCTCTCCATCTTCTGCTCCAGGGAGTACATGTTCAGATCTCTCAACCTTTCTTCATAGAATAGGTGGCCTAACCCTTTTACCATTGTTGTCACTCTCCTCTGAACCCTTTCTATCCTCCCCACTTCCTTCCTGAGGTATGGCCTCCAGAACTGGACTCTGTACTCCAAGTGTGGTCTAACTAAATGGGTGTACATGGGTGTATGACCTCCCTATTCCTACTGGTAATCCCCCTTCCGATGCATCCCAGAATTCCACTCCCCCTGGCCACTGCCTTCCCGCACTGCCCTTCCACCTTCAGGTCCCCGGATATAATGATGCCTAGGTCCCTTTCTTGTTCTGTCTCCTCCAGATCTCTGCCCCCCATATGGTACCCTGCCTTCTGATTTCTGTAGCCCAGATGCATGATTTTACATTTTTCTGTACTGAATTCAAGCTTCCACCTTTTTGACCATGCCTCTCCTGCAATAGATATAGGACCTATATTGCTTAGCAATGTATTGGTGACAAAAATGGCATTGCCATGAATTTAGAAAGGCTCTCACCCTATCCTGATGAAGTGGCTTTAAATGTGCCGCAAAACATTGGTCATTTGCACTTATCTGTGGCCAGAGAAAACATTTGTAACTTGAAACAGTTCACAGTTTCTACATCCACATGTTCACTTATTGTATTTTGTAAAATATTAAAGGTGATAGGAAACACAGAAACGTAGAAAATGATGGCAGATAAAGACCTATGGTCCATCCAGTCTGCCAGAGTTCCCTATTTAGCCCAGGAATCTATTGTCATTCTAGGGTCCGAACCATCCCCATCCTCACCCCCCATTCTCCTCCCAGTTTCTACCACCATGAGCAAGCACTGTACCCTTCATTCTGACTCAACCATGCTTGAAACCACCAATGATTTTTCCATTTACCATTTTGGCTGGTAGCTTGTTCCATGGCTCCACCACCCTATCTGTAAAATATAACCTATTCATGCCCCTCCTAAACCTCCCTCCTGTTAGTTAATGAGTTAATATTCAAATCAATTAGTTTCCCACAGTTCACCCTGTTAATTCCATTTAGGAATATGAAGGTATCTATCATACCTCCCCTCTCCCTTCTGGTCTCCTGTGAGTACATGTTCAGTGCCTTGAGGCGCTCCTCTTAGGACCTGCCCTGTTGGCCCAGAATCATTTTTGTCACTCCGCGTTGCATCATCCCCAGCCTATCCCTATCATTCCTGAGGTGAGTACTCTAGAACTGGGTGCAGGTCATGTCTCAAAGAGCAGCTGACACCTCTAGGATACATTTAAAAAGCATAATAATTGAACACAATTTAGCTCCTATTTCACATTAGTGCTGCATTTCTTTTCCACATTTATTACCGTGGTTATATGCATGAAATCAGAATCTCTACTCCTTGATAGTTTATCAGCACCATGTGGCTATCACCTCATAGCATAATACTCTGCTTGTGACATCACTCTTATTGCCATGGCAGCTGACTGTGACATCACAACAGCAGATTATGACTTCAAGTGGAGAAGGAGCAGCTGAGACAGATGAATGCTAATGGATAACGATCCTGTTTACATACAAATCATTTTAGTAACAAATAAGGGGGAGGAGACATCTACAGAGAACGTATGAAATACAGGGTCAATTCTGCCTAAATGTCATGTTCCACAAAGTTTTCCGAAAGGGGTTAATTGCTCTGTAAGGCTTAAAAAGACATGGGTCCCTCGTATTCCCCTCCTGCTATCCAGGCATCTACAGCACTCGGTTATCTCTTGGCCACTAGATTCTTGGTGGATTGTGTGGTTTCTGCAGTTGTTGGGGTGTTCTTGAACTGGAATTTAGCCTGTCCTGCTGGCAAACACTGTTGGGCTGCTACAGCGTCCTGAAGTGTCCTCCAGTCGGCAGGCAAGGATTTAAATAGGGGTAGAACTTTATTAGTAAGTGCAGCAGCTACTTTACAACTGAAAGTCAGCTCGAGCTCTGATTCTCTTGGCAGCTGGATTCTTGATAGACTGTTTGGTTTCTGCAGTTGCTGGGGGGGGCTTTTGAACTGGAATTTAGCCTCCCCAGCTAGTAAGCATTGTTTGTTTGGCTGCTACTGTGTCAGAAAGTGTCCTCCAGTCAGGAGGTTTACATGTTTTGGATGGTGGAGTTGCAGACTACTATTTAAGGACCTTCTCTTAGCAGTCAACCACCGCAGTCCATAGGTGAAGGGCTATAGTTAATGGGCAACACACCTGGGACAACAGCATGGGGCGGCAGTCATCGATGCTACACCCCGAGTATAAAGCCTTAAGTTGCCTAGTTACCTAATTTAAAGTTGTATATTATGTGCAAGATTGTTTGTAAGTGAAGGGAAACCGCCAGCATCATTACATCTGACACAGTAAGTAACACAGTGGGCTTAATTCATATAATCTGTAAGCAGTTTACAATTGAGGGGTTAGTAATTGGTAGTTCAATTTGATAAAGGGGTTAAAAGTGTAATCTGGTGCAGTATTTAAGTGATAAAATAATTCATGTTAATATTGTTTTTGTAAGGTGGTAGTAAAGCTACATTATTACTGAGGTGCTTATAAGAAAAAAGTTAATGGGGGGTTTTAAATTTTTAAGGGTAACAGGGTATAGGTTATTTAAAGTATTCAGGTCTGACAAAGGGTTAACAGAAGGACAGCAGCTGCGTTTACATGCTAACTAGGGTAGGGTTACATAAGAGTTTTATAAGGGACCATAGCTAATCTGTGTATGGGGTAGGGATACAAGTAGGTTGCATGAGTGGCTGTAGTTCATTCCTAGCTGGGGCAGAAACACAGTAAGGAATCTATGCAGTAGTTCATAGGGCGGAAGTTGGAAGGAAAGTGGAGCATACTGATGAAGGAAGGAGGTGTTCTGGGAACACAGGTGTTGGGAAGCAGGGTTGTTTGTTGCAGAGGGCGTGGGGCAGCAGTGTTCATGGGTACACTATGGGAGTTAAAAGCTTGCCCAGTATGTAGTAGCTTAGGTCAGCTGAGGGCAGAGGTTAGGCAGCTTCGAGGGGAAATAGGAAGGCTACTTGATGGAGGAAGACACAGAGGAGAAGGGGAGGAGCAGAGGTGTATCCAGGGAAGTGGGGCAAGCAATGCAGAAATGATGGAGGGGGAGATGATACATGTTCCCTGTGTACCTCTCCCACAGAGAGTGAGGAAGCTAAGGGAAGGGGGTGGACAATGGTTGGAGGAGAGAAGGGAGGCAAGAGGGAAGGGAACAAGGTGGGAGCATCCCTGTGATGCCAGTGTGGAACAGATTTCATCCACTGACTAGGAAGAACGTGGAGGATGCCAGTGTAATGGGGGCAATGTAAGGAGATATGGAAGGGCAGTCAGGGGTGGGTGGGAAGGGATGCTAGAGGCAGCAGAGTAGCAGAGGGAGGGAAGGCCATGCAAGGAGTTGATTAGGTGAGGTTGGTCAGTCAAGTGGATCAGGAGGGAGGATGGCTGGAGAGGAGATGGAGGAAGGAATTAGGGAGAGCTGGCAGGGAGGTGGAAGGAGTCTTGGAGAAGACAGGAAGGAGGTGTGGGAGGGCAGGAAACAGAGGGGCAGAGACACCTGGAAGGGGGGGAGTAGGCACAAGAGAAGCTGACAGTGAGGGGGGAGTGGTGATTTTGGGAGACTCAATTGTAAAAGGGGTGAGGTGAGGGGGGGTTAATGGGAATCAAGTCACCTGCAGAAATGTAGTGTGTATGACGGGGATTACAGTGGAAGGGGAAGGCCTACTGATAGGTAAGTATACATGGGGAATATGGCAAACTTCCTGTAATCATCCACATGGGGACAAATTACCTTGCCGGATCTCAGGTGGGGGTGGTACAAGAATGGTTTAAGGAGGTGAGGAACATACAGTATACAGGGAGGCGGCTAGATCTGTGGCTTTCTCTCAAGTTCTGCCGGTACCCAGAGCTAGTACTGACAGGAAAAGGAGGATTGCAGACTTCAACGTACGGCTGAGAGCTTTAAAGGCCATACTTCATGGTAAAGGAATTGCCTATGCTTCAGCTAAGAAGAAAGAGCAGGATAAAAGGATGAAGAAGTTCTATAAAAAGATACTGGATGCATAGTGACAGGACTGTTCACCCGAAATTATTGGAAGTTCGAGCTGAACTTCAGAAAATAGGCAGCTAGGAAGACAGAACATGCATTGCTTTATTTAAGGCAGAAACTACATATTGGTGGTCCTAAAGGAGCCAGATATCTGGTGCATCAGTTACGTGCCTATCAGACAGCAGCAATGGTAATAAAATTACAACATCCAACAACAGGAAAGGTTACGCATCATAGTGGCGATATAATTCCTATCTTCTGTGCCTATTACTTCTCTCTTTATTCTAGTGACTCCTCTCACCAGTTGGCAGATCAAGTCAGCTCCCTCAACTAACATCAGTGCAGCCAATTTTTTTTTCTATCCTCTGTTTATCCGCCCGGCAAGTGGCAGCTCATGTTGGTCATCCAACACCAGATTTCCTTGGTCATTTGGACACCTCCTCCTCTACCCAGTGGAACCACCAGAACCAATGTGGGGGGCTTCATCCAGCTGTGGCCCCTAATTATCCATGTTTCTCCCATTATTCCCAGAACCCCAAAACACAGATGCCCATGTGTGTGGAGGCACGCTTCTGCACCGCGGCTCCGGTGATGGCCCCTTCCACTCTCCCAACCTATTGCCAGGTTCCCCCAATGGCATGGTGCTACCACCACCTAGCCTCCACTGGGTGGCAGCCAAGTGTCAGGGAAACCCCATGTCCCTCCCCAGAAAGGAGAGCTGTCTGCCAGCTGCTCGATTTGTCTCTCGCCCTTTCCTTCCCCGGCCGACCCCCGGCAGCCCGAGCTCGCTCCCAAACCCGGTTCACCAGCATGGTTCGAGATATGACATTTGGCCCCTCAACTCTCAAAGCCACTGGGCCAGCTAGTGCAGGCAAATTTTATAGCTAGCCCAGTTACCCTTACTGAGTTGTGGGCAGCAACACAAAGTGCAAAACCAGGTAACAGCCCTGGAACTTACGGTTTTCCGTCCAGTTTTTATAAACTGGTGGCCTTTAGCAATGTGTTTAATCCATTGCTTCTGAGGACATTTTGATCAATACAGGAAGGTTCAGCACCCCCTCCATCCTGGAATTATGCTGTTATAACTGTGCTTCTTAAATCTGATAAAGACCCCTCTAAGCCTGAATCATATGACCCAATTGCAATACTAAATTTAGATTATAAATTCTATATGTCTATCTCTTCTTTGTTGGACCAGGCGGTTTCATCGGCAAGAGAGGCTCATGACAATGTGAGGCATTTTTTTCTAATAATAACTGGTGAAGCCCAATATCAACCCATTTTTAGCAACTTTGAAAAGTTGTATCAACCCGCGTGTTGATACAACTTTTACATCCTCGCGCTGAGAAGCATACACAAGCACCAACCAATAAACTGTCTGACGCAGCACGAGACCGTTCTCCAACGTAAACAGAAACTCACAAGCTTACAGAGCAGGTTTTCACTTAAAACACATCCCTCCCCCTTCCCCGATTCTGTAGCTTACCCTCCAGCTTGAAGATCTGTGTTTGTGCAGCATTTATTTATTTCAGATATTTTAGATTGTAGATTTCATTAGTAGGCACGCCTCACGCTTAGCACGCTATGTGATGTCAGTCCTTGAATAGCGTGGGGCTAGCCTACTAGTAAGGAAGTATAAGTGCTTTGGCCTCACGCCCTCTTAGTGGCAATTTGAGAAAACATTTTGTACCAGTTATTATAAAAGAAAACGTATGTAGGGGGTACAAATTGAGTTTTTTATCCTCTTTCACAGCGATAATAGTAAAACCTCTCGAGGTTTACATATTATCACACAACTTGAGTGTGTAAAAAATAGAGAATAACTGATAGGTTTGTGTCTATTACCAGGGAGTAATAGCATTGAGAGGTTCTGGACACATGAACCTCGAGAGCAAAGCTCGAGAGGTTCCAATGTGTCCAGAACCTCAAGATGCTAATAGTCCCTGGTAATAGACAAATAAACCTATCAGCTATTTTTTATAATATATGGATGCGACATTTGTTTCAAATGGGTGGTTGACCATTTGACTGAACTCACTTTCTACTGGTCGACCGCCGCAGTGTCCTACGCTGTGGATTCAGCTGTGTAGTCGCTCAAGACGGTTCCCACCCCCTGTCCATTTTTTTAACCCCACCTGCTCTTCAGGACCGCAATGGCAGGATCCACCAGATATTTTTATTTCCTGAGGGAAACCCATAAAATTAAAATGAGAAGCACAGCGACAGAGTTCGCTCTCGCTAAGCGAAAGAACCGCCGCCATCTTTTTTCAACTGTTCTGTCCGCCTACACTGGAAAACCGCCCAATCAGGAGGCACGCTTCAGACGTGGGGGCAGGAGGTTTCTTTTTGGAAGCTTGGAAACATGTTATTATCAGCTCCAAAGGATAGT
Organism: Neoceratodus forsteri; assembly: GCA_016271365.2. Lineage (NCBI taxonomy): Eukaryota > Metazoa > Chordata > Ceratodontiformes > Ceratodontidae > Neoceratodus > Neoceratodus forsteri. Next base: position 78,340,273 of record JADMNL010000034.1, read on the forward strand.
ATTACCAGTGATTGACAATGGTATTATCACTGAAACTTTCAGGCTATTACCAGAATTTGTTTGTATGCTTTACAGACCTATTAAATTGAAGATCCATTTATTAAAACTCCATATCAACTCCCTACATGTGCATTATTCTCTATTTATTAGAGCATGTCTGCAAGTGGTCTATCCCCCAGGTCCTGCCCAGCTTGGATGCAGAGAAGGCCTTCAATCGAGTCTCATGTTTTTTTCCTTGGTAAGCTTTGCAGACTTATGGGTGCCCATTGTCCTTTATTTCTATGCTTAAACCGTTATATAGTGCCCCTGCAGCTTCTGTAAATGTAAATGGTACCCTTTCTTCAGCTTTCACGTTAGGTAAGGGCACCTTTTCACCCTATTGTTTGCTTTGTATGTAGAGCCTCTAGCTTCCCATATCCAATATTAAAGGAATAAAGCATGACAGGGTGTGTGTCATGCTAGGATAACGCCACGCCTGGAGGGGTTGGGCACGAGGCCGCAGGCCGAGTGCGTCCAATGCCCCAGGTGTGGCGTTATCCCAAACGACACACACCCCCTGGAGTGCATTATTCCTATTATACAATGGCTCGTTGTTATACAGAATAAAAAAAATAATTTTAAAGATGTTTTTGTGTGGAAAAATATTTTTGTTTTTTAAGAGAAGATGAAACAATCAATCAAAGGCTTCATAAAACAACCAATGGGAGGGTCCATAAACTGCTCATCTGCAGGTTCACAGTGAGTCTGAGACTAGACCTGTGGCGACTGCTGGGATAGCCCCATGGGTCCAGCCCCAAACTGACCAATCACAGTCCAAGATTCTTTCTTGCCCTTGCATAATCTGCTATAATTGAGGGTCTTTCCTTGGCAGGCAGGGAAGGAGGGATTATCGTATTGCACTGCTTGCAGATGATTTCCTTTTACTAACCCCTCAACTTCTCTTATGGAATTCTTTTGGATTCTGGATAACTTCGAAAAGCTTGCCAGGTTCTGTTTAAATAAATCGGAAATTGATATGTTAGCGTTTAATCATTCCTCCTCATCTGACATCGTTGAGTCTTTTGCCAATTCGCTGGAACAGGAATCACTTAAAGAAAGTACCTTGGGGTAGCAATAACGAAATCCCTTGATCAGACTGATATTTTGAATTAGGAGCCCTTGACGCAGGTGATAGCAGAATATTTTCCCCGCTGGTCCACTTTACCACTTTCATTGTTACGCCAAGTAGAAAAGTTCGATTTAATTATTATCAATAATCTTTTATTCTGCAGACCCTTCCTGTTAAACTTTCACAAAAATATCTGCGGGAATGGCAAAGATTATCTCTTCATTTTCTCTGGAGAGGGAATAAAGCTGGAATCCGAGCTTCAATTTTATATTTACCCCCATTGAAAGGTGGTATTGGGTACCCCATTTTCCAATGGGATGCAGAGGCCTACCTCTTCTGTATCTTTTGCTATTGGTCTAGGACTCTAGCCCATACCTTTCAACCTCTTTACTCGTAAATCAGGGACAAAGCTTAAAAAAATCAGGGACAAAGACCCCAAATCAGGGACACATCTTAAACATTGGTACTATTCACTTAGAAAGCTGATAGAATAACTGGATTAGAGTAAGATGCATTTTCTGAAGAAGAACACGTCTGTAACTTTAATGTTTGGCATTATTTTGTACTTTCAATCCCCACTGTTCTGTCACAAAAACACACATTTAAGGAGGGACAGAGGAAAATTCTGAGTCAAAATCAGGGACGTGTCTGAAAATCAAGGACAGTTGAGATGCATGGCTCTAGCCCGGTATATGCATCCTATTGAAAAGCCATTGCATTTATTTAAATGATCTATATGATGTGGGGCAGACACTCCACGCTGCTCCCCCTAGTCACATCCCAATCTCTCATTTGTACGGGTTTGTGGGGCAGGTTATGCACCTATGGTATACATTTCAGGGTCGTCTCTCTCATAGTGAACGTTTACATCTGACCGCTTTAGCCTGGGACAGTCAAAATTCTTTACATAAAACTGATATTTTTCTCTGTAATTTGGCAAAGACAGGATTAGTCTATTACCATCAGCTGTGGATGCACAAGGTATTCTAATATTCGCTGATTTACGAGTGTGGTATGGACTTTCACGCACGGATCACTATAGATATATGCACCTTCCTTCTTGTTTGCACACTTTTCCTTTTTTTTCGACAAGGATCGGTATTTACCAACACACCTTTTATGATTCTGTGGATCTCTTTGGAGCAGGGAATCATTATAGATCATTTAATTGGTTCCCTTTATTCGATCTTTCAATCCCATGACACCGGAATCGACTTGGTCAATATTAGTTAAGTGGACAGCAGATTTGAATACAGCATGTAATTTAAAGGACTGGGAGAGGTATGCTTCGTTAACTTAGACTTCTTCTACTACTCCATGTTTAAAGGAGTTTGCCTGGAAGTGCAGGTCCCGAGTCCTGACTCTTTATGACGCTGGGCTTAATACAAAGGAGCTTTGGCAGGGAGATGCCGGAGGCTTTGTGGGGAGACTATAGAGGGCCTCGCCAGTCCATACAACAGTTTTTGCATGCAATCTCCCAGGCACTTGCTCAGATTTTCGACTCTGACCTTGTTTTATCCCCTTTATTGGCCGTGCTTCATACTCCCCCCGGGGCCCTGACACCCCAACGCTTTGCCCACGCCAGTTAAAGTTGTTGTTAATATTGTTGGTCTGTGCTAAGAAGGCCCTTACTAAATTCTGGTGGAAGGTTCATCCCCCTGATGTACATCAGTGGTATGATGTTGCCAATTTTACCTAAGGCTTTGAAAAAGCTATGTTCAGGCATCAAAACAGCATAGCAATTTTCGAGAAAATTTGGGCTCCAGGCGAATTCTAGTTTTATCCCATAGGAGCAGTGGTACTATAAACATTTTTCCCCCTTTATCAGTCTCGACTGTGGGTATGTTTTGATTTCTGTTCACATATTATGCAGTCCAGAATATGGCATTGCTTAGCTCTGTAAATTGGTTACCTTGGCTAGATTGTTGTACAAAGAAATTGAATTTCTCTTTGTTGATTTAATTTTATATTTGCTTCTCTAAGAGCTTTTACTTTGTTAATTATGGTTCTAATCTTGGCAAATAGTTAACTGGAGATCTATATCTTTTAATTCTTGTTTTTTTATGATGTGTATTATAATAGTGTGGTCCGTTTAGAAAATATTTTTAATAAACTTTAATTATAAAACAAACATATGGCTGAGAGAGTGGTGCAGGGAAGAGGAAGCTGAGGAACCTGGGAAAATAAGGCTCTGTATGTACAGTGTATGTTGCATCTCAGTAGGAGGGCACCTGGCTGCTGAAGGGAAGGATGGGGGATTATATGGGCAGCACCCTTAATTTAAACTGATAAGGAGGGGGGCAACAAGGGTCACATCACCCTTAGTCACCAGGAGGCAGGGGCCAACAGACCTCCCAGTCAGGGAAAGTTTTAGAGGGATCTGTCTATGGGGCATGGAGGGGCATTAACAGTACAGGTAGGGGGGAGTACCTGGTGGGCAGGAGGGGATGAGGATGGGGGAACAGACAAAGGATGATGGGGCTGTAGGAGGTGGGCCAGGAGGTAAGATAGGAAAAGAGGTGGAGTATCTGAGAACAGACAGAGGGAGGGACAGACGGACTCGGAGAGGGGAAGGAGTCATGGTGGAAAGTGGTATCCCTGAACACACAGAGTCTGGGGAACAAAATGGATGCATTACAAGTGCTGTTGGCTGAGGGGCAGATGGACATGGTGACCATCACAGAGACTTGGGTCACGCCGAACCATGACTGGGGCCTCTCTGTCCGAGGCTACAAACTATATAAAAAGGACAAGGGGGTTGGGAGGGATGGGTTAGTTACATTGTACATAAGGGAGTGAATAATCTGAACAGTGGAGGAGGAGAGGGGGAGGACTGCAATATTGTGGGTGCAGGTACAGTCCATAAAAGGGAGAAAGGCTGAGAGTTATGGGCAGGCCACCAAACCAGGAAGAAGAGACAGACTTTTTCTGTAACTAGAAATCTCAAAATCCCCTTCAGCTGACATCAGAGGAGGGCTGCAGCAGTGGGAGATTCAAGGGCCTGCAGTGCATGTTAGAGGGTTTATATGGTCCAATCAGATGTTTGCTGGTCCATCTGTTCTCTCGGGCTATATACAGTCCTCTGGAACTGTACTTAGCCCAGGGAGGACAGCGGGACCAGCAAACAAAAGATATGAGCTTATAAAAACTATAACTTGCAATGCTTACTCCCTTTTGTGGACTGTACCTGATGGCTGTAGGGGATTCTGGGATTTCTCATTGCAGAAAATGTCATCCTGCAAGTCAGCAGAATCAGTCTGATACTATCTGCTATACTGCCGTAAACAGTAAGTAAAGAAAAAAGGTTTTGCACACACAGTGCAAATTGGGACCAGCCCTACACATGGGCATGGAGCTCTTAGTGCTGACTGTCCCCCCCTTTAACAGTAGACTACTAGGCACAATAAATGAAGACGGCATGGCCTGGGAATTGAAGCAGTGATCTGTGAACCAGAAAACCCAGGATTTCTGTATATTTTTAATTTAAAAACAAGAAAGGTACACTAAGCTGTTTCAACTCATTTGCAGGTGAATCCTGGGGGTGGGGATGGTGGGGGTTACATGAAAGCTGTTTTACTGACAGGGGAATGTTGGCTAGGACACCGGGGGAAAATTCCCCATCTCTTACGATAAGTGCCATGTAGTTTTACACTTCCATCTGGCAGCCATCAGAGATGGGCAGAAGGCACCTGGGCTTAATTCATCATCCGAAGGATAGCAGCTCAACAGTGCATTGCCCCCTAGTGCTGTACTGCATGTTGCATCATGTAAAGCAGCAGTGCATGATAGCGTTGAACACGCTGACCTATACGTTCTAAATTTATTTTAGGTTGTCTGCACCTCCAGGCTTGTATGATGCCTCTCTCTTCCCATTCTGAGCCTGCTTTGCCAGTTTTTTAGTTTGTTGTCCTACAGAGGAAATTAATTTATTTATTTAGATGTTTCACCAGAAAAGCATACAGAGTAGAAACCTGCTCATTTCCAGATGTGTCGGAGGGGGGGAGTACATGGGAGAAGGTTCATTTGTTTACAATAAGTACAACAGTGGAGATGTTTGCATAGTAAGTATAAAAGTAGAAGTGTTTGCAAATAATTATAGGGGTAGAAATGTACAGGTAATTATACAATCCAGAGAATGGGTAAGCATAAGTAGCAAATGTACAGTAATTATATAAAGAATAATGGATGGGGAGGGTGTGATATGACCCACGCATACTGAGTTGTGGATGCTGCTATAAACCCCGAGGGCGAAGCCTGAGGGGTTTATCAAAGCATCCCACAATGAGGGTGTACATTAAATTCTCATATGCACACCCTCCTCATCTTTTATTGTTTATAATAACGGGCCAGCAATTTTTCTCCAGCCCAGTTTTTGTGAGACTGTTTGGCCCACCCACACATGGAATGTTGGCCAATGAGGCAGCAGCATAGTTTGATTGGCATGGCTTGTGAATGTCATAACGACCAGCCAGTTGTTATGGAAAATATCAACCTGGTCAGTACACTGAGAGAAATTCCTGACCAGTTATTATAATACAGTAGGATATTCACTGAAGATTCACTGGTAATAATGCACAGGTAACAGATGCAGTGACAGCCCGGGTTTGGCAGCCCAGCCTACCCTCATACCAAGTGCCGCAACATAACACAGTTAATAGGACGCTTAGGAGCTGGAACAAGTGCAGCGGAAGTGAGCTTTAAGAAGGGTGTTGGGGAAATAATTTTAATATGGCTTGGACCAGGCTTGTATCAGTATTCTCTCTTGTTTTTGAACATCCATTGTTTAAGATCATGTTTCATGACACTATAATGAACCACTATACAGCAGACACAGCTCCCTGACCTTATAGGACAAGTGTACAAAAACAGCTGAGAATAATGATAAAAACCAGGTCGGAGCCATATTAAAAGGAGCGCTGCTTTTATTATTTCAAGTGTGAAAAAAAGGGTCAAAACAATGCATCAGCAAGAGCGCTGCAAAAACCGCACCGTGTAAAGCATGAAAGGAATTAGAGCGACGAGGTAGAATAGTGGTAGGGAATTACCGCTGCCCCTGTCACTCTACGCATTAGGTGTAAAGGGATCAAGTTGCCACATGTTGGAGTGCCTGGTCGAGCTGCTCCCATGGTGGAGTGGCTAAGACATCAGCACACAGTGGGGTAGGAGACCTGGGACTGCAGTTTGGTTCCCTCTAGGTCTCCTCCTGCTGCAACTTTTTTTTTTTTTAAAGTAATTTTTTTCCCCCTCCCAATTTTTCCCCCATCCCCAATGTCTTCAACCTCCCAGAGTTGATTATATTCAGTTTGGAAGGTGTGGAGGGCAAAGCCCCCCATGTCAGGAGGTGGGGGAGACTGAGATGTTGCTATTGTTTTCAGGTCACTCTTTTATGCGGTGTTGTTTCCAAGTGCGATATTTTCCGCGTGGCATTTATTGTTGCGCGGTTTTTGTATTCAATGACATGACCCAATGCCAAAATAAAAAAGGTGCAAAAACAGACTCTAAATGGGGAAAGAAGGGTGTCGTGCACTTCAGGAAATAAGCAGTATTCTAAAACAGAATAAAACATATCGGTCGGAATTTTCACCGCTGTCATGCAGTGCTGCTTTAAGTAACGGGCACAAGAAACGTTTTCATTGGCTTCTTTTTGTTATGTACGTAAATTTCTGTTGTTCACTATTGTATTGAGTGCATGTCTAATGGTAGTAAATTCAACTGTTTGTTTTTTGTTACATGTTCATGTCCTCCATGAAAGTGGGCATATAATGTCCTCAGAGTTACCTGCTTATCAAGTTTTAAATAAAAATAAAACAATAAAGAAGAGCAAAACATGCCACACAAAATATTTCATTTTCTTAAACATGGAGTGGTTTTCCCTGTGTGCAGTTGTGTGTGTATATATGTGTGTGTGTGGGGGGCTGCCAGGTTGTTGCATGAAATCTGTTGATGGAAAAAATGACTGATGTGAAAATGAAAAAGAAGGGCCATTATTCAGCAGAAGCAGTCTCAATACTATCCTATAGGCCTTTCACATATTCTCAAGGCCCACAGTCACATACTATGGTATTAGAATTTAAAGAGACATTGTGAACCCCCTGCCCTTCTGCCTAAATACCAGTTATTTATGCATCTGTTCTGCAGGTCAGTGCCCCTGAGCACAAGGAGAAAAGTCTCCTCCAGAGAGAGGAAGGAACTGCTGGAAACTGAGCATGTTAAAAAAATATTCTAGCCAGTCTGCCAGCACAGTGGGAGGCAGGGATAGAGCTCAGTGCTCGACTGGCCCCTGGCAAAAGCCAGGGGAGAGGCAGCCTGAACTGGAAGGTTGGGGAAGCATGGCAGACTTTAGTACATGTGCCTTGATGTTACTACATCCCACGTCTCCCACAGGAAATGAAACCAGAAAGAATACCTTGTCTGCAGCAGTATGACTGCTGTCCTCGACATGGTCCAGTGTCAGTAACTCAGGCTCCCCCAAGAAATCTGGATCCGGTCCTTGGGGGGTCGAGGGACTCCCTGCCACCATGCCTTGCAGGGCATGCAATGGGGGACTATGGAAGAGGCATGCCTGGGAGAAGCCGGGGTGATGGGGCTGGGAGGACCGATGGGAAGAAGGGCCAGATGGGGAGCTAAAAAGCATCTGAGATTGGTTGTACAGCGCATGTTAGAGTAAGAATGATGTGCCTGTACCTTTTTTATTCTATTTCAGATTGCTTTTTACTCCTGTTCTGTATGATGTCGTCCTTGTCCCATATTGAGTCTGTTACCATTTTTTTTAGATCTGAAACGACTGAAGAATATTGGAGTAATAGTGGACAAAGAATTGAACATATGTTTACAATACAAGGCAGTTGTTAGCAGCACAAATCGTGAGCTTTGTAACATCCAAAAAGTAGTTAAAACTGGAACGATAAAATGTGGGGAAGTATGTGTCATACATACATTGTATAGAAACATAGACAGTGATAGCAGAAAAAGACCACTGGTCCACCCAGTCTGCCCATAAATCCTAACAAATCCAGGACACGTTGTTCATACCGATTTCTAACCCACACTATCCATTCCCACGTTCCCCACCCTACCGCTATCATCCCGAGCAACCACTGAGCCCGTCACTCTGTCCCGGCCACGTTTCAAACCACTGATAGTTTTGTTGCCCACTGCATCAGCTGGCAGATTGGTCCGTGGCACCACTACCCTTTCTGTAAAATAAAACTTTCTGACTTCCCTTTTGAATCTTTCCCTCTATCAGTTTCCACTTGTGCTCCTGTTCTATTTCCGCTACTTGTGCTAAATAGTTCCTTGCAACTTACTTTGTTCCTTTCAGGAAGTTGAAGGTGTCTGTCATATCGCTACTGTCTTGTCTGGACTCCTGTGAGTACATGTTCAGTGCTTTGAGCCAGTCCTCGTAAGATCTGCTCCTCTGGTCCTGAATCATTGTGGTCGCCATATGTGGGACCCTACATTAGGCTGCACATGGATTCTGGGTCACAATTCTTGGCTCCATTTAAAAAAAGCATTTGTCAATGCCGAATGTTGTCTTGCTGACATTGGCATCGGTAACGCAGGAGGTGAACAGATGCATAATAGGAATGGCAGTGAAGTATGAAAGTGATGTCAACCCCACGTCACCCTACAGAGACTGACAGGCACTGAGGTGTGCCATTGGGTATCGGCCATAACGTTCATGGCATTTCAGCTCACCCTATCCTGCAGTGAGACAAATATTGCATTGTGCCTTGGGGTCCTCTGGCCTTATGCTCACCCCAATTGGCCATAATGCTCATTTACCTCACCCTATCCTGCAGACACCGACAAGTGCTGAGGTGTGCCTTGGGGTGTTCGGCTTTACAGTCACCCCATTTCATAAGGACATACACTGAAATGGGTGCAGCATAGGAGAATATGGTGAACTGTGGGGCCAAAGAGTCCAAGGCACACCTCGATGCCTGTCAGTGGCTTGAGGGTAGGGGTGGGGATGGTATGGCATGAGCATGACAGCCGGCAATGCAAAGGCACACCCCGACGCCTGCCAGTCTGTACAGGGTGGGATGTTATGGTTAGAAACCCTAATGCCCCAGCCGTTTGTTGGTATTTGCACTACAAATTTGCAACACATCATTTTTGTGACCCCCACCTCATGAAAGTGTTTGAGACCTCTGCTCATGAATAGTGGCACTGTGATTTTGTTAATCTGTGCCGAACATTGATTTCTCACAGCGACCATGACCATTTGGGCAGGATGTGAAAAATGACAGCTGTACCATTCATAGGTAGGTGTGAATAGATAGCAGTGTTGAAAATCTTGAGTGAAAATATTAAAAATGCTCAAATTTATGAACATACATAGAACTGCGCAATGCACACTTGTAACACAGTCATTTAGCGGAATTATTTCACCAAATTTTCAACATAGGCATTTTGGGACCTCTGCTCATGAACACGGTCACTATGATTTTCTTAATCTGTCCTTATCATTGATTTCCCACAGCGACTGCGCCACTGTGCACTAGTTGTGTGAAAACACATTTTGGGCAGGATCTGAAAAAATGACAGCTATACAGTTCATAAGGAGGTTTGCAAAACTGACAATATTGTAAATGTTGAGTGAAAATATTACAAAATCTCGAAGTTACGAGTGCACATGGAAACTGCGCAACGCATGCTTGTAACATTCTCATTTTGTGGACTTTTGTCACCAAATTTTCAACATAGGCATTTTAGGACTCCTACTCATGAACACTATCACTGTGATTTTCTTAATCTGTCCCGAACACTGATTTCCCACAGTGACCACGCTATTCTGCGCTGGTAGTGTGAAAACACATTTCAGACAGGATGTGAAAAATGACAGCTGTACTGTTCATAAGGAGGTGCAGGAAAATGGCAATGTTGAAAATCTGGAGTGAAAATATTACAGATTTGCGAAGTTATGAGCGTGTGTGAAAACTGCGCAATGCACGCTTGTAAAACAGTAATTTTTTTTTTTCACCCAAATTTGCAACATAGGCTTTTTGAGAGCCCACCTCATGAACACTGGTACTGTTGTTTCATTAATCAGTCCCAAAAGGTGATTTCGTGCAGTGATGGTGAAATTACCTTTTGGGACCAAATAACGCCACGGCAGTGACTGAATTCATGAGGAGAGGTCCCAATAATCCCATGTTAAAAATTTGGTGCCAAAATTCTAAAAAATGCCCGAGATATGCACCAAAGTTGGAAAAACCCATTTATGCCATTATACAGCTTACCGGCATTTCTTCACTTCGGGGTTGGCTTTGAAGAGTGCAGACATGTTCCCGGGCCACCAAAGATCATTGCGTTGGGCTCCAGAGGTAATTTTGGCACGAGGGAAGTGTGTGGGGAGGCAGGGTGCACAGAGGGTGGGCGTGGGTTGGGGAGGGGCCGCCGGACTCGACGACTGACCGTTTTCTGGTTTACAGGGTAAAAAAACACACAAAAAACATCACGGGCCGGTTTTTTTTTACAGGGGCAATTGGCATGCTGGGGTGAGCTTCCAGTGTGTCACCTAACTGTTTGGGGGGCTGTAGCCGACGGGGGATTGGGCACCCCCACCGGCCATACAGAGGTGGAGGTGGGTCGCATGAGTCGAGGAGGACTGGGCATCCTCTTGGCACACAAGACGTGGGGGGGTATATTATGCTGATGGGGATTGGGCACCCCATCGGCAAATTACCTCAGGAGGCGGCATGCCAACAGGGATTGGGCACCCCCGTCGGTCAGTGGAAGCAGGGGTTGCATGAGCCGAAGGGGATTGGGCACCACCTCGGCACTCAAGAAATGGGGGCGTACATTATGCTGATGGGGATTGGGCACCTCCATCGGCTTTCACAGGTAAAAGGTGGTTGCTGTCCCTCGGCTTCTCTGGGGACTGAGAAGCTGACGGGGAAGCTGCCACCATTTTGCTTGCCCAGAGCAGGCAAGCAGTAATTGGCTGCTGCAATCAGGGACCGCTCCGTGGCACTCCCTGATTACAGCGGCTAATTTCTTTGAAGGTGGTGGAACGGTTTTTCAACTGCTGTCATAGACAGCATGCTATGCCATTGGCGCCACACAGAGCCCAGCCTAAAAAAGCAGTGGCGCCATTGGCTGCACCAGGACCACACCTCCGAAGCCTGCTTCTCAACTGAAGCAACCACAATATGTTGTCTGTGCTGCGTGTGTAAGACAACATAAAAAGAGATATTGTAAAGTTGGAAAAAAATCCAAAGAAAGTTTACAAAAATCAAATGGGGACCAAAAGATAAAAAATACGACAAAAGGTTAAAAATCTTGCATATGCAAAGTCTGGAAAACAGAGGAATAAGAGGGAACATCCTACTGATGTACAACATTATTAAGGAGCCAACCCTAATGAACATAATGGGCATAGAGAAAAATGCCACTACCCACAGTCTTAGAGGACACTGTAGTCAAATCAAAGGTTAAAAATTCAGGGTGGGTAAAAGGAAATATTGCTAAACACAGAGAGTTGTAAGTATGAGGAACTCACTGCCTGGAGAGGTAATATACTGTAATAACTGATGAGCATTTTTTCCCTAAGGGAAACCTGGCTATAATTTGCCGTTGTAACAACGAACACATGCCGGGTTTCCCTAGGTGTATGCATGCACCAGCTGCTGCTCTTCCCCTTCTTCTGTGCCATTCCTTACCGCCAGATACCCGACCACCACTCGCACAGTCGCACTTGGTGGTAAGTTCATTTTAAAAACATTACCTGGGCTCAGATATTAACTGTGCTCTTTCTGTTATTACGCAGAAGCGTTTAAAAAAATAAATATAAAAAAGGGAAACTGTTTGTTTTGCCATCCACTTTGGACCGTGCAGACCGTGCTGAAACCTAACCGGACTGCTCTGCACAAGGATGGATGTTTGCTGCGGTGACAAAAATACTCCCTGGCAATTATATAAAATACAACATGGGGCAGTGCGTTTAACTCGAGATTTTCTGCACACCCTCGATGCTGGATGCTTAAATAAACCCCTCAAGCTTCGCTCTCTGGGTTTATGTAGCATCCAACACCTCGGGTGTGTGCAAAATCTCATTAAACACACTACCCCATGCATTATTCGATATATAATAAACTTTTAAGAACAAGCTGGATATCTTCATTTGCGCCAGAAATATGATACACTACCACTGAGAAGTGGTGGTGAGGGGACAGCCTTGATGGGTCTATCAGCCCGCTATTACCCTAACGACATTAGTAGTAACATTAGTGTTAGTATGAGTTAAATCGACAATATTCTGATAAAAATTAATTATTTACCTTCGGGGCCTATTATGTTATGTGCAAGGTCACTGACTTACTGTGTTTAAAGTAAGGAAATTTCATTTTCCAGACTTGAAATTCCAGGAACTGCACCGGTGATTGTTAATCTAATTTACATATTTTTCCGAGATTCTACTGTCATTCTGTTAGTACATGTAAAATTAATCAGAATAAAAGAAGGCTTAACATACATTAAATGAAGCAAATTGAAAACAATACAGGAAACAATTATAAGAAAAATAAGTTCTGCAGATTTACTGATCTGCTGTAAAATGCCAAATTCAGTGAAATGCTGTGTTTTTACTGGTGTGCAGGCAGTCCAGATTCTGGAATTTTACTATTTTTTCTGGTAAGAATCCGAGACCAGTGGCACTGGTTATGCGAATAAAGGCCCATGTCCTTGCCTTAACATTTCTGATTCCTACATAATACCACCAAAGAATGGGGCAGCCCCTCCCTCCAACGTGTCTTGACATAACCAATTTCTCTCATGCTATTTGGGGATTCTCTCCTCGTCATAAAAATGTTGCAAATATTGGGCTGTATGCACAGAAATGTAGATTGCCTACATGCCTCGTATCTGAGGCACTTAGACGACCCTACGTGCAAATGCTGTGTAGTGAGGGTCAAGTAGCATTCACTATCATTGTGCCAACCAGTTGTGCACCAGATCCCCCAGCCAAATATGCTGCTCCACACCAGGGATGGACTGGGAGCTTGTCAGGGGCATGTCAGCACTCCATGCATTTCACAAAGGCGTTGAGTGCCGCACACTGGGGTGCAGGAGTCATGGTAGGGGGGACCCTGCCATAACAGTGTTATGTGGCCATGCCACATGCAGACATAGCCCCCACAAGACTGGCATGGATGCCAGGAACATCCCATACAGGTGCATGCCTACAGGCACCTTGGGAGCATGGGACGCTATCGACGCAGGGGACTGACTGTTTGTAGTGTCAGATGGTATAGGGCAGCACTGGGTGCTATGCAGTGGGCACACCCATCCCACTCGTGCAGGTGGAGAGTGAATGCCCTTTGGTCACTGTATGAACATATGCCCAGCATGCCACCTAACACCATGCCTCCTGAATCGGAACAGGGAATACATTCATCAGGGATACAGACCCCAATGCAGGGACACATCATACTCAATGGTAGTAGTCCCACAGACGGCTGATATGGGGAGGGTTGTACGCTGCATGTACAGTAGCAGACCATGTCTATACCAGTACTGGTGGACCATAGTACATGCATGTACACACCACTCACCTGCCCTGGACCCAGCCATTATGTGGGTGTGAGGGCATGATTGGGGCACAGTCAGGGATGTCTCTGTCCATCGAGGATGTTGTGAGATATGGTTCCTGGTGTTGGCGTGGTAGCACCTGTATGGCATGCATACACTGTCTCCCATATACAGCATACCACTGCCGTGGGTACCACCATCAGCCCATACAGTAGTGCTCTACTGTACTCTGTGTCCATAGGTACAACATCCATTTGTACACCCATACGGCTACCGGTCACCGATGGTGCCCCCGTACATCTGTGGTGTTCTGTGCCTTCCCAGGTGCACCTGCTTGGGCACATAAGAGATGCACTCAGGGAAACAGGGCAGGCACCCATTTGGATGCCCACCTGGTACCACACTCTGCCCCCGTGCAGCCCCAATCCAGCAATGCACAGCTGCATGGCGGGGAGCAGGACCATGGACAGGTGGCCGGCATTAGTGAATACTAGCTGGTACGCACCTGTCCGTGGGTGCAAAGATGTACAGGCGGGGGTACACACCTTTGGTGCATACTTTATGCACTGTAGTGCACAGACCCCAATATTTCTATTTCTGAGAACCAGGTTTGAACCATGGAACCATCTAGGGCCTGTAGTATGAACAGGGCATGAGGTATGCGCATCATCATCAAACTTTCAGTTCTGCTCCATAAAGAAAGAGAAAGCTTCTCTCAATATTCGAACAATCTCTTTTTATTTTATATGATTAAGGGGGACTAAGCTCCTGAACTGCGCATTGTAAACCCAATCTTTTCTGAATATCTTGCTGCCTTGATAATTGCAAATTGGGAGCCAATGTTTCATGGCCTACATCTCTTTTACCAGGGCAAAGAGTGGTCGATTGGTGATGCTTTATATAATTTAAATGATAAGTCTAATTAAATATTCATGAACCAAGTAAGGCTCCTGACTGGCTACTGGATTGTTCATTAATTTCTTGGAAATGACGGCTTCAGCTGCCAATGGATGCTGTGTGGCACAAGGTAAAAGCAGAAGCTGTGATTGTGATTAGACGTAGACTCACAATAACATCTTTGAGGCTGTTATTTTCCTTGGATTAATGACTGGCTGGAGGGAGGCGGTCCTCAGCTGCGCCTCAGTCCACCCATCCCCCCAATCAATCGTTAATCCCTTGGAAATGACTGGCTTCTTGGTCATTATTGCTTAATAACTTCTGTACATAATCATTGCTTTATAGTCTACAGGAGACCACTCTGTGTGCCACCATGGATAACCCTCATTTGTTAATTAAAAGCCAATCAGCCAAGTCATAAAGACTGTAGAGGGAGGGCCTTGAGTCGATGAGGTAAAGCCTATGTGCCTATAAGGCAATGAAGTTACTTTGGATGTGTGTGTGTGCGTTGTGTGTGTGTGTGTGTGTGTGTGTGTGTGTGTGTGTGTGTATGTGTGTTTGTGGAGAGAGAGTAGTTCTCAGCACCATACAATATAAGAGGTCTAAGAATTATAACTTAGACAAAATGGGCACCATATGCCGAAAACGCATCCCCACCACTCTTCGATATTGTAGACCACATGTACAGTAGAATGTGCTGTTACAGAGTAGAATGAGAGACGTGGCGTGGGAGTCGCCTGCATCCCAGCTGATAAATGCACTTCTAAAAAAAAAGCATAGTTCTAAAAAAAGCTGTCTGATTCTAAATCTGGACAATCAGTGCCCAGGTCTAGAAGAAACGGTACACTACACATCTATAACCTTGTGGTGCTGTGATATTTGTATTTTTTTTCTGTCAGCTTTGTTCAAATTGCTTTCCTGATGGATTTAGTGTTTTCTCAAGGTTCCTGCAATCTTCCTATATAAAAACAATAATCCATAGATTGGTCCTAGAGTGCTTGTGCACGTGGTCTCTGAACTGTTTTCTTAGGACAGAGGAAACAAAGAAAACTAGAGAACTCCCACTCTTAACTCTAACCAATCTTCACTCCTGTTACTCCATGGCCTGCCAGTACCGATGAGAAGATTTATGGAAAGCAATTTGCATCGACATAGCACCGTTCATGCAAATTGTATCCCAGTACTACCTTGTAGTCCAGAAAAGGGAGCATAGGAAATGTTGCTGCCAATTTCAGTGCAGACAGAGAGATTAGCGAGAACAGACAGTTTCCATACAGTGAGGTTTAATGACTTGCTCAGGGTCACACGCGGAGTAAGTGACAGTTGTGGGATTCAGACCTGGGTCAGCAGGTTCATAGTTTTGTGCTCTAACCACTAGACCAACCTGACTCCCTTTTAAAATTATTATTATTATAAAATGGGCCATGAAAATCCTGTAACCTCATTGGCCAAAACACATCACATGACTGTTATTTTCTGAGCCCTACAAACCTCACCTGAACTAAATTTTTTTTAACAGATAAAAGCCCAATTTATAAGTTGGATTGCATACTTTAGGTTGTATGGTCAAAAGGGAATAATGCACTTCTCAGGTGGTTGATACACTTTGCTACGCCTCATGCCTAATAATCACCTGAGGCATGCATTAGTTCCTTATAATTGCATCTCTCTCATGTGTTATTCCTTATATAACAATATTCTCTTTAAAGGGAACTTTGTTTTATTTTGACAGTTGTTGGCCAGGAAAGACACACTAAACAGAGGCTTGTTTCCAGGTAGGAAAGTTAAATGACTTGCTCATGGTCACACAGTATGCAGCTGGCAGCTCTGGAAGTCAAACCCAGTTCTCCGGGTTTATAGCTCAGTGTTTTTAACCACTGCACTATACTGGCTCCCCTATCATCAACCTAGCTTTACCTTTTTACATATAATTGGAAATGTGAACATGTGTGTCGCCTCATTAATCTCCCTGCCATGTCTTTCATTTGTTCAGAGTAAAATAATTTTGTTTTGTTTTTCACTTATTTTATTTTTTAAGGTTTCTTGCTGGAACTGCCCATTTTTCTGCCTGATAATCACTTTTAGAATTGCTGATGAGTTCCAGAACTGCAGTGACATCAGTTGAGTGATGGCTCTGCAGTGAAGCTTGCACTGTGAGCTTCCGCTCAACTGATATTACCGGAGTTCTGGAAGTGAACAGTAACTACAAAAGTCAGTATCTAGTGGAAAAAGAGCAGTATCAATGAGGGGTCCTAAAAAAGGGAAAGAAAATGTTTTAAAGCAAATAAATAACAAAACACAGTAGGGATGGCACAAGCACATGGGAATACTATGTAATGGGGTAGGCTGGAGGGGGAAGGTAGGGAAGTCTGGAAAAACACAGTCCCAAAATTAGACAGGCTTGGGCATACTGGATCAGCCATCAGGCTGCCTGCCATCATTTGCTGTGTTTCTGTGATAAGGGACATTAGGAAAGGCAAACAAGGTTTATATTCCCATTAAACACTATAAAGACTTGATAAGAATGTGGTAAATGAGTAGTGTTTTTTGTCTGAAAAATTAGGACACCACGTTCCTTTCCAGGGCAAGAAGGCACACAGAACTAGTTAGCTGTCGTATTGGTCTTTGTAAGAGCAGATCTGGAAACAAATGGTTTGATACCTTTTATTGGACCAACATAGATGTAACAAAAGAAAACGGTGCTTAAGCTTTTGGACCAACCAAATCCTTCCTCGAAAGCTTATGACAGCTGTTTGGAAAATCTAATTCTAGTAACACCCAGATTATACATAAAAAAAATGGCGAATTTGGAGGAGGACTTTTTAAGGCACTGTACACACAAACCACGCGCTTATTTCTATTACATTGATGATTTGTTTCTAATTTGGACAGAGGGCACAAACACACTTAAGGAGTTTCATCAGGAACTTAGTAACCTCCACCCATCCATAAAGCTTTCCCTGGAATATTCTGCGGCCAGTGTTAATTTTCTGGACACCACAGTCACCATCAAGGATGGAACCTTACATACATGTATTTACAGGAAATCAACAGACAGACAAAGATACTTGCATAGAAATAGTAATCACCTGAGCCATACAAAAAAAATCTGTGATGTACAGTCAAGTGCTTTGAAATCACCGCATCTGTTCAAGCGAGGAAGACAGAGATACACATTTGGCTATATTGAAAAAACCTTTGTTGAGCAGAGACACTGTTACAGAGAATTTGACAGAGCAATAGAATGTGCAACACAGGTACCAAGCGTACAATGACTTCTGTATAATGAAAGGACCACTACTAGCAGAATACCCTTAGTAGTCACATATCATCCTGACCTTGAACTTCTATGTAAGATCATTAAGGACCTCCACCACCCAATATTTAGTGAGGATGAGACAATAAATTGTATTTTTTAAGAACTACCACTACCATCTTTTAAACAACCATCTAATTTAGCCAACCTGTTTGTTAGGAGTAAACTTGCACCAGCACACAATACCATAACACTAAATGGTACATGAGCCTGCAGTCACCCCAGCTGTAGGACTTGTGAGCACATTTCCATTTTGGATTGTGTAGCTACTTCACAAAACAGACAATTCAGGATACAGGGGCATTATACATGTGCATTACGGAATGTTGTTTATTTCATTATTTATTTATAGTGTATGGTGGAGCGCTGTTCCGCATGGAAATCCATGCCTGGAACAGCGTTGTTGTCCTTCACTCGGTGCGTCATGATCTTTGTTGTGCTGCACCCGGTCGTCACGGTGCAGCACAACAGATGGGAACACGGTCAGCGCATGCGCAGCCGGCCGGTAGCGCGGCAACGGGAGGCGGCACTTTGGTGGCAGACACAGATAAGCTCCCGAGTGTTCACGAGTGGTATTTATGGTTGCCCATACATTATAAAGATTGTGTATGAGCAACCATACACAAACAAGGCAGTTTTGCGATCTTGAGGTTTCCGGTAACGGACCTCTCGACTACGCTCGAGGTCTCAGGTTACCAAACCTAATCCTGCCCTATATTATTATGTTGTGTATGCTTATACACAATCCTCTATATTTTTTAAACTGTTAACTTTCCATTAGCAGATTATATCCTCTCACCACTAGAGGGCTATATCTCTATCTCTATCTCTATTTAGTAAGTAAGCCATGTGGGTTCTCTCTGCCTTTCTCTCGCCTCTCCTCCTCCTCGTTGCCCTGTCCCCCCTTCTCTATCCCTGGTCCTAGCCACCCCCACCCCCACCATCCTCTACTCTGGTTTCCACTGCTACTCCAAGGGAACTCTCCACTTCCGCTTGAGACTTGTGCTTTGTGCACCATTTGGATATTCCTGGTTGCTTAACCCAACCACTACTCTCAACAAGTATGGCCACCTCTCTACACTGTACCACCTTGCAGTCCATATAGGATACCGCCTCGAACCTTGCAACCTCTACTCCCGGAAACAACGATCAAAACTATCTCTCAAAGAGCTGTGACTCTGCTCCTTAAAACTCCTACTCCTCCTCCTTCTCATCTCAGGCAGCGTCCATCCCAATCCTGGCCCTAGAAGCTCAGGCCACACACAAACTCCAGGTGCCCTTATCCTTGCAACCATTAATATCTGCAGCCTACTACCAAAGCTGGATGCACTCCAAGCCTTCATATGCCAACACAACCCTGACATCCTTGCAGTGGTGGAAACTTGGCTGACACCTAAAGTTCTTGACTCAGCAGTAACAATACAGGGCTACAATGTCCACAGTCTGGACCGGACATCCAAAAAAGGCAGTGGTTGCGCAATCTATATCAAAGACTCCCTGTCTTGGCACCCTGTAGCAACTCCATCACTTTCTGCCTCGGCCCAGATTCTGCCAATAAAAATAGTCCTAGGTCCCAATCATAAAGCCCTGACTATTGTCTCCATATACATCCCGCCCAGGGACCCTAGACATGGATTCAATGATGTCTTAAGCTTTATCAACTCTCATCTTCGCAAAGCTGAACTTATTCTACTAGGGGATTTCAACATAAACTGGTTAGCATCGAGCGCCAGTGTCTATGAAGACTCCATCTCAGCTGCTAACCTCACGCAAATGGTAAACTCCCCTACTAGGATTGACTACAAGACTGGCACCAGTACCCTTTGAATTGGGTCCTCACCACTCACCCCACAAGGATTTCTCATACAACCATTCTCCCAGACTCTGTCAGTGACTACTCCCCAGTCATGTGTGCATGGTCTAACAAATTCCTTAAGCCCCCTCCCAAAATTATCACTAGCAGAGTCCTTCCTCGTGGAAAACTTCCACATCTCAAAGAACACCTGCTTCTACGAGACTGGCTACCCATCTATGAAGCAACAGATGTTAACTTGGCTCTTGATCACTTCATCTCAATTTTCAACAAAGTCTGCGACCTTTTTGCCCCTGCTAAAAGGCGCAAAACAAAATCTCTCTCTAACCCATGGGTCACCACGGCTCTTCTCTCACAGCTGAAACTAAGGGATCACCTCTGAGCAGTTGCCAGGCCCATTGGCAAACAACTGGACATCCAAAATTACAAACCAGCATGAACTGCCTGCACAAAAGCCATACGGCTAATGAAATCCACCTATTACAAAGACGCTGTCACCAATACATGGGGAAATGGTCATGCTTTCTGGGACAATATCAAGGGTGTCACAGGGAAGCAGCCAAAAACCTCTCCAGCCATGTTAATGGTTGATGGATCCTCAACCCTCGACCCCAAGGTGATCGCAAACATCTTTAACACAGATTTTTCAGACCTTAGTGCTGTTCTACCCCATGACTTTTTCGAAAACAGGGCCTACTCCCCAAATACCTCGGCCCCTCAGTCTAACCATCCCCTCTTCTAATTCAGGGAGGTAAGGCTGAATGAAGCTCGCCACTATATTACTGCAGCTATCTCTAAATCTAGATCTAGTAGCGACGCCCTGGACCTTAAGCTTCTGTTGCTCACCCTCGATGAGGTAATTCATCCATTAACAAAAATCCTAAACCTCTCTCTCAGCTGTGGAAAATTCCCAGACCTATGGAAAACAGCCACCGTGACACCCATCCATAAAAAGTGAGAATAAGACGAATCACTCAAATTATCGCCCTATCTCCATACTGCCCCCACTCTCTAAGGCACTCGAGCTCATCGTGGCTGATCAACTTACCAACCACTTGGATAAATACAATATACCTTGTCCACAACAACACGGCATCTGGAAAGGTCACAGCACCACCACAGCCCTTCTAAAGTTCACTGGAGCTTTGCACAAATCCCTTGACAACGGCCTTCTCACAGGGGCCGTTTTCGTCAACCTCTCCAAGGCCTTCGATACAGTACACCATGGTCTACTAATACACCAACTACTGAATGCCAGGCTATCACTTAACTCTTTTCTCTGGTTTAAAAGCTACTTAGAAAACCGGTCACAGAGAGTAAAAATTGCAGACGCTCTTTCTGACACCCTGCCTGTTCGCTCGGGTGTCCCACAGGGATCCATACTGGGCCTCCTCCTTTTTAGCCTTTTCTTAAACTCCCTTCCTTACCACTGCTCTGAGCAGATCATATTATATGCCGATGATGCTGTTGTATTCTCCACTCACAAAGATCCTGCAACTCTTCAACACAACCTTCAACTTGGTTTCAGTTCTGTAGAGACATGGTTTCTTAACCATAAACTGGTCCTCAATGACAAGAAAACCAAATCTATGCTCTTCTGCAGCTCTCACAACCCACACACGCTACACCACTTGGCTATCTCCACCACCTGGGGAACACTCTAGATCAGGTGGGGTCCTTCAAATACTTAAGGATACAGCTTGACCCTAATCTCTCCTATGGACTTCATGTAGATAATGTAGCTAGAGCTGCTAATACACGGCTTGGTCTCCCCTATAAACATAGACCACACCTCACGCCAGAAGCTTTGAAGGTTGCAGTCCTGAGCTCTGTAATAGACTATGATCTCATCATTTATGGCTCGACCACAACCACAACCCTTAGACACCTCTCAACTGCCTTAAATAAGGCACGTCGACTCATCACTGGTGCTCACCATCTCACCCACACATGTGACCTGTACACTCAGACCGGCTGGCTCCAACTATCAAACCGCATAAAGTTTCTCACCTGCTCCATGGTGAAAGAAATCTACCTTGGCCTTGCACCTTCTGGGGTGTCAACTCTGTTACAACACTGAATTAACAAATGGTGCCTTAGGAGATCCACGCTACAGCTACTGAAAGTCCCCCACTGTCACACTTCACAGGGACAATGCTCTTTTGCTTATCGAGCGCCACTCTGGTTCAATGGCCTCAGCCCAACCATCTCGTCTGCCCCAACAATTTGTATGTTTAAAACTAGGCTCCAGGACTGTCTCACTACCAACAGCTCCTGTGACTGCCCAACTTAACCTTGTTTCTCCACTTCCCTTCCTGCTGTAGTGGTCCCCCCTTCCCTCCTCACTGGATTCTACCCTCACATCTTGGTATACCCAATGCTGCACTTTTCACCCTCTCCCCACCCTTCCTACATTCCTTCCACCCTTCCCCTCTTCCCTCTCCCTATGACTCTGGCACTTCTTATCCGTTGTCTATTTTCTCTGACAAATGCCGCTGGCTGCATTGTTACAATGCTACCCTTAAATTGTATTAATCTGTACACTGTTTGCAATGTCCACATTGTTGTAATGTCTGTCTTGACGTTCCCCACAATTTGTATTTCTCTGATGTGGAACCTTTGTAAAAGAGCCAAGGCTCAAAGGTATTTGTAATCATAGACTTGATAAATAAATAAATAATAAAATAAAACTGTGCAAGCTCTCCACACTAGAATAAAACTTAAAAAAAAAAAAAAACTTTATTTATTAAGCACCTTTCAAGCACCAAGGCACTGTATAGAAATGGCCATAAAATCACCAAAAATGAAGTTAAAATAAACATTAAAATCATGAATCACTCGCATCAACTCATAAATGCTTGTCTCCACAGGTAAGTCTTAAATTAACTCTCACATACTATTTATATGAAGATGACTGAAAAGTCAGTGGGGCAGGATATCTCTCAGACTGATCATTCCATCTCAGATATGTCAGTAATGGTCTTAAAAGAACATTTCAAAAATACACGACAGAGACGGGCTTTTGAAGTCAGGCTTATTTTGCTTCGCAATATGGTAGAAAAATGGCATGAATGTTGATTTGGGTTTTATGACACATTACCCTACTTGAACTTACACAGACCTTAAGTACAGAGGATGGATATACACTGGGACTTCAGTGGGTTTTTGGTTTTTATTTTATTATTGTGTGGTTATAGGGTCTCTTTTAACTGGTTATCAATATGTTGGTTTCTGTTCATAAACTTTTTTGGGGTAGGAGATAATGCTTAGTTTGGGGGTTGTGGGGTGGTATTTATTAGGTAAGGTTTATATTCAGGTACATGACATTATGATGTTACAGTGGGTTAGGACTCTTGGTTCATATACACAATGAATTTTTACTTCCTTCCAACTAGTTATCTATATTATGATGCTAACGGGGGGGGGGTTAATTCCTTTAGTTATTGATTCAGATTCCTAAGACTGTTACTCTAAATATAGTAGATTGATTATATACCTACATGTTATTTAACACTAAACATATTAGGATGCATCATCTCATTTACTAGGGTGTCTTTGGTAGGTTTGTTTTTGGCTCTGATTCTGACAAGGATATTTCTTGTTAACAAATCTTGTTACAGCACTTAGTTGATAAATTGTCTTCAGATAGGTTTAATACTGTATGAATGTGGGAAACAGTTTGTTCACTCTAGGGGAAACTTTTCTTTTACTCACCTATTGCCATAAATAGAACATTTCTATTTCATATTTTAAATATGGAATACTATCACATTTTTAACATGTACTTAAGTGGGTATTAAGTCACAATACTATCACATTTTTAACATGTACTTAAGTGGGTATTAAGTCTAAAGGTCTTGTGTTTAATTAAGAGTTCATTCTCATAATACAATCACTCATTCATTTGTAAGTGAAACTGTTTGGCCTCTCAGAGGCTGCCTTTGTTGACATTTGACCTTGGAGTGCATCACAGATGCCAGCTGACTTAAACTGGTTCCTTGCATTTAAACCTCGGTTATTTAAAAAAAAAAGTATTTTAAACCAATAAGAATTCTTTCTGGTTTTTTTTATGTATGATCTGGGTGTTAATAGAATGGGATTTTCCAAACAACTGTCATAAGCTCCCGAGGAAGGACTTGATTGGTCCGAAAGCTTAAGCACTGTTTTCTTTTGTTACATCTATGTTGGTCCAATAAAACGCATCAAACCATTTGTTTCTGGATCAGGGCAAGAAGAGTTTTCCCCAAACCATGCTTTTGAGATTTCCATGTTTTGCAATCATAAATTTGACTTTCCACCATGAATGTGTCAGAGAAATGTTGAGGAAAACATTTCATAAATCAACAAGTATCAGTGAGGTCCGAAACACTTTTTTATTTGACTTTGGTCTATTCCCTGCCAAACTGTGCTATAAATTGAAATCGTCATTTCAGGAACCAAGATATTGTCTTGCTTTAACTGGCTAGTGTATGTCACAGTTTGGTTTAATTAACAATAAAAAGCTTTAAAAATGAACAGCACTCCCATGGCAAGGCCAGACGGGGATGGGTGGGTCACAAAGGCAAGGACTCAATTCTAGGGAGGTATTCCCACACCCCCCCTGCCACCCTTCCAAAGTCTGCAGCTACTATCCCTCTCCCATTTTAACTCCTCAGCCCCCTCTGTCTATGTCCTGCCTGCCCTTCCTGGGCCACAACTTTTACATTAGTATATATTTTATCTCACCCACCACTATCATTCCTTCTTTGCATTTCATTGCCTTTATTTGCACCTCGCCTCCCAAGTCTTGTGGCAATCACAGAATGTAAACACCACATCATTCAGATACCTAGTTCACAAAAAGAGCTGCTGTTGCCTACTGACTAGGAGCGGGTGGGGGGGTACCAAACAGCAAGGAGAACAGACCATTTTGAACGCTGAGTACGTCATCATGATTTTATTTCTTTATCTAGTTTTTGTTGACCAGGTAAGTGCACTAGACAAATCCTGCCTATTTTCAGGCATGACCTGGGGGAGGGGGGATACAGATGAATGCCAACTGACCTTGAACCAGATTAAGCAGTTGGTGGTATTTTTAGTGAATGGTTTGAATGGAAATGATTGGTACTATTTATTGTGACTATAAGGACTGGCTCCTTTTGATGTTAATGTACAATTTATTTATTTATTTGCTGTATTCCACTTCTCAGTAATTCCCTCCCATGGGGTCAAGCCTGAAAAAGAGCTTCAACTCAGTCTGCCTTTCCGCTCAACAGTTGCAAATAAGTATAAACACAGAGTGGCGTCGACTTAGGCTGTGCAGACAGCTATTCTTACCCTGCCTCAGTGGGGGGGGTTAACCCTGTGGTGAGTCCAATCACTAGGGTGGGGGGCTTGGGAAACCAGGGGAAAACAAGAATAGAGCAGAACCAATCAGAACTCGAATTTATACAGTGCTGTTTATGCAGGAAGTATCTCTGAGTGTTCTGCAAAGCACTATGTTACATACTAATAGTGCAGGGACTATACAGAAACATAGAACTGATGGCAGATAAGGACCTCTTGGCTCACCTAGTCTGCCCATTTTCCCTACCTGTTTTATATACCTCAGATCCTAAATGATCTGTGGCTTACCCTCTCTTTTCTGTCAGTAGAGTTTGTTTATGTCTGTCCCATGCATGTTCGAATTCCCCTTACTGTTTTTGCCCCCATGACCTCCGCAGAGAGGCTGTTCCATGCATCCACCACCCTTTCCTTAAAAAATACTTTCTCACATTACCCCTGAGTCTACTCCCTCTGTTCTCATATTATGACCCCTTGTTCTTGAACACTTTTTTTATGAAAGATGCTTCCCTCTTGTACCTTATTTACACCTCTGAGGTATTTGAAAGTCTCTGTCATAGCTCTCCTCACTCTCCTTTCCTCCAGGGAATACATGTGGAATAATCATGGGCCAAGATATGGAACCCATTTCACTAGGAGCAGGAATGCTGATCAAGCCATTTGAAAGTGTCAGATGGACAAAGAAAAGTGTCACGTGTCAAGTGGACAAATGTTTATAATAGGTGGATGTATAGGTAGGGGTTCCATGTCAATACAGTGAGGGGATTACATAGGTACATAGATGCATAGACACTGTCAGCAGATAAGGGCCTATGGCCCCCCAGTCTGCCCATTTAAGTTTGTAAGTTCAGTTTGTTTTCCTAGAAGTCTGTTGCCCCTTAACCCCTGACCTCCAGAATTCCTTTATGTCTATCCCATGCATTCTTAAATCCCGTGATTGTTTCAGCCCCTACCACTTCCTCTGGCAGGGTGTTCCATTTGTCCACCACCTCGCTCTGTGAAGAAATTCTTCCTCACGCTTTCTCTGAATTGTCCTCCCTCCAACTTCGTCCCATGCCCTCTAGTCCTGGAACATCTTTTTCGCTTAAAAATAGTGTATTCCTGCACCCTGTTCCTCCCTGTAAGATACTTGTATGTCTCTATCATATCCCCTCTCTCCCTCCTCTCCTCTCCTCCAGGGAGTACATATTCAATTCCTTCAACCTGTCCTGATAGGACTTGGGATGCAATCCATGTACCATCTTTGTTGCCCTCCTCTGAATCTTTTCTACCCTATGTCCTTATGCAAGTAAGGTCTCCAGAACTGTACACTGTACTCCAGGTGGGGCCTCACTAGTGTCTTGTATAGCGGAATTATGACCTCCCTTTTCCTGCTGGTGATGCCCCTGCCTATGCATCCCGGCATTCTATTTGCTTTACCTGCTGTCTTGTCACAGCAATATTAATTATGGCGAGGTCAATACGGCAAAAGTAAAAATGATAATGGTAAAGTTCGCCAACCATGATAAGGGTGACAATTAGTTTTCTGCAGGGAGCTTCACTCCCTGCACCCCCCTTACTTTAATAACCAACTCTGAGGTTGCAGCACCTTGGGGAAGGGGGTACAGCCAGTGTCACCCTTATTGCAGTCAGTGAACATTACTGTCACCATTTTTACTTTCACCGTAATTACCATCACTGTCACTGTAATTCCCTCACTATATTGAAGTGCTACCACAGGTAGGAGGTTAGTCACTGACAGACAACCATGCAGACACTGGCAGATAGATTTTGCACAATGCATGCTGCATACTGTTTCAGGGTGGTCACTCTGATAGAGTGATAGAACAAGGAATCGCATTAACCTGAAACTGAGGTGCAATAAGTACTTCGATGGAGGTATTGCTAGTGGTTCAAATCATGAAATGGGGGGAGGGGTTGCACCTCATTGCGGAGGGTCTGCTTTTTCCCAGTCCCATAACAATCCTATGTTCCTAAAACTCAGCACACTGGTTCTCGGTGCTTGGTCTTTTACTGTTAGTATTCATGTATTATTCACAGCTGCTTTAGGAATCGCTGCATGCTAACTGCTGTTTTACTGCTGATTATTTGTTTGAATTTAATGCTGTTTGTTATTGCAGTTATCTCCCAGGTACCCCTTCCTAGGATACACCTGGACATGAGCTGTTAGTAGCTCAGTGTGCTTTTCTTGGCCAAAACATTTAAGTAAATAAATACATGCATGCATACATGCAACATACAACACACATACATACAACATACAACATATATACAACATACAATACACATACATACATACAACATACATACAACCTACACACATACAACATACAACACACACATACATACAACATACATGCATACAACAGGCATACATACAACATGCATACATATAGCATACATACATGTAACATTCATACATACAACCGACATACAGTGTTCCCTCTTATCTCCATTCATCCTAAATTTTGGAGGAAAAAAAGAGGGTGGCGGATAAAGAGGAAGATAACATTTCTGGAAAATGGGACAAGAGTGAGGGGGGTGGGTAAAGGGGAGGCAGATAATTAAGGGAGTATTGTCATTCTCAAACCCAAAATCCTGTGGGGAGATGGTGTATCAATGTCCAGATGGGTGAGCAGCAAACAAAAAAAAATGAGGGCTAACATTAAAGGATTGCACTGAAATACATTTGGACTCATGGAACTTTTCAATACCAGTGCAAGCAAGCATCCTGTAGTACCAGCGGGGGGTAAATGCTTTTTTTCTGGTTCAAGTGTTCACATTACTGGAGTTTGAAGTTGACAGATAACATTGAGGCCATTGGGGCATGTTTAGTTTAAATGTATTTGTTTTTTTTTAAATATTTGTAAGATTCCGTAACACCAGATATATTGCTGAAAATACTGGTAAGGTGAAACTGTCAGCGTTTCCTAACAATAGTTGTTTGGAATATTTACTACCAGGACATCGTATCATGCAAGTGCTAATAAGTAACTATATATAACTTATAAGAGACTATTACTAATAAGCTGGGAAAACAACCTACTAAATTGTTAAACTAAATGCATTTAAACTAAACAGACCACAAAGCTCTGTTCCTTACCGGATAAACTGCACACAGCACTGCTAGGAATACTTTGCCCCTCAGTGGTAGAGCTAGGAAAATAACATTTGTTAGCCCAAACCCTGTGGTGCCACTTTGTTGCCCCTTCCCTAATTGCACACATGCCCACATTTGTTACCCAGACCCCTTGTACACCCCTATGCAGGAACCGCATAATTAGAGCAAAGAATACAGGTGCGAGGAGTTGTACACATTTAACAGTACGTTTAATTAGGACAGAGCACAGCATTCATATTATAACACCAGCAGGGGTAGATATAAGACTGTATGAGTAACCAAACTCAGTGGTCAGAGCCCCAAATGCCACCCACTCTCCAATGAGCTTGTAAGCCGTGGCTTACTCTTGGCATCTTTGTTCCTACACCCCTGCCACCCCCTGGTAATTACTGGTACATTCCTCAATAAAATAATGACTACAGTTAATGAATTTGACTAAAGAAATTAAATTCTATTTAAAAAAACTATGGTAAAGTAACATTAGGGTTCTTTCCTCAAGTTAAACAAAGTAAGGGAATTCCAAGTCAGGGTTTAATGACTTTTGACTCACACTCACACCGTTACATTTGACTGTAACTCCATGCATTTTATTATGCCTTATTATAGGACATGTATCTACTGCAAGCCAATCATAATAGAGGAAAATTGCCATTTGATACCCATAGACTACTACAACCACTTCCTTAGTCGATTATCCACATTTTAGACATGACCACAATAAGTACCCCACATTCAAGACACATACATCATAGTTTAGCCACATCTTACCCACAGGGAGAAAACTGTCCACTTCAACTACCACGGAGCTTTGGAAATCCAGGTTTCAAAACTCCTAGACATGTAATAGTAAAAACATTCAGTTCACTAGAGCCTACTTCGAATAACTGGCTCCAGTGGTGGATTAAATGCCTCGGCCTTTGACCTCTGGCATTTCCTCACCCACATCAGCCAGTTATTCCTTCGTATACTTTGGCTACCTGAATGTTATCACTTAATTCTTGGTGCAATTGTTTTATGGTGAGATCATGAAAGGATTATAAGTTACAATAACGTGTGGCATTATGCTCACATGCAAGCAGCGATGTGAATATAGGTCATGAGTGTTTGAACCCTAATTTAGACTTCCCTAACTTTTTTGCCTGCTTGCCCTGATATTACAAGAGGGACAGACAAGTAAAGTAGGTTTATATACGTACTTGACAGGTGGGCTGCAGTCTGCCATACTCGGCCACTGCTCCAGCTCCAACATTGCTGGGCCACAGTTACACACCCAACTGTGTGCATTGTTGCAGGAAGACTTCCAGTGTTTTAGCAGCACTTCCGCCTGGGCTGGAGTCAGGGTCGTGGGCAAGGGTAGGGATTTGAGGTGAACAGCGAATGAAGCAGATCTGCAGGTCTTAAAAAAAAAATTACTGGGAAAACACTGCAGAGTCAGCACAGAGAAGACATCTGTTGCAAATATGGATCACACCCATCCATCTCCTTATACATCTCTCCTCAGCCTTTTGCCATATTACACCGAAGAGTCAGACAGGGATGACAGGTTGTGTTTTGTGAGAGGTTGTGTAACTCGATTCTGAGTTCAGCAACAGGCATTTGAAACCCTGACAAGTATGAACTTTACTTGAGAATAATAATTTTGATATGTTATGCTTGCTGCGGGGTGCCACAAGGGTGCACTAGAGCAGACAGAGCAGCATATTCACATGCTAGCGGAAAACGCCTGTACCAGTGCATGATCCCATCAAAACAAGGATCACTGTAAACCACATCAGAGGGACTTACAATGCTCTCACAGGCAACCAAAATGGTGCAGGGTCTTCATCAGAAACCATATGAAGAGAGACTGAGAGAGCTTAATATGTACACCCTTGATGAAAGGAGGGACAGGGGGAACATGATAGAAACTTTCAAGTACCTCAAGGGAATCAACAAAGTCCAGTAGGGTAGCATCTTTCAGAAAAAGAGATGTGTAAGAAGGGGGCACAATTTAAAGATGGGGGGATGGCTCAGGGGTAATGTGAGGAAATTTTTTTTCATAGAGAGAGTGGTGGATGCATGGAACCTCCTTCCTGGAGAGGTTGTGGGGTCTAAAACAGTAGGGGAATTCAAACATGCATGGGACAGACATAAGGCAATTATAGTGGGGGGGTTGCAGGAAGTAGGCTGTTGGTTAACTAGAATCTGCAGCTTATCCAATAGGTAGGGAAATGGGCAGACCGGGTGGGCCAAGTGGTCCTTATCTGCCGTCAAAGTCTATGTTTCTATAATATTATTTTTTACCAAATTCTAATGTCTTTCAAATATATAATTAGTTATGTATAGTAGCACTATGCACCAAGGAAAGCTTAAACTCTACAGAGTATGGAAATATTTTTTTTTCTATACCAAAAGACGTACCACAAATTGCGACTTACAAATATGTAATGCCTTCTTAATAATATGTATATTATATATATAATGGAGTTCCTTCATATTAATTGGACTCCACTTTGCTTTATGTATCTAAATAAGTTAATGTTCTCAAGATTGGAGACTATAATACTTAATGTTCATTTATCTTAATTTCTTTTTATTCATCTAGCAGATAATTATGATCTATTTCTGTCTCAAAAAAGCAATATTTGTAAATGTGATTACCCTTTATTTATGACTAATGTAAATGACCAGAAATAAAAATGATATAAAAAGAAAAAAATAAGCACTGTTTTGCCAGAACAGCAGTATTTAGAGACATACCACATGGTATCGTGCAGCCTGTAAACTGTAGTATTTGTGTAAACTGAAGCACTGAGGCCCCTAGAAACTGGAGGTCACCATTTATCCACAGGAGCTTGGGTGCAGTGCTTTCTTCTCTGTACTACATCCTATGAGCCTGTCATGGAGTGAGAGGATGATTTAGCCTCTCTGAGCCTTTATTATTCCTATTTTAAGCCAGGAATGTCAACTGCTACACTGTGAGTTCCCTTGGGACTGACCAGAGCTGGAGGATCGGAGTCCTGGGAAGGGAGCCAAACCTGAGTCCCCAGGGGTCGCAGATTGCTGCACTGTACCAGCCACTCCACCCATTCCAGGAAATGCCAGCCTTCTGACTCGGCATCCTACCATGGCTTGTCACACACACACCAAGGTCGGACCCTAATGTGTGAGCAAGAGAAATTGCTTCTTTGTTGCTACTTGGGTGGGCAAGTTCACCCAGCTGCAGGCAACGGCATCCAAACAGGGGAGGCATAGACAGGTAAAATAAAATGGCAAACAGAAGACAGAAGAACAAATTACATTCTGGGGGTTATTTGTCCGGATCAGTTTTTATAACATCGGGTGTCCAAAGGAAAAAAGGAAGGAAGGTTCCCAGCACAAGAAGAGTTGACTCACAACGGTAGAGTCAGCACTTCGAACACAGCCTTCTGATTGCCTTTTATGAGGAGAGGGTGCATTGGTACTGTTGCAAGTGCAAATTAATAGACACAAAATGATACACTCTCACCAAGATTCCCCAGTTTATCAGTGAGAGTCGACTGGTAAACAGGTAACGTGCTCTGGTTTAGTCAGTGCTTCACTTGAAAATAAACCTGTAAACAGCTGCTTGGCAAGGCACATGAGCTGCTAGCAAGTAGGATGCATTGCTGACTATTGTTTGGCTAATTTTCACATAACTGTATATTTTAAAGTGAGGTGCCTGAGTGATATGCTGTACTTCATAGCACAGAAAGTGACAAGCGTGGGCACCTATCAATGATGATATCATCAGTCCATGGTTCCAGAATATTCTGTTCTGGAGCCCACTTATGTACCATATCATTAGTTGTCATATACTAGATGGGAAGTATAAATGGGTAGACGGCATAGCCTAGTGGAAAGGGCAGAGATCTGTGAATCAGGAGACCCAGGTTCAAATCTCGACATACACAGTGACTTATTGTGTGACCCTGGGCAAAAAATTCCTCTGCCTCTCAATATCCCAGTCTACCCAGTTGTGAAAGAGGAAACCCATGCTAAAAATGGGATGTTGCATCTCAGCAGCATACAAAATTGTGATATCAATTTATACAACAGGCATGGAGTGAAACGCCACAGAATAAAACTGCTGTTTTTTGTACTCACGTCGCAAGATATCATGATATCTTGTATTCTGAGGAATGTTTCAGTTGAAATCTAACAAAGTTGGTTACAGCAGAATAGAATACAAAACCAATCAGAGGGCAGCTTGCACAATGTTGGTGGCATCACAGTAGCCATGTGCATTACTGAAGCCAGCAGTTCAAATCAAACAGAAATGGTTACGTCTTCATACAGACAGATAATGTAAAAGTTATAACTATTAAAGCAATGTTGCATAAATTGAATATGCAATGGTCTGAGTTAAAAGAAGTCATTTATCATCACTTTTAAGGGGGGAAGACTTTCATAACTCACTTGTGGCACTGCCACTCATGAGTTATAGTCCTGCCCCTCACACTTGAAAATAAATTGCATATTCTGAGTCAGGCCATTGCACATCCCCTATATCCACATCCTGTCCATATCAAAATGTAAGCAATGAGACACGACAGGGCGCTGGTTGTCTGGGATTCATGCACACCCAGGGACATAGTGAGGCATGAGGCACTTATGCTGAGTGCCTTTAGCACCTGGAAGTGCATAAATCCTAGACAACCAATGATTTAAAGTGTCTTATTACACTTATAAAATGGGTCAATTGAGAAATAATTTTAAAAAATGCCATTTTTGTTTTTTAATTAATCACAGGTATTTTGTCAAGGACTGGCTGAGGGAAGGAGGACTGAGCAGCCCAGAGATGCTCTCATCTTCTGAAGAGGTGGGATCACTGCCATTTCTGGAACATGGCCACCTGGGTGACCCCAGGTGGCAGTGCAGCTAAGAGCACTGTGGGAGGGTCAGACGTATGCCACAGACCGATGTAGCAGCATGCCCCATGTGCACGCACATCTAGGCCTCCCTTGAGTGCCTGGATCCAGAGGGATGGGGAGAAACAGGAAAATTGCCCTGTTTCTGGTGGATAAATGACCCAGTGATTTCAGGCCCTGCCACTCCTAGAACTCATCACTTGATGAAGGATGAGAAGTACTGTTCAGGGGTACAGTATATCCCCTCCACAGCAACCACACATGGGGGGAGAAGCCATGGCAGCGTGGGGCATTGTTGTGCTGGGGAAAGGTAGGGCATGGATATCACCTGGGGAGCTGAAGAAAGGTCAGAAACAGTGATCAGAAGGGGGCATAAACAAAGAAAAAAAGTATTTTGTTTTGTTAAATTAAAGTAAGTAGTCCATCACCACCTGTCAATCATCGATCTTTGCAGTCATTCAGTAGATGGAATGTTTGTTTATTACAGAGCACAGGAATTCAAACTTTGGCAGAATTCCTCTGGCAGAATGTTCATCCCCACACATAGCAGAAGGCCTTATGTGGAGCCAAGGTTGCAATATTATCTATGGAAGGGTAATCAGCAGAGATTGCCCTGGCAGGCTGGTAAGGATAGGTGGGGGATTTTTTATGATCACAACAAGCAAAGGATATGTACGAGTATGGTGGGGCCAACTTCAAAAAAATAACACTGGGCCTGAAGAAAGAAGTGGCACTCTCTCCTCATCAGCTGCTAGAAAAATACTAGCACTATTTACTTAAGGTGATATTTTATTTAGTTACCTAAATGTGCAAATGTGCTATATACCTACAATCAGCAAACAGACCACAAAACAGTGAACAGCTTCTTGATTAGTGCTTCCTTAAGGCATGGTTCATAAAAACACAGGTGCTCATTTTATACACCATATTGGCAACCACATGACTAAAGTTACTAATGCAAAGACTTAAGGAAACAGTGTACTAAAACCAATGGTATAGCATTAACCTGGGAGTGATGATCACTAGTGACCTGAAGCGCTACATGCAGTGCAAGAAAGCAGCAGTAAGAGCAAACAAGATGCTGGGATGCATAGCTGGGGGGTCAGTAGCAGGTGAGAGGAGGTTATACTGTCCTTGTACAGGTCACTGGGGAGGCCGCATCTAGAGTATGGACTTCAGTACTGGTGACCACACCTCAAAAAGGATATTAACCTGCTGGAGAAGGTTCGGAGAAGGGCTTCAAAGATGACAGCGGGTCAGTAGTGTAGGGCATACAAGGAGAGGTTGAGGGCACTGAACATATACTCCCTGGAGCCCATCTTCTTGAAGTTGGAACAAGTTGCTGCTTTGAAACAACTGAGAGCTGTGTGGGAGACACTCTATTGGACTATAAATCTGCAACAAATCTCACTCTTGTTCAAATCTGACAGAGGTGTACTTTACTTTAATTCTTACACTTGGCATTGCTTTGTACTGAATTATTTATTTAGTTTTTAATCAAGAAGGGGGTTTGCAAAACTGTTTATCTTTTGAATAACTTCAGAAGGATTGAAATACTGCATATTTGGTTTTCCCTTGAGGGTAGCTGGGTACTATTATTTTGTGACAGTTTGCATCAAACTGTTTGTAAATAATTTACTGGTGGCTGAGGAGTTGTCATAGCAAAGCCTGCAGTTTGTATATTTGAACCCAGACAAAGCCTCGGGTTGGGGAAAACTGTGTTCCTCTGATTGCTTTCAGCGCACACAATACCAGGTTGTATTGGGTCAGGGTAGGCTTACCTGTGTTGGGCTGAACTGCTTGAATTTTCTCTGATTGTTTTTTTTTTTTTTTGCTGGGTATTTTCTCTTAACTTGTTGTGCAGGTTGTCTTGCTGAAAAGAAGGTCAACACTCATCATAGTGTTGGGTCAGAGCTTGTAGCTGATTGTTTCTAGAGAGCACAGCTTAGCCCCCCCCATGTCATTTCTTTTATACCAGGGGTTCTGACATAATTTCCTCAAGAGGCATAGAACTGTCACATCCTTACCAGCACAGCACACCACATTGATGGTAAAAGTGCACACACTAACTATAAAAAAAAATTTACACAGGATAAACAGGAAAGAAGACAGACATGTGGGGAGATGTGCAATGCACTAGCTGTGGGGAAGCAGTCTTCCAGGAAACTTTCTGGAGACTGAGATACTGCCCTATTTGCAGGCAACACTCTGCTCTGAGGGAGGAGGTTGCCTGTCTCCAGGCCAAACTGGACAGGAGTATGGGAACCTCCCCACCCAGGGAACACCAGGGCTACCACCTCTGCCTCAGAGGCTGTGAAGAAAGAGCAGTGGTTGGACCAGAGTGGGCTCAGGAAGAGTGAGAGTGGTGGAACAGAGGCACATCCCTTCAGACGTACTGCTCCACAATCCATATGCCATTCTGTTGGAGCATAGTTCCCCTATGGAGGCACCCACAGTGGAGACTGAGGAGGTTGCTGGCAACTGTCACAAGGGAGGCCCACGGGAAGGTGGCACAGGACACCACAGGGAAAGGAAGCAGCTCCTGGTGGGGGACTCAGTTATTAGGGGGATAAATCTGGGGGGGCAGGGGAAAGTGAAGTAAGGTGCCTGCCCAGAACCATGGCTTGGAGAGACAGGAAGCAAATTCTCAGGATCACAAGTGCAGCTGCATGGGAGATAGAGCTGGACATCATTGTCCACCTAGAGACAAATGACTTGGCTCGGCATGGGATTAGAGCAGCGCAGGAGGAGTTTGTGGAGTTGGGGAGGAGCCTTAGACAAGTAGCTCATACAGCATCCTTCTCGGAGGTGTTGCCTGTCTATGGCATGGGTGAGGTGAGGGTACTCTGCACCATGCAGTTCAAAGAATGGTTGAAAAACTGGTGCAGAGCACAGGGTTTGGGCTTCATTGGGGACTGGGGTTCCACCTGAAGGGATACCCACCTATACTGGCACGATGGTCTGCATCTGTCCAGGAAGGGAACCAGCCTCCTGGGTGATTGGTTTAAATGCTTTATTGGCAAGCTTTTAAACTGGCCAGGGGGGCACTGATAAGAAGCAGGGAATTCCCAGCCTCCCCCCACAAAACAGGATTCTTAGTGAGGTAAACACCAAGGTAGAAAGGTCAGTAGGGAGCAGGACAGAGGTAAATGGAGAAGGCAAAGTCAGTAAGGGCAGAGATGGGGCTAAAAGAGGTAAAGCCATCAAAAAATGGAGAGTAATAAGTACCAATGCCTGTAGTCTGGGTAACAAGCTTCCTGAACTAGTGGCCTTGATGGAAGAGGAACATCTAGATATCGTGGCAGTCACAGAAACATGGTACACACAGAACCATGACTGGGATGTAAACATTCCAGGGTACACTATCTACAGGAGGGACAGGGAGGGTAAAAGAGGTGGAGGATGAGCTCTCTACATAAGGGAAGGAATCAAAGCAACAGAACAAAAGGGTAAACAGGAAGGAGAGGAGGCACTGCATGTCAATTTGATTGATTGATTGATTTTATTTGTATACAGGTTAGTACACTGGGAAAAAAATTCCCTTTACAGGTATGACCCATAGTCAGTAAAAATACAATAACTTCTAACATCAATACATCAACAGTAGCAAATAATTACAAAATTACATAATTATGTAGGAAATAAACATTCCATGTCATAAATAAGACACATCTTAAAAACAATCATGACTACACGGAGTTCTAAAATATTAATTTATGGCTCTAGTAAACAGGGTATGACTTGTAATATTCCTAATGTAAAGTGGTAAACTATTTCAAACCATAGGCGCACTATAACCAAAGGTGTGCTGACCATTTACTGAGCTTTTAAATGGAACTTTTAACAATGTTATATCACAGGATGATCTAGTATTAGATTTGTTCTGTGCTGTCATAAGTTGAACTTTAATAGGTGTATCAGACTGAAGAATTTTAAAAACAAACTTAGCTAGACCAAATGTATATGACAACTTTACAGTTAACCACCCTAGTTCATTAATAATGTCACAATGATGTGCAACATTTGATGCTAATAGAACAAATCTCCCTATTTTGTTTAATAACACTACTTTCTGGTGTAACATACTCTCAGAAGAGTTATCAACTATAATTGAGGCATATTGTAAAATAAGCAGCAGACACTGAGATGCTATCGCCAAATGTGCATCAAAGACCAGATAACTACAAAATCTACATAACAGACCAAGCTTCGCATGAAGCTTAGAAGTTATCATCTGTGTATGAATTCCAAAATTAAGAACTGGATCCAAATTAACTCCTAAATATTTAAAATTGGTCACATTCTCAAATGTTGTACCATCCAAAGAACTGGAGAAATTGGAGAAATTTGGAGACAGACAATGGCGCCACAATCTGCACAGTGGTTGTGTACAGACCCCCATCTCAGAGGGAGGAAAAGGACAAGGAAATGATAGAAGGTATCCTTAGAATGAGAGATATTGTTGATGGGAGACCTGAATATGCCAGATGCTAACTGGAGCGCATTTGCTGCAGCCACATCCAAGAGTGGGGTCATTCTAGATGCCCTACAGGGGGCATGCCTTAGACAGCTAGTATTGGAACCCACTAGGGAGGGAGCAATCTTAGACCTGGTACTCTCAAATGGAGATGGAGAGAGGATCACAGATTTAGAAGTGGGTAGCTATCTGGGAACTAACGATCACTGAACAGTATGGTTCATGATAAACACAGCAGTAGAGTC
Source organism: Neoceratodus forsteri (assembly GCA_016271365.2). Lineage (NCBI taxonomy): Eukaryota > Metazoa > Chordata > Ceratodontiformes > Ceratodontidae > Neoceratodus > Neoceratodus forsteri. The sequence goes on from JADMNL010000034.1 coordinate 78,377,974, forward strand.
AAGCCATACAAAGGTAAAGGTCCTGGACTTTAGGAGGGCTGACTTTGCTACAATGGGTGAGTGCCTAAGGAATGCACTAGCAAATGGGCAGGAAGGAGGGGTGGAAGAACAATGGGGAATAATCAGAACTGCCATCACAGAGGTAACAAGCCTTTCTGTGAAGCAAATAAACAAAACAAAATGAAGTAAAAAACACTGTGGTTCTCAAAGAAAGTGGTAGGGAAGGTTAGGGAGAAAAGGATAGCATTCAGGAAGTACAAGGAATCACAGGAGAAGCAGGACAGAGAACTGTATCAGTTAAAGCAGAAGGAAGCGGGGAAGACAGTCAGAATAGCGAAGGCCAAAACCGAGGAAAAGATAGCCAACTCAGTTAAGCAGGGGGATAAATCCTTTTATAGGTACATCAGGGAGTGAAGGAAGACCAAGGGAGGATAGTAAGGCTTAATAAAGGGGAGGGGGGTGGGCAGAGGGTGACTGTGAAAAGGCAGAGATACTAAATAAATATTTTTGTTCAGCATTCGCAAAAGAAGTGGGGGAGGTACCTAAACCAAACAATAGAAGCACTCTGGATAGAGGGGTTGATACCAGTCCATTCACAGAGGAAAGAGTTCTGAAAGAACTCTTAAAACGGAAGGTGGACAAAGCAATGGGGCCTGATGAGATTCACCCCAGAATTCTAAAAGAACTAAGGGTAGAGCTAGTGACATCACTGCTTACTCTCTTTAACAAATCATGGGAGGATGGGGTGGTACCCGAGGACTGGAGGAGGGCAGATGTTATTCCACTTCACAAAAGTGGGAGCAAGGCAGAGGCAGGAAACTATAGACCTCTTAGTTTGACCTCAGTGATAGGGAAAATGATGGAATCATTTCTGAAGGAAAGAATTATTGAGTACCTAGAGGTCAGCGGGGCACAGGACCCAAGGCAGCATGGATTCGCAGTGGGAAGGTCATGTCAGATGAATCTAATAGATTTCTTTGACTGGGTGACCAAAGTAGTAGACCAGGGAGGGGCTGTGGATATGGCCTACCTAGACTTTAGCAAGGCATTTGACACAGTCCCACACAAAAGATTAATATACAAGTTAGCCAACCGTTGAGTGGGTCCCAAGATGGTAGCCTGGGTAAAAAATTGGCTGGATAACAGGACACAGTGGGTAATAGTAAACAGAGTCCACTCTGAAGAAAGAGGGTTACTAGCAGGGTACCACAGGATTCAGTACTGGGACCGGTCCTCTTTAATGTCTTTATAAGTGACATTGCAGAGGAACTGGAAGGAAAAGTATGTCTCTTTGCAGATGACACAAAGATCTGCAACAGAGTTGATTCACAAGGTGGGGTGGAAAGGATGAGAAGGGACTTAGCAAGGTTGGAGGAATGGTTAAATGTATGGCAGCTTAGATTTAAAGCAAAGAAGTGCAAAGTAATTCACCTGGGAAACAAAAACCCAGGGGGAGAGTGCATAATGGGCGGTGAGATACTAACAACAACAAAAATGGAAAGGGACCTGGGGGTGGTCAAATCAGATGACCTAAAGGTGGGCAAGCAATGTGAGAAGGCAGTAAGGAGGACTTGGCAGATACTGGGATGCATAGGGAGAGACATCACCAGTAGAAAACAAGAAGTTGTTATCCCTCTGTACAGACAGCTGGTGAGACCCCATCTGGAGTACTGCATGCAGTTCTGGAGACCCATCTCCACAAGGACATAGGCAGGATGGAGGCTGTCCAGAGGAGGGCAACTAAAATGGTGAAGGGTCAGCACCAGAAGACATATGAAGAGAGACTAAAGGAGCTTAATATGTATACCCTCGAAAAAAGGAGGGAGAGGGGGGACATGATAGAAACTTTCAAGTATTTCAAGGGAATCAATAAAGTCCAAGAGGGCAGCATCTTTCAGAAAAAGAGGTGTGCAAAAACAAGGGGGCACAATTTGAAGATAAAGGGGGAATGGCTCAGAGGTAATGTGAGGAAGTATTTTTTCACGGAGAGGGTTGTGGACACATGGAGCAGCCTTCCTGAGGAGGTTGTGGAGTCAAAAACAGTGGAGGAATTCAAGAATGCATGGGACAGACATAAGGCAATTCTAGTGTCAGCGGCTCAGTAGGTAGCACACTCACCTCTGAGGCCGGGAGATCAGAGAGCTGTGGGTTCAGTTCCCACATCTGGCACTTGGGTTAATATCCCAGTACTGACACTGTAGTGTAGCATGAGAGGGGTGCTGCACTACTGAGGTGCCATCTTTCGGATGAGACGTTAAACCGAGGTCCCATCTGCCTGGATTGGTGGTAGTTCAGGTGGATGTTAAAGATCCCATGGCACTTATCGAAAAGAGTAGGGGAATTTCCCCGGTGTCCTGGCCAAATTTCCCTCATTCACTAAAAAATACCACCAACAGCTTAATCTGGTTCAAGATCAGTTGGCATTCATCTGCATCCCCCTCCTCCGGGTCGTGCCTGAAAATAGGCAGGATTTGTCTAGTGCACTTACCCAGTCAACAAAAGCTAAATTAAAAAAAAATAGTGGGGGGTAGGAGGAAGTAAACTGTTGGTTAACAAGGATCTGCAGCTTATCCATTAGATAGAGAAATGGGCAGACTAGGTGGTCCAAGCGGTCCTTATCTGCCATCAAAGTCTATGTTTCTATGTTTCTGGATAACAGGGGAGAAAGAGAGAGGGGGACATGATTGGGACCTTCAAGTTCTTGAAAGGGATAAATAAGGTGGATAAGGAGGGTCTCTTTAGACTGAATGGCAGCCTTAACACGAGGGGGGGCACAGTCTTAAGCTGGAGGGGGAAGGTTTAGGAGGGAGGTTAGGAAGCACTTCTTCACAGAGAGGGTGGTGGACACTTGGAATATGTTGCCAGAAGAGGGGGTCTTGTTGAAGACAGTGGGCAGCTTCAAGAGAGGCTGGGATAGGCATAGGGGGAAGGTAAGGATCATGGGTAGGGAGGGTGGGAGGAGTGGGGAGGGAGGCAAGGTCAGTAGTTCAAGCTCTGGACCCTGCAATATGAGCAGACTAGACAGACCAAATGGCCTTCTTCTGCTGGCCTCTTTGTATGTTCGTATATACACTTCAATAGAATACATTTGATTAACCAAATAAAGCACAAATTTAATTTATACATGCACAGATCATCCTACTAACATACCTTAGTGCTTAAACACAATACAAGAACCACAAAGTCCATAAGAATAATATACCGTTGCAAATAGATAAATATGTAGTGAAGGCCATTCGAAAGGAATGGGTTCAATCTTAAAGGATAGGTAGGCATCTCACAGCCGCACAAGTGGGAGTATGAGCCATTGTTTCTTTGTTCTGTGAAGAAAGCTAAAAAAACCAATAAGCTACTTTTTTTCCACCAAAGGATGAATATAATATGATGAGTAGATGCTCACAATACAGTCAGCGCAGCATTAATAAAACAGAATCGGAATACTCAAGCAGAATCATTCTACTTGCTAGATCCATGGGACACTCTGACCGTTCAAAAAAGTGAACACTCTGGTTCCAACCAGGGAACTTCAAATTGCTCACCAAACTCCGATCAGCATCAGAAGGAATATAGGTAGTCGCATGTTGGGGGATGGTGATTCAGGGTGCTTGGTTTCCAACATTTTGGACAATTTTTAAAATGTATTGAGGAAATGTGCTCTGGGAGAAGGTGATAATAAATTAGCATTTTTTCATCTTGACCTCCCCAAAAAGTTTTATCCTACATATACCACTGAACACATGAAATAAAATGTTCCACTTTTTTGTGGGTTAAGAGGGTTGAGCATCAGTTCAAATCTTAAAGATTAGATCAGTTCAACTGATTTGATAGACTTCTTCTACCACACAGGTTTGTATCTGTTCCAGCTGTACTGATACAGATATAATATGACCTACCTGGGAATCGAATGCCAGAGGGCTGCTGGAATACACTTCAGATGCTCCATCACTCATGCTAGCAGGCCAGCTATTCAGCCTGGGCTTCCTGTCTGCAGTTAGAAATTTGTTTGAAGGAAAAGACATAGAAACATAGAAGCTATTAGCAGATAAAGACCACTTTGGCGCATCCAGTCTGCCCATTTTCCCTGCTGACTGTGCCACCACAGCCCTTGTACCATCTCCAGTCATTCCCACCCCTTGTGTTCCTTTCAAGGTCCCCTTGTATCTGTCCCAAGCATGCTTGAATCCTCTGACTCTTGGCACCTACTAAATATTTTAAAATTTAAAATAAAATTTAACATTAAAAATTACATAAAACATGAATTTATTTGTTTTGTATTTGACATGTTGGCAGAGTATTAGGCTCTGCTGCCGTAGGTATTGTAAATACAAATTGTCACAACAAAAATGTATACTTAAGTGAGAGTTCAACCCTTCCATCTAGGAGATTGAGCAGCAATGGGGAGCTCAATCTCACCAGCTGACCTGATAACTCAGCTAGTAGGGCATCTGGTTGGTACTCTGGGATCCTAGATTTAAATTCCCAGTTAGGTGACAACATTTCTTTATCACAACTAACTTGTTTTTTGATTATATAATAGTGACTAGTACTCTAATACTGCACCAGCGCATTATATTCCTTTCCACAGTACATTTTTAAAGATCAGAGGAAAACCGCTGTGTCCTGTACAACAATGCCATTGTCAGAAAAACAGGTCCTGATGCAGCAGTCAGGCTCTGCGTATGAATGTTGCGGGTGTGTTTGCAGCACACATAAAACAGGTCCTGATGCAGCAGTCAGGCTCTGCGTATGAATGTTGCGGGTGTGTTTGCAGCACACATAAAACAGGTCCTGATGCAGCAGTCAGGCTCTGCGGATGAATGTTGCGGGTGTGTTTGCAGCACACATAAAACAGGTCCTGATGCAGCAGTCAGGCTCTGCGTATGAATGTTGTGGGTGTGTTTGCAGCACACATACGAGGAGTAGAATTTTTTCATGTCCACAGCAGCGGTTGAGTTTGACGTTTCTCAGTCATCGGTCTTGACTGCCATTTGACTTGAGAGATCGATTGAAGATAGAGCAGACATTTTCCCCACTATGTAAACAGTACCCAGCGGTATCTATTTTCTCCACCAAACCAACCTCAGACCCTCATGCTGGACTCTATGTCTGGATGAGGGATGGGCAAACCATTCCAAGACATTCACACCCCCACCACCACTCCCACCTGAACTAGGGCATCCCCACTAATATAGTTGACCTCTGCTACCCCTCCCACAATATCCCTCCCAACACCCCTCTCTCGCATCACTATACAGAAATAATTCTCATCACCTATAACCTGTGTCATACCAGTAGGGCTGTCCACCACCCTGCTCATATAGGGATAACAGGACACTGTTTCATTTCAACTCTCTCCCCTTCCCCCCACCTTGGATACCCCCCCACCTACAATACATCTCTCTCATCACCCTGCCACTCTCTACCTCTCCTCTCCTCCTACCCCGCTTCCAGTTGACATAGCCTAACACTGGCCTACCCCTACACTCAGTTAAGCACTTATAACCTACCCCTATACCCCTCTTATATGCACTTTAGTCCACCCTGTAGTCTCTGCCTTGAAAATCATGTTCTGCCTGTGTCTCTCTGTAAATTTCCTTTCCCTTCTTCCATTCTGCCCTCTGCAATTTTTCATTCCCTCCCTTCCATTCTTCCTGTCTTTACTCTTATCACTGTAAATTTTGAATATCTATGCTACACTTATGGCCACCAATTACTGTTGTGTCACCTTACCATCTAGTGCTACATTCTGTTGTCAAGTTATTATATGTGTTCCAGTGTTACCAACTGTCACCAACTGTTGCCTAATTGCTATATGTGTCTTCATATCTACTATAGTTAACTGTTGCATTGTTAGCCAATGTGGTCCACCTGTAATCCCTCCTGCTCTCATTGTATGCAAGCAAGCAAATTGTATTCCAACATTGTAACATTTCTCTGTATTCTATCCCATTATTCCCTACCCCGCAGGACGCACTGGGAGACAAGCAACTTGTTGCTCAACATGCCTTCCTGGTGAAACATTTCAATAAATAAATAGAAAACGTGTTCTAATCATAACTAATGACCTCATTTTTAGCCAGTCAGGACTGTTTATTTCTAAACATTCCATGTATTAATATATAATACCCATAAGAGGATGCCTCATGCTAGTAGTTCCAAAATTCTGAAGTTCTGTGTTCAGTTGGCATAAACCATTTCCCACACGGAGGGGTCTCCAATATTTTGCAAAGTAAAACATTGTGATTCTAAGTTCATGTTCTGTTATGTTGGTCTCTATTCATGGCATTTCTTGGTTTTATTCCCCACTCCCACCCCCACACCTCTGCTGTGCTCCTCAGGTAGCTGCTTGCAACTTAAAGACCCTCCTTACCTCCTGTGCCATGGTCTGTCTTCTTACACCATCTGTGGCCATCACCATGGCAGGCTTTCCCTCAGCAATGTCTACCATAGATGAGGGAACACGTTGTTTGCTCAAGTTGGATGGTGCAGATGAACTGCATGCTCACTGCATGTGATGTATGCAGCAGTGCGTGCACCAGAGAGTGCTCCATCTGTCAGGAGAACCACCTGGATGGGTTCAGTCCTGCATGGGTCAGACTAGGGTTGTCTGAACTTGTTCTAAAAATATTAGAACCCTTGAAGAACCCAGTGGTTTGAGTTTTCATTTAAAACTAGTACACCAATGGGTTCTAAGAATTATTGTTTCTAAATGCTGATTATAAAATGAGCACTGAAATCCTCAAATCCTGATTGGCTAGAATCAGTCACCTGACCGTGCAATGCTGCAGTATTACCCATGGTTATCCTGCTATTTAGGCTCATCAGAAATCAGTACGCAGCAACAGAATTAAAAAACAAAACTTTGGCAGCCATTTTTCTTACTAGATCACACCCCTAAACTACTAAAATGTCAAGGGACAGAAATGCCATTCATCACATATATCTTCCCTCCACCTCACATATTCCCTTCTGTGCCCAGTCTTTCATCTGTTTAAAAAAGCATTTTCTTAGCTGGCCCACCAGCGCAGTGGTAGGGCATCCACTCATGACGCCGAAAACTGGGTTTGGGAACGGACCCGGGAGTAGAAAGGCTAGCCAGGGTGGAGAAGAATTGAGTGCCACCTGGCAACTCTCCTTCTCTGGAGTGGGGGGCTGGGAGAGGGGAATATGCTCTCAGCACATTAGCGGCCCCTGGTGGAGGCTGGGAAGCTGCAAGGTACCAAGGCCACACATCATAGGGGGTGGAACAGACTTTGGGTGTGGCCGTTGATGTCATTGCATGTCCCACCTCTACTGAAAGTCAAGCATCCACAAAAATCTGGCCCTGTGGATGACACTTCCACCTCCACCACCACTCTTATGTGACAAAGGTACACTGGGGGGGTCCCCACTCCTCTGGCCCCGTCCTGCGGGGGTAAGCCAGGGCTAGTGATTGAATGTCCCGGGGAGAGGCCAGGCTCTGCCTGGGGGGGGCAAGCCTGGGTGGAGGTGGTGAGTGGTGGTAAGGGCTGAAGTGGTAGGATACCGGGCAACAAAAAAAAAAAAAGCATTTTCTTGCAATGTAGAACAGAAGAATAAAAAAAAAAAAAAACAGATTGGAAAACAGTTCACTTTTATTCTACCTGATGTGTCCCCCAACTCTGGCCACAATGGGTAACATTACTTTATCCATAATTTGAGCACACCAGTGTTAAAGCCACGGTGCGTAATCAGACAGACACCCTGTTAAAAAGAAAACTGCTAAAAAAAAATCCACGTGGATGTGTGTAACAGCTCACGTTCATGTTCTGCTCTGAGCACTGTTTTCAAAAAAAGCTCTGAGTCCCAGCTCCTACAGTGCATCAGTTGGAAGTTCGTTTAACCAAGACTTACTGTTTTCAGACCTACTCTGGCTCCTTTGTAACTACCGCATACTAATAAAATCTAAATAATAATAAAAAAGCTGCTCTCTTCTGCCAGCTCCTTTGTATTGTGTTTAAAATGAGTATGAGAGGGAGCAGATGGGAAAGTAAATACGAGGGCAGCGGGGGGGGTGCCACTTTGTATCAGCTCAGCTGCATTTCCTGACAATCTGAGCAAGATCATTGTGGCAGAGAGGCAGTGTATCAATGTAAAAAGCAAACATGGTCACTTACCAAACAGAGCCTGGTATTTTTCAAACTATTGCTTATTTTATAAGTGAGTAAGCGGGCGGTTGGTGGTGGAGGAGACTCTTCAATCACAGCTGCTGAAGTCAAGTTCCACTGACTCTAATCTGAGGCCCAAATGGAAGGGCTTCAACAAAAGAAACACTTCCCTGAATGAAAAAATAATAATAAAATAAAAAGAAACTCTTGCCAAACATTTTTATGTGCTGCTTGAGTGGACAGGGAGGGACAATCTACCAAAGTAAAAAAAAAACCTACATCTATGGAATCTGCATTAGTTCAAAAGACCAAAAAAAACAAAGCAGTTAATTAACCTAGTACCTGTAGGTGGAAGGACTACTTTTAGGTAAAATAAAAACATTTATTTACATTTTAACATGCTAAAAAATGAATATTGTAATAAAAAACATTAAAGCCTATTGTATAAGTGCAATATGACATGACTGGATGTTGGTAGAACTGAGGTACCCACACACCAAGGGGATGAAGGCACTCAGCCTGCAGCCTTATGTCCCATTACACCCCGGGTGTGCGGTTATCTCAGTACTGCTGACACCCTGCCATGTCTTGTTGCTTACACCATATATTATTACTTTGATGAGAAGGCAGGTGTCTTTATGGTTGTTTTCTTCCCTGCTCAGTAACTCTTTCTGTCATTCCTCTCCTGTCCTATAGGCAAACAAGTTATAGTTCTAACGATTGGAACCCTAGAACTATTTGAAAAGTTCTAGATCAGATGTAGAACCTAGAACATCAGTGGGATCTCACAACCCTAGGCCAGTGCCCTATCAGTCACCAGTGGGCAGATGTGCAGCTGCAGATACCCCAGTCATTTCTCAGAGGTGATTACTGCCAAGTGGACTGCACTCCTACCTCCAACCAGTCTTGACTGGGATCCCAGTCACCTTAACCAATAACCACCAGGCCATTGAGCCACCCCTGCTCCATTTGTTATAAATCAAAAGTCTCTAACCTAATCTGTAATAACATCTTTAAATGTTCCTTTACGTTGCCCCTTCAGTGTATCAAGCTATCTTCTCAAGTCCTTTGTACACCAGAGTTGCTCAGCTTCGCTTTGCTATCCTCTAACCCAAAGAGCTCGAAAAGGCACTGTCACAACCACAAGAAGTACAGTAACTGTACACAATACAGCTAAACGTTGATTTGCAATCACTTTGAACATCCTAGGCTAAGCTGAATTGGATGGTGTGAAAAGCGCAGTGCCTACTTTCCATTTCATTTGCATGTCAACTCCATGCCAACTACAGTAGTGTATTGGAAGCCTGAGAAAAATGGGCAAACAAGAAATGCTCAAGTCTTTTTTCTGTTTGGCTTCAGTTTCCAAGTCAAACTTCAAATGCTTCACCCTTGACTAGTGTGAATGAGAGCTGGTTATGAGAGAATCAGGTACAAGACTGGAACATAACAACATAAAAGCTTAGTACTGACTATAACCCAGGCAATGTTTAAATCCCAAGATAACTATAGATACACCTCCAAGCCTATGAGCCAGAATTCTACCTTACTCAAGACAAGTATCCCTCAATGCCAGGCTCCCTCAGGAATGTATCTAGTTCTGTTACCCCTTTTCATGCTGTGTAACCCTCAACGTCATTCCCCCTCAGGAATCTGTCTAGTCCTGTGTTATCCCTACTCATGCTGTGTAACCCTCAATGCCATTCTCCCTCGGGAATCTGTCTAGTCCTGTGTTACCCCTACTCATGCTGTGTAACCCTCAATGCCATTCTCCCTCAGGAATCTGTCTAGTCCTGTGTTACCCTACTCATGCTGTGTAACCCTCAATGCCATTCTCCTCAGGAATCTGTCTAGTCCTGTGTTACCCCTACTCATGCTGTGTAACCCTCAATGCCATTCTCCCTCAGGAATCTGTCTAGTCCTGTGTTACCCCTACTCATGCTGTGTAACCGTCAATGCCATTCTCCCTCAGGAATCTGTCTACTTCTGTATTACCCCTTACTCACGCTGTGTACACCTCAGTGCTGTTCTCTCTCAGTAATCTGTTTAGCCCTTCTTAGAAAACTTGAACAGTGCTAGCTTTCACTGTACCTCTAGGGTCAGACTGTAGATGAGAAGAGAGTGGTTATTGCAGCCAGGTCCTTATCATTAATGTGGTGACTCTGGAGAGGGCTGATAATGCAGGATCAGGAACCTCTTTAAATGAGTACAGTCTGCACAACATACTTATTTAAACCTGCTTATGAAGCTGGGGTGGGGGCAGACATGATAGGGCAAGAGTCCCTTCCTATCTATGTTACCCTAGTCCATATTAATGTTGTCATGGAGACCAGTTGTTCAGTTGTGAGCATGGTCTCACATGGATTCATAGGGTATGAGAACTATGAAACACGGGTGAGAGGTTCTGATACGCTAAGAATGTGAGTGAGACCCATCCTACAACTGTAAGAGTAATCTCCATGGTGATTTAATATAATATTGATCGAGGTTTGCAAAAGCCACTATTGAGGCTACCAGTATATCCTTGAAGTGAGACCACTGAGCTGGGAATGAGCTTGGTAAACTAGCAGACCTGGGTTTGATTCCCAGAACATCCACTTGCATGCTGTGTGACCCTGAGGAAATCAGTTAACCTCCCTGTGCTCCTGGGTCACCCCTGTAAATGGGCCTATTGTCCAGTGAGCCATACTCAATAACAAAAAAATAAAAATGAAAACTAAAAGTAATAATAAAAATGTATATTTGAAATGTTAACAAAAATCACCCCAAAACAAGCCCATTTTCAGTGTACCTGCACAAGATACTTCTGTACAGAATAAGAGTGTCACGTGTAGGAGAAAGGAGCACCCTGATTGGTTGAAAGCAATCCCTTAGTCTCTAATGCATAATCTGTGTACTCCTATTTACCTTGACTGTATTTAAATTAAAATTCTTAAATGCTAACCACAGTTATTATGTATTTTTATTATCTGAAAAATGTGCCTACATTAGGCCTAGTCTTTTGGATAAGAGACATTGTTATTGTTCATAGCGTCATTTCATGAATGCTAGGCTATTGTAACATATTCTTGTCCCTTGTAATTGATAGAGTGCCCATACACTTTTTTGTTGTAATTTACTGTTGTGGCATTAGATGTCCAAACTGTGAATTATGGCTTTTTAGAATATCTGCAACAGTAAAACAGAGTGAATGTTCCACTTAATCCATGACACTCTGAGGTAAACATTGCCTGTTTGTTTCACAGTCTGTTTGCAAGGTTTCAAAATCATTCATCTGTGACAGTTTTAACCCCATACACAGCATTTGACCTTCTGTTACACAAACTAAAAATAGTCCTTCTGTAAATTATAAGGGTTATAATTCCATCGTGGGGTTCTAGTGACATTTTCACATCCCTTAAGTTTTGCTTTTATGGTTTATGATGTAACTAAAGCCCCACGGCTGTTTATAGCTTTGTAATTCAGTTGCCGATCCTTTATTCGACATGCAATGCTCTGTGTGCTATTGATGCACCCAGCAAGTTGACACAAGTGAAGATAAATTTCTCCTCTTAGAATACAAAATAGGTAAACGATCATACCTGACAGGGTGTGTGCTAAGTAAGCAATAATACATAGCAGGATGTGCGTTCAGTAAGTAAGTGATCATACACGACAGAATGTGCAGTACTAAAGTGATAATGCATGACAGAATGCCCAGTAATGAAACAGTAATACATGCCAGGGTGTCCAGTAATTAAACAATAACACACGACAGGATGTGCAGTAAGTAAGCAATAATATATGACAGAGTGTGCAATAAGCAATGATACACAACAGGGTGTGCAGAAAGTAAGCAATAATATGTGACGGTGTACAGTAAGTAAGCAATAATACACAACAGGGTGTACAGTAAGAAAGCAATAATACATGACAGGGTGTACAGTAAGAAAGCAATAATACACAACAGGGTGTACAGTAAGTAAGCAATAGTATATGACAGGGTGTACAGTAAGTAACCAATAATACATGACAGGATGTGCAGTAAGTAACCAGTAATACATGACAGGATGTGCAGTAAGTAACCAATAATACATGACAGGGTGTGCAGTAAGTAACCAGTAATACATGACAGGGTGTGCAGTAAGTAAGCAGTAAGACGTGACCAGGTGTACAGTAAGTAAGCAATAATACGTGACAGGGTGTACAATAAGTAACCAATAATACACAACAGGGTGTGCACTAAACTAAAGGTAGTGCAGTGACATAACTTACTGTATATACTAGAATGAGTTATTGTGCTTATAAAAATTGTATTTTTCACAAAATGCAAGGAAAAAAGAAGAACACAGTTTAAAAAGGGAACTGGCAGTTGTTCATGTTGCTATAGCAGGTTTGTTAGTTTATCTTCGTTTAGTATGTTAGTACATTGTTACATAATCCTGCTGCTATGATACAGATGTTTCTTATCATTTAAAATGTGAACACCTTGTAGCCATTATTTCTATGGAACTCTGAGACTTACTTTTTGCAATTGCTAAGGTACAAAGTCTGCTTACACAGCCATGTGGCAAGTGAAACTGTTTGCACTGCATGGTCATGTGGTTGGATTCCACCAATCACAATGCAGAACTTCTCTTTTATAATGCCAGTTGATGACATCAACAATAACGCTCAGCTTTGTTGCAAGAGTGTTTAAAATGAAAACGTTAAACATTGTGAACCAAAATGCAAATCATAAAAAGAAAAATGCAATCCCTTAAGAAAACTGCAATAAGAGCCTATCATTGTTCTACAGAATCAAACTCAAGATCGGATATCTGCTTCCGTGTATAATATCATAAACATATCAGGCAGGCGTTTTAGATAGAATGACACAGGCACAAGTCACGATTTTGGATGCAGCTGGCATCTTACCAAATGTGTCTAAAGGTTTAGATGCAATTTTCAAAAGATTTGACAGATTTGTGGCATTTTCCTCAGTCTCCAGCAACAACGACACATTTTTTCATGAGGTATGTGTCATTTTCTGAAGGAGGTTGTGGCAAAGGCACCTGAAAACTGGACCACTTTTGGGTGGTGTAACGTTACAGCACAAATAGTGGGAATGTGGTGAAATCAAGATGCAAAGCTTGCTGAGGGGTTTGAAAATTCATGCCATTATATTCTATGCTGTAGGTCGGTGGTCTTGCCACCCAGCATACCTGATAGTATTTTTTTTCAGCCAGTAATCCTTTTGTTACAGCATTGCTTTGATGTACCTCTCCACTGGCATGCCTGATCTCTCACCTTTTAATGACATGAGGATTATTTCCTGGTAGTCACCTGTATTATATTAAATTGCTTCCCCTTTGTTAAGCCATCTGGGACTCACAAACGCTTGTATAGATTCTGAAATGCTGGTTTGGTTTCTCTCTGCCTGATGAAGGGACCTGACAGATCTTCAAAGTTTGTGTACAAATTCTTCATTTAGTCTAATAAAAGATATTACCTCAAAAAAATGTACCCCATTATATTCAGCCATCGCAATTTCCTGGAGAACACCTGCTTTAAATTTCTTTGTGGTTAAAAATGTTATTAAGAAATAACAAAGAGGTTACAGGATACAGTTACAAATGGAATGGTCTTGGAAATAAAATTTCTGACCTGGATGCTATCATGGTGGAGGCAGACAGGGATCTCGTGGCCATAACTGAGTCATGGTGCACAGGGATCTCGTGGCCATAACTGAGTCATGGTGCACAGGGATCTCATGGCCATAACTGAGTCATGGTGCACAGGGATCTCATGGCCATAACTGAGTCATGGTGCACCGGGAGCCACAACTGGGACATGGCCATGTCAGGCTACCCTCAGTTCAGGAAGGATAGGGAGGGGAAGGGAGGAAGGGTGGAGGGTTTGTGCTGTATGTGAGGAAGGATATCAAAGTGATGGAAAAGAAGAGAACCGGGGGTAATGGAGGGGCTAGTGTTACTGCAGATCACTCTGAAGACAGGAGCTGGAGCCACTGTTTGCACTGGGGTCATATACAAAACTCCAACACAAGGGGAAAGAACTGGACAAGGCACTGGGGAAACCATAAGCATGATGGCAGGTAACTGGGAGGTGCTACTTGTGGGGGACGTTATTCCGCTGGATGTAGACTGGAGCCTTTCAGCTGCAGCCTCATCTAGAAGCAGAGAAATCCTAGACTCCCTGCAGAGGCCGTTTCTGAGGCAACTAATCAGTGAGCCCACTCGTGATGGGACAGTATTGGACCTGATGTTCACAAACGGGGACAGTGTTGCAGACATCAAGATGGGATGCCACCTGGGGACCAGCAATCACTGTACAGTGTGGGCTTCTTTTTTTTTTTAAATACCATGTTTAATGAGAATTTTCAATTATCATGGCACAGAACAGTACCACAAAACATACAACATAAACAACATCAACAAGCTACTTTATAGTATGACAGCAGGCTAAGAGAATTTAGGCTACACTCTAAAACATTATTTCCCATTATTCTGTTACAGATGGACTCATTAGTCCAAATCAGGTACAAGAGATACACCAGTACTGTTCCAGTTCTCAATTCCTGTACTGTCCCACCAATGGTCATATCATACATCACATACAAAGAAATAAAGACTCTACAGTCAGGGTACAAAATGTGGATCTTTAATAGAAATATGCATTACCCGGCATCTTCATCTCAATTCAAAAGCTAGAAGTCAATGATTAAGCTGATCTGTGATTTTTTTCCATAATACAGATATGTGTCATTAGCTCCATCCATATTTCGATATTCAGGGGAAGGAAGGTGAGCCAGAGTTTCATAATGGATTTTTGGGCTAGCAACATGGCAATATTAAATAATTTTCTAGTGTTAGTATTCAGATATCCTTCTGGTGCATCAAAAAATAATACCACCCAGCTGGAAAGTTGTATGTACCCCCTAGAAATTCCAAGAGCTCCTTTTGTAAGATGTCAAAGAATGGCCCCATTAACTGGACTCACCCGGTGTCCAGAGTTCCTTACAAAGACAGGATCTTAATAGTTTAAACAGGTCAAAAGGTTTTAGCAAGCTCAAGCATCACAAGAGCAGCTTTAATAATAAGCAAGCATTTGTCAATGCCGATTATACAATGGCAAGAAAAAATCCTGGACTCTGATTGGTCAGTCTTGGGCTGGAGCCATGCTGTTATCCCAGTACAACATCACGGGTCTAGTCTCAGCCTCACTGTGAACCTGCAGATGATTTTTTGGAGCTAGAGTTCTTTTTTTTTGCATCTTCTCTTAAGAAACAAAAATATTTTTCCACACTAATAAAAACATTCTTTAAATTTTTTTTTGTATTTTATATATAACAATGAGCCATTGTGTAATAGCAATAATGCCCTCCAGGGTGTGTGTCATTAGGGATAACATCACATCTCAGTTGTTGGACGCACTCGGTCTGCGGCCTCGTGCCCAACCACCTGAGGCGTGATGTTATCCCAGCATGACACACACCCTGTCGGGCATTATTGCTTAAACATCTGCTGCTGGCATGCATCTCTTTTTTCTTTTTTTTTTAATTGTGACCTCATCTTTTAAAGATACTCATTTTAGGATTCATCTTGTAGACGTGACATGTACCATTTATGGTATACTGGCCATAATATCAGTTTGCACCAGAGGTGTGAAAACACATCTCGTCAAGGATTTTTTATAAAAATGACACATCACATTGATGACTTTGGAGTCAAAAGATTCAAAATTAGCAAAGTTATGAGTGAACACTGAAATACTGTAACATTCAGTCATAAACTGGGCATTTTACCATATTTGTACACCAGATTTTCAGCATAACCTTCTTATTACCCCACCTAATGGACCCAGCAGGTGAAGATTTTCAAATCCTTGCCAAAATGTCATTCTGTACCACTAGAAACATCATTCCATGCCACTGGTACAAAAACACATTTTGGTCAGGATTTGAAAAGTGACAGTTGCCACATTCACGAAGTGCTATGAAAAAATGACTGTTTAAAATTTGGGGTCAAAAGACTGAAAATTACCAAAGTTACAAGCCTGTGTTCACTAATTTCAATGTAGGCTCATAACTTAGTTGTTTTTTTAATATTGTTGCCCAGATTTTAAACATAGCCTTATTATGACCCCCACCTCATGAGCAAATGCAGAGAAAATATTCAACTCCTGCCCAAAAGGGAATTTCACACAGCAACAGCAAAATCACCTTTCGAGCCGCGAAAACACATTTTGGCCAGGATTTGAATAATGACAGCTGTTACATTTATAAGGTGCTGTAAAGAAATGGCCAGGTTGAACATTTGGGGTCAAAATATTGAAAATTATCAAAGTTATGAGCTTGCGTTTAAAAATTTCAATGCTGCACCTCTGGCAGCCTGTTTTACAACTCAGTGGAAACAGGAGTGGTTCTAAAGCTTTTGATACTGTGGCTGATCCCCTCCTTCTGGGCAAGCTTAAGTCAGTGGGTCTTTCTGACTTTGCAGTCATCTGGTTTCGCTCTTACCTTGGAGGTGCAGTGGTTGTCATACAAAAGTTGATCAGTACTGAGGTATGCCTGGGTATACCGAGACAGAATCACACTATAGTTAATGCAAATTGCAACTCGAGTGCCTCAGTGGTACCTTGAGGTAGTCAACTTTTAGATAACTACTAAGGTAAGAGCGAAACCAGATGACTGTAGAGTCATAAAGACCCATTGATTTAAGCTTGTCCAGCAGGAGGGGATGAGGCACAGTACTGAAAGCTTTAGCAAGATCAACAAAGATAGCAGATGTGATCAGACCCTGATCTATACCTGTGAGGATGGAGTCAGTGAGCCATGGGGGGAAGTGGAGGTGGAGCGGGATTTCCTAAAACCAGACTGAAAGGGAGAGAAGAAGCAGTAAGAGTCAAGGAAGGCTGGGAGTTCAGATAGTACAAGGCATTCCTGTAACTTAGCTGGCATAGGAAAAAGAGAGAGACAGGACAGTAGTAATAGTAGGGATAGGAATAACAGTAGCCTGCTTCTAGGCATCAGGAACAGTAGCAGAAGAAAAAGAAATGTTGAGAAGCAAGGTAATAGGCAAAGCTATGGCAGGGGCTCAAAGAAGGAGAAGTTTGAGATCAAGGCCATCAGGGCTACCATATTTGTGAGGATTAAGAGCAAGCAAGGACTTAAAGAGAAACATATGTGGTGGTAGGCATGAAAGAAAAAGAGAGATTTAAAGGAGGAGAAGGTAAAGAGTTGGAGGAAAGGAGGAAGAGGAGGAAGGGATGAGAGAGAGGGCACAGGTAGTAAAAGAAGGTGTTAAAGTAAGAGGAAACAATAGATCAGAGATAAGAGAGTCATCAACCCTGAGAACAGAAGAGGGATACTGGGCCAGAGGGAAGAACAAGGAATGGATAAGCTTTCAGAACTTTGAGGGATGATCAGTAGCGTTCTGGAGTGTGGATGCAAAATGTTCAGACCTTGCAAGTCTTGTGGCTTTGGTACAGGCGTTACAAAGGTGACAATAGTTTGCCAAAGCAGCCAAGGAACCAGTGATCTTAAAAGAACACCGACAAGATCTCTAGTATGGAGGTTATCCAGAACTTCAACTGAAATCCAAGGAAGATGACAGCCCCGTACTCTGTTTTTTTCTCAGGGGGGCATAATGATCCCAAACAGCCAGAAATTTGGATTGAAAGTAATGCAGGGCAGAATTTATATTGTGTGCTGATGGGAATGAGGGCCAATCAGTAGCCCCTAGGTCATCTAGGAGAGAGGGAAAAATCCAGCATCTTAAAGGATCTGAGATGATACATTTAGAGGAGGCCTTAGGATGATGTATCTTGTGCACACACTAAACTATATGATGATCATGGAGGGCATCAGGAAGGGTTCCTGCATCCACAGTATGGTGGGGATGGAAAGAGAGGACCCAGTCTAACAGAGATTGAATCAAATATTTTAATTTAAGGCAAGCGGGGTCAGAGATCAACTGAGTCAAATGAAGTGATTTTACATTTTGAACAATTTTATTTGCTTTGAGGGAGAGTGAATTTATACTACAATCACCAAGAATATAAAGCTCACCTCTGGTCAAGTTAGAACAAATAGAGTGAGAGAAGCTCAGTAACTGAAGCAGAGTAAATACCCGGGCCACAATAAACACCAGCATTAAAGATGGGGACAAAAAAAGGATGGGAGAGTTTGAGTAGGAGTAGCTCATAGGAAGAGGGGGAAAAGACAGCAAGAACAGTCACAGACTGGATACTGGTGAAAAGCTACACCACTATCTCACTTTCTGAGATCTTGCCTAGCTACAGTGTGGCCAGGGATAGTTACAGCAGAATTCTGTATCTTAGAGGAGAGCCAGGATTGAAATATAATTAGGACATCTGGCCGAAGGTAAAGCATGACAGGCTATCAAAGGTCAGTTTTTGGGAGAAGGCTACAGATGTTAAAATGGTCCTTTAGGTAGTGAAGGGACCATGTTTAATGTCACCTGCTAACAAAAGTAGCAAGGTAACAAGGAGCTTTAAAGTACTAGAGTGCTCCCTGGAAGAGGGAGACATAAGGGAAGGTTTTTGTTTTCCAATTGTTTAACCAGGAGAGACACACTAAGCTGAAAGCTTGTTTACAGGTGCAGCCTGGGAGCACAGGGAAGTCAAGTGACTTGCTCAGTGTCACACAGTACGCAAGGGGGGCTGTGGGATTCAAACCCAGGTCTCTAGATTTGCAGCTCAGAGCCTTAAAACCACTGCACTATACTGCCTCCCTAGTAAAGGAGGGAGAGCAAGGGGAAAGAAGGGAAAGAACGCATCAGAGAGCTTCAAGCTGAGTCAAGGAGCAGAAAGAATTTGACGCCAAAGATTCCAGGGAAAATGGAGTGGAGAGGGAAGAGAGGAAGAGGGGAGTGTACGGGATGAGGAATGGAGATGTCTCAAACAGGATGAAGAAAAGAAGGCAGAAGATTGTGTAAAAGAGATGAAACAAGAAAAGAGAAGAAAGAAACACAAAAGAAGCTAACAGCATAGTAAAAAAATAGTGCAAAAACAATTTATACAATGTGAAACAAGTAAAAAGGACAGAGACAGAAAGGTAGAGGAGGAAATTAAACAGGGAGAGGAAACCGGATGGGCTTAAGAGACAATGAAACAAAGAGAAAAAGAAAAAAATTAGTGAAACAGAGGGCAAACAAATAAAATTGAATAAATAAAATTTACCCATAGATGAGCAGGCACAGACAGGCAGAAGGGAACTTAACTGAAGCCCGTGACTGCGGCTGTTGCATATTAAAGTGGAGGGAGGGGAGAGGAGAAGTTACACAAGGAGCAACAACTGAGAATAGTAAAGGATGACAATCAAATTTAGGAAGAAGAATTAAAATAATTAAGTAGGTTTAAACCAGAAAGCCCAATAGTTTGGCTAAACAAGCAGTTACAAAACAGTAGTGACACCTATAAATAGAAATGGGTGAAAAGTACTTACAGTTCAATTCTCAGTAAAATAAGGGTCCCAAACAATGGAGCCCATATAAAGCAAGACCAAATGGAGCAATTAAAAGTTGCAGTTAACAGTTTAAATGCAGTAAAGAAACAATAACATAAAATAATTACGTAATACAGTACTCTAAGACAAAAATACAGATGGCTGGCTCACAAGAGCCGAATACAAAAGGGAAAGTAATATCTGTTGGAGCACACCACTTACAAAATTAGCAAGTTCCAGCAATCAGAGAGAGAATGAGAGAGAGTCAGCAGAAGCCCAGGGGAGCAGCGTGGATGGCCGAATGGGTGCCTCACGGCTCACTCCAGGCAGACTCCACAATGCCCTTAGGCTACGGCCCGCAGTGGAGGACCACTAGGGACAGGCACAGATAAAAGGGAGAAGAGCCCCACCCCTGAAACAGACAAACCTCCCAACTGGAGGGGAGGGCAGCACAGGGGTAACATCCTTGAGTCCTGCTGTCAGCAGAAAAAAACAGCACACCGAACAACAAGTCCAGAAGTCAGGTAAAATAGCTCAAGTTGGGTGAAACCTGAACTGGCTCCTGACACTGACACAGTACTCCCAACTGAGGCGGGTAACAGAATGCATAAATGGGCTGGGCATTTTTTTTTTCATAGATGTAAGTAAAATAGTGTGCCTATTAACATTATTGCCCTGTACTCACCAAAGTTAATCGGACTTTAAAAGGAGCATTTAGTCCTGTGCAGTTTGAGAGTGAAAGTTGAAGCTGTGACTCTGGGCAGGAGCAAAAAGATTTACTTTCATAAATTAACAATGGTAATGCTATAGTACATGAGTGCTACTTTCATAGAAACATAGAAGTTGTCGGCAGATAAGACCTCTTTGGCCCACCTAATCTGCTCTAAATTTCCTACCTACTGTGCTACTGCAGATCCTACTCAATCTCCAGCCTTACCCCACCCCCCAGCCCTATTACTATGGTCCTCTTGAGTCTATCCCATGCATGCTTAAATCCTGCTACCATTTTAGTACCCACCACCTCTGCTGGGAGGACATTCCAGGGTTCCACCACCCTTTCTGTGAAAAAGTATTTCCTCACATCCCCTCTGAGTCCCCCCAGTTTTATGTCATGACCCCTTGTCCCTGAGCATCTCTTTCTATGTAAAATGCCCCCCTCCTGCATCTTATTAATATATTTGAAGTGCTTGAATGTTTCTGCCCTGACCCCCTTTCCCTCTTTTCCTCTAGAGAGTACACATTTAATTCCTTAAGTCTTTGCTCATGGAGCTTTTGATGCAGGTCGTGTACCATTTTGGTTGCCCTCTTTTGTACCCCCACCACCCAATCTATGTCTTTCCAGAGAGAGAACCTCCAGTACTAGACCCAGTACTCTAGGTGGGGCCTCACCATTGAGCTATATGGGGTAACACTACCTTCTCTTTCTGCTGGTGATATCCCTCCCTATGTACCCAAGCACTCTGCAAACTTTTCCCACTGCCTTATCATGCTGGCATGACTTACATATTTCAGATGTAAAAAAATTGTTAAAGCAAATTCACAATAGGTAACAAAGGGTATCATGCAAGATGGGAGATAAGGGGTAGTCTGAAATAATATAAAAAGTATAGAACAAAATTTTCACCGCTAACACGTACAGCTGCTTTATGGTTGCAGGATATCAAGTGATACTAGAAGACAGACTATCTGTTATCTAACTAGTTGTTGGTGAACTAACTGGAAGCCATCAAACAGGTTTTATTAAAAAGCAAAAATGCTTTTGTAATCATGAACTTTTGTCACGGAAATAAAATATGAATGAACAAAAAGTGAAATGCAACAGAAAAAGCAGAAAGCTAATCCATATTATGAAAACCTCAGACCCCCACAATGTACCAACTGAGCTGTTTTCAACAGATGCTGAAAGGCTTTCGGTAGAGTTAATGGATCATTTTTAACTACAGTTATGGAAAAGATGAGACTGGGCGACACATTCACCAAAATGACTTCTTTGCTGCAATACCCACACAAGGGAGAGGTGCTCAGGAAAAGAAATTTCATAGTGTTAAAAATATTCTGGCACTCTCACCTCTGACAAACGCACTGACAGGATTACTTTTTAAATAAACATTTTATTAAAATATAAAAGGTTGCCACAGGGCTAGAAATCAGGGTTACCTGAGGCATTTCGGGACACCTTTGTGTCCTTTATCAAGGTCCTTCATAAAGGTCACGAAGGTGTCCGAAACGCATCAGGTAACTCTGATTGCTAGCCCTGTGGCAACTTTTTTTATTGTAATAAAATATTTATTTAAAAAAGTAATCCTGTGCATTTGTCCGAGGTGAGAATGCCAGAAGGTTTTGAACACTACATTCACCAAAATAATAAAAACAATTTATAAAAGCCCCTCACCTTCTGTGATCATGAATGGAATTATTTTCATGACTTTTCCTTTACTAAGGGGAACTAGACAGGGGTGTCCTCCTTTTCACACTTTTATTCAAAATATACCCAGGACTCCTGATCGTAGCTATTAAATGAAATGACAATATTGAGGGAGCAAAATTATTTCAGGATCTTGAATTCAAAGTATCAGCATTTGCAGATGACTTAATCTACCATGTCACCAGGCCAACCTGGTGATACAGAAGGATTAAGGGCAGACAGTGAAACTGCATGTGCTTTCTACACAATCAAAGCAGGCATGACACTAAAGTGAAAGGATTTTTTATCTCAGAACCAATATTTAAATCATCATAAATCAGCATAGCTGAGCAACTCAGTAAAGTGTCTCTGGGAGACATAAATCATCATAAATCACAAAGAGTAGTGAAATAATTATTGCTGAAAATATTACTGAGCGCAGAATAACCACTGAGGATCTGGGGTGTGTGGGGAGCGGAGCGCCCCCACAGAACAAACAAATAATATAATAACAAAAAAAGGATTAACTATACAGTAATAAGTAAGTTACTGAAAGGACCCGTGGGGATGTGGGGGGCAGAGCGCCCCCACAGAACAAACAAACAAATATACTGAGTGCAGAATAACCACTGAGGACCCGGGGTGTGTGGAGGGCGGAGCGCTCTCACAAAAGAAAGCTGCATTAATCATTAATCTGGGAGCTGCATAAATCATAAATCAGCATAAAAAAACAGGCACAATTTTTGTTTGTTTGTTCCGTGGGCGCCCACCCCCACCCTCCGGTCCTTTCTAGTAACTTACTATTACTGTAGTGAACTATTTGTTTGTTCTGTGGGGGCGCTCCACCCCCCACACCCCCTGGGTCCTTTCAGTAACTTACTTACTTATTAATGTAGTGAATCCTTAGCTTAACTGAATAGTTAATCCTTCAGTATCGCCGTTCTTTTTTTTGTTATTATATTATTTGTTTGTTTGTTCTGTGGGGGCACTCCGCCCCCCCCACACCCACCTGGGTCCTTTCAGAACCTTTTAAAAAATGTTCACATTGCAAAAACTGAATTATTTATTTATCACTGTTTATTTACTCACTATTCTACAATTTACCATTGCATCGCGTGACTGAGTGGCGTCGCTACTGAGTGGCGTCACTTTAGACGCCAGCCTCCTACCGTAATCCTTTCTAGTTTTCATGCACAACTGGCCTTAATCCTTCAGTATCGCCCCCAAGGCAAAGTATTTTAGTGATACAGCAAATAAAAAATGATCACATTTTAAGTTAAGAAGAGAGAAATGTGACTTGTTACCTCTCTGCTGGGCTACACTAGAGCCTCTGCTATTCAG
Organism: Neoceratodus forsteri; assembly: GCA_016271365.2. Taxonomy (NCBI): domain Eukaryota; kingdom Metazoa; phylum Chordata; order Ceratodontiformes; family Ceratodontidae; genus Neoceratodus; species Neoceratodus forsteri. Next base: position 78,401,288 of record JADMNL010000034.1, read on the forward strand.
ATGGGGTCTAAAACAGACATCCACTAAAACACAATATTTAGGAAGAAAGATTTCCTTAAACATTAAAGAATCACTTTTCCACAATCTTACCAAAATACAGAGGAAAATATCAGAAAATCTAGAAAGGTGGAGATTGTTGTCATTGGGCTTATAGCGCAGAATCAACTGCGTAAAAAATGAACATACTCCTAAGACTTTTCTTCATTCTTAACATGCTACCAGCCAGTATTTATGTCAAAATGGGTTCAATGACAACCCACCCTCACTCACTCAGTTGCATGGCTTATGCTCATTCAGCCGCACGCCAAACTCCACAATTGAACAGAATCATGGTTCAAAACAAAATGAAACACTGCTGCGTCAGACTTTTCTTTTCATCTGTCGACTCACTTCAGCAAGCTACCACCTCCACATTCAGAGACATCAGAGCTGCAAACTATCAAATCATGAAACCTTTCTCCCTGATGTGCTCTAACACACCTTGTAGTTCTGTCTCTCTCTTTACGAGGCTGTGGCAACCTCTGAACTCCACTCCTCTGCTCGCAAAATAAAAAGCAAAAAATACACAGTTTTTAAATTAAGCTTAATCAACTACCAGTTTGCTGAATTTAAGTGTTTTCAGAGTTGTCTGTGAGTAAGAAATTTGATGCTGAACCACACACATTTTTGGAATACTTTATTTCTAGTACAGTAGCTGGCAAAATTGCATAAAACAACACGTGAGGAAGACTACAAAGCTTTAATTTTATGCATACCCTCAGTGTGGTATGCTTTAATAAACCCCTCAGGCTTTGCACTCGGGGATTTATTTAGCATCCCACACCTTGGGTGTGAATAAAATTCTCATTATGCACTCCTCCCCATGCATTATTCTATATATATCGTCTCTATTTGCACATTGCTGTTAATTCTTCTGATAGCTCCTCATCTTCTCTCAGCCTCTGAATTGCTAATTGCATGGGAGAGTCCCCCCTGGGGGTCCTTGCCAATGGCTGATGCCACAATGCCAGCAAGATGGTTCTTCTGGGCCTTCCATACAGGAACAGAGGTCCAGCAAGGGAAGCAGGCACACATGCCTGGCAATCATCTCCCCAGACTGCGGCAACTTCCTGCAGCTCTCTCACTACAGTAAGCTGGCTCCTCCCCTCAGAGGGCTGGAGCAGGCCAGCTGGCCCCGCCCACTAAAACTCCAGAGGATTAACCCGTTACGGATTTCTAGCAGGTCTTGTAGACTTACATAAGGAATAGAGCTCCTGATAAGAGATATAATAGTTTTTATAATTACTGATTAAAATACATCTCCACTTTTACCTGCCCTAGCATCTCCTTTGGGATTTTGGGTGTAATCTCAAAGTGGCACCCCCATTACCCCCCACCATGCCAAAAGCCTGAATATGTTTCTTTAGAAACTTAGCTGGTTGGTCCTGCCAATTATTTTATTTCCAAAAATAAACACACATGTTGACTCACACAGTGATTTAGTTTTACAAATCAAAATCACTCAAGTAAAAAAAAACTGTGAAAGTGCACAACTTAACTCTGTTGTACACACTCATGTATGACAGAGTGTGTGTGTAACAGTGATTTTCAGGTATTGATTCTGTGTTGTAATCAACCCGGTGGGGGGGTTAGCAAGATTTTTATTTACACACCCAATGTGTGGAATGATACATAAATCTTATGAACAAAGCTAAACGGTTTAGTCAGGCATCCCAGACTGTAGAGGTGTATCAAAACTGAGATTCAGAATGGGCAGGGGGTGTACCCGAGGACTCGAGGCAGGCTCATGTAAGCCTTCATATTTAAAACAGGTTTTACATGGGGCGCTCATGACCAGCTGTGGTAAAAGGACGTTTTTTCGCTGAACCCCCTTAACTTGCACCTAAAAACGTTTAAAAAATAACTTTTTTGCTTATCAAAATTGCTCCACCAAAGAAGAATCAGTGGCAAATTACTCGGAGGCTGGAGGAATTCCTGATCACATCGGCCCAGCATCAAGGAACAGTAGCCAAAAAAGATCAAAAGCAGCAGGCACAGGGTGCGGGACCCGAGGCCTCAGAGGTTATGATAGCAGTGCTTGGCCAGACGGTCTCGTCCCTTGTGCTAACTGCACTCTTGCTGAAGTTGGATGGCCTGGATGTAACACTAACCTCCCTCATGAAGGAACTAGCCAGGCAGAACAGCAATTGGGGAAGTAGAGACACGTGGTTTCCCTGGAGGTTCGCACCGATGGATTGCCAAGCAACATTTAGTGGCTAGAAAAGAAAGTGGCCGAACTTGAAGAAACGATTGATCTCCAGGAAGACATTTGCAGATGCAACAATCTCCAGATCCAAGGTCTCCATGACGGCAGGAAAGGGACAGAGATGCTGAGTTTCTCAGAGTAAATACTCCCAAAATTGTTACATATGGACTGGAATGGAGGCAGAATTAAACTGGGCCAAGCCCACCATGCCTTAGCCCCAAAACCAGCACCAGGTGAGCTGCCGAGGCAGCTTATTATGCGGTTGCAAAATTTCTTGTACAAAATTGCTCATTCTGTGGGCATATCGAACAAACACAAAATTGATGTTTGCGGGGAAGCAGCTGCTCATACATCAAGATTACTCACAGACGGTCTACAAGAAGTGCCAAACAAAGATTCAGTTAACTCCATTTTTGGAGTATCTGACGTCCAAAAATAAGGCAAAGGCTTCCAAAATAAAGGTGAAGGAAAGTCATTGGGCAGAATTCACAAAAAAATGCAAAGTGCCGCTCAAAAGTGCCAGTCACAGTCAGTGAGCTGTGCTGTATACAGTACACACTCCATGAGGACTCACTGGGCAGGCAATCAATCAATCAATCACTTTATTTAACCAGGCAATCATAGTGGTGAGAGGAAGGCTGTGCTGGTTGCCAATCATGGATTGGGATGGGGGAAGTGGGGTGGTGTGTAACACTGGATTGGGTAGGGGGAGGGACCCTAGACCACCAGGGATTAGGGTTTTCTGCATTTGAGGATTGCGATCAGTGACCGGGGAGGGGGAGGGACTACTACACTATGGAAACATGCTATGGGATATAAGGTTGGCGATCAGGGCAGGGGAGGGCACCACGACACTATGGAAAGTTATTACAGCATATGGGGTCAGCAGTTGGGGTGGGGGAGGCACCTCTACACTATGCAAAATTATTATAGCTTATGAGGACAGCGATCGGTGACCGTGGGGAAGAGACCACAGCAAGGGCTGTTTTCTTATGGGGTCAGTGATTGGGGAGGGGGAAGAGACCCTAGACTACCGGGGTGTATTTATTTCTTTGGGGACCATGATCAGAGAATGGGAGGGGGTAGGGGGCTGCAGTACCTCCGCCAACCGCTAGGGTTGAGCGGATTACTTCCAGGGTTTTGTCGGTGGTAATTTCTCCACGCAAGGGCCTTCGCAAATGGCCCTTGCATGGAGCACAAACTTTGGGAATAGTACTGCTGGGATATGCAGGTCCCCTCCTCTTCATTTGCATTGTGGACCCTCACACCTTTGCCCAGGTGCAAACCCAGTTTGCATGGGCAAACTGGGCTTTTTGAATACCAAACTCTGGGCAAAACCCAGTTTGCCCCGGGGCAAAGTTTTGTGAATTTGGTTCACTGAATTCCAAATGTAAAAGAAAAAATTTGATGACTTCCAAAATTGCAGTCATGGAAGTCAAGATATTATGAATTTTTCTGAAAAACATTTTATTCTACCAGTAATATTTATATTAACATCCATTAATTGGACCGACTTAGAATACTGACTTCCAAAATGTTGGCTCTGGGAAGTAATTTAAATTCCAGAAACTTGGAATGACTTCCAGATTTTGACTCATGGAAGTTTTAGACTCCCACTTAAAATAAATTAACTGAACCCCTGGCGCCAAAGTTTTGGGCTAATCATGGATGAACTGCGTTCTAGAAAAATTGAGTTTAACATTTGCCTTCCCTGCTGTCCTTCACCTCAGGTCCAGTGGCATGCCATATTTCTTTTGAGATGCAGCAGAGGCCCGCCAGTTCATTAAAGTGATTTTGTTATGTTTGCCATAGCAAATCGGAGTAGTAACCTGTAGGAGTTGTGAATCAATCTCCTACCATTCAAACTGCCAAAAAGTGCTGTTTTCCATGAAAAAAAATGCTTTTATTTCTCTGTTCTGCTTCATTTGCATAACTCTGCCCCTTTTTTTTCTCAGTGCTGCAACCCTTGACCATGACATCATGCAAGGGAAACAAAGTTTTTAAGCACTGCGTTGAAACAGACACCTCTGTTGGTCAGTCTTGGTATTGCAGACATCCTTTTTCTTTCACAATCTTGGACTCATAGCAGAAGCTGGACACCAAAGAAAAAGGAAAGTAGTCTGACCCATGATTACACTCCTGAAGTACTTACAGTAATTCAGACCCTATAACATAAACATAGAAAAGTATCATCACACTCCCACATTCTGACGGGAGCTGCCACTTCAGACCTGTCACTTCACCAGCAGGCGGTAAAAGTCAAACACCATCTACACAGATTGGCAAATTATCTTTTTGGCCTATCTGCATCACAAAAACAGTCTTCTAGAAACTTTTCTACAGACTGTACTGCTGTAAACACTACCAGCATAGGAGACTGCACTTTGATAAAGGAGACAGAAAAATCAGCTGTGTACTGTACCCACAATGCCTTGCTCTATATATATATATATATATATATCTATATATATATAGAGAGAGAGATGATAACAGCAGATAAGGGCCTACGGCCCACCTAGGCTGCCCATGTGAGCACATACTTAGCTTCTGCAAGCTTCTGTAGAACTAGGTTATATTTCTGCATATAAGGTGCTATTCTGCAGTCCCCACTGCCAAAATAAGGGATTGCACCTCTGAGTAAACAACATTTAAGTCAACTTTATAATTTACCCAGCATTCCTTGTTGCTGTGTGTAAAATATTGACAGGTCCCTTGCATGACATCATTCTGGGGATGTGGCCACACACAGAAAACTGGAGGGCGGGCTAAAATAAAAACATATAAAAAATAAAGACACATTTTTTTACAAAACAAATTGCAGCTTCAACATCTGAAGCATGGGTGGCAATGGCATACTATGTGAAACAGGCATTTGTGGAATGCGACTAAATCATTTTAAGGACACTGTTGATGAGACCTGAATGGAAACACAGGTACAAGACTTTAAAACTGTCATTTGACTGTTCCATGTCAGCAGCGTAGTGGTGCTGCCCCAGTTGTGCATCTATTCACCCCACTGCTCTCGCCCACAAACAATCCTGGCCTTGATTCCCTGAAGGCACCAACTGCTAGATCCAGGATACGCTGGACTTTGCATTTTGGACTAAGTGGAAATTCTCCCATGCTTGCCCATACTGTGAGTATCAATGATTCCTCTGCCCAGCAAAAAAGGGTCTCCCGATCTGTCTCTGGCCACAAAGGGTACATTATATCTGACCCCGCCACCAGAGACCCATTGCATGCTGCTGATCCCTCCCTGGACTGGGGACTAGAGATTTTGGATCAGAAGGGGTTCAGCTGCATGCAGCGATGGAGACATTGTTTTAAAATGGCTCTCTGCCTGATTAATAGCATGGTATTGGGCACCTTCTTCCTGATGCTTGAGCAGCTGTTGTTTCCCACTGATGTGTGCTGCAGCCACCAGAGACAGGAACCTTTGCCCCATTCAAAATTGTTACGTGATCAACACTTGCACAGCTCTATGTACCTTAAGTTGATCATTTTGCATGCTGTCACTGCACAGCATCAGTTGGAGTTATGGGCTGAATAGCTCATGAACTGCATTGAACTGCCTGTATTGGGCATTAGTGGTGCTTTTTTTGAGCCAACTATTCTCCATTGGATAGTGCTAGTAACTGATCTAGGATCAGACGAAAATCAGATTCTAATTACTCTGACCAGGTTATAAACCCAGCAACTTACCTAGAATGGATATCATTAACTGCAGGTACTGTGGAACACTTTTCAGAAGGGCAGTTTTATAGGACTTAGGACAGTGTCGTACATGTTGGGCCACTGAAGATCTAAGGGCTCAGTTCCAGGCAACATGGGCAGAGATTGCGCTCCTCAAATTACATATTCAAGAGGAAATGTAAGAACTGCCCGCCATTTCCCCAACATCCAACAGAACCACCTCGACCACAGAGGGTAGTTGGTCCGGGAGGTTGGCAGGTGGATAGGAGGGGCAAATCGGGTGCCCCATCACTAGGTGCTCTCCAACATATCACCTCCACAAACCATATAAAAACTACAAACAGGTATCTGCCTCTATCTCCAAAATCAAACAAAGGGGCAGAGGACACTGCAGAGCAGGACATTGCAGCACAGGAGCTAGCACAACAAAACGCACCCAAAACAGGAACCAAAACAAAAAAAGCAAAAAGGAAATCCAAAAAACTTCTGATCATAGGAGACTCCATGATTTGAGGAGTTGATATGTATCTCCAGCCAGCGGTAATGGTCAGATGTCTACCAGATACATCAGCGTGGAAAGACACTGACTGCATTGCTAAAATTGTTCGGGAAGCAGGAGGAAACATTGATGTCCTGGTACACATAGGGATTAACTATCTCGCCAGCCAGTCAGTTGTGGGGACCAAGGAATACCTAACCAGGCTGGGGGACAAACTATCATCCATTTCATCCTGCATCTCCTTCTCTGAGATCCTGCCAGTCTGGGAGAGGGGGACAGATGGACGGAAGGTCAGAGAAGGGGAGATAGAGGAGCTAAACATGTGGCTCAAGGGCTGGTGTCAGGAAAAAGGACACAAATGTGTAGGGAACTGGCAACAGTTTTGGGAGCGAAAGTTCTTTAAATTTGATGGACTGCATCTGACTAAGGAGGGAGTCAGTGCATTGGGGCAGAAGTTTGATGTCTTTGTAGAATATTTAAACTAGCAAATTGGGAGAGGGGTGCAGCACCCGAAATGTCAGATGGGAAGAACACCCTCCCTCCTCAGCTAGTGGTCAAGCAGGAGTTCAGCATGTTTGTAGTTCATTTGCATCACCAGATAAAGAAAAATGTCCGGCTCCCCATACGATGCACAGGGGAAACGCCAGATCTCACCCAACAATTAACACACCAAAATCTGACCAATGGAAAATCATGTACACTAATGCTCGCAGTCTGGGAAACAAGATCCCAGACCTGCAGACAATAATGACAGAGGCTAAACTGGACATAGAAGCCATTATCAAGACATTGTTTACCAGTAACCACACTTGGGAGACTTCAGTACCTGGCTATGTACCGTTCAGAAGAGACCGAGGTGCAAAAAGGGGGGGGTGGAGTGGCCCTTTATGTCAATGAAAATATCAAAGCTACAGAAATTCAGAATACACATAAGGAGCCAGAAGAACTGTGGGTCACCCTGGAAACAGGAAATGGGACAGCCATACGAACTGGGGTTGTGTACAGGCCCCCAGACCAGGGGGAGGACATAGACATGTTACTGTTAGAAGATATGCAAAACATGACAGCTAAGGGGAGGTTCTGATAATGGGAGACTCTAACATGCCAGATACAGATTGCTCAATACCAGCAGGGACATCTGCCAGAACTAGACACATGGTGGATTCCCTGCAGGGGGAGGGCCTCAAACAACTGGTACAACAACCCACAAGAGACAGGGCTATCCTAGATCTAGTACTGACTAACAGGGAAGGGATCACAGATCTCCAGGTAGAAGGTCACCTGGGGGCCAGTGACCATCACATGGTGTGGTTCAATTTGGCCACTAGAACAAAATCATCCCATTCCAAGGCAAAAATATGGGACTTCAGAGGAGCTGACTTTGATAAGATGGCCAACAGAGTTAAATTAGCCCTGGCAAAAAGAAATACAGGTGAGGGGGTACAGGCAAAGTGGGCAAGCATTAAAGATGCAATACTTGAAGCAACATCCCATTGTGTTAGTGAGAAAAGGAAGCCAAAAGAAGAAGAAAACCACTTTGGTTCTCAAACACAGTAGCAGAAAAGGTCAGAGCCAAAAGGCTGGCCTTCAGGAAATATAAGGGAACGCAGCAGGATGAAGATAGGGAGGCATACCAAACTTCCCTAAGGGAAGCAGGGAAGACAGTAAGGCAGGCAAAGGCCCACACCAAGGAAACACTATCACAAACAGTAAAAGAAGGTGACAAGACTTTCTAAAGATGCATTAGTGAAAGGAGAAAGTCCAGAGGGGGTATTGCTAAGATCAAAGGGGATAAGGGGGCATGCGAGGAGGAGGACCATGTAAAAGCATCTATCCTAAACAGATACTTCTGCTCAGTATTTACTGAAGAGAAGGTAGGGCAGGGCCCACAGCTCTGCACCATGAACACAGTGGGGAGGGAGGTGTGCACTAGTCCCTTCACAAAAGAAAGGGTCCTACAAGAGCTTGATAATCTCAGGGTGGACAAGGCAATGGGACCTGATGGCATACATCCCAGGGTACTAAAGAAGCTAAGGGTGGAACTAGCAGAGCCATTATCAGAACTGTTAAGTGAGTCTCTGAGCACAGGAGAGGTCCCAGAAGAATGGAGAAGGGCTCATGTGATCCCACTCCACAATAGTGGTAGCAGAGAGGAGGCAGGGAACTACAGACCAGTCAGTCTTACCTCAGTAGTGGGCAAGATTATGGAGAGACTCCTTAAGGAAAGGACAGTGCAACACCTGGAATCCATAGGCGCACAGGATCCAAGACAACATGGGTTTACAAAAGGAAGGTCCTATCAAAATAATCTCATAGATTTCTTTGACTGGGTAACCAGAGTGGTGGACCAAGGGGGAGTAGTTGATGTTGCCTACCTTGACTTCAGCAAAGCTTTCGATACTGTTCCACATAGAAGATTGATTAATAAGCTGGGTAGGCTTGCAGTGGGTCAGACGTTGGTCAACTGGGTGGCAAACTGGTTGACAGGCAGAAAACAGAGAGTGGTGGTAAACTGTATACAGTCAGAAGAGATGCAAGTCACAAGTGGGGTACCTCAGGGATCAGTCCTGGGGCCAGTTCTCTTCAATATCTTCATCAGTGACATTGCAGATGGACCTGAGGGTAAGGTTTGTCTGTTTGCAGATGACACCAAGATCTGCAACAGAGTAGATGATCCAGATGGTGTGGGCAGAATGAGAAGAGATCTGGATAAACTAGCAAAATGGTCAGAAGAGTGGCAACGGGGGTTTAGTGCAAAGAAGTGCAAGATCATGCACATAGGCAAGAGAAACCCTGAAGCCACCTATAGGCTGGGAGGGGAGTTGCTGGCAGTCACAAGGAAAGAAAGAGACTTGGGCGTCATCATCACCAATGACCTGAAATCATCCAAGTAGACCTCTAAAGCAGTAGGTAAGGCTAGAGGGATGTTGGGGTGCATTAGTAGGGGTATCACAAGTAGGGAGAGGGAGGTAATACTCCCTCTTTACAAGACACTGGTTAGGCCCCATCTGGAGTACTGCGTGCAGTACTGGAGGCCACACCTTCACAAGGGCATTAACCAAATTGAGGCAGTCCAGAGAAGGGCAACCAAAATGGTGCAGGGACTGCATCAGAAAACATATGAGGACAGATTAACTGAACTCAATATGTATACCCTGGAGCAAAGGATGGAGAGAGGTGATATGCTTGAAACACCTTAAGGGCATTAACAAGGTGAAAGAGTCTAACATGTTTCAATACAAGAAAAATAGCAGGACAAGAGGACACAGCATGAGAGTAGAGGGAGGCCGATTAAGGGGTAATATGAGGAAGTTCTTTTTCACAGAAAGGGTGGTGGATGCATGGAATGGCCTACCTCAGGAAGTGGTGGCTATGAATACAGTGCAGGGCTTCAAACAGGCATGGGCTAGGCAGAAGGGAGCAATACAGATGAGTATGAATAGATAGGCCATGGACAGAGCAAAGGCCGATGGCACATTTATAAGGTAGAAAAAGAAATGGGCAGACTGGATGGGCCTTGCAGTCCTTATCCGCCGTCAGCTTCTATGTTTCTATGTTTCTATGGATCTGATGGTCAGATCCATCGGATCCAGGTCAGATCCACAGATACCTCAGATACTTACTGTGGATCCTAGCAGGTTGGCTCCTTGGTCGGATGTCAGTGCCAACATCCAATATCCAACATCCGACCAAAATGATGATATCCAATGGTGTACGACCTGGTAGGATACTATCTGAGAAACACTAGTGCATATTCTTCATAATGTGGGTCTCTGTGGCACGTTCAGGGATGGGAGAGTGAGGAGGGATAGTTTGACTTGCAAGGTTAATCTGGTGGGTGGAGTGGAGAGGGGATTCTGACCACATAGAGGAGAGGCACATATTTACTGCCACCTTTGCCAGTGGGGAGTTATGGAGTCCTTTTGTTAAGCTGTGTTAGGGGAATGGGGGTGGCCAGACTGGGAGGGGTGGGATAATTAATTGGGTAAAAGACTATGGTTGTCTGTGGGAGCCATCCTTTGTGGGAACTTAAAGTGTTAATGGATTCTTATTTGTTTTTCCAGTGGTTATTCACCATATCGATGGGGAAGGGAGAGAGAGAGAGAGGGGCCTTTATAACAACTACTTGCGAAGTTTGCCTCAGCTGCTGTCACCTAGCAGCAGCACAGTGGAAAGCCTGAGAGAGAGCAAATTTCACTTGAGACCATACGCTATCATTGTTGGCATTGCTCCTGTTTTTGTTTATACTCTGGATTGTGTCAATAATTACAACTATTCATAATGTTAAGATGCACATAATATATCATTTAGTGTCTGCATTGTGGGCTTCTTTCTCTGATCAACAGGGGGCAGCAGTGTTCTCCTGTGGGTGGGGAAGAACCTGGCATTCCAGGGTCAGATTCCGTGCTGCTAGGCTTGGGCCCACATCCAACCTTCCATAACTGCAAAGAGAAAGAAGATTCTCACAGCATTTAAGAAATGGGCCACACAGGTGGCATTATTACAAGAAACTCATCTTACCCTGCAGGAGCACAGGAAACTGGAAACTGACTGGGAGGGCAAATGCTATGCTGCCCCCTATAACTCTCACAAAAGGGGTGAGGCAGTCCTGCTACATAAGAGGCTTTAGATTACCCAGACAGGGTAGTAGCTGACCCATCAGAGGGAGAATACAGATTCATTTGTGGTACTCTCAGTAACCAGAGAATTACTTTTGCCTCCCTATATGGTTTGGCAGTGTATGACCCTCAGTTTTTTTGAGACTTGTTAGCCCTGTTACAAGGAGGGATTTTGAGAGTCTCATTCTGGGTGGGGGGATGATTTTAATTGCACCCTGGAACCCCACATGAATAGAGACTCTGGGGTTGGGTGGAATGGGCAAAGTTTGGAGCAGTGCCAGTAGGGGCTAGCATACAGCCCACCCCTGTGAACGGGACTACACATTTCTCTTGCACCCACATGTATCGCTGTCCTGGATTGACAACATTTCTGTATCAAGGTGTTGGTATTCCTGGGTGGCCAAGGCTGAGATAGGGGAGGTGGTTATCTCTGATCATGAGCAGGTCATGGTTCAGCTCCAGTGGGAGAGGTGATGTGATGGCTGCCCAGCCTGGAGGTTTCCCAAACATTTGCTACCCTCAGGGGAGTTTAGAAACACAGTATATTAACACACAATGGGAAATCTACTCCCCGGTAAATGCCGCCACTGCTTAATCTGCTAGATTGTTCTGGGAGGCAGGGAAGGCATACGTACATATGTGACATGCTAATCTCTTATGTACAGATGGCACCAGACCTCCAACTTCCAACAGACATTTATTAAAGTGCTCCAAGGAGAAGTGCAAACAGCAAATCACAGAATTATCTTGTGGTATACACACTAACAGAAAACACTTTACCAGTTTTGCTGGGTCTCTGGCATCATCAGGAGTCCTGGATGTTAAATGCCAAAGGTAATTTAATTTAAATTATACCATGGACCTCAGACACTGACCAATGAAAACGGAAGGCTGGCACCTTACCTCCATTGTAGATCCTCTGATAATCACCGCAAAAGGTGCCAGCCAGCCGCATCTTGAAAAAAAAGCAATCCGACGGCGAAATCGCAGAACTCTGACTGCCATCTTGTTTCTCAGCTAAGCGGAGACTGTAAAACAGCAGCTCCCTGCATTACTAAAATGAAAGAAAATAAAAACTGCCTGGCTTATTTAAGTATTATACCAAGTACTGCATTTTTTAAAATAAAAAAAGCAATACTTGGTATAATCATAATAAGCCACTCTGGGGTGTGGGTGATCAGGGGATTTACCACGGCTGCCGTGGATTTACTCACTCAGCTGCACCTCATGGGCAAACCACTCCAGCCGTGGTAAATCCCCCGATCACCCACACCCCCTCGTGACTTATTGCTTAAGTGACTTAAAGTAACAGTACATAGTATACTGTACTCTGTACAAATAAGTGCTGAACCTGCAGACACCCATACAACTTGATTTAAAATGCAAACAAATACATCAGTAGTGGTATAATTTCATTAAAAAACAGGACAAGATATTTTTCATGCTTATCTGCTTGCTAATTCTTGGCATGTGTTTCCAAATTTCTGTGTCCCATTCTTTTTCCAGAATTTGAACTGTCCTCCTGATAGTATGATAGCAGATATAAATATTATAGAGATAAGAGTCTATAGTATAAAAGTACAATAGTGTTTCTTTTTAAATATTTGGTGGTGCTTAAAAATAAGAAAATTATTTGCGTGTTTAACTGTAAGATTTGTTTACTTATATGACAATAAAAATGTTATTGATGAAAGAAAAAGAATGATCTCTAAGTCTCAAGGGATGTAGTGTCCCCAATTGAACTGTCCACAGACCCTCTCTTTGCTGCAATGGATTTTCCAGATCCCCCTCTCTCACCTACCATGACACGCTCCAGGCCAGAAAATTTAAAAGCGTGGCCTGCATGGTTCTGTTGGCTATCCATATCTTGGGTCAGGGCATCACTGGCATCATGTCTCGCTATTCCTCTTAGGCACAGGGCTGGGGGAATTCTCTAAATTCTACAAAACTTTGTACAGCTCAGAATGCTCTGCAGATTGGGAAAAAAAACTAAGGAGTTCCTGGATAGGATACCATTTCCCCTGCTCTCATGGAAGGGTTGGAGAGCATGGCACGTAAGAACTGGCAATGGAAAGGATACAATGTGTCAGAGACCTGATGATAGGAGAGGGAATCAGATCATCTGAGGAGTTGAAACAGAACTGGGGAATACCTAGCTCCCAGCACTTCTTATACTTCCAGATACACCACTACATTGCGGGGCTGGGTGGGGGAACTCTGGCAAAGCGTGAACAGGGCAGTTAGAGCAGGTCCTTGTGGAGAGGCATCTCAAACCAAAGCAGATGATCTCTATAGTGGTCCATAAGAGCTGGATATTGCAGCTAGACACATCTCTCAAGGTACGGGTGAGATGGGAGGAGGCTTTCACATGTGTTGTTCCCGAGATAGGCTAGAAACTAATTTACAAGTCTCACGTAGGTCTCTTTTATTTGTAACACGGCTCAGTACTACAGTAGTTTGTGAACCGGCTTTACCAACCACCACAGGTAGTGAGCAAATTTAAATTGGGGGTCTTTCCTGTGTGCAGCAGGTGTAATAAGGAACTGAGCACTTTTATTCATTAATTCTGGTCCAGTGAACAACTTCAACTATTTTGGTAGGCAATAGTCACTGCCACAGGATGGATTCGTGGATGACAGATTCAGACCACTCCCCAGGCAATGTTATGTGGGCTAAAAGACTAAGAAAAGGGGGAATGGTGGGTCATACAACAGAAAGGTGAGGCTGCTATTGCTGATAGCCAGGAATTGTGCTCAACACATCTGGAAGTCCAAGGTCACCCCAACCGTATCACAATGGGAGGACCTTATCCTGAAACTGTTGGCCCTAGAATGCCTTACATATTCCCTTTGGGATAGGGGTGAGCAATTCAAAAGAGCCTGGAATCCTTATATGGACCACATACCCCCTCAATGGGTAATGGTCATATTTTAGGGATCCTATAAGCTGGGGTACTGCTTTTACTTGTAGACGGCCACTCTATTAATTGCTATATTTGGAATATGAACTAATGAACAGCATATCATTTGAGTTCATTTGCATCTGTCTTACGGCGTGCTCTAGTTCTGAGAGATGGTTGCTTGGTTCATGAATTGTTACAGTATGGAACTGCGCTGGAATTACTGCTGTGGTGGCCAATATGTAAGCAAATTTAAGCAAATTTTTGCATTGGCCACCTGATGTATGCATTTTAATCTGTCACTGAAAACTCAATAAACATACGTTTAAAAACAATTGAGATTTAAACCACTCATGATTTATTTTTTCTTTTTCAATTGCTGGTATATAGAATTTGAACAAAACAAGAGGTTTAATTCTATACAACCATTGAATACATTTGTAAACAGCTTTGATAGAAGTAGAGAAACATTTTTTTGTTTCAGTTTGGAGAGAAAGTGACAGACAGAAACTGATGAACCACAGGCATGCTTTTAATAAAAAATAACTTTACTGTTTATAAGTTTTTTTCCTATTATCTTCAACATACGGTATTTCAGCACTTGATATTTTGTTGCAGTAGCAAGATATTTGACGACATAGAGTTGATTCAGTACCAGTACTCTCTGACATTGTTTGAATCTCGCTATGCAGTATTTTAATTGAGCAGAGCCAGAGTAAGTGACGTGCTTGCCATTATACCCAGAAAACCACATATAGCATGAAATTACACGTTTTTTTGAAGGGGTGATAATAAGAAACAATGAATAATTATGAACATAATAACATCAACATGCTGTTACAAAGTTGTTGTGGGGTGTAGCTGTTACCTTTTCTAGCTGACTAGTTATTCTGTAGTTTTGTGCAAGTTGGGAAGGCAGATCTGAGAGGCAGTGATCACCAGGTGTTTGTGTGATAAACAGTTTCGGAATTTGTTAAAATTAGGGACGGGCTAACTGGCTGTGACCCGGTTCTGATTCTGACTCTTTTCCAAAAGGTTCTGATTCACTCTGATGAATTCTAGACCTAATGAAAAATCTGGTTTTAAGTATTCCCTGGTGTCCAGTGATCCCTCGCCCCACCCGATCACCCGCCCAACATAATGTAACAAGTTTCCCTTGTGTCTAGTGGTCCCCCCATCCCCTAGAAGTTATATACCATTCCCTGGTGTCTAGTGGACCCCCTTTCTAGCCCCATTCCCCTGTAATAGAATAATGTACTAGTCCTCCGTTCCCTAGTGTCTAGCGGATCCCCCACCCCAGCAGGTAGTGCGCCACCACCCCCTTCCACTCCAACCCCAGACGGCAAATGGCATAGCCTTCCACTCCCTATCACAGCCAGCTGTCAACTGAGCTGTCAGTGAAAGAGCACATACTTGTACAAGCACATGCTCATTCATTGACAGGCCAGCTCACACTCCTTCAGTGACAGCTCTGTTGGCATCAGAGACAGGAGTGGGGAGCTGGCTGGTCACCAGCAGGGGGTCATGATGAGGAGGGAACAGCATGGTTGGCCGCTTTCATGGCCCACCACACTGTTGCCCCATCCAAGCCCCCCCCCACCAGTGATCAGCACAACCCTCCACTCTTGTCTCCGACCACCACAGTTAGCTGCTGACAAAGTTGTCATGTCAATGAATAAGCCTGTGCCTTTTGTTTGATGGCTCAGTAAGTGTCCAGCCATGGTGGAGAGCAGAGGGCTGTGCCGGTCACTGGCTTGGGTCAGAGTGGGGGGGTGGAGCACTACCTGCCAGGGTGGGGGGCTGGGTCCGCTAGACACCAAGGAATGGACTAGTACCTTATTTTATTACAGGGGAATGGGGATGGGGGGGTCTGCTAGACAACAGGGAATGGTACAGTATATAACATCTAGGTGATCAGGATGGGGGAACCACTGGACACCAGGGAAACTTATTACAGTATGTCGGGTTGGTGATTGGGTTGTGAGAGGGACCACTGGACACCAGCATGGAACAGCAGTAAAGTGCTGGACTGAATCGGACCACACTTCTGAACCAGGCCAACTTGCTAACCCAGGATGAGCCATGAAAGGCTCAGTTCTCCCAGTCAGAGCTGAGTTGGCCTGGTTCGGGGAGGTTCGGAAGTGCAGCAGACCCAGTTCGCCCATCCCTTGCTAAGATACACATCACAGTACATTTAAAATGTGTCTTGTGTCATTTTCCCTAACAAGGTATTTTTATAACAAAATAGTCTTATAATTAAAAACACAATCTTGAAATGTGCTTTGTGTTTTGGTCACTGCTGTCACTGCCCTGAGCTCTGTGAGCCATGACGTTCTGCGAGAAACAGTATGATGTCATTTTAGCCGTGCAGGATTCTCCTCTATGTGACCAGAGATCTGTTGGGCTGTCAGAACTAGTCCGAAAAAGATCAAGAATGCTTTGAAAACCTAGGGGGTTGAGTCCTTATTTAGAACTAGAACACTAATCAGTAGGTAGTATGACTGACTCTAAATGCTAAAAAATTTGTTGTTGCTCAGATGTTTCAAAGACAGCATGCCAATCTGGAAAACAGACCACCTGCAGTTACGTTTTAAAATGTTTTTGTAAGATGCATATGAGACTGTGCTGCTCATATACCTGCACATGCAGTGGTACCAGACTGCAACCCCTCAGGCATGGCTCTTGGGATTTGCTATGAAACAGTGTTTCTCTTTCTTTTCTGCATCTGCTGCAAAACAGAATATTATCGCTGTGCTGAGATGTCAGGTTTCTTTTTAGTTGTTTTTTTTCTCCTCTCAGTAACTCTCTCCAGTTCCGTACACAAACAAGTCTAAGTTCTATAGAAGATTAGAACTCTAGAACTAGTTGAATAAGTCTAGACCAAAACCAGAACCCAGAATAAAAGTAGGTTCTAATGACCCAACTTGCTACATGAGAATGAATCCTGTCACAGTAAGTTTATATATTGATGTTTATTTAAATGAAAAATACTTTTCCTAAAGGTCAGGGATAGACATAATTAGGGACTTGGGGCACAATCCACAGAAAGGAAGGGATATGTACTGAGTCACGCGTGTCCCTGCCACGGTGCTCCACACCCAGATACCTCGCTGTGCCAAGTATATCTCTGCCATGGAACTCTGTGCCTAGATACCCATCCACACCTTGCATATCCCAGCCACAGCACTCCACACCCAGATGCCTGTCTGCACCATGTATATCCCTGCCATGGAACACTGAACCTAGATACCTGTCCACACCTTGCATATCCCAGCCACAGCACTCCACACCCAGGTGCCTGTCTGCACCATGTATATCTCTGCCATGGAACACTGCACCTAGATTCCTGTCCACACCTTGCATATCCCAGCCACAGCACTCTGCACCCAGATGCCTGTCTGCACCATGTATATCCCTGCCATGGAACACTGAACCTAGATACCTGTCCACACCTTGCATATCCCAGTCACAGCACTCCACACCCAGGTGCCTGTCTGCACCATGTATATCTCTGCCATGGAACACTGCACCTAGATTCCTGTCCACACCTTGCATATCCCAGCCACAGCACTCTGCACCCAGATGCCTGTTTGCACCATGTATATCCCTGCCATGGCACTCTACACACAGATGCCTGTCTGCACTATGCATGTACTGGCCATGGAGCTCTGTACCTAGATGTCTGTCTGCACCATGCATATCCCTAACAAGGCACTCCACACCCAGATGCCTGTTCACACCAGATGGTATACACAGCCCCTTCCAGCCTCTGTCGAAATTGTTCGTGTAACGTGCTGCTGCTTTACTATGGAAATATATGCAAATACCTTTAAATTACTGAGCACAAAAACGGGGCTTAAATACAAGAACTTTGAGAGCTTTTGATAAGACTAAGGACATGTTCACACATCTCTAAAAACTGCCCTTGGAAGCTGCCACTAGTTGGGGTGGGTGCGGGGTTTTTTCATTGCATGTTTGTTGGGATCTGCATCTGAGTAGTGTTTGGGTTCCCAAAGGCTGAAGACAGGCTTATTTCTTTGTCTGATTTCACTCAGCTCTTCTACAAGTACTGCTGTGTCCCCATGATCTTTCTTAAACCACATCAAAGAAAGCCCCCCAACCCAGAAAATACACACATGCACCCTCTTGACATGTTTACCCAGAAGCATTTCAAATCTTTGTGGATCTAAGGCAAGCACCACATTTAGAAACAAGACCAAGTGTGACAATCACTGTTATGAAGAAATGGTGAAACTTTCCTGTCACTGACTTGTTCTCTCCCAGAACTCAGTCTGCGGCTGCTGCCAGTTTCACAACTCTTCAGAAACCTGAAAGGGTTACCTTGGTATGCTACCACCACCCAGATGCAACCTCGCTCATGGTATTTCTAGGTGCATACCTCACCAGAGCCACTGCTCACACACTGTACAGTGCTCATTATCAAAAGGCAAATGACTCACCCCTTCTGTTACAGCTGAGAACACTTTTGTTTTAGATATAGTGACTGGAGCCTGATTCTTCAAAGATGGATCACAGACTTGCCAATATATCCTGGTTATCTATACCTGAAATGGCTCAGTCACAGAAAACATGATATATATAAACATACTGTTTAATACTCCAAGATATTTACATACGTTACAATATTAATATGCACTAAAGTCTATGAGAATACAGTATTTCTGCAAAGATAAAAATAAAGACTTTTGAAAAAATAGTGATTACACAGGAAAAGGTTATCTAAAGTCTAAGTAGAGTAGAAGAAGCTTACCCCCACTAGTGTGTTATGACAGACTTGAACACACGACGTTGCCAGTTCAGAATTCCAAAACATAACTGACTCGTAAGAACAACCTTACATATAAATATCTTAAGCTGACCGGCCCACCACACCACATCAACATACATGCCTCTGTGATGTCACATTCTAGACTAGTCCTTTGAACTCTGGGGACCACCCTTTTTCAGTAGTGGTCTAAACTGGTTTTGTTATTTTGAGCTTGGTTTTGTGGATTGCAGTCTGGGTCCTTTTGTTTCCCATCTGGCTCAATCAGTGGGGTTCTGTCTCATTCTGTCATGCCCCTGTTTACCTTGAAAACGTGTCTTTTTGTTATGAAAGGGAAGCAGCCCTTTGAAGTTTAAGCCCAAAACAAAAAAAAAAACTTTTATTGGACAGGAAATGGATTGCCTAATAAAGGTTCTTCTAAGCTGAATGCCCCAGGTGTGGCTTATAGTGGAATGTCATTTTCAGCTTCTACCTGACCTCCCCTCTTAGCTGAAACACTTTACAGAGCAAAATGATAAACACACACACACACACACGCACTCACACATGGAAAAAAAATATTTTGGAAATTGTCACACTTCCCAACAAAAGTAATAGTTTCCCTTGAGTTTGGTAAGAAGATAGATGATTTGGAAGCAGATTCCATTTTAAGAAAAATGCCTCTTGAGTCCCAAATCAGAAAATCACCTCTCCCTCATGGAGAGGCTTCTGGATGTCACATGGCTTCTGACACTGAATGACACCAAATGTAGCTAATCCAGATACCGCTGACCCTAGCTGTAATGGAGATCTAGGTCAGGAAACATAAGCAGTCCAGGAGAAATTGTAGAAACCCACAAGTGGTGATTTATTATTCTAAATCACAAGAAAAAAAATTGGTAAACATTTCAGCATCTGTTCTCCTTCTTCATGCCAGGAGAAAACAATTCAGGACATGGAAACAGCACGTCCGTCTTTCTTCATGTCAGTCTTCACACTGCAAATTAGAAGACAATTTAAGACATGACATCAGCATGGCTTCTCTAGCCTCTCTTCAAGTCAGTCTCTACACCAGGACATAAACCAGAATGTCCTGTCTCTGTTCAAGTCTGTCTCTCACATCTTCTCAGTAAGACAGGCTTTGTAGTTGTTGGTTGCTAGGTATAACATTGTGACCCAGGTAGTAGCTATCCAGAGCAGTGTGACAGATTCCATCAGTCTGAGGTCACACTCTGTCACAGATGCCTCTGCAACAATCATTTCAACTATGTCTAGTTTATAAATCAGGGAACCCGGTTTCATACAGTATGCCTTACAAACATTCATAAGCAAGGTAGAGATTAGAAATTAGAAAGTGCAGCAGGTGGAGGTAAAATTTGACTGTATAGTCTAATGAAAAGTCAGGAAAGATAAAGATAGTTGTATTCAGAATCCCTGTTTCATATTCCCTCCTATATAGTACAAATGGGACAGGGCCTAATTAACCCTGTCACATCCCCCCACCAATCATTGATCTGAGCAGATGGGGGGAGCCTTTCAGAATGATGCTGCTTTTGGGGAGTGTGAGACTTTGGGCTGGAGAGGGGGATTTGGGTCAAAGACAAGTCAGGTCAGTGATGGGTCAGCTTTTGGTGTAGCTGCTTGTGTTCCTTTTTAGTTTGGAATTAGACGGACACAGGGTAAGGGGGGAATTTGATGTTGGAGAGGCCAAGAGGGTGGCCAGAAAACTGACCCTGGCCATCTGAGGAGGGAGGCTTTTTTGTTTTGAAACTCCAACTGAATACTGAATACCACTTGAATAGTGGGCTATTCAGTATTCAGTCACAAGTATTCGGGCAGCCCATTATTTGTGGTATTTGGGAAATAGTATTTGGCCTCTGCACACCCCTAGCAATCAGCAACAACTTCCTCAGATCCTCAGATCAGTACAACAAAGCACACAGCAAGGCAACCAGAATGTTGGAATGCATAGAAAGAGTATTTGGCCGTAGAAGGAGGGATGTGATGTTACCCAAGTACAGGTCACTGGCAAGGCCCTGTCTAGAATTCTGTGCCCATCTCTGAAGCCCACTACTGAGGAAAAACAGGGACAGGCTGGAGACAGTGCCATGCAGGGTCACCAAAATGATCTGGGGCCAGCTGGGAAGATCATATGAGGAGCATCTGGCAGACCTAAACATGTACACGCTGGAGGCTTGGAGAAAGACAGAAGATAGGATCAAGACTTACACGTTCCTGAGGAAGATAAACAGAGATGGCAGTTAGGACCTGTTTACCTGGAATGGTAACACAGTGACAAGGGGGCACTAGTGGAGACTTGACAGTGGAAGATTTAAGAGGGATGTAAGAAGGTTCTTCAACCAAAGTGTGGTGGAACATTGGAACAGATTACCAAAAGGAGGGGTAGGGGCCAAGTCTTTAAATGAGTTCAAGATCAGGTGGGACAGATACAGGGGGGTTCATAGCACCAAAAGAAGGGGTAAAGAAGGAGGAGGAGTAGAAAGTGGAGTGGGGTCAGGTGTGGGAAGGGAGGAAGAGATCGCAAGGTAAAAACCATCTTCACCAGTAGGTCATGGGAGAAGAGGTAGGAAAACTGAGCAGACTGGAGGGACCTTTGGGTCTTTTTCTACCATACTTTTCTGTGTTTCTATGTAAATCCATTGTTTCCCGATTCCCAAATCTGGTTGTTCATCTAACTAGATTGGTTTTCTCTAAATCATAACACATTTCGAGTGTGAGGGGTAGGGATTACATAACATAGAAACATAGAAGTTGACAGCAGAAAAGGACCGCAAGGCCCATCCAATTTGCCCATTCTGTCCAGTCGGGGAACCTTTCTCTAAACCTTAATGCATCTGTTACTTGGGACAGGAATGGGCAGAGAACCTTTCTCTGACTCTGAACCAACCTGGACATTTCATTTGGTTTCATTATATTTGGCTACCGGGACGAGACACACTGAGCCAAAGGCTCTTTTGCAGGTGCGGCCTGGAGCCACAGTACAAAGCTGCCACAGCTGATAACACAATTTACAGTTACAAATATATGCAATACAGTAAATTATATATTGCACTATGTAAGAAATACTTTAAGATAAGAGCACTCAATAATGCAGGCTAAAACTATTTACAACATGATCTGGTAAGCAAAGTATTTTTCAACTGCTATTTAAAGAGTAGATGGGTCTTTGCAGGGTGGTGAGTCAAAGGCAATTCATTCCAGCGTCTGGCAGCTTGAAAGGAAAACGCACGCTAACCCATGTTGGTAGAGACTCATGGGATAGAAAGAAGAAGGTCTGGATTGGATGTTAGACTTCTAGAGTCATTTTCCAAAGGCAGCAGCATGAGTAAATGAATAAATGAAAATTATGGTGAATCAGAGTTTAGTCTTATGATCTTATCTCACATCTTATAATTGGGACAGGAATGGGCAGGGAACCTTTCTCTGAATCTGAAGAGATTTAACATCGATGGTAAAGATGGGTGGGAAACATTTATCTGTATTTGAACTAATGGGAACATTGGGGGTAGGGATGGGTAGGGAACCTTTCTCTGAATCGGAGCATATCTGAATATCCGGGGTAGTCATGGGCAGGAAACATTTCTCTGTATCTGGACTAATCTGAACATTGGGGGTAGGGATGTGCAGGGAACCTTTCTCTATATCTGCACATCAGGGTGGAGATGGGCAGGGAAATGTTCTCTATATCTGCACATTGGGGGTAAGAATGGACAGGGAACCTTTCTCTGAATCTGAACAGATCTGAACATCGAGGATAGGGATGGACAAGGGACCTTTCTCTATGTACATACATCTGGGTCAGGGATGGCAGGGAATCTTTTTCTCTATCCAAACATCTGGGGTAGGAATGGGCAAGGAACCTTTCTCTGAATTTAAACAGATCTGAGGGGTAGGATGGGCAGAGAGATGTTCTCTAAATATGAACCGATCTGAACATTGGGAGCAGGATGGGCAGGGGACCTTTAATTCAATGGCAATTTATTCATTAACCAGGTAGGTCCAAGGGCAGCATATGTGCATTTTCAAGACTGACTTGGGACAAATACATTTAATCCTTAAAGAAGCATATATATAGATTACATAACACATTAAAACATCTTCCTCTGACACTGAACAGATCTTAAACACATATATCCCCAATGGCTACAGAAAACGAGTTGACGCTTGTCAAGGAAACACTTAAGTGATGAGGCACAATGAGGCATGGGTTGTGCTGGATGTACTGTATGTCCAGGGGTGTTGTGAGGCATGACACTGCAGGCGGAATGCCTTCAACCCCTGGGCATGAGGTAAACCCAGTAAAACCCACATCCCAGAGTGTCTTATTGTTTATATAAAATGGGTTTTTACATAAACTTAAAAAAAGTATATACAATTAAAATATTTTTAGATAGATAAACATAATATAAATACTTTAAAATAAAAAAAATAGTTCCTCCACCTGTTGGCGCCCCCAGATGTTGCTGTCGTTCTTGCCTCATAAACCAGCCTACCATGAATTTATGCTTCTGTCCAAGGTATTGGATTGGTTGGGTAATGGACTGCATAGTCCAGTATTTTTATGAGTACCACTCCCGCAGATGGAAGCACACTGGTGGCTGAAATGCAGTACTGCATGGGTTGTATTACTGACTGTGGCCTGTTGGGATGTGGCATTGACTGAGGGGTTTAGATGTCATCAGGCAGGGTCCCTAGGCATCAGGGATTATTGCTAGTTGGACCAAAATTTAATAATTATTGTAATGGTTGGGGAGAGCAAGAGAAAGATACAGAGAGAGGGAGGGAGGGTGGAAGGAAGTGAGCAAGGTAGGGCGGACCTGATGATGGAGTGAGGTAGCATGATTGTGGGGCTGCAAATGCACAGTCACTGTAGATGTTTTTTGTTAAAAATAATATGTACATGTACGGGGAAGGCTGTAAGGACAGCAGTTGTACATTTTCTACAGCATATGGGGAACTAAATAATTAGCCAGATACTCTTGGCATGTGTTTCTTGTTAACTGTCAGTATTTATTGTATGTAAAAAAAATGGCTGACATTTAAAAATGAACATCCCTTATGTATGGCACATAGATATGGAATGTTATAGGTTCAGGTTTGCAGGGACTTGTTTTTAGCCATGGGCTGTGCACTCTCAAGGCCATGGTTAGAATCAAGTCTCAGTCAATCAGGACACAGCGTTTCCCTAACCCATTTTATATATAAAATGCACAAGATGTGGGGCTATGCTACTCCTTTAACATCGAGCATATGAATTTACTGTTTTTTAAGATTATACTGTGCTTTAATTAAGATGTGCTACACTATCACATTACGCAGTTCAAAGGACAAACACTGTAGTTAAATTTACTGGTGGAACATCAAACAAAGGATTGCAAGGGTTTACTATAAATCCAGCATCACCTTTCATTTCTCTCCCACTTCACAGGTTTCTCTTTGCATCCTCAGACCATGCTGTGCAAGGCATTCTAGTCTATGTAGTTTGCAGTCAACATAAGTCTGCCGAATGTCAGGGCAGTCCTCGCTTTAGTGGATACCTGTAAAAGACACACCATGTAACAAGTGCAACGTGTTTTACTATGGACACATTGAGCCTAGGTGTAATCACCAGACCTGACTAAATGTAAACTGGGAGTGTAGTTCAATTATTACATGTTATAAAAAGGGTCTGAGAAATGGAGCTTTCTGATTGGTTGTAAACATTCTATCAGCCCTATGTTAATCTTTAATTAATATACATGTACAGTTTAATCATATGCTGAACAAGGTTTAACACTGTTTAAAAAACATTTTTATTATAATAGCAATAAGGCACTTCTAGGGGTTATGTTAGTGGTCAGTTAATCACCCTCTAGGGGCATGTAGCACTCGGCTACGCCTCGTGCCACATTACTCCCCTAGAAGGTGATTAACAGATCATTAACATAACCTCTAGTCATGCCTTATTGCTTAACTAAACAGGATAGTGCCATTCAATTATGGGGAGTTTGATGACTGTTTCCACATTTTTATTCTTTTGCTGCCATGCCAAAGTAAAAGAAAGTGTGCCCAGCTCAGTAGAATAAGTCCCCATATGACACACTAATTTCTCTAAATCTGTGCTATTTCACAAAGTCCCCTAAAGATATTTTTTCAAAAAAAATCCTCAAATTGAATTTGAAACTTTTATAAATATTTGAAACGCATAATATTATACACAATTAAAGTTATATTTTATAAATTTTCTTGTCTTCTCTTTGTTCTTAATTAGCAGGGATGTAGTATAGCCTAGCGGTTAGAGCACCAAGCTGTGAAACTATAGACCCAGCAGACATGGGTTTGAATCCCACAACTGCGTCTTGCATACTGTATGACCCTGAACAAATCACTTAACCTCCTGGTGCTCCCAGGTAACATCTGGAAGCACATTTTGTTTTAGTGTGTCTTTCATGGCAATAACATCTTGAAAAGAAATTAAGAAAAAATGGAATAGCCTGCCTCAGTTTTTAAAAACTATGTCAAATGGGAAAGTCTTTTGGCTTTCAGTAAAATCGTGGCTCATGCGTGATGCCACTTTACCAAAGAGATGTTGTAATCCTATGGAAAATGGCTAAGATGCTTAAAAATGTATATAGCTGTGTTTTGTTTAGTTCACTAATGTTCTTTGGAAATAGTGACAAAGGAAATTGAATTCTGGAGTTACCGTCACTCAGTCAACGCTTTCATAGTCCTATTTCTTACAGTTGTCAGAGGGACATCTTAGTGCATTATGTATAAACTTAAATTACACAATAAGGCATGACCAGGGGTTAGATTAACAGTCTGTTAATCAACCCCTAGGGGTATCAATGGCATGAGAGGTGCGGCAGTGCTGCATATTACCCAAAGTGATTAACTGACTGTTAATCTAACTCCTGGGAGTGCCTTATTGCTATTATAAAAATTATTCCAAAAGAAAAGTGTTAAAAGTATACTTTTTGAATGTTTTCCTCACTGAAATGGAGATTCATTAATAAAATAGTTCTTCCACCAACAGTTTAAGAATGCTGGTTCAGAATCAAAATGCATCATTCCACACATTCAGGAGTGCTAGAGGATGGAATGCTGACAGGAAGAATCCATGTGCCACAGTGATCAGGCTGTACATGACAGAATAACATGGATTAATGTAAGGCTGTTGGAATCATAACAGCCAATCAGACTGCAGCATTTCTGAGAACCTTTTTATAATTTTATTGTATATACTGCACAGGACGGTACGGTCCTAGATTCTACAGTTTCTCTTATTTTATGTAGATTTTTCTATTTTATACTGTAACTGTGTGTATATATGGGGGACCACATTGTAAATGAGCCTCAGCTCAACTGGGCAACCCCTTTCTTGTTTTATAAGAATAAACTATTTACTACTTTAACATAGAAACATAGGATCTGATGGCGGATGAAGGCTGCTTGGCCCGCCCAGTCTGCCCGTTACTATTACTACTAAAACACAATCTAATTTACATAGTAACAGGATCATTGTTGTTACAGTTCACCTGTTTCTGCTACTGAATCCTTTGCTGAAACCCTGATCCTCTCTTTATGACATCACAGTCTGTCACTGGGGGAATGATTTTATTGTCACACACAGGGAATCATGACTTCAGCAAAGGATGAAACAGCAGAAGGTCCTGGTTCCCTATGAATGAGGAGTAAAAGGAAAAAACTTTCAGAAAATCTATGAAATAAGATAAAATTCTGTCTAAATGTTTTTCAAATTTTTCCTAAAAGTGACAAAGAAAGACTCCACCTCACATCTTAGCATGCAACCAGGAACAAGATGTAAGTTTCAGAGGAAGGAATGTCATATGGAATATTATTTTAATAGAAAAAGGAAAAATATACTGGACACTGTGTCAGTGTGGTGCCTTCTGCATGTATGGGTAACTGATGGTCTGAGGACAGGGTGTGAGAGGGCATAAAGTTGGAGGTTCCAGTCAAACACTAGGAGACTTGAGCTCATGTCCGACTTTGATACCACATAGAAACACAGATGTCAACAGGAGGAAAAGCCCAAAGGCTCATCAAGTTTGTCCAGTACCTGCCTACATCCACAGCTAGCCTAATGCTGGACCAGTCTACCAACAACCCCTCCAGTCTGCCCAGTTACCTGCCCGCATCCGCAGCTAGCCTAATGCTGGACCAGAGCTAATCTATCAACCACCCACTCAGTCTGTCCAGTACCTGCCTGCATCCATAGCTATCCTAATACTGGACCAGAGCTAGTCTACCAACAGATAATTCAGTCTGCCTAGTAACTGCCTATATCTCCAGATAGCCTAATGCTAGACTGAAGCTAATCTACCAACAATCCATCCAGTCTACCTAGTAACTCTCTGCATCCACAGCAAGCCTAATGCTGGACCAGAGCTAGTCTACCAACCACCCATCCAGTTTGCCTAGTACCTGCCTGCATCTACAGCTAGCCTAATGCTGGAGCTGGACTAAAGCTAGTCTACCTAGGGCCAATCCAGTCTGCCTAGTTATTTGCCTGCAACCGCAGCTACCCTAATGCTAGACCAGATCTAGCCTATCAATGACCCATCCAGTTAGCTAGTAACTGCCTGCATCCAGAGCTAGCCTAATATGGACCAGAGCTGGTCTACCAACAGCCCATGCAGTCTGCCCAGTACCTGCCTGCATCCGCAGCTAGCCTAATACTGGACTAGAGCTAGTCTACCAACCACCCATTCAGTCTGTCCAGTACCTGCCTGCATCCACAGCTAGCCTAATGCTGGATCTGGACTGAAGCAAGTCTACCTAGAGCCAATCCAGTCTGCCTAGTTAACTGCCTGAATCCGCAGCAAGCCTAATGCTACACCAGAGCTAGTCTACCAACAGATAATCAATTCTGCCTAGTAACTGCCTGTATCTCCAGCTAGCCTAATGCTAGACTGAAGCTAGTCTACCAACAGCCCATCCAGTCTGCCCAGTACCTGCCTGCATCCATAGCTAGTCTAATGCTGGACCTGAGTTAGTCTACCAACAGCCCATCCAGTCTGCCCAGTACCTGCCTGCATCTGCAGCTGGCCTAATGCAGTATAGCTTAGAGGTTACAGTAATGAGCTGTGAATAAGCTTGGTACATCCAGCAGACCTGGGTATGATTCCCACAACCTCATCTTGTGTACTGTGTGACTCTGAGCAAGCCAGTTAACCCCCCAGTGCTCTCAGGTTGCCCCTAAAAACAAGCACTTGCACCTAGTGGGCCTTACGCGGTTAACAAAGATTAAAATAAATAAAAAAATGATGGACCAGAGCTAGACTACCAACAGCCCATCCAGTCTGCCCAGTTACCTGCCTGCATCCGCAGCTAGCCTAATGCTGGACCAGAGCTAGTCTAGTCTACCAACAGCCCATCCAGTCTGCCCAGTACCTGCCTGCTTCTGCTGCTACCCTAATGCTGGACCAGAGCTAGTCTAGTCTACCAACAGCCCATCCAGTCTGCCCAGTACCTGCCTGCTTCTGCTGCTACCCTAATGCTGGACCAGAGCTGTTCAATCTACAGTCCGTCCAGTGTGCCCAGCAACTGCCTGCATCTGCAGCTAGCCTAATGCTGGACTGAAGCTAGTCTACCAACAGCCCATCCAGTCTGCCCAGTACCTGCCTACATCTGCAGTTGCCTAGTGCTGGATCATAGCTAGTCTACCAACAGCCCATCCAATCTGCCCAGTACCTGCCTGTTTCCGCTGCTAGCCTAATGCTGGACCAGAACTGTTCTATATACAAGTAACCCCTTTGTTACCCGGGGTTACTAGAATCCCAGTAAGACCTAGTGGTAGGCAGGGAAGGCAGCTTGTGAAACTCCAGTTAAATGGGTTTCACACTGTCTCACTCTGTCCTCAGTCACAGCTGAGACTGGAGAAATGACATCATTATAGAATTGTTACAGCTGCGTGAGCCACAGTTGGAATCTTCAGCTCAGAGAGTTCTTAGAACCTTGGGAATTTGAAAAGTAGTCTTCCATTTGTCCTTGAGCAAGAAGGAAGCATCAGACTGTAGTTTGAGTTTTGCCTCCACACAGAAGGAAGTTTTTCTGTGTATCACCATTCTTCAAGTGGTGGAGACCGTCCCCTCAGTTTCAGTGCCTCCTCCCTCCGGGGGAGGGGGTAGGAAAAGGTCTCTGTGGGTTCCAGGGGCAATTCCCTTCTCCCACCAAGGCTGCCTGATTTTGTGTTGGCTGTTCTACAATACAGCAACGGTTAAAGGACTTCGCCTGTGGGGCCCTGCAACGATTGGGTGAGTGTTTGGCTCCAGTTTAAGGGGCAAACAACTGTTTTTTCAGTCAGGAAATGTTATTGGGGACTGCTGTTTGGGAGGACTATATACACTAGGACGAACAAATGGAGCAGTCAATTCAGTTTCAAGTTTCAAATGGTTTTATTGGGGACTGCTGTTTGGGAGCACTATATACACTAGGACGAACAAATGGAGAAGTCAGTTTAAAGTTTAAATGGATTTAGAGTTCACAGTAGAGGGGGTGCATCAGTTCATCCACCATGCAATCTACATGTTACAGTCCTAAAGTTTCTGTGTGTTCAGAGAAATGGATGAGTATGGGCTGTGGGAGCTGGAGGTGGATAAATCCCCATCTTTAGTAACCAGGTCCACCTCTACGGATTTCTTCTGTTTTTGCTACTCGCCTCATACGCTTGGCCAGTGATGGGGTGGGTACCTGAGCATGGAGTGCAAACTTGAAAACTCTCTAGGAGTCGATGACTTCAAGTGGTGTGGGGAGCCACAGGATGGGAACATTACTCCTTGTAGGATGGGAGTCTCCCTGTTTGATGGGAGTTTCGAATTGGAAGTACGAAAACAAAATCTTTCTAGGAGTTGATGACTTCAAGTGGTGTGGGAAGCCACAGTTTGGGAGCCACCTTGTTTGATAGGATGTCTTGCCAAGTAAAGTTTGGGTTCATTCTTCAAGTGGACCATCAGTAGAGTGGCCGGCAGGTGAGCCGGGCCAGTCGGGCTGTGTATCCAATGCGCATGCAAAGTCCGGGCTGAGTTCCTGGTGGGTCCAAAGCCAGACAACTGTTGAAGTGTTCATTCCTCAAATGGACCGCTGTGTTTAACCTCTAATCTGCATTACAGTTATGTAGCCCTGTGGGGACCATACAGAGCTTGTTTATGTTCAGTGAGTTAATAAATAAAGCCACACTGAAAAATCCCATTCTGGTTCTGGACATTACAGTTATTGCTTCCTGTAGTTGGATTTACTTGGGTGCCCCTGTGCAGAGTAGTCAAACCTAGGCCTCTTGTGCCAAGTAGCCTCATCCTTCCCCGAACCCGTAGATATACAGCTCCCCACCAGGTATTGCTGCCAAATGCCAACAGCATGCCACCTGTCATTGTTTTGGTAAAAGGACAGGGGTGAGGAGGGTTACATACAGCCCACCCAGTGTGCCCAGCAACTGCCTGCATCTGCAGCTAGCCTAATGCTGGACTGAAGCTAGTCTACCAACAGCCCATCCAGTCTGCTCAGCCGACTGCTCCCTTATAAACTAAGGTCTCTTCTGCCCATCTGTGGTGGTTGCCACGGTGGAAGTTAAAGATCACTGACATGAAAAAAAAAAGAACAGAGGATATACCAGGTGTTTAGGCAAATATTTCCTTTCTCATTAAAAGAAGCTAAAATGTAGCTGTAAATGGCATTATAAATCATGATCTCATGCTTAACCAATCAGGACTGTGTATTCCTAAACATTCCAGGTGCTCTTATAGCCATAAGCAGTTGTCTCATGCAAATAGTTCTAACATTCTGAAGTTCTAAGTTCGCTTAGCACAGGCCATTTCCCACATTTTTACTTATATTCTACTAAGTAAAAAATAGAAGAGAATGTATGGTTCACTATGCACAACAAGTGTTTGTAGCCATCGAGAGGTTGCCATGGTGACCATTTAAACCTCAATTTAGCTCGAAGAGCTAAATATGTACACACTGGAAGAGAGAAGGGACCGGGGGGACATGATAGAGGTCTTCAGGTACATGAAGAGGGTAAATAGGGGAGGAACAGTCAGGGTGCTTCGAAGGAAGGAGGAGGGGGCCACTAGAGGGCATGGGTGGAAGCTGGAGGGGGGAAGATTCAGGGGAGAAAGAAGGAGGTGCTACTTCACTGAGAGGGTGGTGGAGCCATGGAATCGCTGCCTAGGGGCTGGTGGAGGCAGAGACAGTGGGGGTCAAGAGGGGTGGTACAGGTACAGGGGAAGGGTTCTGGAAGCAAAATCCAATGTAGCAAGAATATCCGGAACTGGGAAGGGAGAAGCCAGAGAAGGCGAGGGGGGCAGCAAGGTCAGCACCCAGGGTGGGGGCTGACTAAATGAGCAGACACGAACGACCGTTAGGCCTATTCTGCTGGCATTTTAGTATGTTAGTATAAGAGTGAAGTTCAAGAGGTTTTGGTTGCCATGATGACATCTTCAAGAGGGCAGCTGATACTTGTGGATAATGGACCATACACTGCCTTTTATAGTGTATGGTCCCCTCACACACACACACACACACACACACACACACACAGGAACATGAGTACATTCTCAACTCTGTCCTTACTTTAGTGTTTTTTTGTCAGCGCTGCTCACTTCCAGGTGCTGCTCTCACCACCCAGTTTCATGAGGACCGGAGGTTTGCGGAATGCAGATGCGAAAAGACATTCCATGTTGTGCTGCAGTAGCTACATAGCTGAAGCAGCACAACAAACAAAATGGCACAGCTAGTGCAGCACAACAATGTTGTTCTAGGGATGGATTTCCACCTAGAACAATGCTCCACCACACACTATATAGAGAATACTGGCTGGGCAACCATGCACAAGCAGTGTGTTCTGCTGCAGAGGGAGTCTGATTCCCTCTAACCACAAGAGAGAAGCTCAAGAGGTCCGTGGGCATCAGAACCCCAATGTGACAGAACACACTCATTGTGCATAAAGTTGCTCATCATTCTGCACCTGCTGTTCTTGCTCCTAACCGTCTTGTTACTGAATTATGTTCTAGCACTTGCATGCCTGTATAGGCTGGGCTGCCTGGCTCGGTTGTCACCTCGGCAGCTACCTGTGTGGAATTCTGGTGTTCCGTTAATTTGCAGTATATATTCTAGTATTGTATTACATTAATTTGCTGTACATGTCCTACTTTTGTTCAAATTTTGTACACAAATGTACCCTCTCCCATGTTCCCCACCCCCCCAGGATGCATCTGGAAATGAGCAGTGTCTGCTCAGTATTCCCTCCTGGTAAAACTTTTAAATAAATAAATCCTGTATTTTTTATAGTGTATAGTATTATATGAAATGTGTGCACAGTAGTTGTGTCACTTTCAGAATTAAACTGACTTGTGCAGTCTCTAGAGGTTTCAGAATGCTGTTGTACCACAGAAGGATACAGTCACATTCCATGACATTTCAACTGTGGCTCAACAGCATTTTTAAAGAGCTGAACAACTTTCACACTCATAGTACCATGCTGTCATTGTTGGTTTTAAAGTTATTCACATTTATTTGTCGAAAACATAAAATCAAAAATCAAATTTTCTGCCGTTTTTTGCTAATTATAAAAAAAACCTAAAAGGTACAGTATATATAAACGAAACAGCACTCATTTTGTAGATATTTGTGTGCTGGACAAATTTTGTGCTTACAGTATCATACTACAATTTTTTGTTTTAAAGTTATTCACATTTATTTGTCAAAAAAGTGAGCAAAAAAGCTTTCATTGATAGGTGGCATTCATGCAACATATGTTGAATAAATCTAGGATTCTAAAATGTATTCAACATATGTGAAAATAAATGGATTTATTCAACGGCTTCGGAGTCCATGCCTATTGTATAAATAGAGAATACAGGCTGGGCAACCATGCAGAAGCAGTGTGTTCTGCTGCAGTGGGGTTCTGATTCCCTCTGACCATGAAAGCAAACCTCAAGAGGTCCATGGGACTCAGAACCCCGATGTGACAGAACACACTTGTTGTGGATAAAGTTGCTTATCCTGTATTTTTTATTGTGTATAGTTTTAAATAGAGGATAATGGCTGGGGATCAGGTGATAAACCACACTGTAATCACCTCGAGTGGTTGCTGGGGCAACATGGTAACCCTCGAGAGCGCAGCTCGAGAGCTTTACTGTAGCCCTAGCAACCATGAGAGATGACTTCAGCGTGGTTGTCACCCGATCCCCAGCCATCATCTTTTATAGTGTATGGTTTAAAAAACACTGTTTGCATTCTATGTGTGAGAATTATGGAACTCTGGTGCATTCTTTTTTTTTTTGCCACTGTTTGGAAGTTCCGAAGTGTGGTTAACAACTTTTAAAATTCTAAACAGTGCATAACAAAGCTGTGTAACTGCTGATTATGGTGGTTAATAGGCACTTACCATACATTATTTATTTATTAACATCTTGTTATAACCTTTGAGCTGGAAGCACGTTTACAAAGGCTGTACGTCAAATAAGTAAAACAAAGAACAATGGGTACAGGTAGCTTATTTACAAGAGAAGTGCGAGTTCCAGACCACAGGAACAAAAGACACAGTATAAGTGCAATGATACCTAGGTCAACTTATCACATTCAGGTAACACAGTTGTCAACAAGAAGGAGGCAGTCAGGAGTTAGGCTTTGTCCAGACAGGTAGGGGGAGAAATAGAAGGGAAGTGGAAGAGTGAGGTAGAATGAGAGATGGGTGAGAGGAGAGGTAGGTGGCGGTGTGGAAGAGGTAAGGAAAGATAAAGAGGTAGGCTGGAGGTGAGGAAAGGTTCGAGGTAGGTAAGGGGAGAGAGGGTGGTCAGAGAGATGGGAAGTTATGCGAAGAGAGTGGTAGACTGTGGAGAGGGGAGAGGCAGATCTGTGGTCCACAGTTAGGGTTGGCAGTCACAGTTGCTCAGTGAGGTCAGGTGTTGGAGAAGCAGTCTCTTAAATGGCCCAAGTTTGGGTTCATTGGCTATGTCGGGGGGGAGATCATTAAGCCATTGTAGGGCACAGTAAGCAAAGGACTGCAGTGCCTGAGAGGCATGGAAATAAGGGACCTTCAGCGAATGCCTTGATGTACTTCTAGTTCGGTGGGGGTTGACCACCGGGGTTCTCCCATTCTACCTCACTCTCCCCCCTTCCTTCTCTTTCTCTCCTTATCTCTCCAGACAAATCCTATCTCCCGACTGCCTCCTTTTTGTTGACAGCTGTGTTATCTGAATGTGATGTTGGCCTATGTATCACTGCACTTACACTGCGCCTTTAATTCCTGTGCTCTGGAACTTGCACTTGTCTTGGTTCTGGAGTGAGGGTGGAGTTAAGCCAAGGCTTTTTTTTTTTTTCCAAGTAGATTATTATACGAAATGTGTGCAGGGAAGTTCTGTCACTTTCAGAATGAAACTAACTTGTGCAATCTCTAGAGATTTCAGAATGCTGTTGTACCACAGAAGGGTACAGTTACATTCCATGACCTTTCAACTGTGGTTCAACAGCATTTTGAAAGGGATGGAATTCTGTACAGAACAATGCTCTACTATGCACTGTGTTTTTTATTTTAAATCCAAATTCCAATTTTTTAAACAAATGTATTTGATATGATTTCTGTGTTTACATGTACAGTTCCTGGGTGTCTTAAGGTTATATAAGTTTCTTCTCATGTCCTTTGTGTCCCAGAACTATTCGACTGTGCTTCACAGTTCCCTCACCCAAAGAACTAGAGATTGCACTCTTACAAACCATAAGAGACACAGTAACTGTGCAGATAAACATATAGGGCTGGATATTCAAACTGAGCCATTCTGTGGTGCAAGCCCTTGCGCCTCTCAAAAAAGTTGCGCTGGGGTGTGGCCGGGGCGATATTCAACAGAGTTGTGCTGCTGAGCAACTCCTTTGAATATTGCCCCCTGGCCACAGCCACTGTGCACGGTGCAGTGGATCTTGCGCCACCGCAAGTGGTCAGAATGCAGCATTCAAGATGCGGTGGCGCAAGTACCATTGCGCCATGGGCAAATTTCCGATATTCAAAAGGTGACATGCAAATGGGGCCATAATTCATGCAAGGCACAGGGGGCCATTTGCATCTTATGTCCCCTTTGTATGCCATTAGCATGCAGGTGAACGATCCCCACGACTCTGCGCCTGGCGCCCCTGCCAGGCAGCAGCCATCGAGCCGCCTCCCTGCAGCCCAATCACGGCAACACAGTAGTAACCTCCAACTGGCCTGATCACCGCAACACAGTAGTAATCCCCCGACTGGCCTGATCGCAGGCATAACAGAGTTCAACCCCCAAAGACCAATATCCCTGGTGGTCCAGTGGACCGCGAAGCCCAATCGCGGGCATTAGAGTCAACCCCCAGGTCCATGTACCCTGGTGATCTAGTGGCCCCACACCCACCACCACCCCTCTCCCCCATCAGCCGGCGGGCGGCAGCATCCCACCCGCCTGCCGCCCCACCGCCCGCCAACTGACTGCTCGGTAGGGCTGCATGCCCATTGGTTCAGAGCAAGAGCCAATGGGCGTGCAGCCCATACCATACAAGGCAGTCCAGATATGTGAATGAACTACTGAGCTGCCTGCGATCGGGTCAGTCGGAGGGTTACTACAGTTTTGCCGTGATCGGGTCAGTGGGGGGGTTGTTCAGTACTGTTCTGCCCGCGATCGGGCTATGGGGGAGTTACTATTTTGCCCGCGATCGGGATGCAGGGGGAGCACAGGGAAGAAGTGGAGGGCCACCCACAGGTGGCAGCTGCTGTGTTGCGCCCTGCAATGTGGCAGCTCACCTGTGGGTGGCCCTCGACTTACTCCTTTTTTTTTGGCTCAAAGTCGTGCAGGTGCAGGTAGGGGTTGCGCCTGCACAACTCTGCATGGCCCGGCTGAATATCGGGCTGTGCAGTTTATGCATGGTTCCTCCCCCTCCGGTTGAGCATGCCTTCATTAGCATTGCGCTGTTGCTCAGCATGACTTGGGGGGGGCGCAACTGCCTCCTGCTGAATATCGCAGAATGGCACAATTTCGGACTTGAGCAGGCGCATCCCTTTTGAATATCCAGCCCAGAGTGAGTGGATGGTGACGTGTGATTGTGAGCGCTTGACGGATGTGATTAAAGAACAACTCTCTATTATAACAAAAACTGAAAAACCTGATTTGCACCATTTATATTTTAACGTTGTTGTTTTCCAGCTCTGTGCTATTCCTTTTTGCTTTTCCCTGCTGTTGGTCTGCTAAATACTGTACATGATGCAGCGGTTATTTCACAAAGTCTTTCAAAAGGGATCTAACTCTCTCCTGTTAACCAGACAATTGTTGTTTGTGACATCACAGTCTGTTGTCATTGTGAGCCCTATGATGCTATAAACAAAATCACTGTGAGGTTAACAGGGGAGAGGCAAATGTTTTCAAATGTTTTCTATGCAAACATTTTAGATGGACGACCAAGATATGCTGTAAATCTTGGAAAGGAACATTGCAAATGAAAAAAAAAAATGTATTCTCCAGTAAACTGTAACAGCTGAAACATCTTATTCATGACAACTCATGCAGAAGTGCAGACTTGCTCTTGAATGCGTACATACAGTCCTTGCACACCCACTGTCTCATTCATCGGTTTGTGTGTGGAAAGCACTACGTAACTTATGCTGCATTTACTGTAAAGTTACTTACTACTCTTCATTTGTACAGTGCCTTCATTTGGTTGTTGGTAAAGTGCACTAAGCCTTTGGGATAAGGTGCCCTAGAAATAAAATTGTGTTCCCTTGCCTATGTAAGACAAAATCCTAACAGCAAAGACAGGTATTGATTTGTGCAATTTTCCGGAGTTGTCTACCGGAATAAAAACACTTTGTTTAAAAAACATGAAACTGGGGCAGACAGTCATTCTCTGAGTCTGCAATGAATGCTTGCTGAGAGATATGTAGCGCTGTTGCTACCAAGTAAATGACACACTTCAGGAAAATGCTGAGCACAATGCCAGTGGTGCTTCAAAGTTCAAAGTATTGGATACAGACACAGGTATTGAGCACACACCACCTCCAAATTAAAGAAATGTCCAGCTCCAAGATAGACTTAAAGGGTTGGATTCTAGAGTAGGGGTTGCAGAACTTGCCTCAAGCCCTGCGTCCACACCACAAAGTAGGATGCAGTTGCGCCAAAGCCCCTTCGATGCAACCTGGTCTAATTCCAGAAGGGCTGATTTCAGTTTTGTGAGTGTACCCATTTTACGGCACCTCATGCCAAAGGGTTGGCACAAGTGCTGCGATCCTGAACACAATGCTAGACCAGGGAGTAGGTGGTCTAACTCCCTGTGTCCTGCATTCCAGATTTGTGGTAGGGCTTTTGCAGCAAGCGTCTTTCAGAATCGCACTTGCCGCAATGTCTTATGCAACTCACAAGTTGCATCGAATACCCTGCCACAAGTCCACTGCGGTGCCACAGATCTTTTGAGAATCAGTCCCAAAATGTAATTTATTCGATTGCAGAACAAATGCCCATAGGTGCCTGAGGGACATTTCTTCTAACGTGGGACAGTTGAGAGTATAGACAGAGGGGTACTGAGGGGTAACATGGGAGGTGTTCCTCATAACAAGGTACAGTTGAGAGGTATGTTTGTGTGGCGACTGCAAGAGCACAATTTCCAGCAGACTGTAGTCTTGAAATGGGAACCTAGAATAGATGTGTCTCAGAGGTACACAGATGGTGAATATGAGTATAGGGAGATCGAAGAGACTGTGAAGTTAATACTGACCAAGCCCAAGAGGGCTTTGAAGGTTAGTAATCAACCCTTGAAACTGATTCTCTATTATATTGGGAGCCAGTATAACCAGTTAAAACTAGTATGATGTGATCTGAAGGTTTGGTAGGAGATATAATGAGAGCTGAAGCATTTTACATAGAAACATAGACAACGTCAGCAGAAAGGCTCTGCCCAGGTTTACCCTACTCTACCTGTGACCTGCTGTCCAGATGGGGATTTTACCCTCCTCTCCCCCCCACTCACATCTGCCTTACTGTTATCTCCCAAAGAAGCTATCAGGTTCCATACTCTGTTCCAGTTGTGCGTGAACTCATTAATGGGTTTTGCACCCAGCAGGGGTGTAGCCAGGGATTTCAGATCTGCACACCAAGTGGACTCACTGCTACCCCGGGTGTAACCAGACAATATACAAATGTACATCAGGACCATGTTTGCTACCTCATTTGGCACAATAAATACAACTTTTGTATCTTATGACAGTGGTTGTTGCCATGCATGGGTAAATACAAATGCCGTGCATTGTTCCCTAAGACACCCACATACCAGCCCAGAGCCTGTAAAGTTGTATTGTCCTTGGGATGCAAAGAGAGTATTAGTGACCAGTCCTTCTAGTTTCAACTCCTATGAATAAAATTACAGAAAGGTTTGGTATTTTCTTTGTTAGTTTGCATGGGAAAAGGAAGCAGTTCAGAGACTATTTGCTACCTCCCTTAAATAAAATTGCACACCATGGAGTGCTTGGAGTATGCCTGCCTACACCCATGGCACCCAGCACCTTTGCTGGTAGGCTGTTCAATCACTCTTTTGGTAAAGTAAACCTTTCTCGCATCCCTCCTGAATCTCTGTCCCCCACCAGCTTACATTCATGTCCCCTTGTTTTTAACCTGTCATTCCTGTTAAATAGTTCCTCGCAGCTTACCTTGTTTATTCATTTCAGGAACTTGAAGATCTCTATCACAACCCCACTTCTGCCTTGTGGCCTTCAGCAAGTGCACGTTCAGTGCTCTAAGTCGACCCTCATAGGATCTGCCCTGTTGGCCCCGAATCATTTTGGTTACTTTACACTACACTGTTTCCAACCCGTCTCTGTCTTTCCTCAACTGAGGACTCCAGAACTGGGCACAGTACTCCACAAGGTGTCTCACCAGTGATCTATAGAGGGGTAGTATTACCTATCCTCCTGCTATCGAACTCCCTTTCAATACACCCAAACATTCTGGTTGCCTTGCTGCAAACCTTGTTACATTGGTCAGTTTGTTTTAGGGAGTAACTTACAATGATCACTAGATTTCTTTCCTCTGAAGAAGTGGCCAACTTAACCCCTTACATCCAGTATTCCTTCCTGGGGTTCTTTTTCCCTATGTGCATCACTTTGCACTTTTTGGAATTGAATTTCAACAGCCAGATCTTGGACCACCTCTTAACCTTTGCAGGTCCCTCTATGACTCCCCTACCCCCTTTTCACTGACTACCCTTCCACAGAGCTTAGTGTCATCTGCAAAGAGACTTATTTTGCCCAGGGTTCCTTCTCCTATGTTACTTATGAACATATTGAAAAGGACTGGTCCCAGAACGCACCCCTGCGGTACTCACTTATGACCTCCCTTTTCTGTGATTTGGTCCTGTTTTTCCACCACTTTTTGCTGCCCCTCATCCAACTTCCCGCCCATTTAACTAGGTCCTTTGCCATTTCCAGAGCCTCTAATTTCTTCAATAACGTTCTGTGTGGCACTGAGTCAAATACCTTGCTGAAGTCGAAATAGAATAAATCTACTGATTCTCCCTTGGCCACTGCCCTGGTTACCCAGTCAAAGCATAGGATCAGGTAGGTCTGACAAGACAACTCCGCCATGAACCCATGCTGCTTACTATCCTGGAGTCCATTTCTCTCCAGGCAGGCCACTAGGTTCTCTTTGACTAGTGTCCCTATCAGTACCTACAATGGAGGTAAGACTGACGAGCCTGTAACTTCCAAGTTCATCCTTGTCCCCTCCCTTGTGGAGTGGCACTACATCTATTACCTTCCAGTCTCTCAGAACCACCCCTGACTGTAGTGATCTGTTAAATAGCCCTGCCAGGGGTTCGGCAAATCCTGATGCCAATTCCCTGACACTCTTGGATGAATCCCATCTGGCCCCTGGTGCCTTGTCTATTTTCAAGGCTGCAAGCCCTTTTTTTTTTTTTTTTTACTCTTTCTCCTGTAATTACCACCTGTCCCATTTCTGGCATCTCCTTTCCAGCAGTCTTTATGCCTCTTTCCGGCAGAGGCCCACTATCCTCAACTGTGAATACTGAGCAGGAGTAGTCATTTAGAGTGACTGCCTTCTGCTCATCCTCTTCCTCTACAACCCTGCCCCCTCCATTAGCCTAACAATTCCCCCTCTTGTCTTCCTTTCTTCCCTGATGTACCTGAATAATGGCTTTTTCTCTCCCTTTGCTCCCTCTGCAACACCTAGCTCTGCATCTGCTTTTCCATCCCCGACTGCCTTCTTGGCCTCCTGGTTCCATTCCTCATCCCCCTGTTTGTCCTTGTAGCCAATGAAGGCCTTTATTTATTTATTTATTTATTTATTAGAAAAGTCAGATATACAACCTGTGAGTCATGGACTCATTTACAAAGGCACCTTGTCGCAGGGGTAGACAGAGTTACATAGTGTGGTTACAACAGTGAGAACAGTACAGGTGCAGAACATTAAACATAGAGTACACATAGGTTACATAATAATGTTACTCATAATAGGTAACAGTCAAATACAAAATTTAGCGTTACATTGGGGTACAGCCCTGGACATACCTAGATAATACCTGGAGAGAGGTGGAGGTAGGGATGGGGAGTGGGGGTGGGAGGGAGGGAGTGGGGTGGGAGGAGGGGGGGGGGTGGGAGGGATGGGGAGTGGGGTGGGAGGGAGGGGAGTGGGGTGAGAGGGGAGAGGATAGACTGTCTGGAGGACGTTGTCAAGTCAAGGAGGCCTGACAGGAGGATCCCACAGTGGAATTAGTTAGGTGCATCTACAGCAACGAGCGTCAAAGAGATGGTTCCGGAGGGTGATTTTGAAGGGACCAGTGCTGGCAATGTCTGTAATGCAGGGTGGGAGGGAGTTGAACCAAGCAGGGGCTCAGTAATGGAAGGACCTCTAGGCTAGTGAGGTCTTGGTTCTGGGCACCAGAAAGGTGGTTTTGACAGAGCTATGGGTGGCAACCGATGAGCATGCATGCCATAGAGAAGCAGAGACCCCCAGTGGAAGAAGAGATTTTTTGGTGAGTAGGCAGGTCTGGTAGTACAGATGCTCCTCAAAGGTGAGCAGGTTGGTGATGGAGTAGAGCAGTCAAGTGTGAGTGCGGCTAGGGGCTCTGGTCAGGAGCTTGCAGGCCTTATTGATTGAGAGCTGGATTTTAGTCAAGGCGGTATTGTCCGCCGCAGCATAAATGGCCAAAGCCATAGTCCACTAGTGACAGGACGGAAGAGGTGATGGTCAACTGGAGGGCAACTTGGGGGTGGCAATCTCTATGATACTTCCTGTGCTTTTGAAAATAATGGAAAGTAGAGTCCACTTTCAACTAAGTCAATACCTAGAAGAAAATGCTATATTATCTGATAACCAGCATGGGTGTAGACCTAACAGATCCACGAACACTGCCCTAATAGACTTCCATAACCTGGTTGTTACTTCTTTGGACCAGGGGAGAAGCACTGGGGCGGTGTTCATGGACTTTAGTAAAGCATTTGACTTGGTACAGCACAGGAAGCTTTTAGAAAGGCTTTGGCAGGTAGGGGTACAAAAGGGCTCATTTCAGTGGTTTGCATCCTACTTGGGCTGGCTGTAAGCAATGTGTGGCCAATGGAGCAGAAATGTTGTACCTTGTGGAAATAAACCGGGGGGTTCCTTAGGGATCTATTTTAGGCCCTCTGATGTTTAATGTTTATGTTAACAGCCTGGTGCAAACCATTAAACATGGCGAAATTAGAATATATGTAAAGTGGTAGTAGTAGTAAAAACCTTTATTTTTATACTGGAAAGTTGTTGGCATTAATACATCATTAGGACAAAGTCCTGTTTGCAAGATGCTCCTGTTATATAACATTTTAC
This sequence comes from Neoceratodus forsteri, assembly GCA_016271365.2. NCBI lineage: Eukaryota > Metazoa > Chordata > Ceratodontiformes > Ceratodontidae > Neoceratodus > Neoceratodus forsteri. The sequence continues at coordinate 78,442,849 of JADMNL010000034.1, forward strand.
AATTAGTGCAGTCATATACTGTAACAATCAAATAATAACCAAACAATCCATTCACAAACATTACAAAAAACTAATATAGGAATAATAATTACACAACAAACAATTATTGTTTAACAATATGACATACATTACTCATCGCTAGGCTGAAAATTACCGAATCTAACCATAACATTCACACCTGGTACTTAATTCCAACTTTAGGCTTGATGAAAATGCTTTCACATCTTTAAATGTTTTATTCACTACTGATTTTAACTTATTCATGTTCTGTCTACAATCACTGGAAAACGCATATTACTATATGCGTTTTTTAATTTGGGGAGAGAATAATTTCTTAAATTTATATTTTGCAAATTATAAACATGTATTTTCGTCTCCAATCTGTCACTTAAATACTCTGGCTGTTTTTGGTTTATGACTTTATCAGTTTGCATTGCCCATATGTGGATGATACAGTGCTACTAGTCTCAGTTAAAAATATGGGGGAATTAGAACAGAAGTTGCAGGGGGCCCTGTACCATCTGGAAAGCTGGATGAGTGATTCTCGACTGCTCCTAAATTCTGAAAAAACTCAGTGTATGATTTTTCACACAGGTCGAGAAGAGAGTGGATCACAATTGCACATCCAACTATCAAATGGCAATAAAGTGACAGAGGTTGATGGATATAGATACATGGGTGTGCAAATAGATTCACACACAACATTTAAAGAACGTATTAATACCCAGGTTAAGAAAGTAAATCAAAGGTTGGGGGCCCTAAGAAGAGTGGCAGAAGTACTTTCAATGGAAGCTAGAGTGAAGCTTGTTAAGCAGATGATGTTACCAGTTCTAGAATATGGAGCACCTCTTTACATGAACTCTGCCCAAAAAATATTAAATAAGGTAAACCAAGTATACTATAGACTGGGTAAATTCATAACTAAGAATACAATTAAACACATCTCACTTTATAGTTTATAACCAGTTACACTGGCTAAATCCAGAAGCACAAAGAAATTACATCTGGTTAATCATTTGTCATAGAATCATAACTACTAAAAATAATCATTCCCTAGCAAAATTTGTTATATTTCATCAATCAAATAATCTGAGATATCCAATAAGGGAAATTAATGTTAAAGTTCCAGTGTTAAAATACCATAGTAAACTTGGAGAGACAAAGTTGCAAAATGAAATAGCCAGCCATTGGAACAAAATACCAATAAAATTACAGAAAATAAACAATGTGTCCATTTTTAAAACTGTATTGACGGAATGTTTGCAGACCAAATGTACATGTTAAGTATGTTGATGGTATTACTATGTAGACGTGAAGTCTGTATACTGTATGTTAATGTTTCTAACCAAGCTTTTTGTATTGGTTAACTTTGTTGTGTTATTATATTTATATCTGTATTTTTAAAGAACACAGGACCTTAGTTGAAAACAGGGCCTCGGTCCTAATCTATTTGTTACTGTATAAAAATAAAGTTTTATCTATCTGTCAATCTCTATGGCAGTATGGTAGGCCTATCCAAGAATTTATGGCAGAGGATAGGGTATTGATGTGGGTGTAGAAGGTGAGAGCCGAGTTGAAAGTGATGCCTAGATATTTGTAAGAGGTCACTAGCTCCAGTGGGTGCAGAGTGCTGGGGAGAATGAAGAGCAGGGCATTCTTGGCCTTGTTTTGGTGATGGGAGAAGAGCATTGGCTTGGTCTTCTTTAGGTTAATGACAAATCAGTGGTCAAGGAACCACTTTTCAGCTTGGTTGTAAGTGTGCTGGAGGGATACCTGAAGAGAAGAGCAATTGGGGTGGGAGGCAAAGAGAACCGCATTGTTGGCATAGAGGAGCATTTTTCCTGTACAAAGCTGTGGAGAGTGTTGAGGTAGAGGCTGAAAAGTACAGGGCCCAGAATGGAGCCCTGGGGTACCCTGGAACGAAGGGACTGGGTATTGGACAGGGAGCTGTTTATATTCACACACTGGGATGTAGCAGAGAGGTAGCTGGAGAACCAGGCAAGGAGACCAGCAGAAAAGCCAAGTTGGTGGAGGGAATCTAGCAGGAGGGGGTGGCAAACAGTGTCAAAAACCTTGGAGAGGGCTGTGAACACTGTGCTGGCAAGGTTGCCAGAGTCAAGAGCAGAGTGCAGGTATTGAGAGAACTCCAGGACAGCAGTAGTGGTACTATGTCATGGGCAGAAGTCATGTTGTTCTGGGCATTATGTCATATTTTGCCAGGTACTCAGAAAGTTGAATAGACACTATTTTTTTCTAGGGCTTTAGAGAGTGGGGGGAGGATAGAGATCGTCCGGTAGTTGTTAGGTGCGGATTGATCTCCATTCTTATGTGTAGGGGTGATTTGGACTGATTTCCAAGCACTGGGAAACTGACTGAGGCATAAAGACTGGTTTAGTAAGTCTGTAAGGGGGACTAGGATTACATCCAAGACCAGGCAGAGGATCCTGCAGTTTAGGGGGTCACAGCTGAGGTTGTTGCTACCAAGGGCTTTTAGCAGGTGCGGCCTGGCTATGTGGGGGGATATAGTGTGCAGGCAGAAAGGAGGGCGATCCAAGGCAGGGGGGATAGAGGAGGGGATTGGGTCAAAAAAGTTGTTTGGGAGAACAGAGCTTAGGTCAAAGAAGGTAGTATTGAGGCAATCAGCTATGCGAGTTGGGTCTGTAGTGACGGTGCCATCGATGGAGAGCTGGGACGATGGGGGGAGTGGGTCTTCCCATTAAGCTCTTTCATGCTGTCCCAGAAAGTCCAGGTGGAACCCCAGGTGGATGCGAGGGTGGTCTGATATTGCTCTGCCTTTGCCCATCTAATGGCCCAGGTGCACCGATTACGCCCCGCGTTGTAGGCTTGTCTGTCAGTCAACTTGCCTGATCCGATAGCGATGTGCCAGCGATTATCTTTATGCTTAAGTTTTTGGAAAAGGGATGGAGAGATCCATGTGGCATTTTGTTTTTTAGTACGGATTCTGGTGTGGGGGGCGAAAAGGTCACAGGCCTTGATGAAGGCATTGGTGAAGAGGTCTAGGGCAGAGTCAATATCAGGGGCATGACGGATGGGGGACCAGTCCAGCTGTGCTAGATGCAATTTTAGCTTTCTGAACCCCCTGGGTGTAGGCGCCTGGGATACAGGTTTCTGTATGGAGGATGACCAGAGACAGAGGACAGGTGAGTGATCACTAAGTGAGTTGGGGAGTACGTTGATAGCCCAGATTTTATGAGGGCGATTCGATAGTATTACATCTAGGAGGTCACTGCAGCCACTTGTCTGGTTGAATCTAGTGGGCTGGATGCCTAACTGGGACATGTCCAGGGCAGCGAAGGAGTCCCTGGTACGGGAGGCAGTGGTGCCAAGCCAATTGACGTTAAGGTCACTGAGTTGATCGGCTTTGTGTGATAGGGAGGTGAAGTAGTCGATGAGAGACTGGACTGCTGGGTTCTGGTTCCTTGGAGGTATGTAGGAGACCGTGAGGAAGAGTGGGCCCCTGGCTGAGTCAGGGGTAATTTTTAGAGTGAGGGCTTGGGCGCCACAGACAAGCTTGGGGCAGGGAGTGCATGGCTTATAAGGGTGTCCCGCATGTAGATTGCACACCCACCGCCGCGTTTACCTACTCGGTCTTCCCTGAACAGGGTGTATCCGGGGAGGGAAATAACGGAGTCAAGGGTTGTTTTGGACAGCCAGGTCTCTACTAATGCACTAACACTTTTTGTCCCTCACTGTCTGCCTGACCTTCTTGGAGAAGCAGATTGGCCTGTTGTTGCTAGTACCCTTGGTAACCATTCTCAAGCATCATTTGATTGACTTAAAAATGGTCCCTTTAATTGCTTCCCACCTTTGTCCACTGCGGCTAACTTGCCCTTGGCTAATATCCTCATTTGATCAAATTCTGCTGATCTGAAATCCAGAACCACAGCTTTTAATAAGGGTATACTGATACCCATGGCCAGTTTAAACCATATGGTGCTATGTTCACTGGACCCCAGTAAAACAGAGAAACATAGACTTTGACGGCAGATAAGGATGGCTTAACCCACCCAGTCTTCCCATTTCTCTACCTATTGGATAAGCTGCAGATCCTAGTTAACCAACAGCCTACTTCTTTCTACTCCCCACCAAAATTGCCTTATGTCTGTCCCATGCATTCTTGAATTCTCCCACAGTTTTTGACCCCACAACCTCCTCAGGAAGGCCATTCCATGCGTCCACCATCTTCTCCATGAAAAAATACTTCCTCACATTACCCCTAAGGCTCCCCCCAATCTTCAAATTGTGCCTCCTTGTTCTTGCACATCTCTTTTTCTGAAAGATTCTACCCTTTTGGACTTTGTGGTTCCCCAACCCACACTTCACCTACAATTTCCGAGTTGGTGAGTATCACATCAAGAATGGCAGCCTGTCTTGAGAGTTCCCTGACCAGCTGAACTAGCAGGCAGCCCTGCAAAACGTCTAGCAGGGCCTGACTTCTGGGGCTCTTAACTGCTAGAATGTCTCAGTCTAGATCCCCCACAATTGCTACCTCCCCTGTTTGCAGCTTCCTTGTTAATTGTAACCCCTAGTTCGCTATCCTGCTCTACACCCTTGCCCACTGGTCTGTAAACCACTCCTATGCACAGCTTCTTTTGTGCTACTGTCGTGAGCTGTACCCACAGCAATTCTGTCTCCCAATTTTCTTCCTAGATGAACCTATGATATTGCCTCTGTGCCTTCCTTAACATAGAGGACTACCCCACCTCCTTTTCCATTACCCCTGTCTCTCCAGTACATGGTATATCCTGGTACTGCCAGGTCCCAGTCATTATAACTGGCCACATTTCTGTAATGGCTATGAGGTCTAATCCTGCATCCACCACCATCGCCTGGAACTTACTAGTTTTGTTTGCTAGGCCCCTGACATTTAAGCAGACTGCCTTCCAACTTATGCCGGTACCATTCCCTCTTTTGGGAGCTCCTTTCCTTTTGTCTGCCCCCTCCTTATTTAACATCCTGGTTTTCCTGCTCCTTCCTGGCTTTATTACCCCGCCGACACCCTTGTAGAATAATAGCTTATCATGGATCCCTGCTTTGCTGCTTTCATCCCCACTGCTTCTAAATCTCATTTCTGCTGGAGTCCTAGTCAGGTTCATGTTTTGCTCTCCATCCTCTGTAGCTCCCCCAGCCTCAAGTTCTCTCAGTTTAAATGTCCACCTACGTAGGCATCAAACTTCTGCCCAAGTGCTATGGTTCCTCTCTTGTTAGGTGAAGGCCATCACCCTTGAAGAGCCTCCTGTCCCAGAAGCCCCCCCAGTCTCCCAAAAATGATACCCTCCCATCACACCATCCCTTCAACCACCCATTAAATTCCTCAGTCTTCTCCTTCCTTATCCTATCCTTCCCATGCCCCGTACCTAAGACAGGGAGGACCTCGGAGAAGGCCAGGGAGACTGAGTGTGCCTTCAATCTGTTCCCCAGCCTTTGAAAGTTATGCTTCTCTGTTTCAATCAGCTGATTTACTGGATTTTTGGTACTTGGGTGCGGCAGTACCTCCAAGCTTCCCCTTCCCCTTCTCTACCTTCCTCCCTATCCTATTCGTATCCCAGGTGGCTGATGGTCCTGGAAGCTATCTGACCACCCCCTCTTCTTTCCCCTCCATCATCACCTTCTCCACCCCTCAAATCATACAGTCACCTACTACTATGATACTAATTGCTACCTTCTTTCTGTTCTCTCCCCTGGATGTCTCCAAGTCATCTTGTTCACCCTTCCCAATCTGCACCCTCCAGCTATAAAAGTCAGGTACCTGTGCCTTCTCCAGTGGTACAAAACAATTTGCAGTGAGAATACAATGAGTTTGGATGACATTTTTGTCACTGTCCCTGCCCCCCTGCTTACCACACTCCAGCCCTGGGCCAGGTGGCCTCTGGGGGAGTTAATGTATGGGGTGAGCCTGTGGGTACAAGCCCAGCTGGTGATGCGGTATAGATATCTCTTCCTATGCTGCTATCAGCTGCATCTGGAGATTCACAAATGTCCTACATATGGGGCAGTGTGTGTCCCATCCTCCAGAGCACAGCCCAGAAGATCAGCGCCCCAATGTGCTTGTAGATGACAACAGTATTTCCCCTCCGCACCTCTACTCCTCACCATTTTGCAAAGATTGTAAATGGCAGATTCAAACTGCACATACTGTACTCATACCAGGAGATCATTCTTGTCAGGCATGGCAGAAAAACTCAGCTTTTCTGCTGAGTCGTGCACTCCTGTCCACTAGATAGCATGAGAGGTGGAGTTCGTATGAAACAAACAAGGCAAATATTTGTTTGATCACCAGGGGTTGAGGGGCAGTGGGCAGGGAAGAACATTCTACTAAAAAAAAGAGATTCTGTTATTTTTACAGCTGAAATCCATGGGAGAATGGGTCAGCAGTGGCCTAAGGAAAAACAACACCTTCAGTAATCCCTGTCAGTCGTCCGCTGCAAATCTCCCACCCTGGGCTTTTCAGAAAGAGCCCCAGCCTCGGGGAAAGATGGTACATTTGAAGTGGTTTCTTAATTTTTTATACTTACTTAACCATTGTTCTTTCTTCACAGTAGAGTCAGGCTCTGCGTTGGTCCATTCTAAAAGCCCGACCACCCTCGAGAGTGGGGACCACTAACCCCAATCTCCACCTGACCCAAACTTTCCCCGGTGGGGGGGAGGGTCTTGTTAACCAGGTAGGAGTACAGCCAGAACTATTTTAGTTCAGAGCTGGAGAGACCAGAGATACAGTGGATTTAATACCTAACTGGGCAGGGGTGAATTGCTGCATATGTCTTCCACCTGAACTCCACCCAGTTTCCCTGTCCTGCCTAATCCCCCCCCCCACCTGTTGTGGGAGCTCTGCTGACTGAGTGTGGACTGGGACCAGCACTCCCATTGTCTGACGTGGGGGCTAGACATCCAGACTCCTCTGCTTTAGACATAAACATCCCACATGATGCCGGCACGTCCATTCCCCACTGAAGGGTTGCATTGTACTACCCACAAAGCCGCCCTTCCCCCATTGGAGCAGTCATCTAGTGGCAGGAACTAGCTTGTATCCTGCGATGGCCCATCTTAACATTTCCACCGTTCCAGCTGCACATGCCCCAGCACTTACAATCAGTCTTTGCACCCCTAACACCTTACCTGGCATATTCTCTCGACAAGGCCCCCTGCCTGCACTGTCTCCCACCCTCGCCCACCTCCCCCCTTATCTCCACTCCTGCCCCCACCCACCTTCCGTACTCCCCTTACCTCCTGCACCTCCTACCCCCTTGATCTCCTACCCTCACTTCTCCCCCATTGACCCCCTTGTCTTGCTCATAGCTCAAGTCTTTGTACTGGTTATTACATGTCTATAAGTCAGTGACTTTATGTTTGTAACTAAAAATGATGACTGTTGCACACTCTGATGTGGAACCTTTGTAAAAGAGCCTCGGCTCAAAGGTATTGTAGTCCTAGATTGAAATAAATAAAAAATAAATAAATAAAAATCTACCCTCCCAGAGGTAGGGGGCATCTGAAAGGATGCTTGATTTGTCCTCTGAGGCTTGACTCACAGAATCCTGGACTGAAGATGTGAACTAAGGCTACTGACGTGTCAAGAGAACACACAGCCATTTGACCACTGGGCAAGTCCGTCTTCCTCAGTTAAAAAACTGACAGCTGCACAGTATGGCTGGGTGGGTAAAGCAGCAAGTATCATTTGTCAGCAAAAATTTTAATCATAAAGTTTTTTTTAGCAAAAATGCATTTTTGATATTCTTAAATTCATAATCAGTATCTTTTTAATGTCCTCAAATATTTAAAAAGCTTTTACAAATAATTAATGACTCATGTCATTAAATATGGCCACAATTTACAATATTTTATACTCTTCCACTGATGGTACCTTTTTATTTTAACTCTTTGGTAACCAGATAAGACCCCTAGGCCCAAGGCCTGTTTTCAGGAGCAACCCAGGAGCACTGGGGAGGTTAAGTGACTTGCTCACGGTCACACAGTTTACAAGTGGAGGTTGTGGGAATCAAACCTAGGGTTACTGGATGCGCCAAGCTCATTCACAGCTTGTTACTCTAACCTCTAGACTATACTGCTAGCTCCACAGTGACTTGAGTCTTTAATTACAAAAATGAGTTATAAAAGTTATTTTTTGACCGTAAATGCTGGCGTTATAATCTGAATATGTTGTGACGGTGCTGGCAGGTGTTTCTGGCAGTAAGCAGTGCCACACTGAAGCAAGATGTTTCATTTTTTTCCATGGTGGGCACTGCAAGGGTGCAAGAACTTTTAAACACTTCAAAATCACGTATCAGTTCAGAAATGAGAGAAAATGAAAAGAAAAACTGGCATAGTGATGTTTTTGTCAGACACACATTATTACTAAAAACAACAACACAGTGCCTAGCCTGTACTGCCCCATTCAGTCATCCACAGGAAGGCGAGGGAAGGAACTGCACAAAATAACCTTCTGAAAAGTAAAATGCTATTACCCGTCCCAACAAGTAAGGCCCCGTCCACACTACACCGCTCAGACCCCATAATGGACAGAAACCGTTACAACCGGGGAGCGGTACAGTGTGTCCCCAATGCAGCAGTGACTGGTATGAGACTGGTACCGCCAGTCCACACTTTGGGAACTGGGCGACCGTTACCGCGGCACCCAATCCCACAATGCAGCTTGCGCTGCGCTACGGGCCCTGCAGGAGACCGTTACCACCCGTCCACACTACCGCCGATAAAGTTACTGAGGGGGGACCGGTTTCATAACCGTTGTTGAAACCACCTCATATGTGGTTTTAACAACGGTTATGAAAACGCCTTCTGTAACGTTACAGGTGTAAATGCAAACCGCTGCGGTAATGGTTTGGGCACTCTGTAACATTACAGAGACGTAGTGTGGGCAGGGCCTAAGAAACCTATTCCTGCAGTCATAATGCTTTCACACATCATTTCACACATGCCCATCCAGTTAAATGTTAACAATCATACAGTCAGCTGTGGATGGTTTAAAAATGGTCCCCCACTCCAGCAAGAAAAGAACTGCCTAGAACTGGACTAGTTTTAAAAATCTGAAACCAAAAAGGGCCTTTCCATACAAAAGGATCTAGATGTTTGAAATGCGAATACACATGTAGCATGTGATTTGCATGTAATTAACATGCAAATACATGCAATTCAGCATGAACCGTTCACCCAGCCCTACAAGCCATGTTCCATGAAGTGAAAGACAGGCAGCAGAAGTCCGAAAGTGTAAATAAGCTGCAAGTTCCTATTGTTGCTGGTTAGCAGTCTCTCTCTCCTTTCCTGTGTTTGCAGTTTTCGTTGATGAGGATGAAAGGAAGACAGTTCCTGTGTTTCTGGCTAGCTTTGAAAGTTCAATCCCAGAGAATCCATGCAGCCCATAACTATTACATGCCTCGCCCACCTGCTGCTTTCTTTTGACCTGCATGCAGAAAGGTCATCTCTTCTGGCCTCTTAACATTGGGCCCCATATTCTGAGCTGGCAGGATGCTCGCGCAAAACGGTGTGTCGCGCAAATAAGTTGGGCCGGCTAGCTCTGGTGCAATATTCAAACAGATGGTGTGATCTGAACAGGCCACACAATCTGCTTGAATATTGGATCCTAGATGTGCGGTACACAACAGGTGGCCACCTTGTATGTCGTGGCACATTCAGGGTGAGGTGCTGCAGACCTGAAGACCACCCATAGGGGCATGCGTGGAGCATACCTGTATGCGTCGCAGCCCCCATGGGCGATATTCAGCCCAAACATGCAAATGAGCCGATTGGGTATGCACAGCGCAAAGGGAACTTTTGCATGCCCATTATGGGCTCATTGGCATGGTTGCACTTGGTGGAATGCACCAGGCCACCCCCCTCCCCCAAGCCTCGCTCACCCGTGTATTAGAAAATAAAATCCCCACCTCACTCATAGTCTAGTGGCCACCCTCCCCTGATCCCCAGTCGCTGGTGTATTAAAAAGTAAATTCCCCACTCGCTGGCAGTCCAGCAGCCCCAACTCCACTGAGCACCGGTCAGCCGCGAATTACATATTACAGTCCCCTTCTCCCTGGTAGTCCAGTGCACCCCCCACGAGCACCTCTCATCTGCGATTCCACATATTACAGTCCCTTCTCCCTGGTAGTCCAGTGCACTTCCACCGAAAGCACCGATCATCCATGAATTACATATTACAGTCCTCTCCCCTGGTAGTCCAGTGCACCCCCCCACCGAAAGAACTGATCATCCGAAATTACATATATTACAGTCCCTCTCCCTGGTAGTCCAGTGCACCCTCCCACTGAGCAATCGATCCCCAGAATTATATATTACAGTCCCTTCTCCTGGTAGTCCAGTGGCCCCCTCTCCCTGATCCCCGATCACTGTAAAATAATAAAGAATCCCACTCCCTGGTAGTCCAGTGGTTCCCCCTTCCCCAATTCCTGATCCTTGTACAATAACAGAAAAGACCTCTACCCTGGTAGTCCAGTGTTTCCCCCCTCTCCAATCACTATAAAATAATAGAAAAGACCACTACCCTGGTAGTCTAGTGGTCCCCCCCATCCAGGTAAGCAGAGACCACCACCTAAACCCCCATCCTGGCCCAATTCCGTGACAGCATCCACTCCTCCCCTGCACGCAGTCAGCCACTGACTGAACAGTACCGGAGTGTACAGTATATATAGTAAGCATTCACTAGTCAACCACCAAAAAGCATGTACTATATATACTGTACACTCTGGTACTGTTCAGTCGGCAGCTGGCTGCGGCAGGGTGAGGAGGGATGTGCCAGTCACCAGCTTGGGTCGGAATGCGGGTGCAGGATGGGGGTGGGGGGACCACTAAACTACCAGGATAGCGGTCTTTTCTATTATTTTACAGTGCTCAGGGAGGGGGGCCACTGGACTACCAGGAAGAAGAGGAATTTAATGTGTACTTCACAGGTGATCAGTGCTCGGTGGAGGGGGGGAGGTCACTGGACAATGTGCAAGAAGGGGATTTTATTTTCTAATGCACAGGCGATTGGGGCTTGGAGTGGGGACACTAGACAACCAGGGAGATGACTGGGAATATATTTTATAGTACACCGGGTGATCAGGGATCAGGGCTTGTTGGGGGGGGACTGTGTACATGGCCCTACACTGTGCACAGGGCACCAACCTACCCTGTGCATAGTTAGGGTAAGGTTTTGAAAACTTATCTTTTCGTTGGTACAGCCAGCCATGTCTTCACCTCAAGTATTTTAAAATACTGTGATGCGTGTCATATGCATGACGAATCTCTCATTTGCATAGACATATCACAATATTGTGTGCGGTGGCACAGTCAGGGGTGCACGGTGCATCCATGGCTTTTGAATATGGCCACACTCCCGACAGCCCACGCAAGTCCGGGGATGCGCAACACATCTCATCTGAATATGTGGGCCACTATCTGCAGAATGCCATCGTTAGGAAGCTCTCAAACTGGCATCTCAACACTGTAGTGCCTAATTTAGAAGCCTCTGATGGGGCAGGAAAGTGAAATAGAAGGGCACGTTACGCTTAACTTGCCATGTACTCTGTTTTCTCCAGAGCTGCCTAGGTGTATAGTGAGGAATTTGCAAGTTCTTCCTCCCTAGAAACTACAGTACATCACTTTTGCTTGGGGGGTGCTAGCTCAGGCAGGGTATCATAAGAGATTTGTAAAAAACACTAACAGCTGGGATTTTATGTTCATACAGATGACAAATAAACATCAAACTACGAGAAGTTCTCGTGGTTTTTCATCTGTAAACACAACTGCTGTGTACTATGTATAGTGATAGAATGGCTTATCTGAGTATCTCTCTAACTACCTCTATCCATGCAACCAACCATCCATCCATGCACCTACATACCTACCCATCCATCTATCCATCTACTTACCTACTACCTACCTCTCCATCCATTCATCCTTCCACCTACCTAGTATCCATCCATCTACACTACCACCTACCTACCCACCCTCCCACCCATCCATCCATCTACTTACCTACCTACCTCTATCCATTCATCCTTCCACCTACCTATGATGCATCCATCTACCTAGCAACACAATCATCCACCTGCCAACCCACCCATATATCCATCCACCCACCTACTCATATATCCATTCATCCACCTACCCACATATCCATCCATCCACCTACCAACAGATCCATCCATCCATCCACCTACCAACAGATCCGTCCATCCATCCACCTACCAACAGATCCATCCATCCACCTACCAACCCACCCACATATCCATCCATCCACCTACCAACAGATCCATCCATCCACCTACCAACCCACCCACATATCCATCCATCCACCTACCAACAGATCCATCCATCCACCTACCAACAGATCCATCCATCCATCCACCTACCAACAGATCCGTCCATCCATCCACCTACCAACCCACCCACATATCCATCCATCCACCTACCTACAGATCCATCCATCCACCTACCAACAGATCCATCCATCCACCTGCCAACCCACCCACATATCCATCCATCCATCTACCTACCAACAGATCCGTTCATCCATCCACCTACCAACAGATCCGTCCATCCACCTACCAACCCACCCACATATCCATCCATCCACCTACCAACAGATCTGTCCATCCATCCACCTACCAACAGATCCATCCATCCACCTACCAACCCACTCACATATCCATCCATCCACCTGCCAACGGATCCATCCATCCACCTACCAACCCACCCACATATCCATCCATCCACCTACCAACAGATCCGTCCATCCATCCACCTACCAACAGATCCATCCATCAACCTACCAATCCACCCACATATCCATCCATCCACCTACCAACAGATCCATCCATCCATCCACCTACCAACCCACCCACATATCCATCCATCCACCTACCAACAGATACGTCCATCCATCCACCTACCAACAGATCCATCCATCCACCTACCAACAGATCCATCCATCCATCCACCTACCAACAGATCCGTCCATCCATCCACCTACCAACAGATCCATCCATCCATCCACTTACCAACCCACCCACATATCCATCCATCCACCTACCTACAGATCCATCCATCCACCTACCAACAGATCCATCCATCCACCTACCAACAGATCCATCCATCCATCCACCTACCAACCCACCCACATATCCATCCATCCACCTACCTACAGATCCATCCATCCACCTACCAGCAGATCCATCCATCCATCCACCTACCAACCCACCCACATATCCATCCATCCACCTACCTACAGATCCATCCATCTACCTACCAACAGATCCATCCATCCACCTACCAACAGATCCATCCATCCACCTACCAACAGATCCGTCCATCCATCCACCTACCAACAGATCCATCCATCCATCCACCTACCAACAGATCTATCCATCCACCTACCTACCAACAGATCCGTCCATCCATCCACCTACCTACAGATCCATCCATCCACCTACCTACAGATCCATCCATCCATCCACCTACCAACAGATCCATCCATCCATCCACCTACCAACAGATCCGTCCATCCATCCACCTACCAACAGATCCATCCATCCACCTACCAACCCACCCACATATCCATCCATCCACCTACCAACAGAGCCATCCATCCATCCACCTACCACCAGATCCATCCATCCACCTACCAACAGATCCATCCATCCATCCACCTACCAACAGATCCGTCCATCCATCCACCTACCAACCCACCCACATATCCATCCATCCACCTACCTACAGATCCATCCATCCACCTACCGACAGATCCGTCCATCCATCCACCTACCAACCCACCCACATATCCATCCATCCACGTACCTACAGATGCATCCATCCACCTACCAACAGATCCATCCATCCACCTACCAACAGATCCGTCCATCCATCCACCTACCAACCCACCCACATATCCATCCATCCACCTACCTACAGATCCATCCATCCACCTACCTACAGATCCATCCACCTACCAACAGATCCATCCATCCACCTACCAACAGATCCGTCCATCCATCCACCTACCAACCCACCCACATATCCATCCATCCACCTACCAACAGATCCATCCATCCATCCACCTACCAACAGATCCATCCATCCATCCACCTACCAACAGATCCGTCCATCCACCTACCAACAGATCCATCCATCCACCTACCAACAGATCCGTCCATCCATCCACCTACCAACCCACCCACATATCCATCCATCCACCTACCAACAGATCCATCCATCCACCTACCAGCAGATCCATCCATCCATCTACCAACCCACCCACATATCCATTCATCCACCTACTTACAGATCCATCCATCTACCTACCAACAGATCCATCCATCCACCTACCAACAGATCCATCCATCCACCTACCAACAGATCCGTCCATCCATCCACCTACCAACAGATCCATCCATCCACCTACCAACAGATCCATCCATCCACCTACCTACAGATCCATCCATCCATCCACCTACCAACAGATCCATCCATCCATCCACCTACCAACAGATCCATCCATCCATCCACCTACCAACAGATCCGTCCATCCATCCACCTACCAACAGATCCATCCATCCACCTACCAACCCACCCACATATCCATCCATCCACCTACCAACAGATACATCCATCCATCCACCTACCACCAGATCCATCCATCCACCTACCAACAGATCCATCCATCCATCCACCTACCAACAGATCCGTCCATCCATCCACCTACCAACCCACCCACATATCCATCCATCCACCTACCTACAGATCCATCCATCCACCTACCAACAGATCCATCCATCCACCTACCGACAGATCCGTCCATCCATCCACCTACCAACCCACCCACATATCCATCCATCCACGTACCTACAGATGCATCCATCCACCTACCAACCCACCCACAGATCCATCCATCCACCTACCAACAGATCCGTCCATCCATCCACCTACCAACCCACCCACATATCCATCCATCCACCTACCTACAGATCCATCCATCCACCTACCTACAGATCCATCCACCTACCAACATATCCATCCATCCACCTACCAACAGATCCGTCCATCCATCCACCTACCAACCCACCCACATATCCATCCATCCACCTACCAACAGATCCATCCATCCACCTACCAACAGATCCATCCATCCATCCACCTACCAACAGATCCGTCCATCCATCCACCTACCAACAGATCCATCCATCCACCTACCAACCCACCCACATATCCATCCATCCACCTACCAACAGATCCGTCCATCCACCTACCAACCCACCCACATATCCATCCATCCACCTACCAACAGATCCATCCATCCACCTACCAACCCACCCACATATCCATCCATCCATCCACCTACCAACCCACCCACATATCCATCCATCCACCTACCAACAGATCCATCCATCCATCCACCTACCAACAGATCCGTCCATCCATCCACCTACCAACAGATCCATCCATCCATCCACTTAACTACGATCCATCAATTATCCATACATTCATCTATCCATCCAGCCACACATACATATATCCACTTACCAACCTACCTCTCCATCCATCCAGCCAGCCATCCATCCGTCAGTTCATTCATCTATCCAACTAATCATCCACCTACATACCTACCTACCTACACCTATTTACCTACCTTCCTACCTATCCACTAATCCATGCACCAACCCACCTACCAATCCACCCATCCTTCCATATAGCTAACTATCCATCCAGCCACCTACCTACCTACCCAACCATCTTACTATCCGCATACCTACCTACCAATGTACCCATCTATCCATCCATCCACCTACCTACTGTACCTATCTACCTACCTACCTTCCTACAACCTATCTTTCCATGCATCTTCTTACCCATCCTTCCATTCAGCTATTCGTACATCAAATACATCTATCATTCCCTCTATGTCTATTGTTCTCTCTCTCTCTCTCTCTCCCCTTTATCTAACTAGAACTTGAAAGTGACAGTAGCCACATGCCTTGAACACTTTGTTTTTGCTAACACGTTGGCACAGATGGTAGCTCAGTTCTCTTTTGGCTGACCTTCCTGTTTAACTTATGGTGAGTTGAAGAAACTCGTGGCTCGTAGCATAGGAAGTACCCAGAAAAGTAGGCTCGGAATATATGCTAATATTTTTATTTATTGGCAGAAACGTGCTTTTTTGGAAAAAAAACGTTTCTCATTGCACTGCTGCTTTAACTAAAAAAAAGTGTCATTTTCAACTTTAAAACGCTTTGTTATTGTTTCTTTTTCAGTCTCATAAACTGATTTTTTTCATAAGGAAAAAAATAGCAGAGAATAGTGTTGGTTGTATGCATGCAGTCGTTGGAAGATTTACACACCCCAGCTGCCCAATCAAGAAGCAGAATTTTCTTTTGCCACTTTATAAGCTGTAATAACTCAGACCCAAGGGGGTTGAAGGTGATTTCCTTCTCCCCACGTCTCACATACTACCTTAGTTATGGCTTATTATAGCACAAGAATACCTGGGTTCCCAGAGAGATATGAGTTTCTCTACAGAAGCATAAAGAACTGTGGCAGCCTCTCAAAGGGCTCAGAGGTTAAGAGAAAATGGAGGCAGAAACCATGTCATTCACCCACAGAGTTTTTCACAAATTGTTAACATTGATTGAATACATTTTTACTGTTTAGCCTACATGGTTCCATGTCATAACAGTGAAGACAAAATATCATCATAAAGTACTGCAAGTGCACAACACCAAAAACAGGAACACTGCCAGTGCACTACAGCAAGCCCAACATTAGAGGGCACCACAACACTCTATAAATTCAAAAGTTCCTCATGTTTTATGCAGGGGGCTGTGCCTCCCGCACCCTCCTCTCTTATTATTATCAACTCTAAGGGGGGGGCCAGACACTGTGGTATGGGAGGCAACTCAAGAGGGGGCTATTCGGGGGAAGGGAAAGACAGGACCACAGCACACAATTTCAGGGAACGGTGGGGAAAAAAACTAAGTACCACAAACATGCATAAAAAAAATCTGTACACACCTAGAAAGGTTCAAACCAGGGTCCTCTCACACTGGAGGCACTGACTCAGGCCACAGCACCAAGCAGCCAGCTGGGAACTGCCTGGCCCAACTGCCTCCCATATACTTTTCCCCTATAGCTCCCTCTGCTGTTTGTTTTACTCCTCAGTCGCCATTATTCCCCTTACAGTGTAGCTCATACCACGCCTCGCTATCCTCTTCCATTCACTCAACTGACAGGCGATCAAACTGATTCACTCATACTGAGTCACTCAATTTGATTCGCCCATATCACTGGATACCAGCCTACATTCTATGAATGATGTTTTGTAGGAGTGAGACCAGTTTTCCAAGACTGGTGGTCCTATCTTCATGTGTAGTAACAGAAATAAATGTTATATGGTCCGAACTCTACCATTCATTTACATGCCAGCGTTTGCCTATTTGTAAAGGTCGCTTTCATTTTTTCTCTATTTACAAACTGGAAAAATGTATTTAATAAATATTGACAGCAATAGAAAAAGCCTGTGGGTGAATGATGTTCTTTGTCTACTTGTTATCTTTATTACAACACTACTTACACCCTATCATGTGGTGTAGCATATTCGTACTGTACAAATAAAATACAGATATTTACAACACATCTGTATTAACCAATGGTTGGTTATTACTGCATGACAAGACATTTGGAGGTCAGATCTGTTCTCCCTGCTTATGCTCGTATCTGCTTTTATGGTGGGTGCCAGTGGTGATCAGGAAAGTGGAGAGGAATGGTGGAACAGACAAGATGAAATTGGGGTGGCTCTCTAAGGTAATGGATCTGTAATCATGTAATCTCTTGCATTAATGTTTTTCAGGAGGCATTGTCGGTGGTAAGTGATGACCAGTCCCTCTTTGACTCCTCCTACGGAGCTGCTGCCCACCTGCCCAAGGCTGATATGACTGCCTCTGGGAATCCGGACTATGGCCAGCCACACAAGATTAACCCCGTACCCCCCCAGCAGGAGTGGATCAACCAGCCAGTCAGGGTCAATGTCAAGAGGGAATACGATCACATGAACGGATCCAGGTAACCAAGAAGAGGTCCCCATCAATTAAGTTACTCTTTTGGTTACAATGTACTGTCTGCTTTGTTCTCCCAAGACTAGTTCTAAAGGAAGTGTGTGTGTGTGTGTGTGTGTGTGTGTGTGTGTGTGTGTGTGTCTCAATCCATCAACACAACTGACTCACGGGTTCGTTTCCGGAGCATGTGCTGGAGGAAGCTTGTTGGACCAGGCACTGAGGTGTATTGGGGGTTATCCACGTCTGTCTTTCATTAGGTAATGCAATTTAGATATACACTGAAGACCAACACGTTTATAAAAATGCAGAAGTTATAGCATTTGCAGAACTTATTTCATACTTTAGTCATAATCTAATACACGGGGTAAGACACTGACAGCAGGTTGAGTGGAGCCTCCACATTTCTTATTTTCTTTTGCAGCCTGGCTGTTGAAGTAAGGAACAGTGACAGTTACACCATTTTCGAAGTGCTAAATGCTGGTTATCAAAGAATTAAAAAAATGCAAAAAGTGGAAAAAGGTGAAAATATATCTCTTGGTTCTAATCAGAACCCCAAAAGTTTATAAAACGTTTTTATTTTCAAACCTTTTTCAGAACCTAGTCAATTGCATTAATTTGCTTAATAAAGAGAAACGTCATCAACAAAGGCCCACATCAATGGTGGGACCAGTGCTAACCTACATTTTATGTGCTAACAAATGTAACCCTCCGCCCACCCCACCCATCAGAGTAGGATTTCTGTCCACAGGACTCCTGATGTGAAGTGGGGATCAGTGGTAAGATGTTTATTGAAACAATGTTTAGAGGAACAAACTGCTGGACTGTATAGGGGCTGTCATCTTGTGACCTTTTGATATTGGGGGACCACCAGTCAGTAGCATTCCTGGGCCCAAGTTGACTGCATGGTTTTTGGGAAAGCAGGATATTGTGTAGGCACCTTTTGTAGCCCTATCAGGTGTCAAGGACAGTGAGTGGCATGTGATAAGACCAACTGGAACTGTGCTTCAGGGTCCTGAATACAAGGTGAATGGCCCAAGAGGGATCAGATCTGTGAGGGAGCCCAAAGTGAGCAGTTGGTGTGCCTCAACCATGAGTGAAAGTACATCATCCTTGGCCTTGTGTCTGGAAGTAGTGATATTTTGAGCAGCTTATCTATGACGGCCTCTTCAAGAGACAACAGCTGAAGAGTAGTACAAAGCCCTCAGTGGAGGAGTTTAGACCTGAACATTTCTGAACCTGAGCATTGACCACAGAAGTATCCTGTGACCCTTGCCGGTGGTGCAGAACTGAGGGACCTGGGTCCCGATTACCAAGAGTAACAAAGATCAGTGAACAGAAGTGAACAAGTAAGGTGGCAACCATTGCAAAGCCATTCCTAGTAACCGTGCATACTGTGGGAAGTGTTCCTTTCTTTGGAACAGTGAGTGAGTTTTGAATTGCTCTTTCATGTTGGCCAGCTGGCTGGATTACAAATACATCATCTGCAGAGGTGGGGGTGCAATGCTATGGCCTTTAGAGGAGATTTTTGTGGAGACCGTTGCATCATTCTTCACCATTTAAATTCACTGCCAGCCAACCCATGGCAACATTAATGCACCTGTGATGTTTTAACACTGGGTATCCAGGGACTGCCAAGTGGGAGCTCCCTAGTTTAGTAGAGGGACTGGTACCACGAGAAGAGAGTGGCCACTGTTAGTATGAGAGGATCTAATAATACGAGGGTAGTACTCCAGGGAAAAGGGTAGGTACAGCACCCCAAAGGGTTATATCAGATTGCTATCTAAAACATTACCAAATCTACATTGGTGGGGGCACTGCACATATGTTTTTTAACTGGATATAAACCCCTTCACGAGTAGTTAAGCCAAGCAGAAGCAACTGAACCATCCCCGGCAGCCCAGTGGTTGTTTAAAGTGATGCCCTGCCCACAAAACCACCCTCTTACACATAATTTATATATTCATTCATTTGTATTCCATTGATCATCATAGCTGGTTAATCCTGCCTGCCCCCGACATTTACTAACAGTAACCACTTTGGAGGCCTCCCAAACCTCCCCCCATGTCTGATGTCCGAGCTGAGTGGAGCTGCGAGCAGTGTGGGCCTTGTGTTTTGGGGAGCCTCCGGCAGGGATTTGTCATTGGGGTGACATAGTTATAGTGCCAATGCTCCCCCTCTAGGAGCTGCTTGAAAGCCCGCAATCCATTTCAATTAATTCTATTTTCCTATTTTGTCTTCATTCTGCTAGTACTGTAACTGTTTTATTCAGAATTTGGCCACACACTAGAAGCACCCCTGTGATAAAATCTCCATGTGTTAACCAAGGTGGGGCTTGCTAAATGTTTAACATTGTGCTTATCATTGGGGGCCATTGCGTATACCTTAATGAGTATCCATATGGAATTACAGGGCCTTTTTGGAAATGTCTGTCCAGCCCAGTGACATCTCTTATGGATTGTTTCGATAGTGCAGTGAGTAAAATAATTAAAAAAAAAAAAAAAACAAAAAAAAAACATGAAGTTTCAAAGGCTGACTGTCTGCACTGCTTCTGGTTGGAGCCCCCTGTGAGTAGGGGACTCCCAATGGCCACTAGTAATGAGAGTTCTTGAGGCTAGTTGGAGGCATGGGAGATCTGACTGAACTGTGAGTAATTTCTTTTTACAGATCCGGTCATCTGCTCCTTGGTCCCGCCATACTCCCCAAGATAACTACAGGTGTAGGGCTTCTGCCGATGAGATTTCCCCTTTAAGTGACGTTATTTATTAAAGAGCTAGCAACACCAAAAACAACAGACAGAAAATGTTAATAATTTTTAGAAGTTTTGAGTTGTTACTTTCTATTTCTGAAGTTTTTTCCTTTTCCCCTTTTGATCAGCAGACAGTTTTCTGTCTGACAGTATTAGGCGTGATGTGTGGAGCAGTTCTTCACCTTTACCTGGAGGCTAACATATCCAGCTCAGTTTACCGTCACACCTCATCAGCTTTGAGACCTCACGTACTGCGACATCACAAGTGACCGATCTGGCAGGAGGCGATTGGCTCTGCTTGTGCGATTGTGATGTCAGTGTCACTGAGGTCACAGGGCTGAGAATGTATGAGGAGTAGAGAAGAACTAGCTATGTTAGCCTCCAGGTAGAGCACTGTTCCACATGTCACGCCAAGTATTGTCAGATAGAAAATCTTCTAATTAACAAAATAGAAATGACTGAAGATATAAGAATTAAAAGTTCACTACTTTTGAAAGTTAATATTCATTTCCAGCAGTACACTAGCTGTTTAATGATAATATAGGCTACTGGAGAGTGTTATTGAAGATGGAATTCGATGAGTGGAATAACCTTGTTGTGCTGCAGTAGTGATGTCACGATGTTGTTGTGCTGCACTAGCTACGTTACTGCTGCAGCCCAATAAGATAGAACATCTTCGTGCAATCACAATGAAGTGGCCGGGGTAGTGAGATCTGACCCAGAACGTGAGCTGCACTGGAAAGAACTGCTACAGCCCACGCCACAGTAAGGCACTTTAAGTACAGGGGAGACCTTTTTTTGCACACAGGATACTAGCAATGGTTGCTCGTTATACGATGAAAGATTGTGTATTAGCAACCATACACATACAAGGCTGTTTTTTTAATCTTGAGGTTTCTATGGTAATGAGACCTCTCGAGCTGCACTCTCCAGGTCTCTTGTTATCTCGGAAACCTCCCGATTGGAAAACAGCCTTGTGGGGGGCGTGGCTTTGCCTGCAGCCAAGGATGGCAGTTTAACTCTCTAGCTCTTTCACTGTGAGTCTGCATCCTTCATCATCCTACCTGTTTGGGCTGTTTTTTCTCTGCTGGAAGCACTGATACAAGCAAAGGAACTTACCTGCTACTCCACTCTGCTCTCCTTTCTTCATAGCTGGCCAACACAAGGCATCCAGGAGCCCTCTCTTTGTTCTGAGCCTACAGGATGGCGTACTACTCTCTGGCCCAAATTGACCCTGCAAAAATGAAGCATATGTTTCAACAATTGTTGACACAGATGTCTCAAATGACCCTTGCACTCAACAACAACACCCAAACTCTGCAGGCAATTGAGACCCGTCTGTTTCAAACAGAGCGACAAGTTAAGGCCCACTACTCTGCGTTACAAGAACTAACTGCCACCACAAGAGAACAGGCCTGGCTCATCCACCTTCTTCAAGATAAAGTGGAGAAACTGGAAAATTGTAGCTGCCGCAACAACCTGAGATTTGTCAGCTTCCCCGAAGGGACAGAACAAAGGAACACTATCCAGTTTTTGCAAGATACTCTGCCTCAGATCCTAGACCTGCCACCAGCTACGATTCTCCACATCGAGCAGGCCTACCGCTCCTTAGCCCCTCTACCAAAACAAGGGCAATGTCCATGTCCTATTCTAGCCTGTTTTATAGACTTCCGACAGAAAGAAATGGTTGCTGCAGCAGCTAGGGAGAAGGGATCCATCACTTGGAGTGGCTCTCCCATTTCTATTTACCAAGACTATTCTCGGGAGCTGTCCGACTGGCGCAAGGCATATTTGTCCTGTCGGAAAATCCTGCATGCCCACCGTATCTCCTTCTCACTAAGGTACCCTGCAACCATGTGGGTGATCATTAACGGGCTCCTACCTTTTTTGCGTCACCCGACAGTCTCATGGACTATCTCAGGAGAGAATTTCCTAAGGATTTCCAGGATGTTTTCAAATCCTCCCGTGAGACATTGCCCATCTCCAGCCACGCTGAGGATATACCTGGCTCCCCCCCACATTCTCTGTGGCCTACAGTCCAGCGTTTTGAGTCCTCCCTACCACCACTGAACAGGAAACGTCACTCGCCACAGTGGCACGAGTGGAGGCAGCACCCGACCTTCAGACAGGTAGAGGAGGGGATCCCAGAGTCTAGCGAGGATGGAGGCCTGCACCATTACCACTCGCTGAATAAATTCTCTCCCCTGCTGACCCTATCAGACACAGTCCTGGATGATGGTGAACATCGGAAGCTTTCCCTACCTGCTGCAGCTCCAAAATCATGGGCCACAGTCGTCGCATCGGATGCACTGCAAGATCTGCCAAAACAATCTTTTCAGGACCCAATCAGTCCCTCTCGATCTCAGGAACCTAGCGATGCTGTGGGGATCTGCTCGCCCTCTCCTCAATCAGTAGAAGCTCCTCCTTGAACAAGCAGCTAAGTACATTTGGATCTCATTTTTCTCTCCCAGAGGGTGTAAACGGGGTCTGGCCCTGCTACTTTCTGGTACTGCTTGCTCCACTTTGTTTTCTCCTTCATAAAGTCTGTTCAGGGTTAAGTATCTAGACTGTTAAACTGTCTGGGTCTCAGCTGTTGCGCTTGGCTGTTGGTGCTTTCAAGAGTTCTAATGACTCTGCCAGGTGGATGTCTTCGCAGCAGCCTGTGGATCAATCCAGAACTTTAACCTGCCCTAGCAGTGTACCAGAATAATCTAAGCAGGTGTTTGTAAACTTGTGAATTTGTCCTGATGTAATCATTATGCCCTAGCTCAGGGGGTTTGGGTTTTAAGGCGCTGTCTCCCATGGCTGTTATGCTCTGTGCTTGTTATATCTCTTGCCTCCCCGGCCCGTGGTGTAGCTGTAAGGTGGATCCCCTTGACACCATCCTCGGGATGTATATTTGGGCCGAGCTGGTGTAGATAGGGATCATTCTCCCACAACCACCTACCCCAGGCGGGGCATTACTCCCTTCTTCTCCTCCCCCATACCTCCTTCCCCACAGGAGAAAGGAGTGACACCGTTTGTTTTCCAGGCAAATCCTAGATGATCTTACTGCCACGATCAGTCTGCCCTTTGTCACTTTCCACCCCACGAGAGGGTGACGGGTGGCCTTGGCAGCTTGTTTGCCAGCCTGGCCGTCCACCTCCGTTTACTGAGCTGTTGCTCTAGCCTGTTAATTCTGTTAATGGTTGGTTTCTGGGCTGGGCCGTTTGCCTGGCATGTTTAAGTGTTTGTTGTGGTGGTCTGGCTCTTTATGGCACAAGGCATGCTGCTAATATTTCATGGCTGGTATATAGTGAATGGCCAGGTGCTTCTGGGATTCTCTTGACGGTAAGGCCAGCTAGCCCATCAGCCTCAGTTTATGTTAAACCCATCTGGCGTTTATGTACGCTCCCTCCTTTAATTGATCATGGCTGACCTGCATGTGTACACCTGGAATGTACGGAGTCTGAACTCCCCGGTAAAGCGTAAACAGGTGTTATCGCATTTAAAGAGGCTGAGGGTTACTCTGGCTTTCCTGCAAGAGACCACATTCACAAAGCAGGACCACAAATTGATGATTAGGGACTGGGTGGGGCAGGTCTTCTCCTCCTCCTCATCCTCCAAGAAAAGAGGGGTGGTTATACTCCTCCATAAATGACTTACCTGGTCACCTAGTTCAATCCGGATGGATCAGCATGGGCGGTGGGTGCTGGCATTGATGTCCACCCCTGAAGGCCCCTTGCTGCTAGGATGTATTTATGCCCCAAATGAAGATGATCCCTACTTTTTTAATCCATAGCCCAAGAACTGAGCTCCCTAGCAGCTGCGTCCACGCCCGTCATTTTGGGGGGAGATTTTAATCTGACCCTAATGCCTCAGTTGGATCGCAGCACCCATACCTCCTCTCGGCACCCTAGGGGCCACTTAGCACTGCAGCAATTAATGACAGAGCTTGGCCTAATGGATATTTGGAGAACTTTCTCCCGAGGGCAAGAGACTACTCTTTCACCTCATCTGTGCATGGGTCACACAGTCGGCTAGATTGCTGGCTGGTGTCGGCTGATATCTGCCAGAATGCAGTCAATGCGGTGATTCTCTCTAAGGTCATTTCAGACCAAGCTCCTATACAGCTACACACCCTATGGGGCCCCCTACCGGCCAAATCTGTCACCTGGAAGTTAGACCCTCTTCTCCTTAAAGACCCTGATTTTATACAATGGGTAACTTCTGAGGCTGTCTTTTTTTATGGCGGAAAACTCCCCTGAGGAAACCCCTCCAGGCACCACCTGGGAAGTGTTTAAGGCAACCCTCAGTGGGGCAATCATGGGCTATGCCTCCAGGCGCCAGAAGAAATGGGAACATCTTTTGTCCTCCTTAGAAACAAAGCTCAAAAATCTTGAAAATAAGACCAAACAGTCTCCCCATTTGACACCTGATTCCCCCTGCACAAAGAAATGCTTGCGGTACGCTTGGACTTTAATGATTTGCTAGCCCGCAAAGCTGAAATTGGATTACTGAGGCTGCGACATCAGTACTGGGAAGGTGGCAAAAAAGCCAGTAAACTTCTGGCCTATCGGCTATGCAAACAACAGGTCGAGCGCCATATCGCATGGTTAAGGGACCAGACTGGTGCAACTAGAACAGACCCTAACCACATAAACGGCATCATGAAGCACTTTTATGCAGAGCTGTACTCCTCTTTCAAAACGCAAGCACCTCATGCAATAGAGTCTTTTGTTGCTCCACTCCAACTCCCTGTTCGTCACCCTTCTCGGGCCATGCCCCTGGACCTGCCCATTACGCCAGAGGAAGTTGCTGCAGCACTCAAAGCCCTCTGTCCTGGCAAGACTCCAGGAGGTGATGGTTTTCCTATTGAATTACGGCAGATATTCGCCCCCAGATCTCTCCTCTTCTCTTCTCTCCATGGTATGTAACGAAGCACTAACCAATGGCATTTTTCCCCCACCCTCTGAGAAGCAATCATTACGTTTTTTTCCAAAAAAAAGCAAGGATCCCACACTTCCCTCTAGCTACCGCCCCATCTCACTACTTAATTCAGACAGTAAAATCTTTGCTAAAATTCTGGCCACCAGGCTGAGGCCACTTATCCCCTCTCTTATCCACCCCCTCGTAGGTGGGCTTTGTCCCAGGATGCTTCAGTCATGACCACATTAGGTCTTTGATCAAAGTTATTCACCATGCTAAGACTCTCTCCACCCCCGCTGCCTCAGTCGCAGTGGAATTCGAGAAAGCCTTTGACTCTCTTGAATATGTCTACTTGGAGAAATTGCTGCAGCGCTTTGGCTTTGGAGAGCCCTTCCGGAACTGGGTGAGGGCTATATATCAACAGCCCATGGCAAGGGTTAAAACCAATTCAACTATATCCAATCCCTTCCAGGTAGGCAGAGGTACCCGACAAGGATGTCCCCTTTCTCCCCTTCTGTTCATTCTGGCAGCCAAACCATTGGCAGCTGCCATCCGACAGCACTCTAGCATCCATGGGATCTCTATTGGGGTGCATACATATGTCACACTATTGTATGCAGATGATCTTTTGGTCCTGATGAACAACGTCTCAGCCTCCCTCCCAGTGCTCCTCTCTCTCCTGGCAGATTTTGCAGTAATATCTGGGCTGAAGGTGAACAATGCCAAGACTGAATTGATCCTTCTCAACACTTGCTGCACTCAAGAGAAGGTTCCTTCCACCGGGCTCACATGGGCCCCAGTCTCTCTAGTTGGGTATTCATATCTCTGCAGATCTCTCCAAAATTTGGGATTTAAATATAACCCCTCTACTGGCCGACCTCAAGACGGAGCTAGAGAGGTGGAAGCTACTCCACCTCACCTTATCCGTCAAAATTGCAGCCCTTAAAATGATATCAGTCCCTAAACTTCTATACCCTCTTTCACATATCCCTCTGGCCCCTTCAGTGAAATGGCTCCATGCCATCGATAAGGTGGTGGGGAACTTCATTTGGGACAGCAAAAAGCCTCGATATAGCCAGGGTAAGCTTCGCTCTCACTGGAAGACAGGAGGCTGGTGCTTGCCATGGCTAGAGGGCTATACCTGGGCATAGTCCATATCACAGTCTCTAAAATGGTTCTCTACCCCGTCTCCAGCTTGCTCACAAGGGCTCTATATGGAGCAGGCCACTGCCCAAGTACATACCCTTCTCCTTTTACTTTACAACCCCCTTCCCAAGCAAATTTGGGACCATTCCACTATTGCCCCAGCGGTTCAAATTTGGAACAAGGTGCATAATCGGCTTAAGGCTAATCCCACCCCCCTGCCATATACCCCAATTTTCCATAACAAGCACATTTTGGAGAGCAATGAGTACTAATGCCCGTAGTCTGGGTAACAAGCTTCCTGAATTAGTGGCCTTGATGGAGGAGGAACATCTGGATATCATGGCAGTCACAGAAACATGGTACACACAAAACCATGACTGGGACATAAACATATCAGGATACACTGTCTACAGGAGGGACAGGAGGGTAAGAGGAGGAGGAGTAGTTCTTTACATAGGGAAGGAATAAAAGCAACAGAACAAAGGGTAAACAGGGAGGAGAAGAAGCACTGTGGGTAAATTTGGAGACAGGCAATGGCACCACAATACGCACAGGGTTGTATACTGAACCCCTTCTCAGGGGAGGAAATGGACAGGGAAATGATAGAGATATACTTAGAATGGCAGAAAAAGGGGAGATATTGCTGATGGGTGATCTGAATATGCCAGATGTTAACTGGAGTGCAGTTGCAGCTGCCACTTCGAAGAGTGCAGTTATTCTAGATGCCCTACAGGGGGCATGCCTTAGACAACTAGTACTGGAGCCCACTCAAGAGGGAGCAATATTAGACTTGATTCTCTCAAATAGAGATGGAGAGAGGATTACAGATGTAGAAGTGGGTAGCCATCTGGGAACTAGCGACCATCGAACAGTATGGTTCACAATAAACACAGCAATAGAGTCAAGCCATACAAAGACAAAAGTACTGGACTTTAGGAGGGCTGACTTTGCCAAAATGGGTGAGTGCCTAAGGAATGCACTAGCAAATGGGCAGGAAGGAGGGGTGGAAGAAAAATGGGGAATAATAAAAACTGCCATCACAGAGGTAATGAGCCTTTGTGTGAAGCAAATAAACAAAACAAGACAATGTAAGAAACCACTATGGTTCTCAAAGGAAGTGGCAGTGAAGGTTCAAGAGAAAAAGAAAGCATTCAGGAAGTACAAGGAATCGCAGAAGGAGCAGGACAGAGAACTGTATCAGTTAAAGCAAAAGGAGGCTGGGAAGGCAGTCAGAACAGCAAAGGCCCAAACCGAGGAAAAGATAGCCAACTCAGTTAAGAAGGGGATAAAATCTTTTATAGGTACATCAGGAGCGAAGGAAGACCAAGGGAGGGATAGTGAGGCTTAATAAAGGGGAGGGAGGGTGGGCAGAGGAGACTGTGAAAAGGCAGAGATACTAAACAAATATTTTTGCTCAGTATTTATAAAGGAAGAGGGAGGTACATAAAACAAACAGTAGTAACACGCTGGATACAGAAGTTGATACCGCCCATTTACAGAAGAAAGGGTTCTGAAAGAACTCTTAAAACTGAAGGTGGACAAAGCAATGGGGCCTGATGGGATTCATCCCAGAATTCTAAAAGAACTAAGGGTAGAACTAGTGACACCACTGACTACCCTTTTTAACAAATCATGGGAGGATGGGGTGGTACCCGAGGACTGGAGGAGGGCAGATTTGATTCCCCTTCACAAAAGTGAGAGCAAGGCAGAAGCAGGAAACTATAGACCAGTTAGTTTAACCTCAGTGATAGGGAAAATGATGGAATCACTTCTAAAGGAAAGAATTGTCGAGTATCTAGAGGCCAGAGGGGCACAGGACCCTAGGCAGCATGGATTCACAGCGGGAAGGTCATGCCAGATGAATCTGATAGATTTCTTTGACTGGGTGACCAAAGTAGTAGATCAGGAGGGGCTGTGGACATGGCCTACCTAGACTTTAGCAAGGCATTTGACACAGTCCCACACAAAGATTAATATACAAGTTAGCCAGCCTGGGAGTGGGTCCCAAGATGACAGCCTGGGTAAAGAATGGCTGGAGAATAGGACACAGAGAGTAATAGTAAATGGAGTCCACTCAGAAGAAAGGAGGGTTACTAGTGGGGTACCGAGGTTCAGTATTAGGACCGGTCCTCTTCAATGTCTTTATAAGTGACATTGCAGAAGGACTGGAAGGAAAAGTATGTCTCTTTGCAGATGACACTAAGATCTGCAACAGAGTTGATGCACAGGGTGGGTGGAAAGGATGAGAAGGGACTTGGCAAGGTTAGAGGAATGGTCAAATGTATGGCAGCTTAGATTCAATGCTAAGAAGTGCAAGGTAATGCACCTGGGAAACAAAAACCCAGGGGAAGAGTACACAATGGGGGGTGATACTAACAACAACAAAAATGGAGAGGGACCTGGGGTAGTCATATCAGATGACCTAAAGATGGGCAAGCAATGTGAGAGGGCAGCAAGGAGGGCTGGGGGATATTGGGATGCATAGGGAGGGCATCACCAGTAAAAACAGGAAGTTATTATCCCTCTGTACAGACAGCTGGTGAGACCCCATCTGGAGTACTGTGTGCAGTTCTGGAGACCCAATCTCCAGAAAGACATAGACAGGATGGAAGCTGTCCAGAGGAGGGAACTAAAATGGTGCAGGGTCTGCACCGGAAGACATATGAAGAGACTTACAGAGCTTAATATGTATAGCCTCGCGAGAAAGGAGGGAGAGGAGGACATGATAGAAACTTTCAAGTACCTCAAAGGAATCAACAAAGTCCAAGAGGGTAGCATCTTTCAAAAAAGAGGTATGCAAGAACAAGAGGGCACAATTTGAAGATGGGGGCGCTCAGAGGTAATTTAAGGAAGTATTTTTTCACAGAGAGGTTGTGGATGCATGGAACGGCCTTCCGGAAGAGATTGTGGAGTCAAAATCAGTGGTGGAATTCAAGCATGCATGGGATAGTCATAAGGCAGTTCTGGGGGGTTGGGGTAGGAAGAAGTAGGCTGCTGATTAACTAGGATCTGCAGCTTATTCAGTAGGTAGGGAAATGGGCAGACTGGGTGGGCCAAGCGGTCCTTATCTGCCATCAAATTCTATGTTTCTATGTTTCTATTTTGCTTGAAAATCACCCCATTCACTTCCCAATGGGAGTGTATGGGCATTAGGGTCTTAGCTGCTGATCTGGATGAAACGGGTCGCCAGATCCAACCCTTTACAGAGCTTGCTAAAGCTAAGGGCCTTGGTAAATCTGACTTCTGGAGGTATCTCCAGTTGCGCAGCTCTCTGACTGAATTTCTTAAATGATATTTGCCCCCCATGACTCTTCCTCAAAAGCTATCCACCTGGTTCAAGATTGGCAGGGGTCAGGCTAGTAAAATTTATGCAGATCTTTGAGAGAGCCTCCCTCACAGTCGGCTGACTCAAAACAGAAATGGGAGAAAGCCCTGCAGGTGAGTTTAGAAGATGCTCAATGAGCTCTCTGTTGGAAGCCGGCACATTCGAGCTACCCAGATTCACGTAGTAAACTCATTCAGAACAAGCTCTTGCATCACTGGTACCAAATGCCTGCTGTCCTGTACCAAGCTAAACTTTTGGATAACAAGCTCTGCTGGAGGTGCCAGGCCCACACTGGAGACCTTCATCGTATCATATGGCAGTGCCCAGTACTGGCCCCCTTCTGGCAGGCAGTAAATCACCTTGCCAAGCAAACTCTCGGTATTACAACCCGGTTGCACCCCTTGGTCTGGATTTTGGGCCTACCTCCTGTAGCCTCTCGTCTCAAAACCCATCAGCTCCGCTGGCTAGCTCTGCTTAGTATTTTGGCTAAGCGCCTTATTTTAAGCCGGTGGCGCTCAACCGAAATCCCCTCCCTCCTTGAACTTCAACACGCTCTTACACTCTTGGCATCGCTGGATCGCATGTCCCATGCTGTAGCCAACAGACTTGCAATATATATAGTGCCTGCTGGGCCCCCTGCCTTGAATACTTGAAACCTGGGACCGGGATAGGGCGAACTCTGTGCACGATCCATTTGGAACTCTCCTTATTGCTCCCAGTGGTGCAGCCCCCGCCAGGACTACAGTCTATGCCACCCATCACTCTTGTTTAATCCTCACAAGCATGCAGTTCATTAGTATCTTTTAACAGCATTGTCTGGTCACCCAATATTTGTGAACTGCTGGCATCGCTTTGGGCAGAGAACGGAGGGGTTCCCCCCCCTTCCCCTGACTATTAGCCTATAACGCCTTTTAGATCTTATAAGTGCACGCTGGACGTATATGGCTGTAATATTGATTTGTACTCTTCTCTGCTGTTGACACTTACAGTGTCTTGTCTGTGGACGTTGTCTGTAATAAGTTAAAATTACAATACAAAGTGCTAACTGGAAAAAAAAGAAAAGAAGAAAAATAGCCTTGTTGTGTATGGTTGCTCATACACAATCTTCTATGTTTTGCATAATATCTCTGTCTCCTTAAACTTTTTGATGAAACTGTTCTCTCTTTCTTTCTCTCTTTCTCTCTCTCTCTCTATTGTGCATTGTTCATCAGGTGAGTATTCCTCTTTGCTGCATATCTTGGGTCATGCCTAAAATAGACCCGTTTCAGTACAGTTCACATACCCAGTTTTGAGATAACATGGCTACCACAATTCATTGTTGAAGAAATAAATCAAAAAATTTGTAAAAAGTAAGCCTTTTAGCATAACAGTAGCGCTACTGCTCACGACGTTGGTGACCCGGCTTTGGGAATGGGGTTGGGTTGTTGGAGTTGGCCGGGGAGGGGGGGATTGAACATCCAGAGGATGCTTTCCTCCTCCAGGGAGGGTGAGCCACCATCACCGCTGCTAAACTGCTGCCTGGGTAACCACAGGTGGCCATGCAGATAAGACTGGCTTGTGGGAGGGCATCGGGTGGTGACGCACTGTGCATGCATCCTTGCACACCCCAATCACCAACACCCTAGGGGGCAACAGGAGGAAAATGCAGACACACCCTGGATGGCTGGATGATGCCGGCCATCTGCAAGCCCCACCCCGGCTACTCAGGCCCAGCCTCCTGTACACTAGATCCGTTCAGTGGCGGAGATACTGGGCATCTCCACTGCCCCACCACAAGGGGTTAACTTCTTTTTTTTTATCATAGAATAATTTTTATTTATTCAAAATTATGGAACATCATCAACAGTACACCGATACAGCATACTACAAATAGCACATAACATATACACGTTAAGCAGTCCAGAGATTACTCGTAGCCAGGACCTAAGAACGGTAAGGACCTTCATATTCACAACAGTCCTTCAACAATTTTACAGACAACTTATTAATAGTCAATTAACCTTATAAACAAAGATGTATGTGACGCTCCACCATCCCGTCTACAGACAGATTTACAGCAGGTATTTAAGCCCAGTGTACAAGTTGTTTCCCGTATTGAATACTGGGAGTACCTGAAGAAGGTGGCTTGGGAAAGATAAAGAAAGAATGATACAAAAAGGAAAAATGCAGCACACGCACTGTAATTATCACAGCAACACAACATCTGTCCAAGTTCAGCCCTAGGGACAGATCCACCAGTAAAGTCTTTGCACCACAAGGATACGTTAGACAAAAAAGTTTGGGGGGGGAGCTTTGCATAGGGAGGAACTGAGATATGCTCCCCACTTATGGTAGTATGCAGAAAGCATACCTCTGTTGGAATACAGTATGTGAGCCTTTCGAAGGTGGCAAGTCTAGCCATGGCAGAGTGCCACAGGGAAATAGGTGGAGGGGATACTTGTCTCCAGGATAAGAGAAGGAGCCTTTTAGCCTCTTAAAGCACAGCTAAGAGCCAATTTTGATGTGGCTTTGGCAGATGGGCTAAAGGGGCAGAATCGCCCAGAAGTAGCAAAGGGTCAGAGAAATCTACTGGTAAGCCCAGTATGCCTGAACAGTCCATTGCTATGTCTGACCAGAATGAGGTCAAAGTCGGGCAGGTCCGGAGGAGGTGTAGAATATTTGTTGGGTCGTGGTGACACCTCCAGCACCTCGCATGAGGGAGGATACCCCAAACTTGTAAGGCTGCAGGAGTACGGTACCACCTGAGGAGGATTTTGAGTTGTATTAGCTGACTCCGAACATCTTTATAAGTGGAGTGAGCTAAGTGCAGGCAGTGAGACCAAGTTTCGGGGGAGATGTGAGTTTGGAGATCCGTACCCCATGTGGCTATACAAGATTCAGTATGGTCTGGTTGGGCCTCTGGCCAGGTGCTGTAAAAACGCCCAGCTATACCTTGCGAGGTGGTTTTGAGATGAAGTGTAGTAAGCCAGTGCCATTTAGGGTCGGCTAAATAGGTTCTGCTGAGCACCTGAGCCACATTGCAGAGTTGCAGGTATCT
This sequence comes from Neoceratodus forsteri, assembly GCA_016271365.2. Lineage (NCBI taxonomy): Eukaryota > Metazoa > Chordata > Ceratodontiformes > Ceratodontidae > Neoceratodus > Neoceratodus forsteri. The sequence goes on from JADMNL010000034.1 coordinate 78,476,085, forward strand.
CCAGAAATCAGTGTGAGGAAGGTTAAGTCACATGTTCCATCTTTAAATAAATACGATTCAGTAAAGAAATCTCTCCCTGTGTGGATGACATTAAAAATTAAAAAGGAAATAAAGAAAAAAAAAGAATGTTTAGAACAGCTAAATTCAGTGGGGACGAGGGTAGTTGGGCAAAATATAAAGAATGTCTAAAGGTCACTAAAAAGCACATTGAACAAGCTAAAAAGAACTATGAATATAAACTGGCTACCAGGGTAAACGACAATTATAAATCTTTTTATTCTTATATTAATAATAAAAGGGGTAATATAAGGAACATTGGCCCCTTAAGTAAACAAGATGGAACTATTATAGTGGATAACCAGTTGATGGCAGAGCACTATAATAACTATTTTGCTTCAGTTTTCAATCATCCTATAATCACTATACCCCATAATTACACGGCATCTCGGAAACCAATTATTACCCTTACAGAATGTGATGTTAAAAAAAGATTAGAGTCTCTGAACCAGAACAAAGCCCAAGGTCCCGATAATTTGCACCCTAGGGTATTAAAGGAATTGGCAGACCAACTGGCAGGCCCTATTACTTGTCTGTTTCAACAATCTATTAGTGAGGGTGATGTACCAGAAGCATGGAAACAGGCAAAGGTTGTCCCTATACATAAGAAGGGATCAACACAGAATGTGGAAAATTACAGGCCAATTAGCCTGACTTCAGTCTTGGGTAAAGTACTGGAGGGTATTATAAAAGATTACATTTTGGACTTTCAACAGCAAACTGGAAAAACAGACTATACACAGCATGGCTTCATAAAAGGCAGATCATGTCAGACGAATCTCCTTGAATTTTACGGTAAAGTAAACAAGGCCGTCGACGATGGGAGTTCTGTGGAAGTGGTTTTCCTGGACTTCGCCAAGGCCTTCGATAAAGTGCCACATGACAAACTGATTGATGCACTTAGTAATATGGGGATACATTCTGATATTATTCACTGGGTTAAGTCTTGGCTCATCGGAAGACAGCAGAGGGTTTGTGTAAAAGGAGAATATTCAGGATGGATAGATGTGACCAGTGGCGTTGAACAGGGCTCCGTGTTGGGGCCATGTTTGTTCAGCATTTATATAGGGTCTATGCATTCTACATCGGAGGTGTGGCTATCAAAATTTGCTGATGATACCCGAGTGGGTAAGGTGATAAATGGTATAGAAGATGTTAACATTCTCCAGACTGCACTAAACAGTTTGGATGAATGGGCACAAAATCAGGGGTCAACATTCAATGTAATGAAATGTACGGTTATGCATATTGGCAAAAATAATATGCATTTTCAGTACAGGTTGGGAAATGAATTATTACAGGTTGTCACCAAAGAAAGTGACCTGGGAGTCAGAATATGTAATAGCCTAAGCTTCAGGCCACATTATAATCACATAAAAAAGGCTAGCAACATACAATATTGCATAAATAAACATATAAAGAGCAATAATAGGGAAGTTCTCTTACCACTCTACACATCTTTGGTGCGCCCTCATATGGAGTACTGTGCCCAGTTTTGGGCACCAGGGGGCAAGGGTGACATAAGATCGTTGGAAAGGGTACAAAGGAGAGCCACAAGGAGGACAGCTGAGGTCCAGGGGCAGGAGTATGAACAGAGGCTGACAACTCTGGGCATGTATACCTTGGAATATCGAAGAATGTGAGGTGATCTATGTTTAATATATAGGGCAGTAAATGACTCCACACATTGGGAACAGCTAAATCTTGTAATAAGGCATCAACCCTATGGTACTCGAGGTCATCCACTGCAAATTAAATTAGATAGGTTCAAAACTCTCAGAAGAAAGTACTGGCTAATGGTGAGAGTGGTTAAGATTTGGAATAGGCTGCCAATAGAGATAATAGTTAGTAGCACAATGGAATCCTTTAAGAAGCAAATTGATCAATATATGATCAAAAATAATATTTTTGGATATATATAAGAAAATGGCGAGTATATGGACTATAGTCTTTAAAACTCTGAAAACCTATGAAACCTATGAAGGTTGTACCAGTTTTGGAGTTGCTCAAATGACATTGACGTGGAGGAGTTAGGCATATATAGATCTTGAATGGCATGTATCCCCTTACTGTCCCAAGTCGGCCAGTAAAGCGGAACGCCACCCACTGCAAGGAACTGGTTGTGCCAGAGTGGTAGGTACCGGAGCGGCATGTGGCTAGATGCCTTCGGGGTGTGAGATGCTGCCATGAGCCGGAACCATGCCTTCCTAGTTTCAATCATGATTGGAGTTAGCCCATTAAGATTAATATGGGCTCTGGTAAGGAACAAGCACGTAGGGATATTTGGCATTATTTCGGATTCCAGCGTAACCCACTAAGTTGGTGAGTGAGTGAGGGGGACAAACCATTTAGTGGCCTGAACTGTGATGTAAGACCAGTGAAATCCCTGTAGCCATGGAAGACCTAGACCGCCTCTGGTCCAGTGAGCCTGCATTTTGCTGTGGCTCCATCTGAGTGTCTTGCCCTCCCAAAGGAAGAAAGAGATCAGTTTATCTAGCAGACAAAACACTTTTCCTGATATCGCAATAGGGAGGTAATTAAGGAGGTATGACACTCTAGGTAGTAGCAACATCCAAAGGGCTGCTACCTTACCTGGGAGAGAAAGGTTGAGACGGCGCCATCTCTCTATCTCTGATGTTATTGATTTTATTAAAGGACCAAAATTCTCGGTCTCTAGGAGCTTCCAGTTGAGGGGAATGACTATACCCAGATACTAGAAACTATATGGGGCCCAGGTGAGATCCAGACCCTGCAGGCAAGAGCTTGCACGTACCGCATCAAGAGGGGTAACACTGGTCTCTTTTTGATTGATTTGTAAACCAGATAGCTGTGCATACTCCTGCAAGATACCTAAAACCTTAGGGAGCGAGTCTCTTGGCTTTTCTAAAGTCAAAAGTAAGTCACCCGCATATGCGGCAGTGAGGTAGGTATGCAATCCTACCTGTATGCCTTGAATGCCTTCGACAACTTGCAACTTCCATATGAGCGGATCTAGAGCTATCAAAAATAGCAGGGGGATAGGGGGCATCCCTGCCGTGTACCCCTGTGTAGAGAAAATGAGGAAGAAATATCCTGGTTTGTTAGAATCCTAGCCAGAGGAGTATTATACAACACCTGTATCCAGTGCCTAAAATACAGACCAAACCCATATAGCCGAAGCGTTTCGTGGAGGTATGACCACTCCACTGAATCGACGGCCTTAGAAAAATCCACCGCCATTGCTGCCATCGGGCTTTGTGAGTGCCTTGCCAACCATTTAAGATTGAGGACCAGCCTGATGTTATCCGCAGCTGCCCTACCTTTAGTAAAACCTACTTGAGATGGATGAATAATATGGGGGATGACTTCTACCAAGCAGGTAGCCAGTATTTTAGCTGCTATTTTATTGTCCACCGAGATGAGGGAGATTGGACGATAGCGCAATTGAGGGGGTCATCCGACTTCTTGGGGAGGAGAGTGACTAGAGTCTCTCGCATGGAAGGTGGAAGGATGCCCATCACATGTGCTTTCTGTAGCACCGAAAGAAGAGAGGTGCTGATTTCCGCACTCATAATTTGGTATAACTCCGTGGTCATGCTGTCTTGTCCAGGCGATTTACCCTTAGCCAATTGGCTTAAGGCAGTCTTAAGTTCAGGTTCTGTAGTCGGTCTATCTAGTGCTTGCTTCATCTCAGCAGATATTTGAGGGATGTTGGCGGTAGCACAGAAATCTGCCAGTTGGTTTGTCAATTGGGTGGGATCCAGAGTGGCCTGTGATTGGTACAGATGCTGGTAAAAGTCTTGCATACATTCAATGATTCTTTTTGGGTTTGTAACAACCAAGTCATTCCTATTCTTAAGGACATGGATACGGGAGGCCGCCTGTAGTTTCCGCAGCTGAAATGCCAGGAGTTTTCCCCCCTTTGCCCCCCCCCCAGTATGCATGCTTAGATCTAGTCAATGCCCCTTCTGCTTTTTGTTGTAGTATTGTATTTATGCAGTACTTTAATCCAACAATCTTTTGGAGAAGCACTGAATCAGGCTTCTGAGTGCTGGCGGCTCTAAATTTGGCCTCTAATGAGGAGAGCTCTGTTTGCAGAGTATTCAACTCCGCCTTTCTCAGTTTGTTCTGTGCTGAGTAGGAAATGATTTGCCCTCGTAGCACTGCCTTGAAAGCCTCCCAGACTGTGGCGGCAGATGTATCTATGGCATGGTTCCTCGAGAAGTAATCACTGGCAGTCCACCCCTTGCCATGGACTGGAATTGGGGGTCGGAAAGCAGTAGGAGACTACAGCACCATCTGGTCCCTGAGGCCCTCAACCCAGAGGGGGGTATAAAGGCAGGACACTGGAGCATGATCTGAGACAAGGATATCGTGTACCCTAGTACATGTAATATCTTGGGCTGCAAGGGGGTTAGCAAGCCAAAAATCAACCCTGCTATATGTGGTGTGGACAGCAGAAAAAAATGAGTAATCGCACCCTGATGGATGATCCCGGTGCCATATATCAGTCATGCTCCATTCCACCACGACTCTCTGCAAAGCCTGCACTACTTTAGGATGCATTTGTGGAGTTGGTTTGGATTTGTCAAGGAAAATGTCTGGGGCAAGATTAGAATCCCCACGAAATATTATGGCCACCTGCGGGTGGCTAGTAGCTAAGGTCTCCATGGCTCTGTTTAATTCCAACAGACAATCAGGATTATCTACATTTGGACTATATATGTTCGCTAGAATCACCCGCCCTCCCGGGTATGAAAAACGGACCGCAATCCAACGACCCTGAGTATCTGAGACTGTCTGCTCCTGTGTCCGTGGACATGATTTTTTAATCAGTATAGCCACCCCTTTAGACTTAGTTGATGCTGAACTCGCTATGACATTACTGACCCAGGCCTGCTTAAGCCATGATACAGTTCTTGCAGTGAGATGTGTCTCCTGAAGGAGCGCTATATCTGTCTGCAAGGAGTGTAGATGCTTAAGAACCAAGGACCGCTTAACTGGGTGGTTTAAACCCTTTACATTCCAGGATACCAGTTTTATACCTGCTTTAGCACTCTGCATCATGGCTCTGAAAATTAGGTAATTAAGAGGTACTTACCCCCCGTACCCAGAAAGGAAACGAAAACAGGAGCCGGCAAGATGCCTGAGGTAAAGGAGGGAGGGTTAGAGAAGCCAAACAGGAGTATAATCGGTCCAGTAGATGTATATTGATGTAACTACCTAGTGCAAGGATTAAACAAACAATATAAGCCACAAAACACACAGTTAGAGAATAACAGATTGAACTGTAACCATAGTTCTGATTCTACAACAATAAATGATTTAAAACAAGCAATAAGCTAAAGATGAGTTGGTGTAGGCACGAGGCACAACCCTCCCCAAGGTTGAGGAGGAGCACACAGCCGTACTGACAGTTCACCAAAGTGGGGATAAATGGAGATAACCCAAGTAACAACATACATCTCCATCCCCAGCTCTATGTACCAAGATATCGCATTCAGGGAAGGGGAGGGAGCAAAAAGGGAAAAAAGGAGGGTGTTATTGCCTCAGTAATAATCCAAAACTGGAAAGAGCCCACAAGCTAGGTTGATCACCCACTGGTATATAAGCCAAGGCTGAGGGCCATGTCCTCGGTTTTTGTGTAGTGGGGAGTTAATTGCTACCACCCATGATGCAGCCGCCACTAAAACAGACAGTGACATTATGAATTCCACATTTATTTGTTGAATTTTGTTGACCCGGTAAGCCCACTGGGCCTAGAAGTCCCTTTTTCAGGGGCGACTGGGGGGAGGGAGAAACAGATGGTAAGCAACTGAAATTGAACCAGATTAAGCTGTTGGTGGTATTTTTAGTGAATGGGAGAAATTTGCCCAGGACACTGTGGAAATTCCCCTACTCTTTTCCGATAAGTGCCATGGGATCTTTAACATCCACCTGAACTACCACCAATCCAGGCAGATGGGACCTCAGTTTAACATCTCATCCGAAAGACGGCACCTCAGAAGTACAGAACCCCCCTCATGCTGCACTGCAGTGACAGTATTGGGATATTAACCCAAGTGCCAGATGTGGGAACTGAACCCACAGCCCTCTGATCTCCCGGCCTCAGAGGCGAGTGTGCTACCTACTGAGCCACTGACACTACTAGACGTACTCCCTAAAGATTGGCGGGGGGGGGAACAAGCCCTCCAGAGCAATAATACACAGGCGGTATATAGTAGGTTATTAATCAAAACACCCCAAGATCAGGGTCGGGGTTCCCTAGGGTCTCACCAGCCCCCGGGTAAAGGGGAAGGGGGGTACGTCCCTTGGACAGATTTGAAACCAACCCCATGTGGTATCCTTATGTAATGCCCTGGGAGAGTACAAGAGAACAAAGAGAAAAATACAGACTGATGAGGAGTACTCATAAGGAGGTCTTTCCTTAGCATCAGCGGGTTTTGTTGTACTGGGAGAAATGTCTCCTGCTAAGGCTTCTGCAAAAGATAACAGTTCAGGTTTCACTGAAGTGCTAGAGCAGTCAGGATAATCTGTCAAATCTTCGGGGAAATCCGCCCAGGATACACTTTCAGCCCCTTCCGTGAGAAGATCATCTAGGATGTCCTGGGCGTTTGAATGATCCAGGACAGGGTGCTCTTCTTTAGTCAGTTTATCCAGTGGTGTTTTCCTTGGGCCTTTGGAGGGAGAGTCCTGGTCGCTCATCGATCATTGATGAATGTGGGTCATCTGAGCAGCTCCCCGCTGTGGCAGTGAAGGAAGAGAGGTGTCTACCGGCCCTTGTTGCCCAACCTGATAATTACTATCAGTACTAACCGGTCTAGGATAAGGATGGGGCCTGTGAGAAACATTGGAGGAATTATAGCCCCCCCCAGAGCCTTCGTTGGGAGATGAGTTCCTCCTATCTCTTGGTCGAGGACCAGGAGCCCACAGCCTTTTGGGAGTAGTAGTACTGAGGGGCAGATGGGGCCAATATTTGGTGGCCCATTCTTCCACTTCTCGGGGGGATTCTGCAGCTATATCCTGGCCCCCTCGAGTTACATAAAGAAAGCCAGGTTACGAAAACCAAATTTAAACCCCTTGGATACCAACAGCCCTTTGATGGGGAGGAAAGCTTTCTGCCTAGCTGCCACCTCTGCAGAGAAATCTCTGAAGAAGGAGATTTTAGGCCCACGCCAGTTTAGGTCACCCATGTCTCGTGCTGCCCTCAGAAGCCTTTCCTTTGTTGAATATCTCAGGAAGTAAGCAATGATGGGCCTAGGGGAGGTTCTAGGTGAGCGAGGGCCGCCAGGGATACGGTGAGCTCTTTCCACCTCCATGAGTCCGTGCCATCTGTCCCCAAGTATTTTAGGAATCTCTTCACTGAGGAATCTTTCAGTGTTCGAGCCCTCAGATCTCTCGGGAATCCCTCGGATCCTTATATTATTGCGTCGCCCCCTGTTTTCTTGATCTTCAGCCCGCTTCCACAAAATGGCCAGCTGCTCCTCATGATCTTTAAGATGACGTAGCATCTTAGCCTGCCTAGCTTCCAACTCATCCGTCCATTGCTCCATAACATTAAGTTTGTCACTGAGGGCATGTACCTCCGCCACCGTCCCAGAGAGGGTTGACGAAATGGAATCCATCCTCGTTAGGAGGGTTTCCAGCATGGCTGTATTGTGCTGCAGAGAGGCGCTGACGTCCGTGGCGGGTGCTTCCTTTGGAGGCATTGCTGTTATACATGCCTGCAGAGTGAGCCGTCACTATACAGAAGAGTTCAGCAGAGTAAGCGATCAGTAAGTGGACTAGAAGAAGAAAAGAAGGAGCTTGCTCCTTGATCCCAGTTTGATTCTGCACCATGCCCCCCAGTAGGTAAGCAGAGCCAAAGTATCCAGACAAGGACGGACACAACTCGAAGTCGGTGCTACTGGGCCTAAACAGGGCAGAGGCGGATCGTGCAAACTCCGGCACCACAGAATGTTAAACTGGACCACTAATTGCAATAAAAACCCGCTAAGCACCGAGAGGTAGGTCTAATGAGGTTCCGAAACACCTTTGAGGGTACAGGGTCCCTGAATGACTGGAGACGCAGATAAATTCACAAGGCTGGGGATTGAGCTGACGGTTTATGCGGCCATCTTTCTTGGCGCCCAGACCACGCCACAGGGGTTAACTTCTGGAGGCAGAACAGAGGGGACGATAAGACCTGGGGGGAGCCAGGTGACCAAGCAGATGGGGGCTGACCAAAGACTAGAGGACACAAACAGCTGTAGTGCAAAAAAAAAGTTAAGCTAATCACATGTTAAAACTGACTAATTTTCAGTTTGAACCACAAGCTCTGTGTTATAGTGGTGATCCAATTTGGGTTCTAAATTTTAGAACCAGCCTGGTTCAAGAGGTAGTTTTGTTGGGGGAAGGGAACTGTCTTTACCCATTCCTGTATAAAAATGCATCAAGTGGGTGTGTTCAGTGCAACTCGACAGCCAAGTGGTCCAGATGTTGCACCAGCTTTTGTGGTGCTTAGGAGTCTGCCTCCAGCATGCAAGAGCCACTCATGAGGCAAAGGGTTCCTCCCCAGGAAAATACAGAGAGACCTGCCCCCCCCCACTAAAATACAGCAGTGATGAGCATCAAGGGAAGGCCCCTCCTTTTCTCTCATACACAGGATTTATTTACCTAAAGCTGGGAGAAGGCTGCATGTGGCTAGTATAAAAGACGCTGGATGGATCAGTAGCAGTCGGTCTCCAGCACCTGGACAGCAACCTGCTCACCTGTTGCTGCAACAGCCAGCTGCTCTTCACTAGTATGGCTTGGCTGACTCTAGACAGCTGCGGTCGGTCACTGGTTAAATACTAGCAGAGACAGCAGGCTGCAGAAACAAAGTCAACATTCTGAAAAAAAGGCCCTCACAGTTTCTATATTCAAAGACTGATCACCTGTTGGTTGACCCTTTCCTAGACCCTCTGCTTGATGACTCACTGAGTCTTATTAATTTGCTGATTAGAGCTTCCTCCAGGTGAGATCTGTCAGCCAGAGTGGGCTCCTCCCTCCTTCAGATTCTAAGCAAGTCGAGTCAAGCTCAGACCAGACAGAACCAACATAGTGCAATTGTGAGAGCACAGAACTTCAAGCCAGGAGCGTCACAGGCTTGAATCTCACTACAGGTGCTGGCTCACTCTGTGACCTTGAGCAAGCATCATGACCTCCCTGTGCTCCAGTCCTTCAAGCTGCAAAACTGGGGAGAAGTAGGACACCGCCATAAATGAAACATTACATTCTGGGGGATTAGGTCAAGTGCAGCGATGAGATGATCGCTCCGCTAGGTGCCTAGCCAGTGGTAGACTGATAAGTGCCTGAGTAGGAACCTTTCAAACTGGACAGCCTGTGTGGGCTGGATTCCAAATAGTTGCAGCGTAATTGTAGTGTGCTTGCACTAATTGTGACACGACTGTTAGCAGAAAAAAATGTGGGCGTACTTCATGTTGGTAGTGCCTCAAGTTTCATCCCTAAAATGACGCATGCGTCAAACAAAATGATGCTTGCATCATTTCTGTGCCATAAGGTGAGGAAACTGTCATGACTGTATCCTACCATTTCAAAGCAGGATGCAGGTATTTTTGGCAGATTTGGCAAGATGCAGCCTGTGTCCAAAATAAGGACGTGCTCCTGCATCACGAGTTATTAAAATCCAGCCCAAAGACTTTTTCCGACTGTTAACATCTATGTATCTCTGTATCTCACTTGGGTTGCCCTGGGCAAATAAATTATTTACAAAAATAATGTGGGGGTCATATGAAACTCTCACTTTCTGAAAGCTTCTCTTATCGCTTTTCATCTGTCAGTACTTTGCCTACTTGGTGTACACTGGCAGCGTCGGTATGAGGATCCATTTAAAATAGCATAGCGTGGCATTTAGATTCCTGTGCCACAAGCATCTTCTGTGCCACAAGCATCTCAACAAATTTTGCAGTGCCATATTTTAAAAGTACCGGTAGAGCTGTGACTGTGTGCAGTGAACAGAACAGCCTTGGGGCACTCAAGATCCAAAACACAGCCATGGACAAATGCAAAAACACTGGTTTATTGGCAGACAAAATGGTAGCCAGTACTATAGGGGATTTCATGTACTCTTTTAAGAACATGTGGCTGGGGCCGGCATGGTGGTGCGGAGGGTTAAGGCGCTGGATGTCACAGCATGTGCCACGTCGGCAACCTGAGTTCGGGAACGGACCCGGGCACCTGGGGGTTGACGGGGGGAAGAGATTGAGCATCTGGAGGACTGCTCTGTCTTCCCTGAGGAGGGTTAGGGTAACGACTGTACAATGAGTGACCTCTGGCGGAGGCTGGGGGGGTAGCTAAAAGCAGTGCTGTGGCATATGCCAGGGGGTGGAGCCACGGCAGTGCATTGCCTTGGCAGCTGGGCTCTACAGGGGCGTAAAACAAGAAAAAAAACCTCCACTGATAGGTGATGGCGCCTCCATCTGTGATCCACACTCCTGAAGTTGGGCCCGGCCACCTCCTCTCTCCTCTTCCTCTCCAGCCCAGTGACTCAATACTTGAAGATAGAGCACCCTGGGTGGGGGCGACCCTTCCCCAGAGGACAGACCCAGGGGATGCCCGGTGCTGGAGAGGAGTGGAGGGGACAACCAAGGTCATGCAGGGAGGTAGAGATGGTGGACTGGAGGTCACCAGAGAGAGTTTGGCAGTGGGGAGAAAAATAGAGTTTGAAAAAAAAAAAAAAAAGAACATGTGGCTGGATATTTACCTGAACAGTCACCAAAGATGTGAAAAAGGCACCTTGGTTCTAGCACCCCTCCCTCCAATAGAGCAGTGTCAAAGTTTGTGAATGAATCTGGTGTGCTTTAAGGATATCCAGTCTCCTGCCAGAAACTGCTTTTGGCAATGGTGCCTGACACGGGTGCTGATTCTCGAGCAGACGCGATAGACCATGAGGCCTACTGTGCTGACATTTTAGTACGTTAGTATTATCAGGCCTTACTCAGAACAGGGTCATAATGTCGCAGCCGAAACTGTGCAAAACAACAGTGCTGCAAACAAAACAATGTGCCCTATAAAAGGTCAGAAAAAATATATTAACTGTAGCAGAAACAGCGCACACCATAAAAATAAACACCATCTTTTTTTTTTTGCAGGGGGGCTCTTTTTGTGGGGTCTATGCCCACCGAGCCCCCCACATACCCCGGACTAATTATATCTTACTCTGAGGGGGGTGTGGACTTTGGCGATGGGACGAAACACTGGAGGGAGGAAATTTTTGTTTGTGAAAAAAAAAAAGCTGCAACGCTATGAGACCGGGGTGGGGGGGGGACCGAACCACGGACCCAGGTCCCCAATGCCGCTAGTGCCCTAGCCACTCCACCAAGGAGCAGCTCAACCAGACACTGCACCGGCAGCCTCCTAGACATTTCCCCATTACCGTGAACAGCAACGGGGTAGAGGTTATTACAATACACTCAGAAACCCCTGTTGCTGTATGAGATTTCGTGCTTTCTGCAGTGTGGTTATTCATGCGCTGTTTCGGCAGTGCTATATTTACCCAGTACCGCCTTACTCATAGCAATTTGAATTTTAAACAAATACAAATGTGAATTTCAGGCCATTCTGTTCTTTATTACTGAAGACATTTGCATGAAAACAGAATCTTTGCCCCATGCACTTCACCTGTTCCTGCAACTTAGCCAAATTACAGGAATAAACTAGTGCTCTTCAGCTCTCATAGCTAGACTTCTTCTCCTTATTTGCACGGTGCTTTGTGCTTCTTTTAAAAATCTAGCCCTAGTATTTTAAGTTATGAACTCTTCCTGTTGATGCTGTGGATTCTGTTTTTTTTTTCACTTGTTTCCATAGCATTATTGTATGTGAACAGTTGTTTTATTATGCGAGGAAGCGCCGGAGCGCTTCCATTTGGAACAAGGCAGCTGGCCTTGGAGGAGGGCAAGTTGTGGCAATCACACCTGGGGGGACTTCATGTTATGAAATTTGGGTGTTGGGGGGAGGAGGGTGGGACTTAGGTGCTGTTGCTAGGTGGGAGGATTATTTTTTATGATAAATAAATGGCAAGGGGAGACTGTGGCCAGTTGTGGAGGTAGGCGGTTTGTGCCAGTCACCCATCATGGGAGTTTTTTTTTTTTTTTAATTAAAGCTTCAAGTGTTGGTGCTGGGGAGAGAAGGGGGAGTAGATTTCATCCAGAGGGTGGGGGGATGGGGTTGTTTTTAACATGATTGGGCTGGGGAGGAGGGTGGGGTATTGCTTTTTACTCTCCCCCTCCCCCCAACAGGTACATGAATAATGAATATGAATTCTGAATATTTGGGGCCCTGACTAAGAATATTCAGCCAAATATTTGAAATAAGTTATTCACCCACCCCCTAGTAAGCATCTCTATCTCTTTGCACATATATTGTTTTACAGCTCATTGTGACCTTGCTAACAAGCCAGTAAAATCAAATACTTTCATCTGACTTTTAAATTGCTTTCCTATTTCGGGTTCACCTTAGCCCAAACCTGGAAGACCATGGTAGGGCTGGTTCCTTCTTCCTCTGGGTTGTAGTATAGATGAAGCACACTGACGAGTCTTGAAAAAGATGAAACATGTCAGTGTCAGTGGCTCAGCAGGTAGCACACTCACCTCTGAGGCTGGGAGATCAGAAGGCTGTGGGTTCTATCCCCACACCAGGCACTTGGGTTAATATCACAATACTGACACTGTAGTGCAGCATGAGGGGGGTGCTGCATTCCTGAGGTGCTGTCATTCAGATGAGACATTAAACCGAGGTCCCATCTGCCTGTTTAGGTGGATGTTAAAGATCCCATGACACTGCTCAAAAAGAGTAGGGGCATTTTTTTATTCATAACTGAAAAGAACACATAAACAAAACAGTATTTCTTCATACAAAAGCATAAAAGGGAGAAAACACAACACAGGAAAGTATTACTTCATACTATAAACTGAAAACAGAAATAAAACACTGTAAGGAAAAAACCCACCCTCTCCCTATGAAAAGAGTAGGAAAAATGTCTTACATAACAAAAAAGAAAGGACAATCAAATCAGAAATTTCCCATACAAAATCAGAAAAGGAGAAAACATAATTACAAAAGAGTATGACGTCATCCAACAAATTTGAAACAGAACAAAATAAGCTGACCCCCTTCTCTCACTACTACAAGAGTGGGTAAAAGTCGATTTCAAAACTCAAAAAACAAACACAAAAAAAATAGGACAATATACAGAATCATAAGAAATGAAAAGAAAAAAAAACATACATAAGCAGTACAACATATCAGAAACCCCAAACTAAAGATAATAAGAAAAAACACAGGATAACTGGAGAACCCAGACTATATCCGAGTAATGGACTGCCACCAAGATTGATAAATCTGAACAGACACTGAACAACGCTCCTGAGCCCTCAGTTTACATAAATTCAAAGAAACCTGTTCAAACAACTGTTCTTCAGAGATAAGTTGTTGTCGTAAAGAGAGACCGGAGTGGGTGTTCCAAATGTAATATTTAAAAAAAGTCAAAAACAGCCAAAGCGTAGTTTTATCATGTTTGGTCCATTGATATGGAAGAATACCTAACAACAAAATCTCTGGAGTTAGAGAAAAAAAAATGTGAATCAGACCAACGACCCTGCAGCAACTTCCAAAATCTCTGAATATAGGGACATTCAAAAAAAAAGGTGATCAATTGTCTCAAACCATGAAACACAAGAGCGCCGGGGACAAAACCGTTCATCACTAGGTTTGTGTTTCAGGTTGCCTTTAACATTAAGTTTAGAAGGGAGAGCCAGCCAGTTCACATCCCACATGTGTACAGGAGTACGGGACAACGTAATCATGGTCGAGATCTGCTTAACCTCAACAGGTGACATGCTAGAAAAATGGGGTTGAACTAGAAAAAAAAGCATCCTGAATCAAAAAATACAAATGCTTGCGTGGAACAGAGGAAACCTGATGTCTCGTCAGCCGCCATAACTTAAGTTTACCAAAACAGGATCTGTAAGAAAGAGGTAGATCCACTATTTTCTTTTGCCGGGAAATAACAGCATCAGGCTGCCACTCATGAAGAAAATTACCAAGCCTATCTAAAACCCCGGGCACCCGCACCTTGGATGCCATGAGAAGGAGTGGCCGTAAGCTATGAAAAACAAAAAAACCAAAAAAAGGATACAGGGTTAATCATGTTCAAGCCCCCCTGGGCCACTGGATGATATAAAATACCACTCTTCACAGGGTTCAATCTACTGCCCCAGATACAAGAAAAAAAACAACTATAAACCCGTGTATCTAGAGATGAAGAAAGAGCAAAAACAGCACTCAAATGTAAAAATAAGGACAACAAAAAAGTTTTAACCATAAAAACCCATTTCCGTTTAGACATCCTCCAGCAATTCCAAGAGGTAACTTTTCATTGTGCTTTTGTCAAAAGAAAATCCCAATTAAGGTAAACTAAATCTCCACATCCAAAAAAATAGACCCCAAATTTTACAAGGTTGTAAAACAACTGGAATACCCATAACCTCCCCATGGGTAGCAAAAGCATCACCAAGCAATAGGCATTTGCTTTTTTAAATTAATACAAGACTGAGACATAAAAGCATAAGAAGAAAGCTCTTGATTCGCCAACTGGCATGAATGGGAGTCAGAAATAAATAAAAGCACATCATCGGCATAGTAGGCCAAAGTGTACAATTCCGGGACAGTACTAGAAAAGAAAAGCCCAGAAATAGTGCGAGAATTATTGTATCTATGAAGCAAGGGGGCAAGAGATAAAATATACAGCGCAGGGCTGAGAGGACACCCCTGTCGAACCCCTCTAGCAACCAAATGCCCTTGTCCCATCTAACCGTTAATCAGGGGAACAGTCACAGCAGTGGCATAACAAACCCGCAAAACACCAATAAACTTATCCGGAAACCCAAAGGCAGACAAACAAGACCAGAGAAAGTCATGTGGAACACGATCAAAGACTTTAGCCTGGTCCAGGGAAAACAAAAAACCCGAAAGTCCCCCACCCACCGACCACGTTCTAGGACTTCTCACAACATTATTAAATTATCCATAATGGACCTACCCAGAACAGTACATGCTTGTGAAAGATGAACAGTATTCGTAAGGACGGGTGCAAGCTGCAAACTCAGAAGCTTAGTAAAAATCTTAAAGTCCGAATTTAATAAAGTAATAGGACGCCAATTAATAAGGGATTTCCTATCACCGGTTTTGTATAACAAAATCAACAAACCCACCGACATGGAAGGGGGAACATAGGATGAGGACAATAAACAATTAAAAACTGCCAAAAGTTCCGGCAAAAGGACAGGAGTTAATAATTTGTAAAGCTCATAGGGTAAACCATCCACCCCAGGAGAAGATCCAGATTTGAGGTGAGCAATAAGGTCTAAAAATTCAGTTTGAGAAATGGGGGTACAAAGAGACAATTTCTCCGCTTCAGAAAGTCGAGGTAAACAACTCTGAGAGAACCAGAGAGGAACAGCAGCAGGCTGAGGTGAAAAATCAGGGGCCTGTAGAGAGGAGGCCACATATGAATCCACAGCAGCCAGAATCTCCTCCTTGCTGGAAACAGAAGAGCCATCAGGTAGCCAAAGGCTACGAATCTGTTTGATGTGATGTTGACTCTGGCAGAATTCAAAGGGATTAACAAAGGCAAATTTACCCTGAGTACCAAATCTTTGCTCAACCTCCAATGACTTCAGTCAATTATACTGTAGCGGCAAGTTGTGCCTTTAAATTCCAAATATCCTCAGAATAATCCCCACAAGCAGTACTATGCAGGGAAGAAAGTTGCAACAGGCAAAACCTATGATACACATACAGGTCAGTTTTAAACTTCCCATGTAACCTCCCCAATTTTTGAAAAAACTCACGAATATCAGCCTTCGTTGAAATCCACCATTCCAAAGGGGAATCATACAGGAAAAAGACAGATTTCCTGGTAGCTAAAACAGCCCCAAAAAACCTGATGAATAAGGTCATGCTGTAACAATGTCAAATTCAATCTCCAATAACCCAGACCATGACCAATCCGAGCAAAATTAGAAATCAGTAAGGAAACCAGAACATGATCCGAAGAAACAACCTGGGTCACCTGCTGAACACCCAAAGTACCAGACAAAAATACATAACCAATCCTGGTGGCCAGTGAACCCTTAAAATATGTTTTAGGTGGAATCCTCCCCCCAGTGGTAAAAGCGTCAACCAAGGATGCCTGCAATAATAGGGAGTTCAAACAAGAGACATCACAGAAAATCTTAGTAGTTTTAACCACCTTGTCCGTAAGATACCTGCTGCAATTAAAATCCCCAGGAAAAATAACCTTCCTGTTAGTAAAGAGACAGGGCTGAATCAAATGGTACAAGGTCATATGAGCAGCCTTGGTCTGGGGGGCATAAATATTAATCAAACGAAGGGGCACCGTACCACAATCCACATCTGTCAACTATGCTCTACATCTACCAAGTGGATGAGCTTAGCTGCCGGGTTGGCAACTGCCATTCCAACCCCAGCACAAAGATCCACCCCAGGAGACCAATACATTGTACTCCCACAACCAAGCAGCACTAGCCGCATTCATTTCCGCAGCAGTATGCAAACGAGTAACCTGAAGGAAGATAATATCAAAGGGATGAGTGGAAAAGAAGGAGAAGGTCAAAGTTCTTTTCCACTGTCCACATTCAGTGGTGCAAAAGAAAAATCATACAATGCAGTATCCAGCAGAAAAATCAATCGGGGGCGAGCATAAGGGGGTGTTTTGAGCCAAGCCCTCGTACCCTTGCGTTTTTTCTTAACTTTTGCTATAACTACCTCCTGCAAAATCTCACCCTCTGAATTGCCATCTACCGGGTAAGAAGGTGAAGAGGCTGAATCAGAGCCAGACTCCATATCCACTTCCTCAGCAGGCAGCATTGAAAACTTATTATTCAGAGGAACCACATCCTCCGTCAAAATGGGGGGGGGGCTGTCGAAGAACATTTGTGTCTCGAACTAGTCCTCCTTTTTTTCGGTAGATGAAAATCAGCTCCAGGGGCAAGAGGGAAGCATCACAACAATCTCAGCGGGATGTGAAAACACAACCAGATCAGAAGAGGCAGGCTGTTCAGGAAGCACAGGAATGGGGGAAGTCACCACCAAAGGTGCAGAGGGAGGGGCAGGGGTGACCAAAGCTGGAGCCTCCAACAAAGGGGAAACCAGCTGACCTGGGGGGTCCGGGACAGGAGGAGCCCCAGAATGAAAGGGCGACCAGCTACATTAATATAATAATCCTGGATAGCAAAATCAGAATTAGAAGTGTTACAGGAGGCCCAGGGGCAGACCAAGAAAGAATGAGCTTCATCACACAGGGAACATTTCGGGGGACTGTAACAATGAAAAGCAGAATGCCCAGTTTCACCACATTAAGAATATTTAGACACGTCACAAGTCCTACTAAGGTGCTGGGCTGAACCACATTTATAACAATGGCGCAGCTGGCCAGGGTAAAAAATTAAACCCTTATCCCGACCTAAGCAAAAACAATTGGGAAGATGAGATAGACCAGAATCCCCCTGAAAAAGGTTAATCTTGAAATGCCAACCCCCATTCCAAAATCCTTCCTCATCCATAATGGGCTCAGAATTGCCCGGAATCTTGCAGCGTTTCTCTAGCCAGTAAATTCTATCAGTCACATTAACCCCCTCATTGTGGAATAAAACCGTAATGACTTTAAATGTTTGTTTAGTCAAAGGGATCACCTGGAAGTCCTGCCACAGAGGGTTAGTCTTGAGCTGAGCATAACGAATTCAAAAGGTGTCCAGAAAATCCTCAGAATGGAAACTAACATCACAGGAGTTCTCTCCCAGAGCATGAATGAGGGCATACACCTGGGCAGGGAAAAAGCCCATAGATTGTTTCAAAAGCATTTTCCCTACATAGAAACGATTAGGAAGATTCTCAGAGTGACCCAAAAAACGAAGGCGAACAGCGTTTCGTCATTTGGCCAACTCAACCGGGGCATGGAAAAAACTGGAGAAAGTAGGAGTAGCAGAGTTCTTTGCAGAAAGACCATCAGGATCCGCACCGGAGTCATTCAACACAGGGGTAGAGTCCGAGGCAACAGAGGAAGCCCCAGGAGCCTCTGTAGATGTGGAAGAGTTAAGGGGAAAAATAGTAGGAGCTTCCTGACCAGGGATCTGGTGCAGGTCAGGGAAGTCTCCACTTGGCTCCACCAAATCCACGTCTATGGGCCGGGAAACCGGACTGTGAGCAATACCAGCAACAGGGACAGCAGGGTCAGAAACCCAAGACCCGTCCGGCTCCTGACGCCAACCAGCTCTCACCAAAGCTTTCTCTAGGGACCAATCAACCCCATGAACTTAGGGCCAGCATCAACAACAGGGGACCTCCGTATTGGGGTAGAAGCCTCCAGAGAAAGGATTTTTGGGCAAAACAGACGTACCCTCAGGCGAGGCACTCACCCCTCACTTCCACTTCTTGTCTTCAGGACCCAAAGAGCCAGATGCCAGAAAATCAGGAGGTGCAGAAGTATCCCAATTGGAAAAATCCAAAGGAAGCAAAATTGTAGTGGAATCTGCACCAGGGAGAGGAACAGGAGCATCAGACAGGCCGCGTTCCATCTCCTCTTCTGCCAGCATCTAAGCCACCTGGGGAGAAGAGACCAAACCAGTCTCTACCAGAACATCAGAGTCAGAGCCAAACTGCTAGAAACAGGAACGGTACGTTAAGCCAATAAAGGCTCCCGTTTGGCGATAACATCGAGAAGCTGTCATTTCTGAAATTCAAGGTCCAAAAATAAATCATCCACAACATCTTGCGATGTCATAAAAACCTTCTGTGACAACTGAGGTTGCTGGAAGCCCATCAAATCATACAACTGTGCAGCTCCTAAGGAAACAGAGACCAAGGGGGGAGCTAACCGCTCAGCTCCTTCCACCTCCAGCACCGGACTGCCGATCTCCTCCTCCATCTCCGTGACAAGCAGCACCCCTACCACAGAGTAGGGGAAGTTCCCCGATGCCCTGGCCAAATTACCCTCATTCACTAAAAATACCACCAACAGCTTACTCTGGTTCAAGGTCAGTTGGCATTTCATCTGTATCCCCCTTCCCCTTGGTCGTGCCTGAAAATAGGCAGAAGCTGCCTAGTGCACTTACCTGGTCAACAAAAACTAAATAAATAAAATGTCTGTGTCTTCTATTCTCACCCTTTGCAAATTGCATGACAGGCCATTTGGCACCATAAACTTCTGCCTAAAGCAGACCTAACTCTTCCCAAGTAGTCACGCTCAGACACTCAGGTGCTTATTATGGGTTTTTAAAGCAAGTACAGTGTAAAGCTAGTACAATGTAAAGGTAGTCTGTGTCCTCTGTTACCAGAGGCTTATCTTATTCCCCTGGTCAGAGAGGGATGCAGTTGAGAAGGTTGGGAGAGACAGAAAGGAGAGGGCTGAAAAACAACAGTGGGCAAGTGATGAGATGGGAGAAAGTGTGAAGTTGGTGGATCTCAAGGTTGGGGAAAAGATGTCCAGATGGGTGGAAAACTGGCTGAGGGACAGAACCCACAGGGTAGTTGTGGGCGGAGAGTTATCTGGCACCAGAGAGGTAACCAGTGGGGTCCCATAGAGTTTGGTGCTGGGGCCGGTGTTGTTCAATGTCTTCATCAGTGACATTGGGGATGGCATTAAAGACAAAATGTGCCTATTCATGGATGACACGAAGCTCTGTGGGAGAGTGGACACAGCTGAAGGGATACAGGACCTACAGGAAAATCTGGAAAGGGGGGGGAAGTGGTCCAGGATCTGGCAGCTTGGCTTCAATGCCAAGAAATGCAAAGTTATGCATATTGGAGCCAAGAATCCCAGGACAAAGTACTACCTGGGTGGAGTCCGAGTATCTGCATCAGAGGAGGAGGAGAAGGACCTGGGAGTGATGATCACTAGTGACCTGAAGCACTCCACGCAGTGCAAGAAAGCAGCAGCAAAGGTAAACAAGATGCTGGGATGCATATCTACGGGATCAGTAGTAGGAGAGAGGAGGTATGCTGCCCTTGTACAGATCACTTTAAGAGAGACTGGGATTGGCATAGAGGAAGGTAAGGATCACGGGGAGGGAGGATGGGAGGAGTGGGGAGGGAGGGAGGACAGTGACATTAGCTCAAGCTGTGGACCCTGCAATATGAGCAGACTTGATAAACCAAATGGCCTTCTTCTGCTGGCTTGTTCATATGTTTGTGAATCTCACCCCCACCTCACCAGGCCTTATCCTAGCAGTCTGTACAGTCCAGCCTGCAACATACACCCCCCAACACACACACCCCCCTTCACACCCTATAGCTGACTGCTGTGGTAATGTACCACACCCTGAAATGGCAACCACCAGAGATGTAATAAGCAATATTAAACTGGGAGCATTAAATAATTTCATAGAATCGTAGAAATGTGATGGCAGAAAAGGACCCTCTTGACCCATCGATTCTGCCCCTTACCCCCTCCCTACTTGCCCCCCTCACCCAGAGATCCCCCTCCACCCCCTGGTCACCCTCTTGTGTCTGTCCCATGCCCTTTTGAATCCCTCCACCATTTTGACCCCCGCCACCTCCTCCAGCAGATTGTTCCAGGGCGCCACCACCCTCTCAGTGAAGTAACGTCCCCTCACATTTCCCCTAAACCTTCCTCCCTCCATCCTTAGACTATGGCCACCAGTTCTAGCACCTACCTTTCCTGTGAATAAGCTCCCCCTACTTTATTAATCCCCTTCATGTACTTAAACATTTCTGTCATGTCCCCCTCTCCCCTCTGGTCTCTAGTGGGGACAACTCCAACTCCCTCAGCCTCTTCTCGTAGGGCTTCCCTTTTATCCCATGCGCCATCTTAGTGGCCCTTCACTATACCTTTTCAGTCCCATCTATGACGTTGCATAGGTGAGGTCTCCAGAATTGAACCCATACTCCAGGTGAGGCCTCACCATGGATTTGTAAAGTAGTATCAGCACCTCCCTCTTCCTGCTTGTTATACCTCTCCCTGTGCACACCAGCATTCTATTCGCTTTGCCCACCGCCTTGTTACATTGGGTCCCTACCTAAAGGTTATCTGAAATTATGATCCCCAGATCCCTTTCCGCTCAGTTGCCTTTACCACCCCGGTGTGTAATTAGCTTGCAGGTTATTCCGCCCCATGATGTGCATGACTGTGCATTTTTGGCATTGAATTTCAGCTGCCATGTTACCGACCACCCCTTCAGCAACCTTAGATCTTCCCTCATAGCCTCCACTCCCCCTGGGGTGTCCGCATTATTGCAGATCTTCGTATTATCTGCAAATAGGCAGACCTTCCCATGCAGCCCCTCTGCTATGTTGCTTATATATATGTTAAACAGGATGGGTCCCAGCACCAACCCCTGGGGGACCCCACTCATCATCCCTACCTCCCTGGAATGTACCCCATTTACCACCACCCTCTGGCTTCTACCCATCAGTCAGTTCTCCACCCAACTTGTTATTTTCTGTCTCACCCCCAAACTTTCCAGCTTATTTACCAGCCTTCTGTGGGGCACAGTGTTGAAGGCCTTCCCGAAGTCCAGATAGGCCATGTCCACTGCCCCTCCCTGATCAGCCACCCTCGTCACACATTCGAAGAACCCAATCAGGTTCATCTGGCATGACTTCCTTTGTGTGAAGCCCTTCTGATGGATGTTCTGCAACCCACTTTCCACCAAGTAGCTGACCACCCTTTCCTTTAATGTTGCCTCCATCACCTTCCCCACCACCGAGGTGAGGCTGACCGGGTGATAAGTGCCCGGCTCCTCCCTGCTGTCACTCTTATGAAGTGACACCACGTCTGCCCTCTTCCAGTCTATTGGTACCCACCCTGTACACAGGGACAAGTTAAACAACCTCACTAGGGGTGCAGCTAGCTCCTCCCTTAGTTCCCGGAGCACCCTAGGATGCAGGGTGTCTGTACCCATAGCCTTGTCTACCCTGAACCTACCTACCTAATTCCTCTCTGACCCTGTCCTCATTTATCAGGCAAGGATCCATCCTTATGTCATCCCTTCCCCTCTCCCTTAACACTGGCCCCCTTCCCTCCTCCTCCACCATGAAGACTGAGCAGAAGTACCTATTTAGTACCTCTGCCTTCTCGAAGTCCCCTTCCACTTGTACTCCCCTTTACCCTTACAATCCCCTGTCTTGCTTTCCTCTTCTCCCCTATATACCAAAAAAAAGTTTTATCAGCCCTTTTGACCTGCTTAGCAATTCTCTGCTTCGTTTCTGCTTTTGCCTTCCTAAGCTTCTGCCTCGACACCCTTAGCTTCCCCTTGTAAATTTTCCGTCTTCATCCCCTGTGTCCTCTTATATGCTCTGAATGCCCTTTTCCCTCTCCCGTATTGCCCCTTCACTTCCCTGGTGAACCAAAGCAGCCTCCTTCTCCTTCTGTTCTTCCTCATCTTCCTTATGCATATTTCCGTACCATTTAGTAACCCCCCCTTAATCGAATTCCCTAATTCTTCCACTTCCCCTATTTCCTCCTTCCCCTCCATTTCATTTCTTGAAAATCTCCCTCATTCTAGCAAAATCTGTCCGCCTGAAGTTCAGGACCTCTGTGATGATTTGACTCGCTTTGTTCCCCGTCCTAACCTTGAAGCTCACTGTATTATGGTCACTTGCACCTAAGTTGATTCCCACTCCCACTCCTTCCACACTATCCCCATTGGTGAGGACCACATAAAGTATGCTGTCACCTCTAGTGGGTTCTCTAACCAGCTGTTGCAGGAAAGCTACCTGGAGGGACTTGAGGATCTCTCTGCTTCTAGCCAACCTAGCTGATGGGATATCCTAGTCCACATCTAGGGGGTTAAGGTCACCCACCAGCAGAATCCCCCCCTTGAGCACATCCATCGAACCTCTTGCAACATCTGCCTATCTATTTCCTTCCCCTACATTGGAGGTCTATAAGCCACCCCCAGCCTTACTGATGCCCCAGACCATTTTTCTAGCATGACCCACAAGATTTCTGCCTCCCCTTGCTTCTCCTGCCCTTCTGTAGCCTTACCGACTCTCACAATACTGTCAGTTTATATACCACCCAAATACCCAAACACTGGCCTTTATAAAGTCTTGGATTACCTAAAAGCCCCAAAACACATCACTGAGGCAATTATATTTGGTGACTTCAATATAAACTGGTTGTCAGCTTCCTCAGGCCCCATAAAAGATGCACTATTGGTGCTACATCTTTCTCAACTTGTCAGCTCTCCCACAAGAATTAACTACAAAACTGGGACAAGTACCAGTTTCGACTGAGTAATCTCAAACCGCCCTGACCAGATCTTCAATGTAACTGTGCACCTTGACTCTCTAAGTGACCACTCCCCTGTCACTTGTAGCTGGACCAACAAATTCCAATCCCCACCGCCTCTGACTACGTTCAGCAGAGTGCTTATACATGGCCGACACAAGCACCTAAAACAACACCTTCGCTGTCAGGACTGGTCTCTACTGGACTCCTCTGCTGACACTAATGAAGCCCTTCGGCACTTTATCAGTACTTTCAACGCCGCCTGTGATGTATATGCACCACTCAAGAAAATGAAGGTGCGCGGCACTGTACATACCTGGATTACCTCTGATCTTCTTGCTACCATCAAAATGAGGGACCACCTCTGGAACTGTGCTAAATCATCGGGCAAACCCCAAGACTGTCAAGCCTATAAAGCTGCAAGAAATTCCTGCACTCGGGCCATCCGAAGAGTGAAAAGCAATCACCATAGGGAGCAGCTTACCAACAGCTGGGGTGATAGCAGGAAATTCTGGTCAAATATTAAAGATACAACTGGAAAAGGCCCAAAAAAGGCACCAACTATGATAAACCTCGACGGCTCCTGCATACAGGATCCACTCCAAATTGCAAATTCTTTCAATGATTCCTTTACCGATCTTAGCAATGTCCTACCACAAGATTTCTTTGATGATACCACCTTAAAGTCTACGCACCAGCAGGAGAACAAGACAAATGATCACCCTCTTTTCTACTTTAAACACGTCTCTGTTGCCTAAGTCAGGAAACTACCAAGCTAAGTGCTGGGTAAGTCACAGCATAGTGGGGACTCCCTAGACTTCAAAAGAATCACTCTTACCACTGAGGAAGTACTCCCACCTATCACTAAGATCCTTAACCTCTCTCTGTCATTGTCTCAGTTCCCACAGGTTTGGAAAACAGCCATTGTTACACCAGTTCATAAAGCTGGGGACCGTGCGCTACATAGCAGCTATAGGCCTATATCAATCCTCCCTCCCCTTTCAAAAATACTCGGGCACATTGTGCCAACCAGTTAGTGGAGTACCTCAGTGAATACTCCCTGTAGTGTGAACAACATGGTTTTAGAAAAGGGTACAGCACCACCACTGCTCTCCTAGAACTCACCAGTTCTGTCCACCAATCTGTTGACCAGGGCCAAGGCAGTCTTGTGGGGGCAGTCTTTATAGACTTAACCAAGGCCTTCAACACAGTTAATCACCAGCTCCTCCTTAATCAACTCTCTCTAACTGGCCTCTCCCCTCATTCACTGTACTGGTTTACAAGCTATCTTGGAGATAGATCACAATGCGTGAAGATTTCCAAAGCTATCTCAGACCAAAAACCAGTTCGGTCTTGTGTACCCCAGGGCTCAATTCTGGGTGCCCTGCTATTCAGCATCTTCATTAACAATTTACCATCTGCCTGCCACCTGCGCACACTGCTCTATGCGGACAACGCTGTCATTTTTGCAAGCCATCCTGGCCTGCACGTGCTTGAAAGCAACCTACAGAATGGTTTCCTGGATGTTGAGCACTGGTTCTCCAAACAGAAACTAGTGCTAAACTACAAGAAGACAAAAGTCCTGCTGTTCTCCTCTGCCCACAGTCGATACAGTGGACATGCTCTCACTATCAGAAATAGCCAAGATCACCCCCTTGAACAAATACAGCACTTCAGGTACCTTGGGGTCACCCTAGATAGTCACCTCACCTATACACCCCACATCGAAAATGTAGCCAGAGCCGTAATGCTAGGATTGGTCTTCTCTATCGACTCAGAAAGTGTCTAGCACCTGAAGCTCTCAATCTGGTGATTCAGTGTTCGGTGCTCTCTGTTATCGATGATGGTCTTGTCATTTATGGAGCTGTTACCAATACTGCTCTCAGAAGGCTCACTTTTGAGCTAAACAAGGCTTGTAGACTCCAAATGGGGGCATCCCACCTCACCCACACCTGTGATCCCTATAAACAGACTGGATAGCTCAATCTATCTAGGAGAATTAAATACCACACCTGCCTTCTCACGAAAAAGATTCTACTTGGGTTCATGCTGAAGGGTCTGTGTTGTCTGCTTCACAAATCTCCAAAGACCCAACATACACACACCTCATCCATCGAACTTCTACTAGTCCCACAGTGCTGGACCACGCAGCGCCAACACACCTTTGGTAGCAGAGCGCCTTCCTGGTTCAATTGACTCCCCAGTAGTCTAGCTACCTTTCCTAAACTTGGAGAGTTCAAACATAAGCTCCCAACTCCCCTTCTAACTGAAAACTCCTGTGATTGCTCCACCTAATTTCCAGGTCCCTTTCAGGACCTCCACTAATCCACCCCCCCCCTTCTTGGACCTCCCCTCACTGACACCTCTATCACCCCCATCTTACCACCCTCCTCCCTGCCTTTGTCCCTCTCCCTATCTCCCTCCCCTTTCTAAGACTCTTTCCTCCCCACTATAGTAGTTGTAACTTTACAAGGCTGCCTGGCTGCTCCCCTCCTTCCTGGTTCTTCCTCCCCCCTTTACTTTCTTCCCTCTGCCTCTAATCAGGTTTTGCTTAATGTGTATAAAACCGAAGCTTAATTGTCATTTACTATAATGTAAACACATGTACATCTGCTCTGAAATATTCTGAATGATTTGTCTGTTTCCCTGCAACTGTTTGTGACCCTCCCTACTGATGTGGAACCTTTGTAAATAAGCTGCCTGGCGCTCAAAGGTACTTGTAATCCTAGAATGAATAAATAAAAAATAAATAAATAATGTCCTTTCTGATGTACAGTGCAACCCCCTCCTTTCTGCCAGCCCTGTCCTTCTGGAAAAGCCTGTACCCTAGGATACCTACTTCCCATGTCTGACGCTCAGACCACTAGGTCTCCGTTATGGCTACAATATCCAGGCCCTCTCCCACCATCATAGCCTCTAAGGCCACCATTTTGTTCCCTAAGCGTCTGGCATTTGTGGAAAGCCCTTTCCACCATTTACCCCCCCTTTGTAAAATGGGTAGGGAAAAACGCTGTGTCCTGATTGGTTGAGAGGGTTCAGAACCTAGTTTCTTACAGGTAGACAACCACCAAGTCGGAAGTCCATTTTGCAGCCAGGACACAGTGCACCTAGATATTCACGTCCATAGAATTATTAATGTTCATGCCTACCAGAAAATTTTAGAAAAGGGTTTCTGGCAGCCATGTTTGTGAGACAAAATATCTTAACATAAGTGCCATAACAAAAAAAAAAAAAAGACAAAATGATATGATATTTTAAAAGTTATCACCACCACCCACGACCCTTCACAAACCTGACGGTTAAAAACACAGCATGTAAACACTTTACTCACAGTTTCTTGCATGTCTATATCATCTTTGTGTTGTGGGCCTGCAATCCTTGATCGCCATTTGCCTCCAAAGGTAACCATAGGGTGTCCTGTGAATGTGGCGACTGTGACTGAGCGACTGCAAAAAGGGCAACTCAATCACGGCGCCTGTGTTCTGGGCTACCTGGCAGGGTAGCGACAGGACACAGGGGTAGGCGAATATGGCGACAGGATGTTTATATGTATACACGTGTGGGGGGGGGACCACACCGCATGACGGGCCGAAGGGTAGGGAGGGTATGTGGGAGATAGTGTGGCAGTCAGCTGCTGAGCTGGCCATGTGATGTGGTGGGTAGGGTGGCAGGCTGGGGCTGGGATGGTGCCGGGTTCAGTTCTGGGGTGTGGATCGCATTTAGTGTCGGGCCACTTTTTTTTTATTTATTTTTTTTAAGTTTTACACACTCCGACATGTACCCCTGGAGTTGAGTATCTTTAATTGGGGT
Organism: Neoceratodus forsteri; assembly: GCA_016271365.2. Classification (NCBI taxonomy): domain Eukaryota; kingdom Metazoa; phylum Chordata; order Ceratodontiformes; family Ceratodontidae; genus Neoceratodus; species Neoceratodus forsteri. The sequence continues at coordinate 78,503,242 of JADMNL010000034.1, forward strand.
AAAGAGCAGCCCCGCATATCATGTGTCCCCGCTGGTTCCAGTCGCCGTTATTTATTTTCGGCCATGTACACTCACCCAAATGGCGATAGCTGTTTGGCAATCATGTTTATGACATGGAACCAGCCACAGTGTCTTTGAATACCTGTCCCTCCCCGACCCCTGCTCTGCTCCACCACATTGTACGTTTCTTACACAGCCCACCTGTCCATCCAGTAGGTCATCCATCCAGTTAATGCACACAAACAGTTAACTGGTAGTCCCCTCACTGGGAAACCCACTTCCCTTCTAGCCCTTCTCAATGGCAAAAAATTTGGAAAGCTCTTAATACTTGTGTTGCACAGGGTATACTATGACTCAATATAAGATACTAAATAATTTATGTTTTACACCGGCTAAACTTGCTGAAATAGGTAAATTACCCTCCTCTCTCTGTACTAGGTGTGGTCAGGACAAGGGCTATCTCCTACATGTTTTCTGGGCTTGCCCAAAGTGGCGCCACCCTGAGGTTTCATTGAAGCTAAGGCGGATTCCCTATTAGGGCTGTCGGGTTTGTTCACCCCTGAAATACATATTCAGTCTCAGTGATTTTAGTTTGAACGCTGTGAGAGAAAGAATGTACTACATGGCCCTGATCTCCCTTTCCGTGAAGAAAATAGTCCTGCAACATTGGCTTGACCAGGCCCCCATTTCCTTCCGAGAAAGGTTGCAATAATTACTTTTCAGTCTTTGGGTAGAACACATGATAGCTAATCTTCACTTGAACACACAGCAAAGTCCAAACTGTTATAGTAAGTCAACTAGTTGTATTCCAATCCAGTGCATAAACAACAGGCAAATACAGGACGTTCTTACGCTTCACCCTGCCTTCAGGGCTTCATCAGACATCTCTGATGAAGCCCTGAAGGCAGGGTGAAATGTAAGAACATCCAGGCAGCAGGTATTTGCCTGTTGTTTATGCACTGGATTGAAATAAAACTGTTTGAATTACTATAACAGTTTGGACTTTGCTGTCTGTCTGTCTGTCTGTTCGAGTGGTGAGTGCACCTACCTCAGTTCATTGTGAATTACACGGCTTCCTGGGTTGCACCCCTTCCCAGTGCTCCACCTCCTCATGTTTAACAGATCACTAATCTTCGTCATCAAGTTAGGCACTGTTTGTTAAAAGATGAGGTAAGTTACGTACCCTGTACACTACGTCAGATTTATAGTTCTTGCTTGTCCATTATGTACTGTCTCTTGTAGGGGGTCAGCTCGATTGTTGGGTGATTTGTCAGTTTGTTATACAGTTTCTTCCATTCTTTGTGCAGATCGTACTTGGTCTTCATTCTTCCTTGGTCGATCTGCTGGGGTGGGACGAGGGGGAGGGGGACATGGTTGAAGTTGGCCTGACTGTTTTGCTGTTCATTGTTTATGTCTTGTTCTGTATTTTTCTTGAAATTAATAAAGCTTATTAAATTTATTAAAAAAAAAAATTAACTAGTAGTTCAAGTATTCAGCTGGAATTTTAAATCAAATGCAGTGGCATGTACTGAGCGGTGCCACGCTGCCTGCTGCAGCAGCCATTACGTGATCGATCTCCACGTTGTGCTCTGTAGCACTGTAATGCTACAGAAATGGCTGTGACTTTCACACGTCTGGCTAATTTAATCAAATGAATTTCTGGGGCACTCAGAGAGGTTCTAATGAAGTAGTGCTCCACAGTAACAGAGCTATGCTCTCCCATGACAGCCTCCCCAGCACTGTGCACAGCATGGAAGCATTCCCTGGCGCCCACCCTGAGCAGCTTATCATTGAAGGTTTGGGTAGCTCTCGGGGTCTGTGGACTTTGAAAAAATATTAAACAGCTGTTCTTCTGTCTCTGAAGCCCAAAGTTTGGATGGTATTTTTTTTAACAATTTATTTACCCAGGAAAGACCGAATGAGATGCAAAATCTCATTTTCAGTGAGGTCCTGCTTCTGCCCATTTCCACAGGAAAGAGGGCTGACATACCGGGAGGTTAAGTGACTTGTTCAAGGCTAAAAAGTGAAAATTCAGCTCTGGTTGCTTTTGAACCGGTGAGCTCCTTTGAGATGTAATTTGAGGCAGTTATGTCATTTGTATGTAAGCAAACTATATAACCAATGGCTGGCTACTGTACATTACCATCCTGAGTAGGGGGTTATGAGGACACCTCACAATCAAGTTTCTTCTGACTGTTGTTTCTCTTTTTCTGTTGCAGGGAGTCGCCTGTTGACTGCAGCATCAGCAAATGTAACAAAATGCTTAGCGGGACAGAGACCAATCCAATGGGTTACGGCAGCTACATGGATGAAAAGAACGGCCCCCCTTCCCCCAACATGACGACCAATGAGAGGAGAGTAATTGTTCCCGCAGGTACTGCTCCTTCCCAGAATTCTTTCTGTCAGTCTCCCTCACACCACTCCTATCTTTATTCTCGTTGCCTTCTGTCATGTCCGTATTTTGTTTATATTCCTTTCTCTCTCCTTTTTTTTATTCCTCCTTTACTTTTAGCCACTTTCGCCACCAATCAAAGAACTCTTACCAGGTAAAATTGAAATCTCAGCTAGCCCAAATTACTGGGTCCGTCTGGTGCAGCAGCCAAAACCCTGAAAATAAGGAAGACTTCTCCACAAGGTCTGCAGATTGTACAGATTGTCACTGTTAAGTCTAAGTCCCCAAGCTGTGGTTAACATTGCTGCGATTGCATCCAGTTGCAGAAAATGTGAAAAATGTGAGCCGCCCCATGGCAACCTGACAAGATCTCCATTGTCCAAAATAAAGTCCAAGTCATTTGCTGTGCAAAGCACTGTTTGCCTTCCTCTTTTTCTTTAACCTTATGTTCCTGATCCTTTCCTTTCATTTTCTGTTCCTCTTGTTTCCTGCTTCACAGCTGAGTTTTGTGATACATGTGATGCATGTTTGTAAAGTTTTAGTATGCACTATTGTGGCATCGGGTACGCACGGATCACACATACCTGCCCCTCATAGCTCCACACCAGCAGACAGGCACAAGGTGCATGGTATGCACTTCCATGCACCTTTGCAGGGTGCCTGTCTGTGCCCCCTACCAGTGCACAGCTTTGTAGGGGGGGGTTGAATCAAGGGATGCAAGTGGGGATCCAACTGGATTCCCCTTCTGGGTCCCAGAGTGGAGTACAAGCATGAGCAGGGGATTCTGGGAAGGCATGGGACTAAAAACATGTCAGAATATGGGTGATTGCCCAAATGGCTGCCCCAGCCTTCCCTGTCAGCCTGGTGAGCTGAGGCAGCATCATAAAGGGGGTGTGGGTCTCCTGCAGCTTGTGCGGTTTAACTGGGTGGCACACAATGGATATGACAGGGTTCCTGCTGCTGTATCCTGTGCCCTCCTCATCCAGCACTCCACACCTTCGTAAATGATATGGAGTGTCGGGCATGCTCACCGACATGCCCCCAGACCGACCGTGTGCATAGCTGTGGCACTAGCTAGGGATCCTGTGGGGAAAGGGTGCATGTCCCTTTCATGAATATGCACAGGGGTCTGCAGGACCCCTGATTCTTGGCATTTAGAAGGAGGGTTGGCTACACGTCACAGATCTGCGGCATATAAACTGCCCCCCAATGCTTAGGAACTAATATTATTACGTTTTATTTGTGAGAAATGGATACACGATTGAGTCAAGGACTTAGTTACAATGGTTTCCAGTTCCAACAGGATCTGGTTACAATTACTGGGTATCAAACTGGTTAAGGGATAAAAGGCAAAGGGTGGTGGTAAACGGTAGCCACTCGGGTGATAGGAGGGTGACTAGTGGTGTGCCAAGGGTTCGTTGCTGAGACCAGTCCTCTTCAGTGTCTTCATATGCGACACTGCAGAGGAGCTTGAGGGTAAGGTGTGTATCTTTGTGGATGATGCAAAATCTGCAACAGGGTTGACACTCAAAAAGGGGTGGAGAGAATGTAAAGGGATCTGAGGAAACTAGAAGAATGGACTAGGGGGTGGCAGCTGGGTTTGAATGCCAAAAAGTACATGGCTATGCACTTAGGACTGTGGAACCTAGGGGCTGTGTATAAGATGGGGGGAGTAGAACTTACAGTCACCAAGGAGAACGAGGCCTAGAGGGTCATCACATCTGATGACGTCAGGGTAGCTGGGATTTGTGACAAAGCAGAGGGAAAGTCTAGTAGGATGCTGTGATACAGTGGGAGACTCATTTCTAGCAGGAGGAGGGAAGTAGTACTGCTGTTGTATTGCTCACTGCTGAGGCCCCCCCGGAGTACTGTGGCCAGTCCCGGAGGCTGCACCTCCATATGGACATTGAATGGGTAGAGGCAGTACAGAGGAGGGTAACCAAAATGGTGAGAGGGTTGCATGAGAAGCCACATGAGGAAAGGCTGCAGGAACTCCACGTGCTCTCCCCCGAAGAGAGGAGAGTGAGAGGGGACATGACTGAAACCAACAAGTACAGGTGTGAACAAGGTGCCAGTGGAGGGTCCGTTTCAGAGAATGGAAGTGCTAGAACAAGGGGGCATGCAATGAAGCTAAAGGGGGGAAGTGTAGGAGAGATGTGTGGACATACTTCTTCATGGAAAGAGTAGTGGATGACTGGAACAGCCTGCCAGAGGAGGTAGTGGGGGTAAAGACTGTGGGGAGCTTCCAGCAGATGTGGGATAGGCACAGGGGCATATTAGGTAGAGGAACGGGGGTCAGGGACTGACCATTATCACTAACTGGGTCAGTGGTGATGGAATAGGCAGGAACAAGGGGCAGACTGAATGGGCCGAAAGGTCCTATTTTGGTTACAAAATCTATGTTTCTAATTAGAGAAAGGTACATGTTGGACAGTGGAATATAGTACAAATACACATTTTCAACTGAATATTATTTTTCTTACCTGGTTATGCACGCATACACATTCTCTAGCTCCCTGACTGTGTTAGGCAGGGCCTGCATAGCTATTTATGGGTTTGGCTCCGCTCTTTGAATATATAATTCCTCATGATTTGTCATGGAATATTTTAGCTATATTCTTAATTCCCCAGGTTTTTTGTTCTGTAGTTACTGTAATATTTTAGCCATTGTGGTTAAAGGGACACTGACAACCATTTTGGTATCATATTATTTCAAGGAAAAAACTCACATTTTATAATGACTGACCTTATCTAAAATCCTTTGATGTTGCTGGTTGTTTCATTAGCTCCCTTTCTTAGTAAAACGGAAATAACTGCTAATGGTATAATCACACCCAGCCTTCTTTTGTTTGTAATCTTTGATCTACTATTATTGCACACTTCCTGAACTTTAGGAACACCCCTAAACAGTGCAGCCACTCATGGTTCTCTGCTCCGACTGCATCAGGAGTGGCTAGACTGTGTTGGGAGTGATCCCAGCTCCAGGACAGGTGCAGTGGGAGTTGATCAAGGCCTGTAAACAAACGTGTTTGTGTGGTAACACCAGTATGGTAGGCAGCCTGTTTTTCACTTTTAAGAAGGAATCTGAATCAAATGGACCAGTTACATCAGCAAATTTTACAGAATGTGAGCAGTCATTAAAAGTGTTTTTTATTTTAACTAGAGACACTTTGGGGCCTAAGGGGGTTGACAGTGTCCCTCTAATTCACCATGTTTTTTTATTTTTATTTATTTATTCATTCTCAGATAAAAGCATACGATCTTGAAAATGCTTGGTAAGGAAATACAAAGAAGTGTTACACAAGCAATATTAGTAGGAGAATGTAATTCCTAATCCTGTTACACATATAGAATAACATCTATAACGTGTTACTCCAGCTGATATCAGATGAGGGGATGTGGCATGACCATGGAGATTAGAACAAGAAAAGTTGGGAAAGGCTGATCCGTTGGTGCAGCAGTAGCAGTTCTGCTTGCAACTCTGGTAACCTGGGATCGGGTGCAATCTCAGGTGATGCAGGCCGGCCAGAGAGAGGAGGACTGAGCACCCCTGAGGATACGCACCTCGTCCGGGGAAGGTGGGACATGCACCCCGCTGTGCTCCCACCAACTGAGTGACCACAGGTGATGGTACAAATGCAGCCTTGAAGAGAGAGAGAGTGGGCACTTCCTGACTGTGACATGATCATGCAGGTGTATTCACTTCATTGCAGTCCATACCAAGGAAGCATCCAGGGGAAGGAAGTACATGGAAAAGACTGCCGACTGAGGTAGTATGATGTGGCATCCTAGCACAGGTCCTGCACTGCCTACTGGGTTTCCCAGCTGACCACATCAATGCAAAAGTCTCCCTCAGGCTTGGGGAACTGTGTAGAGCTCCGCCTTAGGGGGCAAACTGTGGGGCACTGTAACAGGTGGGTGAGTAAGCCCCAGAGAGAACAGGTGACAGGGCTGCGGAAGATGCTGCAGATGAAGGGACAAGGAGCAAAAAAATTAAGAAAACAGGAGTCTTGAAAGTCTTTGTAAATGCAGCCGGCACATTAGCACGAGCGAGTGATGATAGGGTCATAAAGCCTATATAATTGATAGGCTGATATAGCCCAGATTTAGTGATCCCTTGCAGGAAAACATTATGGTTGACAGCAAGAAAATACTCATATGACAAAAAAATTAGTATGTTCTACAGAATTTCATATTACAAGTTGTTCTTTTTCCAAGTGTTGGTTAGCAACAACATAACAGAGTCTCTCTTGAGGTAAGACCTGTGCTAACATGCAATTTTCTTGAGTTGTATGAGGGAAAATGAAGAGACACTCCCCATATGCTTAAAGAAAATTTGTTAAACCATTTAAAGCACCTTTCCCTGTAAAGCTCCCTGAAGGATGCATTTTTCGTTTGCACATTGGTTATATTTTTCTGTATTTTGTACTTTCCCCATGAGTAACTAATGGGAAGATGCCATTTCTATTCTTTATTAAATGTTATCATTCTAATAAGCTGTAATATCAGGATACCAGGAGGCAGTATAGCGTGGTGATTAAAGACACGGAGCTGCAAACCTGGAGATCTGGGTTTGAATCCCATCAGCCTCCACTTGCATACTGTGTGACCTTGAGCAAGTCAATTAACTTCCTTGAGCTCCCAGGTTACACCTGGAAACAAGCTTTGGCTTAGTGTGCCTTTCCCGGTTAAACAATGTCCCTCCCAACATGTTACACCTCTCTGCCAGTTATCAGTTGTGAGTAATGTTTTGCTTACAAAATGATAAATAAAAAGTTAAAAAGAAGAGGACGTCTCTGCTCCCAGAGTATCTAAACTGCACACAATATCTCGTCATTGAGATGGTTCTGTGAGGAGTACGAGGAGCACTATAAATACATACAGTAGTTTTTCACTCAGCTTGCATTGCTGGCATTAGTAAACAGTAAGAGCTAAAGATGGGTAAGCATCATTTTTTAACTGCTGGGTGGTGAACTTTCCAGCACCAGTTATTACGTTTGGCCTTGTAATGGGGTGGCAAAACCAACACTGTGTGCAGAATTAACAATGTGCATATAGCATGCTCTTCCCAGTACAATGTGGTGAGGGGCAATCTTGTCCTCAACGGACGTACCCACCAAGCACAAACATAACCAAGCCTGGGGAAATAACCGGGTAATATGCCAAATAATGACATTTTTGAATAGGTCCCTGATCCCCGAAACTGATCCCACACTCATCCTGGCCCCTAGCTACACAGGCACATTCCATATCTAAAACCTAATACCCAAGTTACGCAGATGGTTTACTGTTAAATGTATTGAACATGTTCATGTTGGGAAACATAATAAGAAAGTAAACCACTACAGTTATGCCTCCCCATCTCATTTTTGGGGAGCAGCTTGTGCCTGGAATGCTCTGCATTATACTGTGATTGTATTGTTATCATATTTTTCTACTGCATTGCTTTACTGCCTGGACCACCAGCGAACTCTAGATACCACCTTCTCTTGTACTGTCCCAGGTGTCCCAGGTCATACCTGTAAATAGGCATTTAGTTGCCTAGTGTACACCCCAGGTAAAAAAGACAAAACAAACAAATAAAACACAATTTAAACATAGTTACATTCCACATATGTCTCATTTAGGGAGTTGAGGCTCAATTCCCACAGGCCCTGTCCACACTACACTGAAAACTCCCCTCTGTAACGTTACAGAGGGTCCAAACCATTACCGCAATGATTTGCGTTTACACCTATAACATTACAGGAGGCATTTTCGTAACCGTTGTTGAGACTACTTATGAGATGGTTTCAACAACAGTTAATGAAAATGGTTCTGCCTCTGTAACGTTATCAGCTGTAGTGTGGATGCATGAGCGTGTAGCCCCAGCATTGCCCTCAGTGCAGCACGAACTGCATTATGGGATAGAGTGCTGACTGTAACGTTACCAGCTGTAGTGTGGACGCGTGAGCGTGTAGCCCCAGCATTGCCCTCAGTGCAGCACGAACTGCATTATGGGATAGAGTGCTGACTGTAACATTACCAGCTGCAGTGTGGACGCGTGAGCATGTAGGCCCAGCATTGCCCTCAGTGCAGCACGAACTGCATTGTGGGATAGGGTGCCGACTGTAACGTTACCAGCTGTAGTGTGGACATGTGAGCGTGTAGCCCCAGCATTGCCCTCAGTGCAGCATGAACTGCATTATGAGATAGAGTGCTGACTGTAGCGTTACCAGCTGCAGTGTGGACACGTGAGCGTGTAGCTCCAGCCTTGCCCTCAGTGCTGCATGAACTGCATTGTGGGATAGGGTACTGACTGTAACGTTACCAGCTGCAGTGTGGACGCGTGAGCGTGTAGCCCCAGCATTGCCCTCAGTGCAGCACAAACTGCATTGTGGGTTAAGGTGGCAACTGTAACGTTACCAGCTGTAGTGTGGACACATGAGCGTGTAGCCCCAGCACTGTCCTCGGTGCAGCACAAACTACATTGTGGGATAGGGTGCTGACTGTAACGTCACCAGCTGTAGTGTGGACACATGAGCGTGTAGCCCCAGCATTGCCCTCAGTGCAGCACGAACAGCATTGTGGGATAGGGTGTCAACCATGATGGTCACCCGTCACCCACAATGTGGACCGGCTATAACGGTTCTGAACCATTATCATGATGGTTCACTAGCAGTGTGGACACACTGTAACGTTTACCATCTGTAATGGTTTGAGACCGTTACAGGGTTTTAGTGGGTAGTGTGGACAGGGCCATAGTTACACAATAAGAGTTATAGTTACTTTCCACATATCTCTCACATGGTGAGGTGCACCTGAGTTTCCAAACAGTTACACAGTAACAATAATAGTCCACGTATCCCTCACACAATCCCTTTACAGTACAATGGACACACACTCTCTGTCATTGCATGCGGCAGCCAGCCTAATTGGTGAGAGGAGGGTTGTGCTGGTCACCATACGGTCTTCTGTGGCACCAGCTCTTCAGGTAAGATGGGGTGTTGGCAGGGTTGGTTGGCTGGTGCCTGTGGTGTGGAGGGGCGCTAGATGCCACAGAAAGGGTACATTGCTAGTGGGACGGGGATCGGTGGGTGGGGGTGCCACAAGGCGCCAGGGGAGTATTTTATGATACCAGGCCCCATGATCAGAGGGTGGAGGGGACAGCTGTACCCCAGGGAGTTTTTTCATTACAGTGTTCCTGGATCAGAAGGCAGGGGGAGCACTAGCACCAGGGATGCATTCAATTACACCAGAGCTGGTGACCAGAGGGTGGGGGAACCACTAGGCAACTGGGATACATTCAGTTATACCGGGTCTGGTGATCAGAGGGTGGGGGGACCACTAGGCACTAGAGATATATTCCGTTACACTGGAACTGGCAACTGGAGGGTGGGGAGAACCACTAGGCACCAGGGATACATTCAGTTACACTGGGGCTGGAATCAGAGGGTTGGGAGACCATTAGGCACCAGGGATACATTCAGTTACACCAGGGCTGGTGATTGGAAGGTATGGGGTGTCATTAGACACCAGGGAGACTTTTTCTGGGAGCAGGCAATCAGATGGGGCAGGACTGGTTGCAGGGTACAAACCTGCATCTGCTTCCCATGCAAATGTTCCCATAATAGGCATACAAGTGGCCCTTTAGTGACTTGCATGCCCAGTGGGCTCATTTGCATGGGACTGGCTGACTATCACGCCGATACCGGAGCTATTGGTTCTGGTGATGCTGTCCCCTGCACTGCTGGGATCCATGTCAGGGCAGCACGTCTCAGCTTATCGCTGCGCTGACATGCCCCTATATTCTGTTGGATAGCTTTGGTGCACTGACCGACTGAACATAGCATCTTCAGGGTCACGGGCAATGGGCAAGCACAGTGCAAAGCTCTGCCCGTTTCTGAATATCAGGTCCCTGGTCTTGTGTACCATCTGCTACTAGACAAGCCAAGCAATGATTTTTTTTTAAAATGTTTAAATATTTTCTGACGTTCTTGTACAAAATGATGTCAAAATGGAGCCAACGTGTTCAACACACAACGGAGCCATGACCTTTCATAATTATGACTTTTGTGATTTCTGTCATTTTGACCATGACAATACCATGAATGTCTTCAAATTTTTTCATGACAGAAGTGTAACTTAAATCCACTCCTTGCGACGTCATAACCAATTGCGGTTGAAATGATTATGGTCTCACAGACAGGGGATTATGACCTCAGAGGGGGCAGAAGCAAAGACGCGAGGGAAAGTGTGAGACGCAGTGATCTTATTTCATGCAAATATACTTGGCAATAATGACGGGACATGAATAAAGAACACAGTAACAATGCTGTGGCTGACGGAATTGACACAGGGTTCTTCTTGTCTGCCGCACGTGCTGCACGGCACTGAGAATGCCCCAGTTGAGTATGGTCACACGTCCAAACTCTACTAGCTGCACATTCTGGAAACCATGGAGATATCCCCTCTTTTTTTGTTTTGTAATTAAAATGTTATTGAGATTTCAGCAAAAAGTAATTATACAAGAATTCAACAGTTAAATAAAACACATTAAAGAGCAGCCAAATCCTTTGGGAAAACTTAAAAAAAAACATAATATTCAGATACAGTTCAGCTGTTATTTCATATATCTTCTATATATTTCTATAGATTTCTCTTCTTCATGAATTTGCTCTTATTGCACAATGCTCTCTATGTAGTTAGTACAACTCTGTAAACTTATTTGTTGTAAACTGTCAGTCGGTATAATCCTGTTCATCCGGAACCTTCTTGAAAATGAGCTTGCTCAATGGAACTTCTCCTGGTCAAATAAAAATAAAGAAATAAATAAAATAAAATAAATGTTACTGATGACATTCCAGCAAAAATAAGACCTGTATCCCTTAGCGTTCATTTGCCTCTATAATGTATTCCTTGCTTGAAACTATAGTGCTCTGTTGTGACATCACAGTCTGTTGCCATGGAAATAACAGTGATGTCACAAGCAGAGTGTTAAGACATCAGGCTGGGAAGAAGCAATAGGAGCTGATGAACCCTCAAGGAACATAAACACAGTTTTCATGCATATGACCTCAGTAATCAATAACGGGATAAGAATTAGAACGTTAATAAGAAATTCAAAGCTGCTTTGTGTCCAAATATTGTGTTTTTCAAAGCTCTCCTTGAGGCGTTGGTGGCTCTTAAAGTATAAACACTAAACAGTGTATAGTATTCAAATAAAATGCCTTATGAAATAATACATCAGTCATCTATATTCAAGTATGACCACTAACCTATCTAATCTATTATTTAAGACTGTACTAACATTAAGAAGGCAGTTTACAGAACACAGAGTCTAAATAAGGGCTCCAGATGTGCAATAACTTTTCAAGTCTATTGCTACTGATATGAGCTAATCTTTTGTAGCCAGGTCTGGTTGCAATCTCCTCTAACCATTCTGAGAGGGTAGGTGGGGTTGTTTGTTTCCAATGTCTAAATATTAGGTTTTTGGTTGCGATAAGTGCAACTAACAGCCAGGATTTCTGAAAATCTAACCAGTTTTGAAGTTCCAAGGTGATACCCCAAATAATAAGCTTTTCAGCTGTAACATATTTTTTTTTCAGAATAATGTCACATATCCCCTCTCGTCTTCGCTTGTTTTGGCTAAATAGGTCTGTTCTCTCCTCTTAGCTGTTGCCTGTTTATTAAACCACTAATACGTGTGGTGACTTTGTGCTGGACTCTCTCAACATCTTCAATGTCCTTCTTGTACTGAGGTGACTGTAACTGGATACAGCACTCCAGGTATGGTGGAACCAAGACCTTGTACAGAGGGAGGATCACGTCTCTTAACCCATCCCCTAATACAGTGTTTTTCAAATGAGGCCAGCTTGGTTGCATGCAGCCACCAGCACATTTGTTGTGGCCACAGAGCTTTTTAGAGACCCAATTACTCTAAGACAGTATAGGACAGTGGTTATGAGCACTGAACTGCAAACATAGAGAATTGGGTTTGAATCCCACAGCCACCACTTGTATACTGTATGACCATGAGAACGTTACGTAACTTCCCTGTGCTCCCAGGACACATCTGGAAGCAAGCCTCAGCTAGGTGTCTTTTCCTGGCCAAAAACTGTAAAATAAAAAAATTACAAAAGTAATAGAATGGGCAATTTCTTAACATCAACCAGCATGGGAGATCCATTTCAAGTGAAAATACAACGGGGACATGATTTGTTGTAAATTCTGAAAAGGGATTTGTTATATTAGGAGGAGTTTGGGTATATTGGGGTTTGGGGTGAAACAAATAAGGCATAAGGTAACCTGAATGTTCTGATGGCTGCACTTTGGGACCATTGAGGCCACCAGAATATGGGGCTTGAGAGCCTCTGTCTTAACCAATCCTAGCACGGCAGTTGCCTTCTAGACTGCAGCAGCACACCACCTGTCTGGCTTCAGCCTAATTAAAAAGGGGGACCCACGGGGCACGTAAACGGCAGACAAGAACGTTACAAAGAACGGCTAACAGTCCCAGCCTTAACTACCACATACATACCACACATGTCTACACACTCATTAGCTGTGTGGGATTTAGATAAGGTGAGAGAGAGAGGGAGAGAGAGAGAGAGAGGGAGAGAGAGAGAGGAAATCCAGGATACTGTAGCTACAGGCAAGTCCGTCAGTAGTACAGTACTGTGATAGGGTGTGGGAATGGATAACACAGACAACGATAAAGGCTTTGAAACACACTGTTGTGTGAATTTTATTTTTAACTCATAATAGTAAAATTAATAAACTAAAATATAAAAAAAATGGTGCCCATCCCAAGGTTCAGTACTTTCACCAGTAGTACTGACCACAGAGTGGATCACCCTGTTGCTAGGATCAACTTACTTCTGTGAACTGCTTTAACCAAGTCCACATCCTCCTGGCACAGCTTCCAAGGCTGATCTGCTGCATCATTCATTCATTCATTCATAACATTTTATTCAGGTTTGTAAAAAGGATAATCGTTACAATTCTCCATTGAGCTGAGCTCATTTCAAAGGAGGTCCTCAGTTCATACACTCGACTCACCAAATCAGTTTATACATTCATCTCAGTAAATTACATATACAAAACAACAACACGGCAATTAATAAATACAAACATACAATGACCAAATATTTAGTAAAAAACGTACAAACCAATAAATATAATGCATGCATTACTATGCATGTACTCAAGTTGACAAAGAATTACAACAGCAAATAGCAAAGGAGGGCTTTTTATATCTGCCACAGAGGTCACCTGATCCACCCCTATTCTAATACATATAGATTCCTTCTCTAATACATACATAGAGGAGCGAGGTGATGTTTTATTACTTTAAAGAGAAACTGCAGACCATATTCTGATATTCATATTGTTTCTGTAAAGGCTCTGTAGGTAGAATTAACTATATGCATACATAATTGGGAGTAAATGAAGCTAAGCCTCTCCCATTTTACAGCGACTGACAGTCAGGTTTTTGATAAATAGGCCTCATGATGGGGCCACTGGCTCCTAAAGAAGTAAGGTGCCACTGATTGTTTGCCGCAGGGCAGGGTGGGAGCAGTCCCACTTTAAGCTGTATGTTTATTCATCAGTTTGTAACCCAGTGTATATAATAAAACACATGTCATGCAATGCTTTTGTTCTGCAGCTAAGGTTACGGGGGACTCCCCGAGTTTTGTTGCTCATTTTATTCAGTTATTCACTTTATCCATTCTCTTATTCAACAACATTTCTGCTTCCTCTCAAACACATACTCTTATGTATGGGGCACCCTGAATGCACTAGAGGTGTTCAACGCTGCAAGTGCAGCTAGTGCTAACATGCCCCTTATTTCTTTTCACTGCTGCACTATAGCTTGGGCAGCATGTGGTCTGGAGAGACAGAACGAGTGCCAGGAGCACTTCTTTCATTTTCTACCACTCCTTGGTTCTCTTTAACTTATTTTAGGCATAACCTCTTGATTACAAGTAGTGGGGACAACTATTTAATAGAGAGCAGAGCGGTATACACTTTTCTTTCTTGCCCCATCGGCGGTTGCTAAGTGCCGACTTTCTTTACTATAGTAAAGTGCTTTATTTACATGGAAAGTCGCACTGTATGTAGCACAGAGCGCACATGTTTTCTGCGGATATAAACTTAACCATTTGCAGTTGGGGTTACATGAAAGGCTACACACGTATTTATACACAGAAGGAGTACTACAGAAAATAGCAAAACAGGCCATTACAAGACTCCTTGTCCCTTTCTACAACAGAGCTTGTACTAGAGCTCCTGAACTTAGTTCTGTACACTTTGCAGTGTGCTTTTGCACACCATGCTAGACAACACTTTTTGGGGACAGAAAAGGAATAAAAAGAGGGGAAGAATAGTGAGAGAGTACTTTGATAGGTAGCCAACCTACCAACCAAAGTAGAAACAGTGAAATTTAAAGGACAGTGAGAGTGCTGCTGCAGCAGACTATGCAGAGGGAAAAAAAGAGAGGAAAGGAGGGAGAATCAATGTCCCAAGGTGCTTCAGCTAGGTTTGGGGGAAGTGGAGGGGAAGGAAGTAATCCTCCTGCCACAAGTACAAGAGAATGGATCGAGAGTGTTGGTGCCAGAGTTTGGTAAAGTTAATTGTAAGCGTATGATTTCAGTAGCTATGAGGATATGACTTGTGCAAAGATCTGGAACTCTCTTGCCTCCTTTACATTGTCAGTGAGTGCGTTCCCGCTGACAGGTGCCATGTTGGCACGTGCTGTTTTACCCCCTTGTATGTGTTAACTCAGCTGGAGGATGTCCCTGTCTTTAGACGACAGGTGACCTGGCTTACAAATCTTATAGGATCATAGAAGCTTGACAGCAGAAAATGACCATACCAGCCCATCTAGTCTGCCCTTTTTTCCCCCCACACCTCCCCCTTCCTGCCAGCCCCGCCCTCCCCCGATACTCAGCCCCATATGCTTGTTCCATGTCCTCTTGAATTCTTCCACCGATTTAGCCCCCACCACTCTGTCTGGTAGTCTGTTCCAGGTCTCCACCACCCGCTCCATGAAGAAACGCCCTCTCACATTGCCCCTGTATCTTTTTCCTTGCAGGTTAGTTAGTTAAAGTCCTAAATCTCTCTACTGATATTGCCACAGTCCCATTTATATTACTGGCTACAATCTTTGTGATCAGTCACTTATGGAGCACCTCCGAAATGCTCTTTTGGAGTCCATAGAAACAACAGCTGTCTCATCCCTTTCATCTGTTCTTTCTGTTATTTCCCACAAACATTCAATGAGATTAACCAACCACGGTGTCCCTGAACACATCCACAATGGTCTATGATCCACCCATTTCCTCCCAAATAATAATTACATTTTTCTCTTATTATGTTTTCCAATAATTCTACTATTACAGATTAAGTTTGGGCCATCATTGCTTAACTTATCTCCTTTTCCCTTTCTGGACAGAGGTGTAACCTCTGCCACCCTCCAGTTCTTTGACCCAATTTCCGTTGCCACTGTGAACTTTGAAAAAGTTGCAGTCAGTTCCTCTGCTGTTTGCTCATTGACCTCCTTCAGTATTGGGGGTGCCATCTAGGTAACAAAGTGTGTCCATTGTTAATGCCCATAGCTGTTTTGCTACCATTTCCTTTTTAACTCAAATATCTATTAGTTGACCTTCTATTACTGAATTCACAAGTGCCTGGAAAAGTTAAATCTACTCTCCACTATAAATACTGAGTCACAGGATAGATTTTTTTTAATTCATGTTTTTTTCTGTGCATGTGAATTTAGTGCTCATGAAAGGTGCTGGATTGACAGCATTGGAACCTGAAGTACTCTGTCTATTCACAAGAAAGCTACAGCAAGGGAGATCACAGTGCAGGCTTCCCCATACTGCCCCACCAACGTGCCTCAGCCCTGTCATGGAGGGGCCACCACATAGGTGAGAGGGTAGTTCGACTCCATGCCCATTCAATCCTTGACGTCTCATGTGAGACTGCCAACAAGGGTGCCAGTCGTGTTGGTGGCTTTGTAATGTAGACACCTGGTCACTGGGAACTGGGCA
Source organism: Neoceratodus forsteri (assembly GCA_016271365.2). Taxonomy (NCBI): domain Eukaryota; kingdom Metazoa; phylum Chordata; order Ceratodontiformes; family Ceratodontidae; genus Neoceratodus; species Neoceratodus forsteri. Next base: position 78,519,670 of record JADMNL010000034.1, read on the forward strand.
GAGACCACCACAACTCATTTCACATAGGTCACTGAACAACCCTCGGGTGGTAATGGCTTTCAACAACTACCAACCTGTGCTGGATTTGAACCCTTGACCTAGAGGTGAAAGGTTCCTTATCCCGCTGCCAATCTACTGAGCCATCCAGTCCCTCGATGAGGCACAAGACTGACTGAGCAACTCTGCCATTCTGGTATCACAATAATCTTATCATCCACATTTTAAGTGGCCCCACACCCTTTCTTGTTTATAATGTGTTTATAAAAAAATCTTGTGTCATTTCCTTTTATGTTTGCCACAAGTTTTTTTTCATACATTGCAGCAGCCTTCTGTTTTGTTCCTGATTCATGCTTGTAGTATTTCTCCCAGTTTTCTGCTAGTCAAGCAGGCTTCCCTTTTTTTAATATAGTATGTCACTTTCTTAGTCTTTATTGTTAGCCTAATCTAATTTTTCAGGTAAGGAACTCTAGATCTATTTCTTATCAGAATAGTTCTTTTTTGTGCTCTGCTTACCTCACACATATATTTCTCTTCGCTGTTCCACCATTTTGTGCTCAGCTTTTTCTACCCAGCATATCAGGCCTACATCCTGTTTATCACCTTCTCCATGACACGTGGCTGGCAGCGCTGTGGACCTGCAGTGGAAAAATTGGGATGTGGTTATTCTGAGCAAGCTGTTTCTCTGACGTTTGCTCAGTGTGTTTATTTACCTTCATTATATATTATCTGACTGCTTTCGAAATAAGTTAGGCAGATTGCATCACAAATGAGTGCACAGATGGGACGTAACCCTTTCACAGAGTATACATGCTGTGGCCCAAAGACACTGTCCTCTTCACGTCTAGAGTGGCAGAAGATCACAGAGGGGACATGGACTATATCTTGGGGGCGGAGGGAAGAAACAGTGAGCCAGTGGAAAAGCTCACGACAAGACACAGTGACCCTCCAGTCCTCAACAGGGAAACAAACTCTACCTCCTTACTTTCATGGCAGCCGTTTTGAATTATGTTGCTGTAGTTATACCTCATCTGATGCATCTGCAAGCTAATTGTAAGCTGGGCCATGGGGTGTAATCCCCAAATATGGTGAACGTGTCTGAGCCAGAGTTATTTTGCTGATCCTGTGATGGGTATAGGAGGGGGAGAACTTGGGTTTTGAGGAACAATGTGGTGCAAACTTTAACTCTGCATTCCCCCCCCCAACCCCGAGTCCTTCAGCAGTGTAAGATGCATCAATGTACCAACTCAGGTCCACTCCCCTGACCTTTGGCACTGCCCCAGTCAGCAAAGAACACTCTCCAGACATGCAGCAGAAAAAACAAACAAACTGTACTTGTCTTTTGAACCACCATAGATATCATTCAGATCCAACCTGGAACAGCAGGGCACTCGCTCTTTGCACTCAGTGTCCCCTGAAGGGACACATAAAGTTGAAGTCCTAGACATTTCTGCTCATATCCAAGGGTGCTTCAGTGACTCAGTTCACAAGCCCTCAGTTCCATCTGCATTCTGGGTTAGTCCAGGCTTCGAGTCTCTTTTTAAATGCACTTTGTCAGAGAATGTCCAACAGAAATCCCTTTTCCCTCATTAAGAACCGATGGGTAGTGTTCCTAATCGATTCTAATACCGCTGTCTGGGCCAAACCCCAACAGCAACCAGAGTCCCCAGCGAGGTCCACTTGGCACTGCCCTCATGTGCCATCCTGTTTCCCGAATCCAGTTCCATTGCAACAGGACCAAAATTTCCATTTCAAAGTTTTACATTTTGAAATCCATTTAACCAACAATCAGCCACACCCAACTGTGAAGCCAGTTCCCACTCCAAGCAGTTCATGCAAATATACTGGAAACCTTTTAACACTGACTTATAAAAGTCTAATCTTTCCTTTAAATTGAAGGACTTTTGAGAGTTTGTGTCATTCCAGTAAGTGTTTGTGTTGCACTTGTGAGACCTTGTGTCATACCTGTCAATGTTGGTGTCATACCTGTGAGTGTTTTGCATCTGTGTCATACCTACGAGTGTTTATTTTGTACCCGTGTTTGTGTTGAACTGATGTATGTTTGTTCCTTTGAGGGTTTGTGTTGCACACGCAAGTTTGTGTCATACCTAGGAGACTTTGTTTTGTGCCCATGAGTTTTGTTTTGTACTCATGTGTGTTTGTTTTGCAGCTATATGTGTTTGTGTAATACCTATTGCTGTTGTTTTGTGCCTGTGAGTGTATGGCTATAAGACTGCTTCATGTGAACACGCATGAGCTCTTCTGGTTGGCTGGCACAGCAACAGTGATTTATAATGTTAGCTAATTGCTTGCAAGCTGGCTTGAAAGCTTCAACATTTTTTAACCTTCATTTATTTAAATTTGGTTTCATATAGTGTCTTTCAAGTTCCTTAGAGGCATAAACAAAATGCTGTACTTTTCACCAGGAACACCAGTTCTATAACACAGGAGCACGAGTGAAAATTAAAAGGCAGGAATTTCAGGAGGGGCATCAGAAAGTATTACTTCTTGGAGAGGGTGGTGGAGCCATGGAATAGACTGCCACCCAAAATGGTGACTGCAGAGTCAGTGTTGAGTTTTAAGTGCATGTGGGATAAGGCTTGGGCACAATCACACAGCACTAGAGAAGGCTAGACTGGACATCTCAAGGGACAGGAACCCAGCATGACAGTAGGTCCCCGAGCAACCATATTTGGGCAGACTCGATGGACCACAGGTCCCCTTCTGCCATCATTTTCTATGTTTCTATGTTTTTTATGATTCACATAAACTGTATCACAAGGCATGTTAAAATTGGGGGAGGAATATAGCTACCATGTCAGGCACACATGAGAGTTTCAAACAGCACAGAGAAAGATTAGAGAGAGATTACAGAGAGGTTAAGCATAGGGAGGCTGCATGACTTGCTCAGGGTCACACTCTGAGCAAGTGTAGGTTGAGGGTTTCAAACATGGGTCCAAAGGTTCACGTCCCTGCTCTGTAAGTCCTAGGTCAAGCTGCCTCCTAATATTATTCCCAAAAGATTCCTCAGCTCCCAAAAGGTGTGTGTCTTTAAAAAATATATATTTTTTTGTTTCCTTTTTGGTTTTTAATGGGGTCGCAACATAATTTATAACTGGTGACATCTGTGTACTCAGTTACTGTGGTAGTGTCTCGCAGAAATGGTACTGCAACAGTGTTTCTAATACTTCAAAAAGTATATAATCATAAGATGTTATTGCTCAGTTAAAAGAGAGCAACATATGGCAGCTGCCAATAATGCCTTCCTTTTCCTCACAGATCCCGCCTTGTGGACCCAGGAGCACGTGCGGCAGTGGCTGGAGTGGGCCATCAAAGAGTACGGACTGCTGGAGATTGACACAATGCTGTTCCAGAACACTGACGGCAAGGACCTGTGCAAAATGAACAAGGAGGACTTTCTACGAATAACCTCGCTCTATAATGCCGAGGTCCTGCTCTCTCACCTATCTTATCTCAGGGAAAGTAGGTGACACCTACAGACTTGCATTATAGCTCTCCTCCTCCTTTTGTGTACCTGATTTTGCAGAAACGTAATAAAATATGAGTTATAAAAAATGTGTTCTCAGCCACTAAGGCTTAAGCTCAATACAGCTCACCACCCCTCCAAAAAATGCACAGGTACTAGATACTCAGTAGAATACTATTTCATCACAGTAAACCCAAAGCAGGTGCAAATGTGCATTTACGTATGGAACAGACTGCAGCAGAACCACCAGTAAAAAAGCTGCTGACATTTCACGCAAAGCACTTTCTCAAGGCATGTAAAAAGAAAGTGGATAAATGCACTTTTGCACCTGCTTTTCGGCTTATTACAATAAAACAGTGTTGTACTGAGTACACAGTATTGCTGCCTTGTTTGGAGGAGTGGTGAGCTGCACAGAGATTTCTCTCACCACCATATCAAAGTAGCATCTTCTAGATCACAAAGACATCCATAAGTGGCAGCAGGGCTGGGCACCTTTAAAAACACCAAAAGTGCCCTGTCACTACTACAAAACACCAGTGGCTTTAGAATGTCAGCTCCATATAATTAACCTTCCCTCCCAGATCCATGCACACCCAGCCATCTCCATCTTCTGTATACTTAGACTTTCTATCTCCTACTGATAGCCTATCTGAGGTACACAATCATGTTTTTTTCTTTTTTTGGGGGGGGCTGCTTTTACCTAATTTTACAGTTGGGTGGACTGGGATATGGGGGAGTCGAAAGACTTGTTCAGGGTTTCACTATATGTCAGTTGTTGTGATAGAAACATAGAATCTGTCAGCAGGAAAGGAGCACTTGGTCCACCCAGTCAGCCCAAGTGTTCCCTGCCAATTCTGCCTCTGCAGACCTCAGGTCTGGTCTCTGGGTACCCTCCCACTCCCTGCCTCTGTTCAAATATACCTCTATGTTTATCCCATGCACGCCTGAAGCCCCCCACCATTCTAACCTCCATCACTTAGGCTGACAGTCTGTTCCTTGCATCTACTGCTCTCTCAGTGAGAAACATAGAAACATAGAATTTCACGGCAGATAAGGACCGCTTGGCCCACCTAGTCTGCCCGTTTCCCTACCTGATGGATAAGCTGCAGATTCTAGTTAATCAATAGCTTACTTCCTCCTACCCCACTAGAATTGCGTTATGTCTGTCCCATGCATTCTTGAATTCTCCCACTGTTCCCGACTCCACAACCTCCTCAGGAAGGCTGTTCCATGCATCCACAACCCTCTCTGTGAAAAAATACTTCCTCACATTGCCTCTGAGCCATCCCCCCTCTATCTTCAAATTGTGCCCCCTTGTTCTTGCACATCTCTTTTTTCTGAAAGATGCTACCCTCTTGAACTTTGTTAATTCCCTTGAGATACTTGAAAGTTTCTGTCATGTCCCCCCCCCTCCCTCCTTTCCTCAAGGGTATACATATTAAGCTGGTTTATCCTCTCCTCGTATGTCTTCTGGTGCAGACCCTGCACCATTTTGGTTGCCTTCCTCATGCCCCCTAGTCCTGGAGCTAGTACTCATTTGGAAGAGGCTCCACTCTTGCACCCTGTTCACCCCTGTGAGATACTTGTGGGTTTCGATCATGTCACGTCTTGCACTCCTCTCCTTCAGGGTGTACATGTCGAGATCCATCAGCCTCTCCTTGTAGGGCTTTTGATGCAGTCCCTGCACCATTTTAGTTGCCCTCCTCTGGACTGCCTCCACCCTATCTTTCTCCTTTCTGAGGTACGTTCTCCAGAACTGGGCATAGTACTCTGGGTGGGGCATGCCAGAGAGCAATAGAGGGGCACCACCACCTCTCTCCTTCTGCTGGTGATGCCCCTCCCTACGCATCCCAGAATCCCTCTAGCCATGCCCATGGCCTAGTCACACTGCACTGCCACCTTGAGGTTCTCTGCTATAATAACACCAGGGTCCCTTTCCTGTCTAGTGACTCAATAGCTCCCCCCATCCTATACTCAGCACAGAGATTCCAATGCCCTTGGTGCATGATTTTGCACTTTTGGGCACTGTACTCCAGGGGACCAATATTGGAAAATGGGCAAAAGTGGAGCACAAAGGCTAGCTCTGCTTGCCTTGCCTACGACCATTAGGATGCTATATTCAGTCAGATAGCACACAAGCACTATCTGACTGAACATAGGGCCCCATCAGGGCAGAGCAAAGTCGAGTACTGCTCCCTAACATGGATCTTGAATGTATACAACCCATACCAAGGTGCATAGAACTGGTGCACCCCCAGACCTGTTAGTACAAGGAGCCCCCGGCACGATATTCAGCCAGCAACATGCAAATGAGTCCATTGGGCATGCAAGGTGCTAAGGGGCCATATGAATGCCCAGCATGGGTTCATTTGCATGGCAAACAGTAGCAGGTCTCAGCCCCTGTGACCGCCCCCCCATGCTGATCACCAGCCCCATATTAAAGGAAATATTCCCTGGTGTCCAGTGGTACCCCCCAGCCTCTTATCCCTGGCCGTGTATTATGTTACAATTCCCTTGTGTCCAGTGGCACCCCACACCCTCTTATATGCATGCTCCCTTTACAGTACAGAGGACACACATTCCCTGTCAGTCCATATGGCAGCTGGCCGAGGTGGTGCGGGGAGAGCTGTGCTGGTCATCGTATTGGATCCATGGCACCGGCAAACATAGTAAGGAGGGGTGGCAGGGTGGTTTGATCAGTCCAAGTGATGTGGGGGGGCCCACTAAAGACCAGGGACCACTTACAATTGTATGGGAATGGGGACCGTTGGGTGGCAGGGCTACTAGACACCAGGGAATAGTACATTGTTAGGAGGATGGTGATTAGAAGTTGGGGGTGCCACTAGACACCACAGGCTGTTATGCACTCTATGTGGATGGGTATCAGAGGGTGGGGGTGCCACTAGACACCAGGAAATGATTATAACTTAATGGGGATGGGGATCAGAGGATGGGGCGTACCACTGGACACCAGGAAATGATTGTAACTTAACGGGCCGGGGATCAGAGGGTTTGGGGTAGTACTGGACACCAGGAAATGATTGTAACTTAACGGGCCGGGGATCAGAGGGTTGGGGGTAGTACTGGACACCAGAGAATGAATATTACTTAATGGGGCTGGGGATCAGAGGGCGGGGGTATCACAGGACACCAGGGATGCATGTGCTGTTAGGGGGTGGGGTTCAAGGGTGGGGGGTGCTACTAGACTGGGAGCAAGTGTGCTCCCCAACTGCCAACTTGATTGTTGACTGCAATGGCTGTGCCAGCCATTAAGGTTGCCAAGAGTAAGTCTGGCTTTTTCTCAGTGGTAATGGCACTGCACAAGGTGGCCTGCACTATTCCTTTTGTGTAGTGCTACCATGCTGAATATTGCACTGCGCCCATGTTCCTGTCCCTGCCCCTCCCTATCCTGTTTGGTGCACTCTTCTGGCCTCTTTGAATAATGCACACAGGCACAAACCCTGGACAAACCACACACAGTTACTTTGCCCACCAGGCAAAATTTTTAATATCTGGACTCAGCTGACATGCCTTTGGCCACTCCACAAGATTCCCTCGATTCCTGCGCATTTTATCCACCTCCGGGTGTCCACCCTAATGCAGATGTTGGTGTCATCTGCAAAAAAGGCACACTTTCCCCTCCAGTTCTTCTGCAATGTCCCCTATGAGGACATTTAATAGGACAGATCCCAGTACCAAACCCTGTGGTACCCCGCTGGTGATGGGATTTGAACCTAGGATCTTCTGTTTTGGTAAATAAAGCATATATTAGTCACAGCTATTTCTGGCTGTGGTGTCTGCCCCTTTTTTTGCTGGACCACCCTTTTCAGCTGTATTACTATTAACTCACTCTCAGAGTTTTGTGGTTTCTCTGAGCGCTGTGTTTTTTGTTTTTTCTTTCTGCTGTGCATGTGGAGAGGGGATGGGGAGAGTGGAGGCAAGGGAGGTGTTTGAGGAATGAGTGGGTGGAGTTTGCATGTCATTTGCAGGAAACATGACGTGGGCCTCCAGACAGAAAACCCAGACAGCTGTATTAAAGCTGGAACAAGGCAGCTTTGTATTAAGAAATGGAAGCCCAAGCAGTGGAACTGGAAGGCTGGGACATATTTGCGGACAGACTGGCAGCCTTTTCTTATTGCTCGTGTGGTGTCATAATTATGCAAAGCAGCGCAGTATTTACTTTATGAATTACAATAGTATGATATATTTGACGCGTTTGTTGGGCTCTGCGAGGGGGGGCACAGATGGATCATGTTCCTCTGGCAGTCTGGGGAAAGTTAAAAAGTATCCCTGAGCAGAGCTGTCTCACTGGAGCTGGGAAAAGCTATGGCTCATGTCGAGTTGCTGCTTGGATCCCATCAGCCTCTGCCAGTCAGGTTTATTGATTTTTAATACCATTTTAAGCACACCCTGCACTGGGTTTTTGCACTTATAACGTCTCACTATTGTTGAGTAAACAGGCTTTTTTTCTGTAAAAAGAGCAGCCGACGTGTGGCCGCACAGCAGGATAAAATTGATGCTCAGCCATGTGATAATGTCACAGCCAAAAAGGTTGTTGTAAATTAAAACAGCAATGGAGACCACCCTTATGGGTGTAAGAGTGGCCTCACATTCTTGGGGTATCAGAACCGCTCAACAAGTGCTCGCCACAGCAGTATTACTATATTATTGATCGAGGCTAATCAATGATATATTCACAGTGTACAACCCTCCCCCAAAACAAGCTCATTTCCTGGCCAATTGCACAATGAGACACTCTTTATAGAATAAGAATATCTAAGTTGTTGAGGAAAAGAGCCCGCCCTCCCACTTCCCGTGTGTCAGCGTGGCTCAGTTGGTAGCACACCCACCTCTGGACCAGAAGGTTGTGGGTTCTGGTCCCCCACCAGGATTAGGCTCTTACCTGAATGCTGGCACCTGAGTGCAGTATTAGGGGGCTGCTGTACTGTTGGGGTGTGCTGTCCTTCAGATAGGATGTTAAACCAAGGTCCTTTCTACCCATCCTGGTGTTGTCCTGGTGGGTGTCTAGGTGGAAGTAAAAGAACCCAAGGCCCTCTTCACAAAAAAGTAGGGGACATTCCCAGTGTCCTGGCCAATGTTTCCCTTCCCATAAAATTGGTTCATGCAACTGTCCAAGGCCGTGAGCGGGTGTTGATGTGTGACATGGCTGACATTACACATTCAGTCACTTCACTACCAGTCTAGCATTACTTGTAAAGTACTTTGGGATACAGTTTGTATGAAATGTGCTATATAAATGTTGATTCTTTTTCTTCTATTGGCCTGAAGCACTCCTATGATCTGTAATTTCTTTTTCTTTTTTTTTTTTATATTTTTTTTTATTGAAAGTTATTTTTTACACTTGAGTCAAGAGCACATATAATACATGGATCTGATACATATCTTCAGTCATTTTACAATATAGTCAGTATATATTTATCCACCCAGAGGTCTAGATAATTTGTATAATAGTTGTACATCTTTAGGTTGACAGCCATTCAAAAGATAAAGCTTCAGCTCCATAATATACCCACCTTCCCTTGATTACCCAATATCTTTCGGCCAATCCTGTTTGACCCGGGGTTGTAAGGTCCCTCTTCATTGCTTGGGCCCCACAAATTTTAATGAAATTCTCTGTTCCTTCATGTCCTTATATGGTACTTTGTCTTTCCTCCTAACTGGCCACTAATGGACCATAGAAGTTTAAGGACAAAAGTCAGGGTCCACCGAAACTTGTAGAACACCCATCATTTTTCATAATGGTTTAAATGCATTTGCCTCAGCAGTCCTGAAGTACCTAATGTAGGGATTACAAAGTAACAAAAACTTGGCGCTGCCCTCTGGCACAATGGTATCACGCTGCTCTACCAGGTTCAGGAAATGGGCTCAGGTCATTAGCATTTAGTGCACCAGGGCTGGGGAACTGCTACTGTCAGCACTGTGTCCCAGCCTGGGGATGGTACTGCCACACAACGCCATCAGAACTACATCCCAGCCTAGGGACCATGCTACCACAGAGATCCCCTCAGGCAGGGCTTTGGAACAGCTGCTATCAGCACTAGAAACACAAAAACCGCAAGTCACACAGTGGGTGCTTCCCGAAGGCAGATGCAGTAACCAGGAGATCAGACGAAGTAGTACTCCGACCTAAAATTTATGCGAGGCAAAAAGCCAGTTTTATGCTGAAAGTGCCAAACTGAGGTGTCATGCCTATGACACAAAGTGCCAGGGATTCTAGGGCTGTACCTTCAGCATTTTTACTTTAATAAACAATTTGCCACTTTCAACATAAAACTCACTTTTTTGCCTTGCATTAATTTGGGTCGTAGTGCTACTTTATTTGATCTCCCTGCTATCAGCACTACATACCAGCCTGGGGACGATGCTGTCACATGATGCTGCCACAGTAATCCCTTCTGGCAGGCTGGGGAGCTGTCAGCACTACTTCCCAGCCTGGGGACGATGTTGTCACATGACGCTGCTGCAGTAATCCCTTCTGGCAGGCTGGGGAGCTGTCAGCACTACTTCCCAGCCTGGGGACGATGTTGTCACATGATGCTGCTGCAGTAATCCCTTCTGTCAGGCTGGGGAGCTGTCAGCGCTACATCCCAGCCTGGGGACGATGCTGTCACATGATGCTGCTGAAGTAATCCCTCCTTGCAGGCCGGGGAGCTGTCAGCACTACACCCCAGTCTGGGGACAATGCTGTCACATGATGTTGCTGTAGTAATCCCTTCTGGCAGGTCGGGGAGCTGTTAGTACTACATCCCAGCCTGGGGACAATGCTGTCACATGACGCTGCTGCAGTAATCTCTTCTGGCAGGCCGGGGAGCTGTCAGCACTACTTCCCAGCCTGGGGACGATGTTGTCACATGGTGCTGCTGCAGTAATCCCTTCTGGCAGGCTGGAGAGCTGTCAGCACTACTTCCCAGCCTGTGGACAATGTTGCCACATGATGGTGCTGCAGTAATCCCTCCTGGCAGGCTGGGGAGCTGTCAGCACTACTTCCCAGCCTGGGGATGATGTTGCCACACTTATCCTGTCTGGCAGGCCGTGAAGTTGTCAGCACTACATCCCAGTCTGGGGATGATGCTGCCACGCTTATCCCCTCTGGTAGGTGGGGAAGCTGTCAGAACTACATCCCAGCAAGAGCTCCTTACTCTCTACTGCCCCTCCTGCTCACTCCGATCCACCAACGAGAGATTGCTAGAGATTCCCAGGGTTCGGTTAAAAACATCTGGAGCACGTGCTTTTTCTTATGCTGCCCCTACCCTGTGGAATTCTCTACCTTGTCAGTTAAGGGAATGCCTGACCATCTCGAGTTTTAAATCGGAGCTCAAAACATATTTGTTTTATCAGGCTTTTTCTGAAGATTTTTAAAATTCTATTAGATGTCATTATCAGTTTATATTGTTTATTTTACTGTACAGCACCTTGGTATTTGAAAGGCACTTAAGAAATAAATTTTACTTACTTACTTACCAGCCTGGGGATGGTGCTGCCTCGTGATACTGCTACAGTTAGCCCCCCCTCTGGCAGGTGGGGAAGCTGTCAGCACTACATCCCAGCCTGTGGACGATGCTGCTACGTGTTGCCACAGTAATCCCCTTTGGCAGGTTGAGGAGCTCTCAACACTGCATCCCAGCCTGGGGACAATGCTGCCATGTGATGCCGCAGTAATTCCCCCTGGCAGGCCGAGGAGCTCTCAACACTGCATCCCAGCCTGGGGACAATGCTGCCATGTGATGCCGCAGTAATTCCCCCTGGCAGGCCGAGGAGCTCTCAACACTGCATCCCAGCCTGGGGACAATGCTGCCATGTGATGCCGCAGTAATTCCCCCTGGCAGGCCGAGGAGCTCTCAACACTGCATCCCAGCCTGGGGACAATGCTGCCATGTGATGCCGCAGTAATTCCCCCTGGCAGCCCATTAATTTAGCTGCCCTGCTTGGGAATGAACCACATGGTGCATGGCCCCTACTATGCTATGTGTGCCACCAATAGCGTAGAAGGAGAAGTAGGGCTGAATGGAGGAAAAAGACAGAGTAAAACAGCCCACTTAGAGTTGTGTGGGAAGCAACATTTTGTATTTTATTCTTCAGTAAACTGAACGAAAAGGTAAGGCCCACTGGACACACGAGCATTGGGGAGGTTAAATGACTTGCTCGGAGTCACTCAATATGCAAGTAGATTTTGCTGAAATAAAGCCAGGTCTGCCGGATGTATCAAGCTCATTCACAACTCATTATTCTAACCTCTGTATGGGCTATACTGCCAGCCTAGTACTACCTAGATATAACAAAGAAAGCAACCAGGCCCGGTGCACCCGCCTCTCTCTTCAGCTACTGTACACCTTTGTGCACAGGGCACCAAATGTCAGCTACTCACTCCGGAATATAAAAGGCATATGCTTTATTCCACAACAAGATGAGATGCAGAGATTAGCGTAGAGCAATCATACGCAACAAGGATGTTTTTCACTCGAGAGGTTTCCATGGTAACAGTAGACCTCGAGAGCGCAACTCAAGAGGTCTCGTTACTATAGAAACCTCGAGAGTAAAAAACATCCGTGTTGTTTATGATCGCTCATACACTGTCTTTTATAAGGTATGGGCAACCATAAATTGAAGAATTTGTCCTTGCTTCTGTGTTTTTTCTCACTGCCACTCTCTTCCAGGTCCTGCTCTCACCGACACAGCTATTTTTGGAAAAGTGAGGGTTAGCGATGCAAGAGGATGTTACAGGTTGGTGTGCTGCAGTAGCTATGTATCTAGTGCAGCAGAACAATATGATGTAGCTAGTGCAGCACAGCAAGCCTGTTCTAGAGATGGATTTCCATCCTCATCAACCTTCCACCATTCACTATACACATGTCTGTCACGGCTGATATGACACACAAAACTTGAAGTGCATAACACATCTGTTGTAATTCTGCAGAATTAGATGGAACTTCCAGTATTTCTACAGCATTCTGGCAGAATGCCTGTAAGCCCACTGCTACAAGAATGATGGCCGCTGGTACTGCGGGCCCTGTCCCACAAATAATCTGTGGTGCTGTGATTGACAGGACTGGTAGATCACTGAGGGGCCAGATAGGAAGCTGGTAGCATGGGCACCTAATAATGCAAATAAACAACAAGCCACAGCAGCTGACATCTTCTACAAAATCTGCCAAACAGGACCTCAATGACAGTCGGCCTAGGGAATAATGAAACCACTACCACCAATAATGACACCCACTGCTGCATAAATTACCAGTCCCACCAATAATGACACCTACAGCTGTGTATATTACCAGTACCACCAGTAATGACACCTACTGCTGTGTATATTACCAGTCCCACCAATAATGACATCTACAGCTGTGTATATTACCAGTATCACCAGTAATGACACCTACTGCTGTGTATATTACCAGTCTCACAAATAATGACACCTACTGCTGCGTATATTACCAGTCCCACCAATAATGACACCAACAGTTGCATATATTACCAGTACCACCAGTAATGACACCTACTGCTGCGTATATTACCAGTACCACCAATAATGAACCCTACTGTTGCGTACGTGATCAGAACCACCAATAATGACACATACTGTTGCATATATTACCGATATTATCAGTACCACCAATAATGACACATACTTTTTTTGCAAAGTTGTCTTTGACTCAAAGGCTTGTAATTCAGATTTCTCTCTTAAATAAAAAAAAAATATATATTACCAGTACAATCAATAATGACACCTACTGCTGCGTATATTTACCAGTACCACCAATAATGACACCTACTGCTGTGTACATTGCCAGTATTATCAGTAGGACCAATAATGCCACCAATTGCTGCGTATATTACCAGAACCACGAATAAATGACACCTGCTACTGCTTATATTACCAGTACCACCAATAATGATACCTGCTACTGCGTATATTACCAGTACCACCAATAATGACACATACTGCTATGTATATTGCAAGTACCAACAATATTGACACCTACTACTGCGTATATTACCAGTACCAAAAATAATAACACCTACTACTGCATATTTTACCAGTACCGCCAATAATGACACCTACTGCTGCGTATATTACCAGTACCACCAATAATGACACCTACTGCTGCGAATATTACCAGTCCCACCAATAAGGACGCCAACTGCTGCGTATATTACCAGTACCACCAACAATGACACATACTGCTACGTATATTACAAGTACCAGCAATATTGACACATGCTGCTGTGTATACTACCAGTACCACCAATAATGTTACCTACTGCTGCATATCTTTCCAGTACCGCCAATAATGACACATACTGCTGTGTATATTACCAGAACCACCAATAGTGACACATACTGCTGTGTATAGGGAGGCCGATTAAGGGGGAATGTGAGGAAATTCTTTTTCACAGAAAGGGTGGTGGATGCATGGAATGGCTTACCACAAGAAGTGGTGGCTATGAATACAGTGCAGGGCTTCAAACAGGCATGGGATAGGCATAAGGGAGCAATACAAATGACTATGAATAGATAGGTCACTGACAGAGCAAAAGCCGATGGCACATTTATAAGGTAGAAAAAGAAATGGGCAGACTGGATGGGCCTTGCGGTCCTTATCTGCCGTCAACTTCTATGTTTCTATGTATATTACCAGAACCACCAATAATGACACCTACTGCTGCGAATATTTCCAGTACCACCAATAATGACACCTGCTACTGTGTATATTACCAGTACCACCAATAATGACACCTACTGCTGCGAATATTTACCAGTACCACCAATAATGACACCTACTGCTGCGAATATTTCCAGTCCCACCAATAATGATACCAACTGCTGTGTATATTACCAGTACCACTGATAATGACACCTACTGCTGCGTATATTTACCAGTACCACCAATAATTACACCTACTTCTGAAGGAAAGAATAGTTGAGTACCTAGAGGCCAGTGGGGCACAGGACCCAAGGCAGCATGGGTTCATAGCGGGAAGGTCATGTCAGACGAATCTAATAGATTTCTTTGACTGGATGACCAAAGTAGTAGACCAGGGAGGGGCTGTGGACATGGCCTACCTAGACTTTAGCAAGGCATTTGACACGGTCCCACACAAAGATTAATAGTCAAATTAACCAGCCTGGGTGGGTCCCAGGGTGGTAGCCTAGTAAAAAATTGGCTGGACAACAGGACACAGAAGGTAATTGTAAATGGAGTCCACGCTGAAGAAAGGGGGGTTACTAGTGGGGTACCGCTGGGTTCAGTATTGGGTCCAGTCCTTTTTAATGTCTTCATAAGTGACATTGCAGAGGGACTGGAAGGAAAAGTATGCTTCTTTGCAGATGACACAAAGATCTGCAACAGGGTTGATACACAAGGTACTAACAACAACAATAAAGGAAAGGGACCTGGGGGTAATCATATCAGATGACCTTAAGGTTAGCAAGCAATGTGAGAAGGCAGTAGGGAGAGCTGGGGGATACTGGGATGCATAGGGAGAGGCATCAGCAGCAGAAAACAGGAAGTTGCTATCCCTCTGTAGAGACAGTTGGTGAGACCCCATCTGGAGTACTGCGTCCTGTTCTGTAGACCCCATCTCCGCAAGGACATAGACAGGATAGAGGCAGTCCAGAGCACGGCAACTAAAATGGTGCAGGGTCTGCAAGAGTAGCCGTATGAGGAGAGACTAAAGGAGCTTAATATGTATACCCTTGAGGAAAGAAGGGAGAGGGGGGACATAATAGAAACTTTTAAGTACCTCATTGGAATCAACAAAGTCCAAGAGGGTAGCATCTTTTAGAAAAAGAAAACTGCAAGAACAAGGGGACACAATTTAAAGATGGGGCGGTTCAGGGGCAGCGTGAGGAAGTATTATTTCACAGAGAGAGGTAGTGGATGCATGGAACAGCCTTCCTGAGGAGGTTGTGGGGTCTAAAACTGTGGGAGAATTCAAGAATGCATGGGACAGATATAAGGCAATTCTTGTGGGGGGGGTAGGAAGAAATAGGCTGTTGGTTAACTAGGATCTGCGGCCTATCCTGTAGGTAGGGAAATGGGCAGACTAGATGGGCCAAGCGGTCCTTATCTGCCATCAAAGTCTATATTTCTATGTTACTGCTGCGAATATTTCCAGTCCCACCGATAATGACACCTACTGCTGTGTATAGTACCAGTACCACCAATAATGACACCTACTGCTGTGTATATTACCAGTACCACCGATAATGACACTTACTGCTGCGAATATTTCCAATCCCACCAATAATGACACCAACTGCTGTGTATATTACCAGTACCACCAATAATGACACCTACTGCTGCGTACATTTACCAGTACTACCAAAAATGACACCTACTGCTGCGTATATTACCAGTACCACCAATAATGACACATACTGCTGTGAATATTTCCAGTCCACCAATGACATACTGCGTATATTACCAGTACCACCAATAATGACACATACTGCTGCGTATATTACCAGTACCACCAATAATGACACATACTGCTACATATATTACAAGTACCAGCAATATTAACACATACTGCTGTGTATATTACCAGTACCACCAATAATGACACTTAGTGCTGTGTATATTACCAGTACCACCAATAATGACACCTACTGCTGCATCTACTAACATACTACAATGCCAGCAGAATAGGCCTAATGGTCCTTCACGTCTGTTCATTTGGTCAGCCCCCACCCTGGGACCTGACCTTGCTGCCCCCCTCGCCTTCTCTGGCTTCTCCCTTCCCAGTTCCGGATATTCTTGCTGCATTGGATTTTGCTTCCAGAACCCTTCCCCTGTACCTATCCCACCCCCTCTTGAACCCCTCCACCGTCTCTGCCTCCACCAGCCCCCTAGGCAGTGCATTCCATGGCTCCACCACCCTCTCAGTGAAGTAGCACCTCCTCCTTTCTCCCCTGAATCTTCCCCCCTCCAGCTTCTACCCATGCCCTCTAGTGGCCCCTCCTCCTTCCTTCAAAGCACCCTGACTGTTCCTCTCCTATTTACACCCTTCATGTACCTGAAGACCTCTATCATATCCCCCCGGTCCCTTCTCTCTTCCAATGTGTACATATTTAGCTCTTCGAGCCTCTCCTCATAGGTCCTGTCCCCCAAGCCCCAAATCATTTTGGTTGCCCTCCTCTGGACCTTCTCCAGGAGTTTAATGTCCCTCTTTAAGTGTGGCCTCCAAAACTGCATGCAGTACTTGAGGTGGGCCTCACCAAGCAGTTATACAGAGGGAGTATCACTTCCCTCCTTCTGGAGGTGATCCCCCTAACAATGCATCCAAGCATCCTGTTGGCCTTGGCTGCTGCCCTCCTACAAGTCTCCGAGTTGTTCATCTTGACATCCACCACCACCCCCAGGTCCCTCTCAGCCATCGAGACTTGTAGCATTCCCCCCCCAAGGTGTACACTTGGCCCGGGTTTCTGGTCCCCAGGTGCAGTACCTTGCATTTCCCTGCACTGAACCTCACCTTCCACTTTCTAGACCATTTTTCCAGAGCCTCCAGGTCCCCCCAGTAGGGCCACCCTCCCCTCCTCCCAATCCACCACCGCCCCCAGTTTTGAGTCATCCACAAAGGCACTCATCTCACTCCTGATACCTGTCCTTATGTCAGAGACGTAGGCATTGAACAGGAGGGGCCCAAGGACTGATCCCTGTGGGACCCCACTAATGACCCTCCTTGGGGATGAGACTATCCCGCCAACTACTACCCTCTAGGTCCGGTCCTGGAGCCAATTGCCTATCCATCTGATCCTCTGGTTCCCCACCCCCATTTCTCCCAGCTTATCCAACAGGCCCACCGTGAGGAACAGAGTCAAATGCCTTGCTGAAGTCTAGAAAGAGGACATCCACTGGTCTACCCAGATCCAAGGCACTCGTCACCCAGTCATAGAACTCCACAAGGTTTGTCTGACATGATTTCCACTGGACGAATCCATGCTGTCTATCGTCCAGGCACCCTGACTTTTCCAGGTCCCCCCCTAGCCTCTCCTTGACAATGCCCTCCATCACCTTGCCCACCACCGATGTCAGGCTGACAGGCCTGTAGTTCTCTGCCTCCTCCCTTGATCCCCCCCTTGTGGATAGGCACTATATGCACCACCTTCCAGTCTTGGGGCACCCACCCTGTCCTCAGAGAGATGGTGAAAAGCTCCACCAGGGGTTTCGCCAGGACATCCGCAAGTTCCTTCAGCACTCTGGGATGTAATTTATCCGGCCCAGGTGCTTTCTCCGTCTTAAGGGACCTGAGGGCTTCCCTCACTCTCTCTGCTGTGATTTCCATTTCCGCTACCTCTTCTCCCTGCTTAACCTTCCCCCATCCTGACAATGATGTATCCTCCTCTCCCCAGACCCGCTGATCGGTAAGGGTCCCCCCTTCTCAGTATCACTGTCTCCTCCCATGTATGATGCAGCACCCCCATTTTCCTTGGTGAAAACTGAGGTGAAGTACTCATTTAGTACCTCAGCCTGCTCCCCCGGGTCCTGTGCCCATCTCTCCCCTGTTTTAATCCTGCTAATCTGCCCCTTCACCGTTCGTTTTTCCCCAATGTATCTAAAGGACCCCTTGTTCCCTCTCCTAATTTCCCGGCCAGGTTCTGCTACTTCCTTGCCTTAGCCGCCCTCACCACCCTAGTGGCCCTTCTAGCCATCAGCTCATACTCCCTTCGATCCCTTTCACTCCTTGAGCACTTGAATTGCCTATAGGCTGCCTTCTTTCCCCGCACGAATATTATCAGTACCACCAATAATGACACATACTGCTCCGAATATTACCAGTACCACCAATAATGACACCAACTGCTGCGTATATTACCAGTACCACCAATAATGACACCCACTGCTGTGTATATTACCAGTACCACCAATAATGACACCTGCTGCTGTGTATATTACCAGTACCACCGATAATGACACATACTGCTCCGTCTATTACCAGTACCACCAATAATGACACATACTGCTCTGAATATTACCAGTACCACCAATAATGACACCTACTGCTGTGTATATTTACCAGTACCACCAATAATGACACCAACTGTTGCATATATTACCAGTACCACCAATAATGACACCTACTGCTGCGTATATTTACCATTACCAACGATAATGGCACATACTGCTGTGTATATTACCAGTATCACCAATAATGACTCATACTGCGGTGTATAGTACCAGTACCACCAATAATGACACATACTGCTGTGTATATTACCAGTACCACCGATAATGACACATACTGCTGTGTATATTACCAGTATCACCAATATTGACACATACTGCTGCTTATATTACCAGTACCACCAATAATGACACCTGCTGCTGCATATATTAACAGTACCACCATTAATGACACCTACTGCTGTGTATATTACCAGTACCACCAATAATGACAACTACAGTTGCAAATATTACCAGTACCACCAGTGATCACATCTACTGCTGTGTATATTACCAGTATCAACAATAAGAACACATACTGCTGCATATAATACCAGTACTACCAGTAATGACACATACTGCTGCGTATATTAACAGTTCCATCAATAATGACACAAACTGCTGTGTATATTACCAGTATCACCAATAATGACACATAATGATGCGTATTCTACCAGTACCAGCAATAATGACACTTACTGTTGCGTATATTAGCAGTACCACCACTAATGACACCTATTGCTGCGTATATTACCAGTCCCACCAATAAGGACACCAACTGCTGCATATATTACCAGTACCACCGATAATGACACGTACTGCTGCGTATATTACCAGTACCACCAATAATGACACCTGCTGCTGCGTATATTAGCAGTACCACCACTAATGACACCTGCCGCTGCGTATATTACCAGTACCACCAATAATGACACCTACAGTTGCATATATTACCAGTACCACCAGTAATGACATCTACTGCTGTGTATATTACCAGTACCACCAATAATGACACATACTGAGGCATACAATACCAGTATTACCAGTAATGACACATACTGCTGGGTATATTACCAGTACAACCAATAGTGACACAAACAGCTGTGTATATTACCTGTACCACCAATAATGACACCTACTGCTGCATATAATACCAGAACCACCAATAATGACACCAGCTGCTGCGTATATTACCCGTACCATCAATAATGACACCTACTGCTGTGTATATTACGCATTCCACCTATAATGATACTTACAGTTGCGTATATTACCAGTACTACCAATAATGACACCCACTGCTGCGTATATTACTTGACCACCAATAATGACACCTGATGCTGTGTATATTACCAGTACCACCAATAATGACACATACTGTTGGGTATATTACCAGTACCTGCAATAATGACACCTACTGCCGCGTATATTACCAATACCACCAGTAATGACATGTACTGCTGTGTATATTACCAGTACTACCAATAATGACACGTACTTTTTTTGCAAAGTAGTCTTTGACTCAACAGATTGTAATTCAGATTTCTCTCTTAAATAAAAAAAAAGTATATATTACCAGTACAACCAATAATGACACCTACTGCTGCGACAGCTACCAGTACCACTAATGACACCTTCTGCTGTATATATTACCAGTATTATCAATAGCACCAATAATGCCACCCACTGCTGCACATATTACCAGTACCACCAATAATGACACATACTGCTAAGTATGTTACCAGTACAACCAATAATGACACCTACTGTTGTGTATATTACCAGCTCCACCAATGATGACACCTACTGTTGCGTGCATTATCAGTACCACCAATAATAACACATACTGCTGTGTATATTACCAGTACCACCAATAATGACACCCACTGCTGCATATATTACCATTACCACCAATAATGACACCTGATGCTGCATATATTACCAGTATCACTAATAATGACACCTACTGCTGTATATATTAGCAATATCACCAATAATGACACATACTATTGTGTATACTACCAGTACCACCAGTAATGACACCTACTGCTGCGTATATTTCCAGTGCCACCAATAATGGCACGTTCTGCTGCGTATATTACCAGTACCACCAATAATGACACCTACAGCTGTGTATATTTCCAGTACCACTAGTAATGACACCTACTGCTGCATATATTACCAGTACCATCAGTAATGACACCTACTGCTGCATATATTACCAGTACCATCAGTAATGACACCTACTGCTGCATATATTACCACTACCACCAATAATGACACCTGCTGTTGCGTACATTATCAGTACCAGCAATAATGACACATGCTGCTGCGTATATTACCAGTATCACCAATAATGACACCTGTTGCCGCGTACACTACCAGTACCAGCAATATTGATACATACTGCTGTGTATTTTACCATTACCACCAATAACAACACCTACTGCTGCACATCCTTCCAGTACCGCCAATAATGACACATACTGCTGCGTATATTGCCAGAATCACCAATAATGACACATATTACTGCTATGTATATTACCAGTACCACCAATAATGACATTTACTGCTCTGAATATTACCAGTTCCACCAATAATGACACCTACTGTTGCGTATATTACCTGTACCACCGATAATGACACTTACTGCTACATATATTTACCAGTACCTCCAATAATGACACCTTCTGCTGTGTATATTGCCAGTTTCACCAATAATGACACATACTGCTGCGCATATTACCAGTACCACCAATAATGACACCTACTGCTCTGTATATTAGCAGTACCGTCAATAATGACACCTGCTGCTGCGTATATTAGCAGTTCCAGCACTATTGACACATACTGCTGCATATATTACCAGTACCACCAATAATGACACCTACTGCTGCATATATTACCAGTTTCATCAATAATGACACATACTGCTGCGCATATTACCAGTACCACCAATAATGACACCTACTGCTCTGTATATTAGCAGTACCACCAATAATGACACCTGCTGCTGCGTATATTAGCAGTTCCACCACTATTGACACCTACAGCTGCGTATATTACCAGTACCACCAATAATGACACCTACTGCTACGTATATCACCTGTGCCACCAATAATGACACATACTGCTACGTATATTACCAGTATCACGAATCATGACACCGACTGCTGCGTATATTACCAGTACCACCAACAATGACACCTGCTGTTGCGTACATTATCAGTACCACCAATAATGACACATACTGCTACGTATATTACCAGTATCACCAATGATGACACATACTGCTGTCTATATTACCAGTACTACCAAGAATCACACCTACTGCTGCATATATTACCAGTACCACCCATAATGACACATCCTGCTGTGTATACTACCAGTACCAGCAATACTGATACATACTGCTGTGTATATTACCAGTACCACCAGTAATGACACCTACTGCTGCATATCCTTCCAGTACCGCCAATAATGACACATACTGCTGTGTATATTACCAGAATCACCAATAAGGACACATACTGCTGCGTATATTACCAGAACCAACAATAATGACACATAATGCTGCGAGTATTACCAGAATCACCAATAATGACACCTACTGCTGCGTATATTACCAGTACTACCAATAATGACACATACTTTTTTTGCAAAGTAGTCTTTGACTCAACGGATTGTAATTCAGATTTCTCTCTTAAATTAAAAAAAAAGTATATATTACCAGTACAACCAATAATGACACCTACTGCTGCACATATTACCAGTACCACCAATAATGACACATACTGCTAAGTATGTTACTAGTACAACCAATAATGACACCTGCTGTTGTGTGCATTATCAGTACCACCAATAATAACACATACTGCTGTGTATATTACCAGTACCACCAATAATGACACCCACTGCTGCATATATTACCAGTACCACCAATAATGACACCTGATGCTGCATATATTACCAATATCACCAATAATGACACATACTGTTGCGTATACTACCAGTACCACCAGTAATGACACCTACTGCTGTGTATATTACCAGTACCACCAGTAATGACACCTACTGCTGCGTATATTTCCAGTACCACCAATAATGACATGTGCTGCTGCGTATATTACCAGTACCACCAATAATGGCACCCACTGCTGCATATATTACCAGTACCACCAATAGTGACACCTGATGCTGCATATATTACCAGTACCACCAATAATGACACCTACTGCTGCATATATTACCAATATCACCAATAATGACACATACTGTTGCGTATACTACCAGTACCACCAGTAATGACACCTACTGCTGCGTATATTTCCAGTACCACCAATAATGACACGTGCTGCTGCGTATATTACCAGTACCGCCAATTATGACACATACTGCTACGTATATTACCCGTATCATGAATCATAACACCTACTGCTGCATATATTACCAGTACCACCAACAATGACACCTGCTGTTGCGTACATTATCAGTACCAGCAATAATGACACATACTGCTGCGTATATTACCAGTATCACCAATAATGACACCTGCTGCCATGTACACTACCAGTACCAGCAATATTGATACATACTGCTGTGTATTTTACCAGTACCACCAGTAACGACATCTACTGCTGCACATCCTTCCAGTACCGCCAATACTGACACATACTGCAGCGTATATTGCCAGAATCACCAAAAATGACACATATCACTGCTGTGTATATTACCAGAACCACCAATAATGACACATACTGCTGCGTATATTACCAGTACCACCAATAATGACATTTACTGCTCTGAATATTACCAGTTCCACCAATAATGACACCTACTGCTGCATATATTACCTGTACCACCGATAATGACACCTACTGCTATCTATATTTACCAGTACCTCCAATAATGACACCTTCTGCTGTGTATATTACCAGTTAAACCAATAATGACACATACTGCTGCGCATATTACCAGTACCACCAATAATGACACCTACTGCTCTGTATATTAGCAGTACCATCAATGATGACACCTCATGCTCTGTATATTAGCAGTACCATCAATAATGACACCTGCTGCTATGTATGTTAGCAGTTCCAGCACTATTGACACATACTGCTGCGTATATTACCAGTACCACCAATAATGACACCTATTGCTGCGTATATTACCAGTACCACCAATAATGACACCTGCTGCTGCGTATATTACCAATACCACCAATAATGACAGATACTGCGGCATATGATACCAGTATTACCAGTAATGACACATACTGTTGGGTATATTACCAGTACTACCAATAGTGACACAAACTGCTGTGTATGTTACCTGTACCACCAATAATGACACCTACTGCTGCATATAATACCAGTACCACAAATAATGACACCTGCTGCTGCGTATATAACCCGTACCATCAATAATGACACCTACTGCTGTGAATATTACCAATACCACCAATAATGTCACGTACTGCTGTGTATATTACCAGTACTACCAATAATGACACCCACTGCTGCGTATATTACTTGACCAGCAATAATGACACCTGCTGCTGCGTATATTACCAGTTCCACCAATAATGACACATACTGTTGGGTATATTACCAGTACATGCAATAATGACACCTACTGCTGTGTATATTACCAATACCACCAATAATGTCACGTACTGCTGTGTATATTACCAGTACTACCAATAATGACACATACTTTTTTTGCAAAGTAGTCTTTGACTCAACGGATTGTAATTCAGATTTCTCTCTTAAATAAAAAAAAGTATATATTACCAGTACAACCAATAATGACATCTACTGCTGCGACATCTACCAGTACCACTAATGACACCTTCTGCTGTGTACATTACCAGTATTATCAATAGCACCAATAATGCCACCCACTGCTGCGTATATTACCAGAACCACCAATAATGACACATACTGCTGAGTGTGTTACCAGTACTACCAATAATGACACCTACTGTTGTGTATATAACCAGCTCCACCAATAATGACATCTACTGTTGCGTACATTATCAGTACCACCAATAATAACACATACTACTGTGTATATTACCAGTACCACCAATAATGACACCCGCTGCTGCATATATTACCAGTACCACCAATAATGACACCTGATGCAGCATATATTACCAGTACCACCAATAATCACACATACTGCTGCGTATATTAGCAGTACCACCAATAATGACACATACTGCTGCGTATATTACCAGTACCACCACTAATGACACCTTCTGCTGTGTATATTACCAGTATTATCAATAGCACCAATAATGCCACCCACTGCTGCATATATTACCAGTACCACCAATAATGACACATACTGCCAAGTATGTTACCAGTACTACCAATAATAACACCTACTGTTCTCTATATTACCAGCTCCACCAATGATGACACCTGATGCTGCATATATTACCAGTACCACCAATAATGACACCTACTGCTGCATATATTACCAGTATCACCAATAATGGCACATACTGTTGCGTATACTACCAGTACCACCAGTAATGACACCTGCTGCTGTGTATACTACCAGTACCACCAATAATGACACATGCTGCTGCATATATTACCAGTATCACCAGTAATGATATCTACTGCTGCGTATATTACCAGTACCACCAATAATGACACCTACTGCTCTGTATATTAGCAGTACCACCAATAATGACACCTGCTGCTGCGTATATTAGCAGTTCCACCACTATTGACACCTACAGCTGCGTATATTACCAGTACCACCAATAATGACACCTACTGCTACGTATATTATTAGTACTACCAAGAATGACACATACTGCTACGTATATTACCAGTATCACAAATCATGACACCTACTGCTGCATATATTACCAGTACCACCCCATAATGACACATGCTGCTTTGTATACTACCAGTACCAGCAATACTGATACATACTGCTGTGTATAGTACCAGTACCACCAATAATGACACCTACTGCTGCATATCCTTCCAGTACTGCCAATAATGACACCTACTGCTGTGTATAGTACCAGAACCACCAATAATGACATATACTGCTGCGTATATTACCAGTACTACCAATAATGACACTTACTGCTCCGAATATTACCAGTTCCACCAATAATGACACCTACTGTTGCGTATATTACCAGTACCACCGATAATGACGCCTGCTGCTACGTATATTTACCAGTACCACCAATAATGACACATACTGTTGTGTACCTTACCACCAATATTGACACCTACTGTTGTGTATATTACCAGTACCATCAATAATGACACCCACTGCTGTGTATATTATTTGACCACCAATAATGACACCTGTTGCTGTGTATATTCCCAGTACCACCAATAATGACACATACTGTTGTGTATATTACCAGTACCAGCAAAAATTACGCCTACTGCTGCGTATATTACCAATACCACCAATAATAACACCTACTGCTGCGTATATTACCAGTACCACCAATAATGACACCTACGTTTTTTGCAAAGTAGTCTTTGACTCAAAGGATTGTAATTCAGATTTCTCTCTTAAATAAAAAAATGTATATATTACCAGTACCACCAATAATGACACCTTCTGCTGTGTATATTACCAGTATTATCAGTAGCACCAATAATGACACTTATTGTTGCATATGTTACTAGAACCACCAATAATAACACCTGCTGCAGCGTATATTACCAGTCCCACCAATAAAGAAACATACTGTTGCGTGTATTACCTAGTACCAGCATAATGACACCTACTGCTGCGAATATTACCATTACTACCAATAATGACACCTACTACTGCATATATTATCAGTACCACCAATAATGACACATACTGCTGCATATATTACCAGTACTACCAATAATGACACCTACTGCTGTGTATATTACCAGTACCACCAATAATGACACCTACTGCTGTGTATATTACCAGTACCACCAAAAATGACACCTACTGCTGCGTATATTACCAGTACCACCAATATTGACACCTACAGCTGCATATATTACCAGTACCACCAATAACACACCTGTTACTGCGTGACATTACCAGTACCACCAATAATGACACCTACTGCTGCGTACATTACCAGTACCACCAATAATGGCAATGGGGCCTGATGGGATTCATCCCAGAATTCTAAAAGAACTAAGGGTAGAACTAGTGACACCACTGACTACCCTCTTTAACAAATCATGGGAGGATGGGGTGGTACCCGAGGACTGGAGGAAGGCAGATGTGATTCCCCTTCACAAAAGTGGGAGCAAGGCAGAAGCAGGAAACTACAGACTTGTTAGACTTGTTAGTTTAACCTCAGTGGTAGGGAAATTGATGGAATCACTTGTGAAGGAAAGAATTGTCAAGTATCTAGAGGCCAGAGGGGCACAGGACCCTACGCAGCATGGATTCACAGCGGGAAGGTCATGCCAGACAAATCTGATAGATTTCTTTGGCTGGGTGACCAAAGTAGTAGATCAGAGAGGGGCTGTGGACATGGCCTACCTAGACTTTAGCAAGGCATTTGACACAGTCCCACACAAAAGATTAATATACAAGTTAGCCAGCCTGGGAGTGGGTCCCAAGATGACAGCCTGGGTAAAGAGTGGCTGAAGAATAGGACACGAGAGTAATAGTAAATGGAGTCCACTCTGAAGAAGGGGGTTATAGTGGAGGGTACACTTGAGTTCAGTATGAGGACCGGTCCTCTTCAATATCTTTATAAGCGACATTGCAGAGGGACTGGAAGGAAAAGTATGTCTCTTTGCAGATGACACAAAGATCTGCAACAGAGTTGATGCACAAGGTGGGGTGGAAAGGATGAGAAGGGACTTGGCAAGGTTAGAGGAATGGTCAAATGTATGGCAGCTTAGATTCAATGCTAAGAAGTGCAAGGTAATGCACCTGAGAAACAAAAACCCAGGGGAAGAGTATACAATGGGGGATGAGATACTAACAATAACAAAAATGGAAAGGGACCTGGGGGTAGTCATATCAGATGACCTAAAGGTGGGCAAGCAATGTGAGAGGGCAGCAAGGAGGGCTGGAGGGATACTGGGATGCGTAGGGAGAGGCATCACTACTAGAAACCAGGAAGTTATTATCCCTCTGTACAGACAGCTGGTGAGACCCCATCTGGAGTACTGCGTGCAGTTCTGGAGACCCAATCTCCGCAAAGACATAGACAGGATGGAAGCTGTCCAGAGGAGGGCAACTAAAATGGTGCAGGGTCTGCACCGGAAGCATATGAAGAGAGACTTGAGGAGCTTAATATGTATAGCCTCAAGGAAAGGAGTGAGAGGGGGGACATGATAGAAACTTTCAGGTACCCCAAGGGAATCAACAAAGTCCAAGAGGGTAGCATCTTTCAAAAAGAGGTGTGCAAGAACAAGGGGGCACAATTTGAAGATAAAGGGGCAGCTAAGGGTAATTTAAGAGTATTTTTCACAGAGAGGGCTGTGGATGCATGGAACGGCCTTCCGGAGGAGGTTGTGGAGTCAAAAACAGTGGTGGAATTCAAGCATGCATGGGACAGTCATAAGGCAATTCTAGGGGGTGGGGGTAGGAAGAAGTAGGCTGCTGGTTAACTAGGATCTGCAGCTTATCCATTAGGTATGGAAATGGGCAGACTGGGTGGGCCAAGCGGTCCTTATCTGCCATCAAATTCTATGTTATAGTTGCGTATGTTACCAGTACCAAAAATAATGACACCCACTGCAGCGTATTTTACCAGTACTACTAATAATAACTGCTGCAGTGTATATTACCAGTACCAGCAATAATGACACCTACTGCTGCGTTTATCACCAATACCACCAATAATGACACCTACTGCTGCATATATTATCAGTACAACCAATAATGACACATACTGCTGCATATATTAGCAGTACCACCAATAATGACACATACTGCTGCGTATATTACCAGTACTACCAATAATGACACATACTGCTGCGTATATTACCAGTACCACCAATAATGACACCTGCTGCTGCGTATATTACTAGTACCACCAATATTGACACCTACAGCTGTGTATATTACCAGTACCACCAATAATGACACCTGCTACTGCGTATATTTCCAGTACCACCAATAATGACACCTACTGCTGCGTATATTACCAGTACCACCAATAATGACACTTATAGTTGCATATGTTACCAGTGCCAAAAATAGTGACACCCACTGCTGCGTATTTTACCAGTACTACTAATAATGACAACTGCTGCAGTGTATATTACCAGTACCAGCAATAATGACACCTGCTGCTTCGTATATTACCAATACCACCAATAATGACACCTACTGTTGTGTATATTACCGGTACCACCAATAATGTCAGCTACTGCTGTGTATATTACAGGTACCACCAATAATGACACCTACTGCTGTGTATATTACCGGTACCACCTATAATGACACCTATTGATGTGTGTATTAACGGTACCACCAATAATGACACTTACTGCTGCGTGAATTACCAGTACCATCAATAATGACACATACTGCTGTCTATATTACCAGTACCCCCAATGATGACACATACTGCTGCATATACTTACCAGTACCACCAATAATGACGCCTTCTGATGCGTATATTACTGATACCACCAATAATGACACAAACAGCTGCGTATATTACCAGTATTATCAGTAGTACCAGTAATAACTCCCACTGCTGGGTATATTACCAGTGCCACCAATCAAGACACCTGCTACTGTGTATATTGCCAGTACTACCAATAATGACACCTACTGTTGTGTATATTACCAGTACTGCCAATAATGACACCTACTGCTGCGTATATTACCAGTATCACCAGTAATGACACCTGCTGCTGTGTATGTTACCAGTACCACCAATAATGACACCCACTGCTGCGTATATTACCAGTACCACCAATAATAACTCCTGCTGCAGTGTATATTACCAGTACCACCAATAAAGACACATACTGCTGCCATATATTATCAGTACCACCAATAATGACACATACTGCTGCATATATTACCAGTACCACCAATAATGACACATACTGCTGCATATATTACCAGTACTACCAATAATGACACCTACTGCTGCGTATATTACCAGTATCACCAATAATGACACATACTGCTGTGTATATTACCAGTACCACCAATAATGATACCTGACACAGCGTGTATTACCAGTACCACCAATAATGACACATACAAGTTGGAGGAATGGTCAGAAGTATGGCAGCTTAGATTCAATGCAAAGAAGTGCAAAATAATGCACCTGGGAAACAAAAACCCAGGGGAATATTACACAGTGGGGGAGATGAAGTAACCACAACAAAAATGGAAAAGGACCTGGGGGTAATCATATCAGATGACCTTAAGGTTAGCAAGCAATGTGAGAAGGCAGTAGGGAGGACTGGGGGGATACTGGGATCTGTAGGGAGAGGCATCACCAGCAGAAAACAAGACATTGTTATCCCTCTGTAAAGACAGTTGGTGAGACCCCATCTGGAGTACTGCGTCCAGTTCTGGAGACCCAGTCTCCGCAAGGACATACACAGGATGGAGGCAGTCCAGTGGAGGGCAACTAAAATGGTTCAGCGTCTGCAAGAGAAGCCATATGAAGAGAGACTAAAAGAGCTTAATATGTATACCCTTGAGGAAAGGAGGGAGAGGGGGGACATGATAAAAACGTTTATGTACCTCAGTGGAATCAACAAAGTCCAAGACGGTAGCATCTTTCAGAAAAAGAGATGTGCAAGAACAAGGGGACACAATTTGAAGATGGAGGGGGGACAGCTCAGGGGCAATGTGAGGAAGTATTTTTTCACAGAGTGGGTGGTGGACACATGGAATAGCCTTCCTGAGGAGGTTGTGGGATCTAAAACTGAGGGAGAATTCAAGAATGCATGGGACAGACATGAGGCAATTTTTGTTGGGTGTAGAAAGAAATAGGCTGTTGGTTAAACAGGATCTGCAGCTTATCCTGTAGGTAGCGAAATGGGCAGACTAGGTGGGCCAAGTGGTCCTTATCTGCTGTCAAAGTATATGTTTCTACTGCTGCATATATTACCAGTACCATCAATAATGACACCAACTGCTGCGTTTATTACTAGTACCACCAATAATGACGCCTGCTACTGTGAATATTACCAGTATCACCAAAAATGACACCTACTGCTGCGTATATTATCAGTACCACCAATAATGACACCTACTGCTGCGTATATTACCGGTACCACTAATAATGACACCTACTGCTGCGTATATTACCAGTACCACCAATAAAGATGCCTACAGCTGCATATATTACCAGTACCACCAATAATGACACATACAGCTGCATATATTAACAGTATTATCAGTAGTACCAGTAATAACTCCCACTACTGCGTATATTACCAGTGCCACCAATCATGACACCTGCTACTGTGTATATTACCAGTACTACCAATAATGACACCTACTGTTGCGTATATTACCAGTACTGCCAATAATGACACCTACTGCTGCGTATATTACCAGTATCACCAGTAATGACACCTGCTGCTGTGTATGTTACCAGTACCACCAATAATGACACCCACTGCTACGTATATTACCAGTACCACCAATAATAACTCCTGCTGCAGCGTATATTACCAGTACCACCAATAATGACACATACAAGTTGGAGGAATGGTCAGAAGTATGTCAGCTTGGATTCAATGCAAAGAAGTGCAAAATAATGCACCTGGGAAACAAAAACCCAGGGGAAGATTACACAGTGGGGGAGAGGTAGTAACCACAACAAAAATGGAAAGGGACCTGGGGGTAATCATATCAGATGACCTTCAGGTTAGCAAGCAATGTGAGAAGGCAGTAGGGAGGACTGGGGGGATACTGGGATCTGTAGGGAGAGGCATCACCAGCAGAAAACAGGACATTGTTATCCCTCTGTAAAGTCAGTTGGTGAGACCCCATCTGGTGTACTGCGTTCAGTTCTGGAGACCCACTCTCTGCAAGGACATACACAGGATGGAGGCAGTTCAGAGGAGGGCAACTAAAATGGTTCAGCGTCTGCAAGAGAAACCATATGAAGAGAGACTAAAGGAGCTTAATATGTATACCCTTGAGGAAAGGAGGGAGAGGGGGGACATGATAAAAACGTTTATGTACCTCAGTGGAATCAACAAAGTCCAAGAGGGTAGCATCTTTCAGAAAAAGAGATGTGCAAGAACAAGGTGACACAATTTGAAGATAGAGGGGGGACAGCTCAGGGGCAATGTGAGGAAGTAATTTTTCACAGAGTGGGTGGTGAACACATGGAATAGCCTTCCTGAGGAGGTTGTGGAATCTAAAACTGAAGGAGAATTCAAGAAAGCATGGGACAGACATAAGGCAATTTTTGTTGGGTGTAGAAAGAAATAGGCTGTTGGTTAAACAGGATCTGTAGCTTATCCTGTAGGTAGCGAAATGGGCAGACGAGGTGGGCCAAGTGGTCCTTATCTGCTGTCAAAGTCTATGTTTCTACTGCTGCATATATTACCAGTACCAGCAATAATGACACCAACTGCTGCGTATATTACTAGTACCACCAATGACGCCTGCTACTGTGTATATTACCAGTATCACCAATAATGACACCTACTGCTGCGTATATTATCAGTACCACCAATAAAGATGCCTACAGCTGCGTATATTACCAGTACCACCAATAATGACACATACAGCAGCATATATTACCAGTATTATCAGTAGCACCAGTAATAACTCCCACTGCTGCGTATATTACCAGTGCCACCAATCATGACATCTGTTACTGTGTATATAATTACTGGCAACCCCCTTTAACAAACTGTTTTCGTTATTCTGAATGTCAGAATAACCTCAAAACCCAGTTATTACTGCATTTGCAAAACCTTCGTCTCCTCCTTTGTGTGTCACTCATCTGTATTCTGTCTTTTCATTGGTTCGCGCTCTGTGAGTGGGCGGGCTGAATAGCTTTAAAAAAATGGCGGCTCGTTTTCTCGCTTGCCAACGAGCTGTTTTTATTTACTACCCTCCCCATCTGTATTTGATTTTTTAAATGTTTTATCTGGTTGATCCCACCTTCCAAATAGAAAAGGACTATCTGGTTGATCCCACCGTGTCTCCGGATCGGGAGATGCCGTCGCTGAAAAAAAGGTCGGTCTGAAAGAGAAAGTGTGTGTGTGTGTGTGTGTGTGTGAGAGAGAAAGACAGCGTGTGTGTGTGAGAGAGAGAGAGAGAGAGAGAGAGAGAGAGAGAGACACACAGTGTGTGTGTGTGTGTGTGTGTGAAAGACAGCGTGTGTGTGTGTGTGAGAGAGAGAGAGAGACAGACAGTGTGTGTGTGAGAGAGAGTGTGTGTTTGTAAATAGCAGATACTCTGCATTTTTATAAAGGTTGCCAGTAATTATAAAAAATTAAAAATAAGCAACTGTGTGCATGTGGATTTTTTTTTAACACACCCTTGGTGTGTGATTACCTCATAAACCTCTCGAGCTTTGCTCTCGAGGTTTATGGGTTATCACACACCTTGGGTGTATAAAAAAAATCCATAACACACAGTTGCCTATCTATTATTCTCTATATTACCAGTACTACCAATTATGACACCTACTGCTGCGTATATTATCAGTACTGCCAATCATGACACCTACTGCTGCGTATATTACCAGTATCACCAATAATGACACCTGCTGCTGTGTATGTTACCAGTACCACCAATAATGACACCCACTGCTGCGTATATTACCAGTACCACCAATAATAACTCCTGCTGCAGTGCATATTACCAGTCCCACCAATAAAGAAACATACTGTTGCGTGTATTACCAGTACCAGCATAATGACATTTACTGCTGCGAATATTACCAATACCACCAATAATGATACCTACTGCTGCATGTATCATCAGTACCACCAATAATGACACATACTGCTGCATATATTACCAGTACCACCAATAATGACACATACTGCTGCATATATTAACAGTACTACCAATAATGACACCTACTGCTGCGTATATTACCAGTATCACCAATAATGACACATGCTGCTGCGTATATTACTAGTACCAACAATAAGGACACCAACTGCTGTGTATATTACCAGTACCACCAATAATGACACTTTCAGTTGCGTATGTTACCAGTACCTCCAATAATGTCTCCCACTGCTGCGTATTTTACCAGTACTACTAATAATGACAACTGCTGCAGCGTATATTACCAGTAAAAGCAATAATGATACCTACTGCTATGTATATTACCAATACCACTAATAATGACACCTGCTACTGCGTATATTACCAGTACCACCAATAATGACACCTACTGCTGCGTATATTACCAGTACCACCAATAATGACACAAACTGCTGCGTATATTACTAGAACCACCAATAATGACACCTACTGCTGCGTATATTACCAGTCCCACCAATAATGACACCTACTGCTGCATAAATTACCAGTCCCACCAATAATGACACCTACTGCTGCATATATTACCAGTCCCACCAATAATGACACATACTGCTGCGTATATTACCAGTCCCACCAATAATGACACCTACTGCTGCGCATATTACCTGTACCACCAATAATGACACCTACTGCTGTATATATTACCAGTACTACCAATAATGATACCTCCTACAGCGTATATTACCAGTACCACCAATGATGACACATACTGCTGCGCATATTACCGGTACCATCAATAATGACACATACTACTGTGTATATTACCAGTACCACCAATAATGATACCTGCTACAGCGTATATTACCAGTGCCACCAATAATGAAACCTGCTACAGCGTATAATACCAGTACCACCAATAATGACACATACAAGTTGGAGGAATGGTCAGAAGTATGGCAGCTTGGTTTCAATGCAAAGAAGTGCAAAATAGTGCACCTAGGAAACAAAAACCCAGGAGAAGATTACACAATGGGGGAGAGGTAGTAACCACAACAAAAATGGAAAGGGACCTAGGGGTAATCATATCAGATGACCTTAATTTTAGCAAGCAGTGTGAGAAGGCAGTAGGGAGGGCTGGGGGGATACTGGGATGTATAGGGAGATACATCACCAGCAGAAAACAGGATGTTGTTATCCCTCTGTAAAGGCAGTTGGTGAGACCCCATCTGGTGAACTGCATCCAGTTCTGGAGACCCAGTCTCTGCAAGGACATACCCAGGATCGAGGCAGTCCAGAGGAGGGCAACTAAAATGGTTCAGCATCTGCAACAGAAGCCATATGAAGAGAGACTAAAGGAACTTAGTATGTATACCCTTGAGGAAAAGAGGGAGAGGGGGGGACATGATAAAAACGTTTATGTACCTCAGTGGAATCAACAAAGTCCAAGAGGGTAGCATCTTTCAGAAAAAGAGATGTGCAAGGACAAGGGGACACAATTTGAAGATGGAGAGGGGACACCTCAGGGGCAATGTGAGGAAGTATTTTTTCACAGAGTGGGTGGTGGACACATGGAATAGCCTTCCTGAGGAGGTTGTGGGATCTAAAACTGTGGGAGAATTCAAGAATGCATGGGACAGACATAAGGCAATTTTTGTTGGGTTGTAGAAAGAAATAGGCTCTTGGCTAAACAGGATCTGCAGCTTATCCTGTAGGTAGCGAAATGGGCAGACTAGGTGGGCCAAGTGGTCCTTATCTGCTGTCAAAGTCTATGTTTCTACTGCTGCATATATTACCAGTACCAGCAATAATGACACCAACTGCTGCGTATATTACTAGTACCACCCATAATGGCGCCTACTACTGTGTATATTACCAGTATCACCAATAATGACACCTACTGCTGCGTATATTATCAGTACCACCAATAATGACACCTACTGCTGTGTATATTACCGGTACCACTAATAATGACACCTACTGCTGCATATATTACCAGTACCACCAATAAAGATGCCTACAGCTGCGTATATTACCAGTACCACCAATAATGACACATACAGCTGCATATATTACCAGTATTATCAGTAGTACCAGTAATAACTCCCACTGCTGCGTATATTACCAGTGCCACCAATCATGACAACTGCTACTGTGTATATTACCAGTACTACTAATAATGACACCTACTGTTGCGTATATTACCAGTACTGCCAATAATGACACCTACTGCTGCGTATATTACCAGTATCACCAGTAATGACACCTGCTGCTGTGTATGTTACCAGTACCAATAATAATGACACCCACTGCTGCGTATATTAACAGTACCACCAATAATAAGTCCTGCTGCAGTGTATATTACCAGTACCACCAATAAAGACACATACTGCTGCCATATATTATCAGTACCACCAATAATGACACATACTGCTGCATACATTACCAGTACCACAAATAATGACACATACTGCTGCATATATTACCAGTACTACCAATAATGACACCTACTGCTGCGTATATTACCAGTATCACCAATAATGACACATACTGCTGTGTATATTACCAGTACCACCAATAATGATACCTGCTACAGCGTATATTACCAGTACCACCAATAATGACACATACAAGTTGGAGGAATGGTCAGGAGTATGGCAGCTTGGATTCAATGCAAAGAAGTGCAAAATAATGCACCTGGGAAACAAAAACCCAAGGGAAGATTACACAGTGGGGGAGAGGTAGTAACCACAACAAAAATGGAAAGGGACCTGGGGGTAATCATATCAGATGACCTTAAGGTTAGCAAGCAATGTGAGAAGGCAGTGGGGAGGACTAAGGGGATACTGGGATCTGTAGGGAGAGGCATCACCAGCAGAAAACAGGACATTGTTATCCCTCTGTAAAGACAGTTGGTGAGACCCCATCTGGAGTACTGAGTCCAGTTCTGGAGACCCAGTCTCCGCAAGGACATACACAGGATGGAGGCAGTCCAGAGGAGGGCAACTAAAATGGTTCAGTGTCTGCAAGAGAAGCCATATGAAGAGAGACTAAAGGAGCTTAATATGTATACCCTTGAGGAAAGGAGGGAGAGGGGGGACATGATAAAAACGTTTATGTACCTCAGTGGAATCAACAAAGTCCAAGAGGGTAGCATCTTTCAGAAAAAGAGATATGCAAGAACAAGGGGACACAATTTGAAGATAGAGGGGGGACAGCTCAGGGGCAATGTGAGGAAGTATTTTTTCACAGAGTGGGTGGTGGACGCATGGAATAGCCTTACTGAGGAGGTTGTGGGATCTAAAACTGAGGGAGAATTCAGGAATGCATGGGACAGACATAAGGCAATTTTTGTTGGGTGTAGAAAGAAATAGGCTGTTGGTTATACAGGATCTGCAGCTTTTCCTGTAGGTAGCGAAATGGGCAGACTAGGTGGACCAAGTGGTCCTTATCTGCTGTCAAAGTCTATGTTTCTACTGCTGCATATATTACCAGAACCACCAATAATGACGCCAACTGCTGCATATATTACTAGTATCACCAATAATGACACCTACTGCTGCGTATATTATCAGTACCACCAATAATGACACCTACTGCTGCGTATATTACCGGTACCACTAATAATGACACCTACTGCTGCGTATATTACCAGTACCTCCAATAAAGATGCCTACAGCTGCGTATATTACCAGTACCACCAATAATGACACATACAGCTGCATATATTACCAGTATTATCAGTAGCACCAGCAATAACTCCCACTGCTGCGTATATTACCAGTGCCACCAATCATGACACCTGTTACTGTGTATATTACCAGTACTACCAATAATGACACCTACTGCTGAGTATTTTACCAGTGCTGCCAATAATGACACCTACTGCTTCGTATATTACCAGTATCACTAATAATGACACCTGCTGCTGTGTATGTTACCAGTACCACCAATAGTGACACCCACAGCTGCGTATATTACCGGTACCACCAATAATAACTCCTGCTGCAGTGCATATTACCAGTCCCACCAATAAAGAAACATACTGTTGCGTGTATTACCAGTACCAGCATAATGACACCTACTGCTGCGAATATTACCAATACCACCAATAATGACACCTACTGCTGCATATATTATCAGTACCACCAATAATGACACATACTGCTGCATATATTACCAGTACTACCAATAATGACACCTACTGCTGCGTATACTACCAGTATCACCAATAATGACACATGCTGCAGCGTATATTACTAGTACCACCAATAAGGACACCAACTGCTGCGTATATTACCAGTACCACCAATAATGACACTTCAGTCATGATGTTACCAGTACCACCAATAATGTTCCCATTCCGTCATGATTTTACCATTACTACTAATAATGACAACTGCTGCAGCCAAAAGATATTACCAGTACCAGCAATACGACACCTACCGCTGTGTATATTACCAATACCACAATTAATGACACTACTGCTGTGTATATTACCAGTACCACCAATAATGATACCTACTACAGCATATATTATCAGTGCCACCAATAATGACACATACTGCTGTGTATATCACCAGTACCACCAATGATGACCACATACTGCTGCAGATAATTACTAGTACCACCAATAATGACACCTACTGCTGTGTATATTACAGTACCACCAATAATGACATACTGGTTATGAGTATTACTTAGTACCACCAATAATGACACCTACTGCTGCGTATATTACCAGTCCCACCAATAATGACACCTGCTGAAGCATAAATTACCAGTCCCCCCCAATAATGACACCTATTGCTGCTTATATTACCAGTCCCACCAATAATGACACCTACTGCCGGTATATTACCAGTCCCAAAAATAATGACACCTACTGCCGTGATATTACCAGTACCACATTTATAATGACACCTACTGCTGTGTATATTACCAGTACTACCAATAATGATACCTACATAGCCAGAGTATATTACCAGTACCACCAATGATGACACATACTGTTGCGTATATTACCGGTACCATCAATAATGACACCTACTGCTGTGTATATTACCAGTACTACCAATAATGATACCTGCTACAGCGTATATTACCAGTACCACCAATGATGACACATACTGCTGCGTATATTACCGGTACCATCAATAATGACACATACTGCTGGGTATATTACCAGTACCACCAATAATGATACCTGCTACAGTGTATATTACCAGTGCCACCAATAATGACACATACAAGTTGGAGGAATGGTCAGAAGTATGGCAGCTTGGATTCAATGCAAAGAAGTGCAAAATTATGCACCTGGGAAACAAAAACCCAGGGGAAGATTACACAGTTGGGGACAGGTAGTAACCACAACAAAAATGGAAAGGGACCTGGGGGTAATCATATCAGATGACCTAAAGGTGGGCAAGCAATGTGAGAGTGCAGCAAGGAGGGCTGGGGGGATACTGGGATGCATAGGGAGAGGCATCACCAGTAGAAAACAGGAAGTTATTATCCCTCTGTACAGACAGCTGGTGAGACCCCATCTGGAGTACTGTGTGCTGTCTCTGGAGACCCAATTCCGCAAAGACATAGACAGGATGGAAGCTGTCCAGAGGAGGGCAACTAAAATGGTGCAGGGTCTGCACCGGAAGACATATGAAGAGAGACTTGAGGAGCTTAATATGTATAGCCTCGAGGAAAGGAGGGAGAGGGGGGACATGATAGAAACTTTCAGGTACCCCAAGGGAATCAACAAAGTCCAAGAGGGTAGCATCTTTCAAAAAAAGAGGTGTGCAAGAACAAG
The DNA here is from genome assembly GCA_016271365.2 of Neoceratodus forsteri. Lineage (NCBI taxonomy): Eukaryota > Metazoa > Chordata > Ceratodontiformes > Ceratodontidae > Neoceratodus > Neoceratodus forsteri. Next base: position 78,558,869 of record JADMNL010000034.1, read on the forward strand.
GGGGCACAATTTGAAGATAAAGGGGGGGCAGCTCAGAGGTAATTTAAGGAAGTATTTTTTCACAGAGAGGGTTGTGGATGCATGAGGACCTTCGGAGGAGGTTGTGGGAGTCAAAACAGGTGGAATTCTGCCATGCATGGACAGACATAAGGCAACTTAGGGGTGGGGTAGGAAGAAGTAGGCTGCTGGTTAACTAGGATCCGCAGCTCATCCATTAGGTAGGAAATGGGCAGACTGGGAGGGTCAAGCGTCCTTATCTGTGATCAAATTCCTATGTTTCTATGTTATAGTTGCATATGTTACCAGTACCAAAAATAATGACACCCACTGCAGCTGCGATTTTACCAGTACTACTAATAATAACTGCTGCAGTGTATATTACCAGTACCAGCAATAATGACACTTTACTGCTGCGTTTATCACCAATACCACCACACGACACCTACTGCTGCATTATATTATCAGTACCACCAATAATGACACATACTGCTGCATATATTAGCAGTACCACCAATAATGACACATACTGCTGCGTATATTACCAGTACTACCAATAATGACACCTACTGCTGCGTATATTACCAGTACCACCAATAATGACACATACTGCTGCATATATTACCAGTACCACCAATATTGACATCTACAGCTGTGTATATTACCAGTACCACCAATAATGACACCTGCTACTGCGTATATTTCCAGTACCACCAATAATGACACCTACTGCGCATGCGATATTACCAGCCCACAATAATAACGATACTTATAGTTGGCGTATGTTACCAGTGCCAAAATAGTGACAATTCCACTGCCATGATTTTACCAGTACTACTAATAATGACAACTGCTGCAGTGTATATTACCAGTACCAGCAATAATGACACCTGATGCCGCGATAATACCAATACCACCAATAATGACACTTACTGTTGTAGTATATTATCGTACCACTATAATGTCAGCTACTGCTGAGTATATTACAGGTACCACCAATAAGAAAACCTACTGCTGTGTATATTACCAATACCACCAATAATGACACCTACTGCTGTGTATATTATCGGTACCACTCAATAATGTCAGCTACTGCTGTGTATATTACTGTACCATCTATAATGACACTCTATTGATGTATGTATTAACGGTACCACCATAATAATGATTACATACTGCTGCATATATTACCAGTACTACCAATAATGACACCTACTGCTCATTATGTACCAGTATCACCAATAATGACACATGCTGCTGCGTATTACTAGTAGCGCGATTAGGACACCAACTGGCCGCGATATTACCAGTACCACCAATACTGATACTTAGTTGCGTATGTTACCAGTACCACCAATAATGATACCTGCCATAGCGTGATATTACCAGTACCACCAATGATGACACATACACCATGATATTACCGTACTATCAATAATGACACATACTGTTGTGATATTACCAGTACCACTAATAATGATACTGCTACAGCGGTTATTTACCAGTGCCACTTAGTATGAAACCTGATACAGCGTATAACACCAGAAGCACTAATAATGATACATACAAGTTGGAGGAATGGTCTGAAGTATGGCAGCTTGGTTTCAATGCTAAGAAGTGTAAATAATGCACTTTGGGAAACAAAACCCAGGGAAGATTACACAGTGGGGGAGAGGAAACTACAACAAAATGGAAAGGGACCTGGGGTAATCATATCAGATGACCTTAATTTTAGCATGCAAATGTGAGAAGGCAGTAGGGAGGGCTGGGGGATATCTGGGTATGTAGAGGCATCACCAGCAGAAAACAGGATGTTGTTATCCCCTCTGTAAAGACAGTTGGTGAGACCCCATCTGGTGTACTGCGTCCAGTTCTGGAGAGACCTCATCTCCACAAGGACATAGACAGATGGAGGCAGTCCAGAGGAGGCAACTAAAATGGTTCTAGCCTGCAAGAGATAGCCATATGAAGAGAGACTAAAGGAGCTTAATATGTATACTCCCTGAGGAAAGGAGGGGGACAGATAAAAAGTTTATGTACCTCAGTGGATTCAACAAAGTCCAAGAGGGTAGCATCTTCAGAAAAGAGATATGCAAGAACAAGGGGACACAATTTGAAGATAGAGGGGGACAGTCTAGGGCAATGTGAGGAAGTATTTTTTCACAGAGTGATGGTGGATGCATGGAACAGCTTCCTGAGGAGGCTGTGGGGTCTTAAAACTGAGGGAGAATTCAAGAATGGATGGGACAGACATAAGGCAATTTTGGGTGTAGAAAGAAATTGGTTGTTGGTTAAATAGGATCTGCAGCTATCCTTTAGTGTAACGAAATGGGCAGAACAGGTGGGCCAAGTGGTTCTTATCTGCTGCCAAAGTCTATGTTTCCTACTGTTGCATATATTCCCAGTACCAGCAATAATGACACCAACTGCTGCCATGATATCACCAGTACTGCCTACAATGTCACATACTGCCGTTGTGCGTTTACAACCAGTACCGCCAATAATGACACCTACTGCTGTGTCTATTACCAGTACTACCAATAGTGACACCTACTGTTGTGTATATTTTCAGTACACAAATAATGATACCTACTGCCGCGTATACGCGTAGTATCACTCAATAATGACACCTATTACTGTGTATATTACTGGTACCACCAATAATGGAACATACTGGTGTGATATACTAATACCACCAATAATGACACATACTGCTCATGATATTACCAGTACCACCAGTAATGACACCTATACCAGGTGATACCAGTCCCACCAATAATGACACCTACTGCTGCATAAATTACCAGTCCCACCAATATATTACGCTCCACTGTCGCGTATATTACTAGTCCCACCAATAATGACACCTACTGTCTGCGATATTATCAGTACCACCAATAATGACACCTATTGCTGTGTATATTACCAGTACTACTAATAATATACCTGCTACAGCGATATTACCAGTGTTACCAATAATGAAACCTTGCTACAGCCGTGATAATACCAGTACCACCAATAATGACACATACAAGTTGGAGGAATGGTCAGAAGTATGGCAGCTTGGTTTAATGCAAAGAAGTGCAAAATTAATGCACCTAGGAAACAAAACCCAGGGGAAGATTACACAGTGGGGAGAGGTAGAACCACAACAAAATGGAAAGGGACCTGGGGTAATCATATCGATGACCTTAATTTTAGTGCAAGCAATGTGAGAAGGCAGTAGGGAGGGTGGGGATATTGGGATGTATAGGAAAGGCATCACCAGCAGAAAACTGGATGTTGTTATCCTCTGTAAAGACAGTTGGTGAGACCTCATCTGTGTACTGGCCCAGTTCTGGAGACCCAGTCTCTGCAAGGACATACCCAGGATGGAGGCAGTCCAGAGGAGTGGGCAACTAAAATGGTTCAGCATCTGCAAGAGCAGCTATATGAAGAGAGACTAAAGGAACTTAGTATGTATACCCTTGAGGAAAAGAGGGAGAGGGGGGACATGATAAAAACGTTTATGTACCTCAGTGGAATCAACAAAGTCCAAGAGGGTAGCATCTTTCAGAAAAAGAGATGTGCAAGAACAAGTGGGATACAATTTGAAGATGGAGGGGGACAGCTCAGGGCAACGTGGAAGCATTTTTTCACAGAGTGGGTGGTGGACACATGGAATAGCCTTCCTGAGGAGGTTGTGGATCTAAAACTGTGGAGAATTGGAGAATGCATGGACAGACATGGGCAATTTTTGTTGTGTAGAAAGAAATAGGCTGTTGGTTAAACAGGATCTGCAGCTTTTTCCTGTAGGTATGCGAATGGGCAGACTAGGGTGGGCCAATGGTCCTTATCTGCTGTCAAAGTCTGTTTCACTGCTGCATATATTACCAGTACCAGCAATAATGACACCAACTGCTGCGTATCTTATTAGTAACACTAATAATGACGCCTGCTACTGTGTATATTACCAGTATCACCAATAATGACACCAACTGGTGCGTATATTATCAGTACCACCAATAATGACACCTACTACTGCGTATATTACCAGTACCACCAATAAAGATGCCTACAGCTGCGTATATTACCAGTGTACCACCAATAATGACACATACAGCCGCATATATTACCAGTATTATCAGTAGCACCAGTAATAACTCCCACTGCCGCGATCATTACCAATGCCACCAATCATGACTTGTTACTGTGTATATTACCAGTACTACCAATAATGACACCTACTACTACGATATATACCAGTACTACCAATAATGACACCTACTGCTCGTATATTACCAGTATCACCAATAATGACACCTGCTGCTGTGCATGTTACCAGATTACCACCAATAATGACACCCACAGCTGCGTGTATTACCAGTACCACCAATAATAACTCCTGTTGCAGCGCATATTACCAGTCCCACTAATAAAGAAACATACTGTTACGTGTATTAGTACCAGTAGCATAATGACACCTACTACGCAATATTACTAATACCACCAATAATGACACCTATTGCTGTATATATTATCAATCGCTAATAATGACTATACTGCTGCATATATTACCAGTACCACCAATAATGACACATGCTGCTCGATATTACTAGTACCACCAATAAGGACACCAACTGCTGCGTGATATTACCAGTACCACCAGTAGTGACACTTTCAGTTGGCGTAATTTACCAGTACCACCAATAATGTCTCCCATTACTGACGTATTTTACCAGTACTACTAATAATGACAACTGCTGCAGCGTGACATTACTAGTACCAGCAATAATGACACCACTGCTGTGTATATTACCAATACCACCATTAATGACACCTACTGCTGTGTATATTACCAGTACCGCCCCAATAATGATACCTGCTACAGCGTATATTATCAGTGCCACCAATAATGACACATACTGCTGTGTATATCACCAGTACCACCAATGATGACACATACTGCTGCGATATTACCAGTACCACCAATAATGTACATACATGTCATGATATTACTAGTACCACCAATAATGACACCTACTGCTGTGTATTACCAGTCCCGCAATAATGACACCTGCTGCTGTATAATTACCAGTTCCACCAATAATGACACCTACTGTTGTGTATATTACCAATCCCACCAATAATGATACACTACTGCTGCGATATTACCAGTCCTACTAATAATGACACCTACTGATGCGATATTGCCAGTACCACCAATAATGGTGACACCTTACTGCCGGTATATTACCAGTACTACCAATAATGATACCTGCTACAGCCGCAGATATTACCAGTACCACCAATGATGACACATACTGCCATGATATTACCGGTACCATCAATAATGACACATACTGTTGTGTATATTACCAGTACCACCAATAATGATACCCTACAGCGTGATGTTATTGTGTGTGCCACCAATAATGAAACTTGCTACAGTGTATAATACCAGTACCACCAATAATGACACATATAAGGGTTGGAGGAATGGTCAGAAGTATGGTGCTTGATTCAATGCAAAGAAGTGAAATAATGCACCTGGGAAAGCAAACCCAGGGAAGATGTTTATGTGGGGGAGAGGTAGTAACTAGTAACAAAATGGAAAGGGACCTAGGGGTAATCATATCAGATGAACTTAATTTTAGCAAGGTCGTGAGAAGGCAGTAGGGAGGGCTGGGGGATTCTTGGATATAGGGAGAGGCATCACCAGCAGAAAAGAGATGTTGTTATCCCTCTGTAAAGACAGTTGGTGAGACCCCATCTGGTACTTCGCCCAGTTCTGAGACCTATTCTGCAAGGACATACCCGGATGAGGCAGTCCAGAGAGGGCACCAAATGGTTCAGCGTCTGCAAGGGAAGCCATATGAAGAGAGACTAAAGGAACTTAGTATGTATACCCTTGAGGAAAAGAGGGAGAGGGGGACATGATAAAACGCTTATGTACCTCAGTGGAATCAACAAAGTCCCAAGGTAGAATCTTTCAGAAAAGAGATGTGCAAGGACAAGGGGACACAATTTGAAGATAGAGGGGGGACCGCTCTAGGGGAGCAATGTGAGTTATTTTTTCAGAGTGGGTGGTGGTCGATGGAACAGCCTTCCTGAGGAGGTTGTGGGCTAAAACTGAGGGAGAATTCAAGAATGCATGGACAGACATAAGGCAATTTTGTGGGGTGTAGGAAAGAAATATGTGTTGGTTAGGGTAGATCTGCAGCTTATCCTTTAGGTAAACGAATGGGCAGAACAGGTGGGCTAAGTGGTTCTTATCTGCTGCCAAAGTCTATGTTTTACTGTTGCATATATTATCAGTACCAGCAATAATGACACCAACTGCTGCGTATATCACTAGTACTGCCCGTAATGTCACATACTGCTGCATTTCATAACCAGTACCGCCTAATAATGACACCTACTGCTGTCTATTACCAGTACTACTAATAGTGACACCTACTGCTGTGTATATTTTCAGTACCACAAATAATGATACCTACTGCTATGTTATATTCCGATCACCATAATGACACCTATTATCATGTATATATTGGTACCACCAATAATGGAACATACTGTGGTATAACAATACCATCAATAATGACACTACTGCTTCTCATATTACCAGTACTGCCAATAATGATACCTGCTGTAGATCACCAGTACCGCCAATAATAACACCTATTGCTGCGATATTACCAGTACCGCCAATAATGACACCTACTGCTGTGTATATTACCAGTACTATCAATAATGATACCTGCTGCATGATATTACCAGTGTTACCAATAATGATACTCACATCCGTATATTACCAGTAATTAATAATGACACATACAAGTTGGAGGAATGTCAGAGTATGGCAGTTGGATTCAATGCAAGAGTGCAAATAATGCACCTGGAAACAAAACCCAGGGAAGATTACAGTGGGGAGAGGTAGTAACCACAATAAAATGGAAAGGGACCTGGGGTAATCATATCAGATGACCTTAATTTTAGGCTACAATGTGAGAAGGCAGTGGGGAGGACTATGATGGGGATCTGTAGGAGAGGCATCACAGAAAACAGGACATTGTTATCCTCTGTAAAGACAGGAGACCCCATCTGGTACTGCGTCCAGTTCTGAGACCCAGTTCCCAAGGGACATATACAGATGGAGGCAGTCCAGAGGAGGCAACTAAAGTGTTCAGTGTCTGCAAGAAGTATATGAAGAGAGACTAAAGGAGCTTAATGTAATTCTTGAGAAGGAGGAGGGGGGATGATAAAACGTTATACCTCATGGAATCAACAGTCCAAGAGGGTAGCATCTTCTTGAGAAAAGAGATATGTGAACAAGGGGACACAATTTGAAGATAGAGGGGACAGCTCAGCATTGAGAAGTATTTTCACAGAGTGGTGTGGACGCATAATAGCCTTTACAGGAGGTTGTGGGATCGAACTGAGGGAGAATTCAGGAATGCATGGGACAGACAAGGCAATTTTGTGTGGAAAGCAATAGGCTGTTGTTATACAGATCTGCAGCTTTCCAGGTATTAAATGTCAGACTAGGTGGACCATGGTCTTATCTGCTGTCAAAGTCTATGTTTCTGTGCTGCATGTTACTAGAATCACTAATGACGCCAACTGCTGCATATATTACATATCACCAATAATGACACCTACTGCTGCGATATTACTTACCACCATAATGACACCTACTGCTGGCAGATATTACTGTACCACTTCACAAGCCACCTACTGCTGCGATATTACCAGTACCTCCATAAAGATGCCTACAGCTGCGTGATATTACTAGTACCACCACTACGACACATACAGCTGCATATATTACTAGTATTATCGTAGCACCAGCAATAACTCCTAATGCAAGATATTACCAGTGCCACTAATCATGACACCTGTTACTGTGTATATTACTGGTACTACTAATAATGACACTTTTATTGCGATGTATTTTACCAGTGCTGCTAATAATGACACCTCTGCTGCGATATTACCAGTATCACTAATAATGACACTGCTGCTGTGTGTATGTTACCAGTACCACCAATAGTGACACCCATAGCTGTGATATTACCGTACCATTAATAACTCCTGCTGCAGTATATACAGTCCCACTAATAAAGAAAGATACTGTTGTGTATTACCAGTACCAGTATGACACCTACTGCTGCGAATATTACCAATACCACCAATAATGACACCTTACCGCTGCATATATTATCAGTACCACCAATAATGACACATACTGCTGCACACATATTACCAGTACTACTAATAATGACACCTACTGTTTATACCAGTATCACCAATAATGACACATGCGCAGCGTATATTACTAGTACCAATTGATAAGGACACCAACTGCCGCGTATATTACCAGTACCACCAATAATGACACTTGTCATGTATGTTACCAGTACCACCAATAATGTTCCCACTACCGCGATTTTACCATTATATTAATAATGAGAATCTGCAGCGATATTACTAGTACCAGCATACTGACACCTATTGCTGTGTTTATTACCAATACAATTAATGACATCACTGCTGTGTATATTACCAGTACCACCAATATGATACCTACTACAGCATATATTATCAGTGCCACCAATAATGACACATACTGCTGTGTATATCACCAGTACCACCACGATGACACCATTAATGACACCACTTAATATTACCAGTACCACCAATAATGATACCTGCTACAGCGTATATTATCAATGCCACCAATAATGACACATACTGCTGTATACCAGTACCACCAATGATGACATACTGCCACTATATTACCAGTACCACCAATAATGACACATACTGAATTATTACTAGTACCACTATAATGACCTACTGCTGTGGATATTACCAGTCCACCAATAATGACACCACCTGCCGCATAAATTACCAATTCCACCAATAATGACACCACTGCTGTGTATATACCAATCCCACCAATAATGACCCTACTGCCGCGATATTACCAGTCCCACCAATAATGACACCTACTGATGCGATATTGCCAGTACCACAATAATGACAACTACTGCTGTGTATATTACCAGTACTACCAATAATGATACCTGCTACAGCGTATTACAGTACCACAATGATAACACATACTGCTGAGCATTAACGGTACCATCAATAATGACACATACCGTATGTATATTACCATACACCAATAATGATACCTGCCACAGCGTATATTACCAGTGCCACCAATAATGAAACCTGCCACAGTGTATAATACCAGTACCATATGAACATATAAGTTGGAGGAATGGTCAGTAACGTGGATTCAATGCAAAGTGCAAAATAATGCCTGGAAACAAAAACCAGGGGAAGATTACACAGTGGAGGTAGTAACCACAACAAATGGAAAGGACCTAGGGGTAATCATATCAGATGAACCCAATTTAGCAAGCAATGTGAGAAGCAGTAGGAGGGCTGGGGGACTAAGGGGTGGGGAGGCATCACCAGCAAAAACAGGATGTTGTTATCCCTCTGTAAAGACAGTTGGTGAGACCCATCTGGTGTACTACGTCCAGTTCTGGAACCTAGTCTCTGCAAGGACATACAGGATGGAGGCAGTCCAGAGGGCAACTAAATGGTTCACGCCTGCAAGGGAAGCCATGAAGAGAGCCAAAGGAATAGTATGTATACCCTGAGGAAAAGAGGAGAGGGGGACATGATAAAAACGTTTATGTACCTCAGTGGAATCAACAAGTCCCAAGGTAGAATCTTTCAGAAAAAGATGTGCAAGGACAAGGGACACAATTTGAAGATAGAGGGGACCAAACAGGGCAATGAGAAGGAAGATGCCACAGAGTGGTGGACGCATGAACAGCCTTCCTGAGGAGGTGTGGGGTCTAAAACTGAGGAATTCAAGAATGCATGGGACAGATACAATTTTTGGGGTGGAAAGAAATAAGCTGTTGTTAAATAGGATCTGCAGCTTATCCTTTAGGTAAGAAATGGGCAGAAACAGGTGGGCCATGGTTCTTATCTGCTGCCAAAGTCTATGTTTCTACTGTTGCATATTATCAGTACCAGCAATAATGACACCAACTGCTGCGTATATCACAGTACTGCCCAATGTCACATACTGCAGCATTTACAACCAGCACCGCCATAATGACACCTACTGCTGTGTCTATTACAGTACTACCAATAGTGACACCTACTGCTGTATATTTTCAGTACCACAAATAATGATACCTACTGTCATATGATATTACCATATCACCAATAATGACACCTATTACTGCGTATATTACTGACACCACTACTAATACTGGTAAGTATTAACAATACCACCAATAATGACACTTACTGTTTCATTACCAGTGTAACGGCAAGTACCTGCTATGTGTAGATCACCAGTACCATAATAATACACCTTGCCGCGATATTACCAGTACCGCCAATAACACCTACTGCTCGATATTACCAAACATAATAATACACATACTGTCAGTATATTACCAGTACAATAATATACTGCTACAATGATATTACCAGTACCACCAATAATGACACATACAAGTTGGAGAACACGAGAAGGCAGCTTGTTCAATGCAAAAGTGCAAAATAATGCACCTGGGAAACAAAACCCAGGGAAGATTACACAGTGGGGGAGAGGTAGTAACCACAACAAAAATGGAAAGGGACAGGGGTAATCAGAACAGATGACCTTAAGGTTAGCAAGCAATGTGGAAAGGCAGTGGGAGGACTAAGGGGATACTGGGATTCGGAGAGCATCAACAGCAGAAAACAGGACATTGTTATCCCTCTGTAAGACAGTTGGTGAGACCCCATCTGAGTACTGCGTCCAGTTCTGGAGACCCAGTCTCCGCAAGGACATACACAGGATGGAGGCAGTCCAGAGGAGGAGCACTATAAATGGTTCCAGTGTCTACAAGAGAAGCCATATGAAGAGAGACTAAAGGAGCTTAATATGCATACCCTTGAGGGAAAGGAGGGGGACATGATAAAAGCGTTTATGCACCTCAGTGGAATCAACAAAGTCCAAGGGTAGCATCTTTCAGAAAAGAGATATGCAAGAACAAAGGACACAATTTGAAGATAGAGGCGGGACAGCCAAGGCAATGTGAGAAGTATTTTCTCAGAGTGGGTGGTGAACGCATGAAGACCATATACTAAGAGGAGGTTGTGGGATCTAAAACTGAGGAGAATTCAAGAATGCATGGGACAGACAAGGCAATTTTTGTTGGGGTGAAAGAAATAGGCTGTTGGTTATACAGGATCTGCAGCTTTTCCTGTAGGTAGCGAAATGGGCAGACTAGGTGGACCAAGTGGTCCTTATCTGCTGTCAAAGTCTATGTTTCTACTGCTGCATATATTACCAGAACCACCAATAATGACGCCAACTGCTGCATATATTACTAGTATCACCAATAATGACACCTACTGCTGCGTATATTATCAGTACCACCAATAATGACACCTACTGCTGCGTATATTACCGGTACCACTAATAATGACACCTACTGCTGCGTATATTACCAGTACCTCCAATAAAGATGCCTACAGCTGCGTATATTACCAGTACCACCAATAATGACACATACAGCTGCATATATTACCAGTATTATCAGTAGCACCAGCAATAACTCCCACTGCTGCGTATATTACCAGTGCCACCAATCATGACACCTGTTACTGTGTATATTACCAGTACTACCAATAATGACACCTACTGCTGCGTATTTTACCAGTGCTGCCAATAATGACACCTACTGCTGCGTATATTACCAGTATCACTAATAATGACACCTGCTGCAATGCATGTTACCAGTACCACCAATAGTGACACCCACAGCTGCGAGCATCCTGGTACCACCAATAATAACCCTGCTGCAGTGCATATTACCAGTCCCACCAATAAAAAGAAACATGCTGTTACGCGTATTACCAGTACCAGCATAATGACACCTACCGCTGCGAATATTACCAATACCACCAATAACAGCACCTACTGCTGCATATATTATCAGTACCAATAATGACACATACTGCCGCATATATTACCGGTACTACCACCAACTGACACCTACTGCAAGCGATACTACCAGTATCACCAATAATGACACATGCTGCGCATATATTACTAGTACCACCATAAGGACGCAACTGCTGCAGGATATTACAGTACCACCAATAATGACACTTTCAGTGCATTATGTTACCAGTGCCACCAATAATGTCTCCCACTACTGCGTGTTTACCATTACTACTAATAATGACAACTGCTGCAGCCAAGTATTACCAGTACCAGCAATAATGACACCTACCGCTGTGTATATTACCAATACCACAATTAATGACACCTACTGCTGTGTATATTACCAGTACCACCAATAATGATACCTACTACAGCATATATTATCAGTGCCACCAATAATGACACATACTGCTGTGTATATCACCAGTACCACCAATGATGACACATACTGCTGCGTATATTACCAGTACCACCAATAATGACACCTACTGCTGTGTATATTACCAGTACCACCAATAATGACACATACTGCTGCGTATATTACTAGTACCACCAATAATGACACCTACTGCTGCGTATATTACCAGTCCCACCAATAATGACACCTGCTGAAGCATAAATTACCAGTCCCCCCCAATAATGACACCTATTGCTGCTTATATTACCAGTCCCACCAATAATGACACCTACTGCTGCGTATATTACCAGTCCCAAAAATAATGACACCTACTGCTGCGTATATTACCAGTACCAACTATAATGACACCTCTGCTGTGTATATTACCAGTACTACCAATAATGATACCTGCTACAGCGTATATTACCAGTACCACCAATGATGACACATACTGCTGCGTATATTACCGGTACCATCAATAATGACACCTACTGCTGTGTATATTACCAGTACTACCAATAATGATACCTGCTACAGCGTATATTACCAGTACCACCAATGATGACACATACTGCTGCGTATATTACCGGTACCATCAATAATGACACATACTGCTGGGTATATTACCAGTACCACCAATAATGATACCTGCGATAGTATATTACCAGTGCCACCAATAATGACACACACAAGTTGGAGGAATGGTCAAAAGTGTGGCAGCTTGGATTCAATAAAAGAAGTGCAAATTATGCACCTGGGAAAACAAAACCCAGGGAAGATTACACAGTTGGGGACAGGTAGTAACCACAACAAAAATGGAAAGGGACCTGGGGGTAATCATATCAGATGACCTAAAGGTGGGCAAGCAATGGGAGAGTGCAGCAAGGAGGGCTGGGGGGATACTGGGATGCATAGGGAGAGGCATCACCAGTAGAAAACAGGAAGTTATTATCCCTCTGTACAGACAACTGGTAGACCCCATCTGGAGTACTGTGTGCTGTTCTGGAGACCCAATCTCCAAAAGAACATAGACAGGATGGAAGCTGTCCAGAGGAGGCAACTAAAATGGTGCAGGGTCTGCACGGAAGACAGAAGAGAGACTAAAGGAGCTTAATATGTATAGCCTCCGAGAAAGGAGGAGGGGGACATGATAGAAACTTTCCAAGTACCCCAAGGAAATCAACAAAAGTCCAAGAGGTAACATCTTTCAAAAAGATGTGCAAGAACAAGGGGCACAATTTGAAGATAAAGGGGCAGCTCAGAGGTAATTTAAGGAGTATTTTTCACAGAGAGGGTTGTGGATGCATGGAGCAGCCTTCGGAGGAGGTTGTGGAGTCAAAACAGTGGTGGAATTCAAGCATGCATGGGACGACACATAAGGCAATTCTAGGGGGTGGGGGTAGGAAGAAGTAGGCTGCTGGTTAACTAGGATCCGCAGCTTATCCATTAGGTAGGGAAATGGGCAGACTGGGAGGGTCAAGCGGTCCTTATCTGTGATCAAATTCTATGTTTCTATGTTATAGTTGCATATGTTACCAGTACCAAAAATAATGACACCCACTGCAGCGTATTTTACCAGTACTACTAATAATAACTGCTGCAGTGTATATTACCAGTACCAGCAATAATGACACCTACTGCTGCGTTTATCACCAATACCACCAATAATGACACCTACTGCTGCATATATTATCAGTACCACCAATAATGACACATACTGCTGCATATATTAGCAGTACCACCAATAATGACACATACTGCTGCGTATATTACCAGTACTACCAATAATGACACCTACTGCTGCGTATATTACCAGTACCACCAATAATGACACATACTGCTGCATATATTACCAGTACCACCAATATTGACATCTACAGCTGTGTATATTACCAGTACCACCAATAATGACACCTGCTACTGCGTATATTTCCAGTACCACCAATAATGACACCTACTGCTGCGTATATTACCAGTACCAACAATAACGACACTTATAGTTGCGTATGTTACCAGTGCCAAAAATAGTGACACCCACTGCTGCGTATTTTACCAGTACTACTAATAATGACAACTGCTGCAGTGTATATTACCAGTACCAGCAATAATGACACCTGATGCTGCGTATAATACCAATACCACCAATAATGACACCTACTGCTGTGTATATTACCGGTACCACCAATAATGTCAGCTACTGCTGAGTATATTACAGGTACCACCAATAAGAAAACCTACTGCTGTGTATATTACCAATACCACCAATAATGACACCTACTGCTGTGTATATTACCGGTACCACCAATAATGTCAGCTACTGCTGTGTATATTACCGGTACCATCTATAATGACACCTATTGATGTATGTATTAACGGTACCACCAATAATGACACATACTGCTGCATATATTACCAGTACTACCAATAATGACACCTACTGCTGCGTATATTACCAGTATCACCAATAATGACACATGCTGCTGCGTATATTACTAGTACCACCGATAAGGACACCAACTGCTGCGTATATTACCAGTACCACCAATAATGACACTTTCAGTTGCGTATGTTACCAGTACCACCAATAATGATACCTGCTACAGCGTATATTACCAGTACCACCAATGATGACACATACTGCTACGTATATTACCGGTACCATCAATAATGACACATACTGCTGTGTATATTACCAGTACCACCAATAATGATACCTGCTACAGCGTATATTACCAGTGCCACCAATAATGAAACCTGCTACAGCGTATAACACCAGAAGCACCAATAATGACACATACAAGTTGGAGGAATGGTCAGAAGTATGGCAGCTTGGTTTCAATGCGAAGAAGTGCAAAATAATGCACCTGGGAAACAAAAACCCAGGGGAAGATTACACAGTGGGGGAGAGGTAGTAACCACAACAAAAATGGAAAGGGACCTGGGGGTAATCATATCAGATGACCTTAATTTTAGCATGCAATGTGAGAAGGCAGTAGGGAGGGCTGGGGGGATACTGGGATGTATAGGGAGAGGCATCACCAGCAGAAAACATGAAGTTGTTATCCCTCTGTAAAGACAGTTGGTGAGACCCCATCTGGTGTACTGCGTCCAGTTCTGGAGACCCCATCTCCACAAGGACATAGACAGGATGGAGGCAGTCCAGAGGAGGGCAACTAAAATGGTTCAGCGTCTGCAAGAGAAGCCATATGAAGAGAGACTAAAGGAGCTTAATATGTATACCCTTGAGGAAAGGAGGAGGGGGGACATGATAAAAAAGTTTATGTACCTCAGTGGAATCAACAAAGTCCAAGAGGGTAGCATCTTTCAGAAAAAGAGATATGCAAGAACAAGGGGACACAATTTGAAGATAGAGGGGGGACAGCTCAGGGGCAATGTGAGGAAGTATTTTTTCACAGAGTGGATGGTGGATGCATGGAACAGCCTTCCTGAGGAGGTTGTGGGGTCTAAAACTGAGGGAGAATTCAAGAATGGATGGGACAGACATAAGGCAATTTTTGTGGGGTGTAGAAAGAAATTGGCTGTTGGTTAAATAGGATCTGCAGCTTATCCTTTGAGGTAACGAAATGGGCAGAACAGGTGGGCCAAGTGGTTCCTTATCTGCCAAAGTCTATGTTTCTACTGTTGCATATATTCCCAGTACCAGCAATAATGACACCAACTGCTGCGTATATCACCAGTACCGCCCACAATGTCACATACTGCTGTGTTTACAACCAGTACCGCCAATAATGACACCTACTGCTGTGTCTATTACCAGTACTACCAATAGTGACACCTACTGTTGTGTATATTTTCAGTACCACAAATAATGATACCTACTGCTGCGTATATTACCAGTATCACCAATAATGACACCTATTACTGCGTATATTACTGGTACCACCAATAATGGAACATACTGGTGTGTATATTACCAATACCACCAATAATGACACATACTGCTGCGTATATTACCAGTACCACCAGTAATGACACCTACTGCTGCGTATATTACCAGTCCCACCAATAATGACACCTACTGCTGCATAAATTACCAGTCCCACCAATAATGACACCTACTGCTGAGTATATTACCAGTCCCACCAATAATGACACCTACTGCTGCGTATATTACCAGTACCACCAATAATGACACCTACTGCTGTGTATATTACCAGTACTACCAATAATGATACCTGCTACAGCGTATATTACCAGTGCCACCAATAATGAAACCTGCTACAGCGTATAATACCAGTACCACCAATAATGACACATACAAGTTGGAGGAATGGTCAGAAGTATGGCAGCTTGGTTTCAATGCAAAGAAGTGCAAAATAATGCACCTAGGAAACAAAAACCCAGGGGAAGATTACACAGTGGGGGAGAGGTAGTAACCACAACAAAAATGGAAAGGGACCTGGGGGTAATCATATCAGATGACCTTAATTTTAGCAAGCAATGTGACAAGGCAGTAGGGAGGGCTGGGGGGATACTGGGATGTATAGGGAAAGGCATCACCAGCAGAAAACTGGATGTTGTTATCCCTCTGTAAAGACAGTTGGTGAGACCCCATCTGGTGTACTGCGTCCAGTTCTGGAGACCCAGTCTCTGCAAGGACATACCCAGGATGGAGGCAGTCCAGAGGAGGGCAACTAAAATGGTTCAGCATCTGCAAGAGAAGCCATATGAAGAGAGACTAAAGGAACTTAGTATGTATACCCTTGAGGAAAAGAGGGAGAGGGGGGACATGATAAAAACGTTTATGTACCTCAGTGGAATCAACAAAGTCCAAGAGGGTAGCATCTTTCAGAAAAAGAGATGTGCAAGAACAAGGGGACACAATTTGAAGATGGAGGGGGGACAGCTCAGGGGCAACGTGAGGAAGTATTTTTTCACAGAGTGGGTGGTGGACACATGGAATAGCCTTCCTGAGGAGGTTGTGGGATCTAAAACTGTGGGAGAATTTAAGAATGCATGGACAGACATAAGGCAATTTTTGTTGGGTGTAGAAAGAAATAGGCTGTTGGTTAAACAGGATCTGCAGCTTTTCCTGTAGGTAGCGAAATGGGCAGACTAGGTGGGCCAAGTGGTCCTTATCTGCTGTCAAAGTCTATGTTTCTACTGCTGCATATATTACCAGTACCAGCAATAATGACACCAACTGCTGCGTATATTACTAGTAACACCAATAATGACGCCTGCTACTGTGTATATTACCAGTATCACCAATAATGACACCAACTGGTGCGTATATTATCAGTACCACCAATAATGACACCTACTACTGCGTATATTACCAGTACCACCAATAAAGATGCCTACAGCTGCGTATATTACCAGTACCACCAATAATGACACATACAGCTGCATATATTACCAGTATTATCAGTAGCACCAGTAATAACTCCCACTGCTGCGTATATTACCAATGCCACCAATCATGACTCCTGTTACTGTGTATATTACCAGTACTACCAATAATGACACCTACTACTACGTATATTACCAGTACTACCAATAATGACACCTACTGCTGCGTATATTACCAGTATCACCAATAATGACACCTGCTGCTGTGCATGTTACCAGTACCACCAATAATGACACCCACTGCTGCGTATATTACCAGTACCACCAATAATAACTCCTGTTGCAGCGCATATTACCAGTCCCACCAATAAAGAAACATGCTGTTGCATGTATTACCAGTACCAGCATAATGACACCTACTACTGCGAATATTACCAATACCACCAATAATGACACCTACTGCTGCATATATTATCAATACCGCCAATAATGACACATACTGCTGCATATATTACCAGTACCACCAATAATGACACATGCTGCTGCGTATATTACTAGTACCACCAATAAGGACACCAACTGCTGCGTATATTACCAGTACCACCAGTAATGACACTTTCAGTTGCGTATGTTACCAGTACCACCAATAATGTCTCCCACTACTGCGTATTTTACCAGTACTACTAATAATGACAACTGCTGCAGCGTACATTACTAGTACCAGCAATAATGACACCTACTGCTGTGTATATTACCAATACCACCATTAATGACACCTACTGCTGTGTATATTACCAGTACCACCAATAATGATACCTGCTACAGCGTATATTATCAGTGCCACCAATAATGACACATACTGCTGTGTATATCACCAGTACCACCAATGATGACACATACTGCTGCGTATATTACCAGTACCACCAATAATGACACATACTGCTGCGTATATTACTAGTACCACCAATAATGACACCTACTGCTGTGTATATTACCAGTCCCACCAATAATGACACCTGCTGATGCATAAATTACCAGTTCCACCAATAATGACACCTACTGCTGTGTATATTACCAATCCCACCAATAATGACACCTACTGCTGCGTATATTACCAGTCCCACCAAT
Organism: Neoceratodus forsteri; assembly: GCA_016271365.2. NCBI lineage: Eukaryota > Metazoa > Chordata > Ceratodontiformes > Ceratodontidae > Neoceratodus > Neoceratodus forsteri. The sequence continues at coordinate 78,577,717 of JADMNL010000034.1, forward strand.
AATGACACCTACTGATGCGTATATTGCCAGTACCACCAATAATGACACCTACTGCTGTGTATATTACCAGTACTACCAATAATGATACCTGCTACAGCGTATATTACCAGTACCACCAATGATGACACATACTGCTGCGTATATTACCGGTACCATCAATAATGACACATACTGCTGTGTATATTACCAGTACCACCAATAATGATACCTGCTACAGCGTATATTACCAGTGCCACCAATAATGAAACCTGCTACAGTGTATAATACCAGTACCACCAATAATGACACATATAAGTTGGAGGAATGGTCAGAAGTATGGCAGCTTGGATTCAATGCAAAGAAGTGCAAAATAATGCACCTGGGAAACAAAAACCCAGGGGAAGATTACACAGTGGGGGAGAGGTAGTAACCACAACAAAAATGGAAAGGGACCTAGGGGTAATCATATCAGATGAACTTAATTTTAGCAAGCAATGTGAGAAGGCAGTAGGGAGGGCTGGGGGGATTCTGGGATGTATAGGGAGAGGCATCACCAGCAGAAAACAGGATGTTGTTATCCCTCTGTAAAGACAGTTGGTGAGACCCCATCTGGTGTACTGCGTCCAGTTCTGGAGACCTAGTCTCTGCAAGGACATACCCAGGATGGAGGCAGTCCAGAGGAGGGCAACTAAAATGGTTCAGCGTCTGCAAGAGAAGCCATATGAAGAGAGACTAAAGGAACTTAGTATGTATACCCTTGAGGAAAAGAGGGAGGAGAGGGGGGACATGATAAAAACGTTTATGTACCTCAGTGGAATCAACAAAGTCCCAAAGGGTAGAATCTTTCAGAAAAAGAGATGTGCAAGGACAAGGGGACACAATTTGAAGATAGAGGGGGGACCGCTCAGGGGCAATGTGAGGAAGTATTTTTTCACAGAGTGGGTGGTGGACGCATGGAACAGCCTTCCTGAGGAGGTTGTGGGGTCTAAAACTGAGGGAGAATTCAAGAATGCATGGGACAGACATAAGGCAATTTTTGTGGGGTGTAGAAAGAAATAAGCTGTTGGTTAAATAGGATCTGCAGCTTATCCTTTAGGTAACGAAATGGGCAGAACAGGTGGGCCAAGTGGTTCTTATCTGCTGCCAAAGTCTATGTTTCTACTGTTGCATATATTATCAGTACCAGCAATAATGACACCAACTGCTGCGTATATCACCAGTACTGCCCGTAATGTCACATACTGCTGCATTTACAACCAGTACCGCCAATAATGACACCTACTGCTGTGTCTATTACCAGTACTACCAATAGTGACACCTACTGCTGTGTATATTTTCAGTACCACAAATAATGATACCTACTGCTGCGTATATTACCGTATCACCAATAATGACACCTATTACTGCGTATATTACTGGTACCACCAATAATGGAACATACTGGTGTGTATATTACCAATACCACCAATAATGACACTTACTGCTTCTCATATTACCAGTACCGCCAATAATGATACCTGCTGCTGTGTAGATCACCAGTACCGCCAATAATAACACCTACTGCTGCGTATATTACCAGTACCGCCAATAATGACACCTACTGCTGCGTATATTACCAGTACCATCAATAATGACACATACTGCTGCGTATATTACCAGTACCAGCAATAATGACACCTACAGTTGCATATATTACCAGTACCACCAATAATGACACCTAGGGCTGCATATATTACCAGTACAACCAATAATGACACCTACGGCTGTGTATATTACCAGTACCACCATTAATGACTCATACTGATGTGTATATTACGAGTACCAGCAATAATGACACCTACTGCTGTGCATATTACCAGTATCACTACTAATGACACATACTGCTGTGTATGTTAGTGGTACCACCAATAATGACACCTACTGCTGCATATATTTCCAGTACCACCGATAATGACACCTACTGATGCGTATATTACCAGTTCCACCAATAATGACACCTACAGTTGCATATATTACCAGTACCACCAATAATGACACCTACGGCTGCATATATTACCAGTACCACTAATAATGACACCTGCAGCTCTGTATATTACCATTACCACCAACCCACCCCTAGGAACCACTGTTGTGACAGCACACCACAGCCCACCCCTCAGGGTCGCTGTTGCATCACCACACCACTAAGCCATCCCTTGGAGTCGATGTTGTGTCACCAGACTACCAGGCTGTTCCTTGGGGCCACTGTTGTGGTAGCACACCAAGCTCTCCATACAAATTCAAGAAGTGCTTGACACAGGGAGCAGGACGAGGAGTACTGACAGTCTATGCAGCAGAACATACTGCAGTATCACCAGCCCCAGGCCAGCTATTATTGAAAGCCTCCACAGTTTATTTCATCAAATGATGTAAGCAGTGCGGGCGTGTGGATTTTTCTTACAGCTGGGATAGTTGGAGAGCGAGATCAGCCAGATGGAAAGTGAAAGATGTTTGTAATTTCAAACTTGCAAAAGTCAGGCATTGTTACAGATGTGGACCTCCTGATCCCCTACCTTTTTTTCACCATTGAAGAGTCCAGGCATCTTCCAGTTTTATTTGGTGGTAAAATTCTCTAGTTCCACAAAAATCTGAACATTTTGTAATTGCTTTAATTTAGTTTTTCTCAAGAAGAAAAACTGGCCACCACATTTGGCTTAGAAATGCCATTTTAGAACTGGCAAGGGTTAGGATAAAAAAAAAAAATTCAAGATGTGCAGCATGGAAGTACCTAAACAACATTTGTCAATGCTGAATGTTGTCGCGCTGGCATTGGCAGTGGGAGTGGCATAGCTAGAGATGCATAGTGCTGTGATTTTGCGAATGTGTCTCAAAAGGTGATTTTGCACAGCGAGCATGCCATTGTGCGCCACAGCTGCGGAAACACGTTGTGGGCAGGCTGTGAAAAATTGCAGCTGGACTGTTGATAATGAGGTGTGCTCAAATGACAGTGGTGAAAATGTGGCATGAAAATATTGCAGATTGATGAAGTTACAAGGGTGCGTGGAAACTACGCAATGCACGCTTGCAATACAGTCATTGTATGGAGTTTCAGCACCTAATTTTCAACAAAGGCATTTAGTACCTCTGCTCATTAATAGTGTTACCATCATTTCCTCAAACTGTCCCAAAAACTGATTTCACACAGCGACTGTGCAATTCTGTGCTGGACGTGCGAAAACACATTTCAGGCAGCTGCACTGTTCATGAGGAGGTATGGAAAAATGCCAAGGATGAACAGCTGGAGTGGACGTATTACAAATTCACAAAGTCATGAGCGTGCGTGCAAACTGTGCAATGCACGCTCATAAAACACTCATTTTATTGACTTTCATTCCCAAATTTTCAACATAGGAATTTTAGGGCATCTGCTAATGAACAGTGTCACTGTCATTTTCATCGTGTGTCTCAAACATGGACTTTCCACAGCAATCATGCTATTCTGCGCCGGAACTACGAAAACAGATTTTGGTCAGGATTTGAAAAATGAAAGCTGTACTGTTCATTAGAAGGTGCAGAAGAATGGCGCTGTAGAAAATCTGGAGTGAGAATATTAGAAGTTTGCGAATGTACGAGTGTGCGTGCAAACTGCGCAATGTACGCTAGTAACACAGTCATTTTATGGAGTATTGTCACCAAATTTTCAACACAGGCATTTTAGGACCTCTGCTCATGAACAGTGTCACTGTCATTTTCGTAATCTGTCCCAAACACTGATTTCGCTCAGCGAACGCGCTATTCTGCGCTGAAAGTGTGAAAAGACATTTCAGCAAGGATGTAAAAAATAACAGCTGTGCAGTTCACAAGAAGGAGTAGTAAAATGCCAAATTTGAGAATCTGGCTTGAAAATATTGAGAATGTGCTAAGTTATGGGCATGTGTTACGCAGTTGCTATGCACCTCATAAAACAGTCATTTTATGGAGTATTGTCACCAAATTTTCAACACAGGCATTTTAGGACCTCTGCTCATGAACAATATCACTGTCATTTTTGTAATGTGCCCCAAACACTGATTTCGCACAGCGACCACGCTATTCTATGCCGGAAGTGCGAAAATACATTTCGGCCAGGATCTGAAAAATGACAGCTGTACAGTTCACAAGAAGGTGTGGTAAAATGCCAATGTTAAGAATCTGGCATGAAAACAGTGTGAATGCGCTAACTTACGAGTGTGCGTTGTGTAGTTGCTATGCACGCTCGTAAAACAGTCATGTTTTGGATTTTCCACAAATTTGCAACATAAGGTTTTGAGAGCCACCCCATGAACAGTGGCACTGTCATTTCCTTACCGGTCCCGAAGATGATTCCATGCAGTGACTGTGAAATCACCTTCGGGACTGAATAACGCCATGACAGTGCAAGAATTCATGAGAAGGGTCCTAAACCCCATGTTGAAAATTTAGCCAAAATTTTAAAAATGCCTGAGACATGTACTAAAGTTGAAAAACCTTATCTATCCCATTATACAGCTTACCAGCATTTCCTCAGTTTGCGGTCGGTTTTGAAGAGTGCAGACATGTTCCCGTCCACGATGATCATCACATAGCTCTGGAAGTAAGTATGGGGTGAGGGGGTGGGGAGGAGGGTGCAGTTGGTGGGTGCGGGTGGGGAGGGGGCACAGAGACTACAAGGGACCGTTTTCCTTTTCAAGGAACAAAAGGAAAAAAAAATATTGTGGGACAATTTTTTTTTCCCATAGGATTTGACACTGGGTGGGCTCTCAGCATGCCACCTAATTGTTTGGGGGTGTCTGTAGCCAACAGGGACTGGGCACCTCGGTGTAAAACAACATGGGGGCAGAATTTATGACGCAGGAATTGGGCACCCTGTTGGCACACAAAGAAGGGGGGCGAGAGCTGAGGGGTGATTGGCGCCCCTCAGCATTAAAACAATTGGGGGTTATTTCTGCCAACGGGGAGTGGGCCTCCCCATCGGCACACAAGGAAAGGGGGGCGGGGAAGAGCCGAGGGGATTGGGGCACCCTGGGCATTAAACAATTTGGGGTGGTGCTTATGCCGGCCAGGGAGTGGGATCCTCTGTCGGCACACTCACAGGGGGCAGGGGCAGCCGACAGGGGGATTGGGCACCCCAAAGTTGGCAGTTCTAGGGCCAGTGTCCCGCCATGTACATAATGGCGGTGAGCACAGCAAGAATAGGAACACTGCATCTGACAAGCTTGGCTCGGATTGCAGCGGACCTTTTCTTAGATGTGCTTGCCCCATTATGTATGCATGGTGTGGCACCGGCATGCAGGCTGATTGGGCAATGCAGGACGCACCTACTGGTGTGTATCCTGCATTCGCCCAACAGCGACCGCGCCGCTAAAGCTGCACTGTCCCATGATGTTGGCTGTGCAAGTGCGCCAACATAATAAAAATTAGATTTGGCAGGTATGTTAATGTTTTTATTCACTGTAGCTGAAACTAGCTTTTTGGAAAAAATATTGTTTGTTGCACTGCTGCTTTAAATACAGGTACTATAAAAGCTTACCAAACAGGCTTCTCCAGTCAGAGCCAAAATGGCTGGTACTGCAGTATCCTGAAAAGGGATACAGACACAAACATAGGCTCCCTTCTCCAATTGCCTGCTGCACTCTCCTAATGTGTATATATCCTGTAATCTTTGCCCCCTCACACATTCCCTGCCCTTTACACCATTATCTGCCCCTTCCCAGTATCAATCCCCCTGCCCGTTATTTCCTTTTGGCACCCCATCTCTCCTTTCTGTTCTGTAATGTGCCCCCATCCCCCACAAGTATACCTGCTGCCCCATTCTGCATTACCTGCTCACCTGGCATGACTACCAGTACACAAGGTAACCTCACATTGCCTGCTATTGGGCCCTCTTTTCTGCCTTTGCCTCCCACTGCGGACAACAACTTGGTTTTGTCTGCCTGCTGCTGCCGGGCTTTGATTTTGCGTTACACTGCAGGTCAGGGAAAGGAAAGGGAAGCCACTAGATTCTAGGGATTACATGCATAAGGAATTGCATGACCTGTACTTTGACTTGGGAGGATATCAGTACTGGGAAATGGCTGATCGGAGGTTTTTTTTTTTATCAGCTCTGTTTCACCATGCTTATTTCTTTGATGGTGCCATGACCTAGTTCACATCCACAGTGTCCTCCTAGTCACTTCAGTACCGCCTTTTGCCACAATGTTTGAGCACCAGTTTATCCATTTCTGGCTGCCCCCTTTTCCAGTGAACCCCTGGAATGGAGTGCAGGGGCACTGAGTCATGGACAGTGAGAGGGCTTCTCCTTTGAGTGTCCCCACCAACCTCCCTCTCCATAAACATGTTTTATATCGTTCAGCCCACTAGTAGTGTCAGGTGCTTTGATTGTTGAGTATCATGCTGATAGTACTTGATTCAGGTGCTTCCTCCTGTCCCCCCCCCCCACCCAATCAAAAGTCTCAGCTGGGCAGTCGCGTGTGCCGATTTCTGTTTGCTGACATTTCACCATAATGTGATGGGGAGCCACTTATAAGCCTTCATGATTCTGGGAGGTTTTCAATGAAATCTATGCAACAGGCCAAGGTAATAAGAGGAGGGTCTGTGCCGTCCACCATCACTCTCCCTGTCACAGTTCTTGAATCATTTTCTTGGGTGGCATGGGGGTGTTGAGTGGGTAGGGGAGGCATCATTATCTTTTTTAGGTCCAGTGCAGTGGGGGAGATGGGGGATTTGGTGCTGCTGCTGAGTGGGTGGTGGAAGGGGTTCATCATGATACCAGGCTGTGGTGGGGAAGGAAGGTAGGGCAGAGTCCTATGAGAGTGTGAAGGATTGGAACCTAATTTTCCAAGCTTTTTCTAACAAAAATGCGCTTCACATGGGGAGCTGTTGGTGAAGTGCATGCATGATGCAAAGTTTGAAACTTTGCTTACAATTTGCCAGAAAAAATAAAAGTGTGGGGCACTCCTAACTGCAAGTCTTCCCTTATTTGACAATTTGCAGTTCCTAGTTCTGTGAAGAGGCAAGTGCGGCAAAGGCTAAAGGAAGATCAGCAAGGCATTTAAAAACCCCGGTAGGGCTTCACCAAATTTGACAAACGGTTACAGCATCATTCTGGATGTGTGGCTTTAAAAAACACATTTAAAACCCCAAGTCCAGCGAGAGATTCTAGTGACATAATAAACCACAAGAGCAAAGCGCAGTTGAGCTATTTTCATATATTAATACAACTGCGGACATTGTACAGCTGTAAGAGTGGTTTCATCTGCATTCTTAATGTATGAAAACCATCAATTGAAGATGAGCAATTCCGATACTCTAGCCCTGTTTACACCACCCTATTTGCAGTACAGTAACCCACGTGCAGAGGTTAATGCGCTGCAAATGTCACCATGTGGACACTCACCAGACTGCCTCATGATGCCTTTGGTCCACGTTTTTGGGGCGACGCAGGACAGGATATCAGTTTTGAATCGAGTGCATTTACCCCAACTGTGAACACGATTGTGCACTCAATCTGCTGTGCAGTCCCTTTTCCCATCGTGCATGTTCACTCCTGGAATTATGCCTCCACTAAAAGAAGAGTAGCCCAATAGTGCGACTTGCGGCAGAGCAAGGGGAGCTGTGTAAACATGAAGTGCCCTGTGGACATACAGCGCAATGGATATGGAGAGGCGGAGATTTCACATCGCCACCGCGATGTAAACAGGGCTTGCCTGTACATATTGTATATACTTTTTTTACTGTATTTTCCGTGTATTACATTGCATTGTGGGTACATCTTGTATATATCTGTTACTGTATATTTTGGTGTATTACATGCCCACTGCTCTATGTATCATACCTTGTACACTGTGCTTACGATTGTTGTTTTGTATCAGCTCTCTTCATGTCCCATATTGGAAACTTGTACTCACTGTTCTCAATGGATTTGTGCAGCATGCTTGTACACCATGCGTAATATTGTTGCTTGTATCTATACGTTTCATGTGCACTACAGTTACCTTGTATTCAGTGTCACCCTGTGCCATGTGTTATGGCCCGGGTCGTGCCTGAAAACGGTCCCTGGGATCAGTGCACTCACACGGTTATCAAAGTCATAAATAAAATAAAAATAAATAAATAAATAAGGTTGAACATGAGACTGCTCTTACACATGTAACAATGGTCTCTATTTATTTATTTTATTTATTTATTAGAATTTTGGATAAATACCTTTGAGCCAATGGCTCGTTTACAAAGGTTCCACGTCAGTATACAAAGAACAGAAGTACAGTTTGTATGAGATTAGCAGGCAAGCAGTTTGAATACAAAATTCAGTACAGGGTATACATGGTATAATAGCTACAGGTAATACAAATAACAGTTAGAACAACACAATCAGTATACATTTAAGAATGATGAGTCTCAACAAACAATATTTGCATGAATTAAAGCTGCCAGAAGGGCACTGTCAAAGGGAAAGGTGGAATGGAAAAACTGAGTTGCTGCCAGTTGTCCAGGTAGCGTGGGAAAGTGGAAGAGAGGTGGGGTGTAGAGAGGTAATTGGGAGGGAGGTAGAAGGAGAGGTGGGTGGGAGGCAAGGATCGGGGAACAAGTGCAACATCGGGTGGGGTGAGCAGGTTAGAAAAGGGAGAGAGGAAGGGAGTTGAAGGAGGGTAACAGAAGAAGATGGTGGACCAGGGCTAAGGAGAGAAGCAGGGGTAGATATGGGGGAGGGTGGTGGCAGGCAGAGGTGATGATAGTAGAGAGGTGTGAAGAACAGGAGCAACTGACAGGGAGGTTAGGAGAAACAGTCACAGGTGGCTCTGGACACAAGCGTTTGACATAGCTTGTGTTTGAACGAGCAGAGGGTGCCTACGTTGGTGAGTTCGCTGCCCAGGGAGTTAAACATCTTAGGGGCTCTACCTGCAAAAGACCACTGGCCTTGGGCAGTGCGACAGCGGGAAACAGCCAGAGAATAGTTGTCAGAGCTTCTTGTGTAACGGGGGTGGTTGGCTGGGCTTAAGAGAGACTGAACCCCAAGGGGCATGAGTCCCATCAATGACTTTTTTGCTAGTAGGCAGGTTTGGAAAGTAATCCTTTCCTGAAGTTGTAGCCAGTTTGACTGTTCGTAGAGGCCACAGGTATGCGTGCAGTGGGCAGCACCAGTAAGCAGTCTGCAGGCCCTATTCAGCGCTGTAATGATTCACCATAGTGCTGTAGCTGTGGCTGCCCCATAGATGACAAGCCCATAATCAATGATGGAGACAATAGAGCTGTGCATTGCTAGCGTAAGGGCATCAGGTATCAGGCAGTGTCTATGTTTATAGAGAAGGCCCATACGGATATTTACAGATTTCACAACTGAATCGATATGGCTGGAGAAGGACAGAGTAGGGTCCAGGGTTATACCAAGGTATTTGAAAGTCTGCATCTGGTCCAGGGTCACACCCGGGCTGTTTTTGATTGCCAACTGTTGGTTTTTATGTTTGTTATGTGTGCCATGGAACAGCATAGTCTTTGTTTTCTTGTAATTTAGCACTAGTTTCTGTGAGACGAATCAGGCCTCAACTTGCTTGAAACTTTCCTGCAGTTGTTTCTCCAAGAGGGAGGGGTCAGAATTCTTAGAGAAAATCACTGCGTCATCAGCATACAGAATAATGTTTTCATCACAGGAAGAAGGGAGATTGTTCAGGAAAATGCTGAAAAGAAGGGGTCTCAATATTGACCCTTGAGGAACACCAGCCTGGACAGGTAGTTTGGAGGAGAGGGAGTCACCAATCTTAATTTGTTGTGACCGGTTGGAGAGATAACTGTTGAAACATTGTAAAGTGTCATGAGAAAACCCTAAGTTGCCAAGTTGTTCCAGTAGTAATGGATGGTTGACTGTTTCGAAGGCCTTTGAGAGGTCTATAAAGGTGGCTCCAGCAAGTTGTCCTTGGTCTAGTGCTAGATGAATGTTGCCTGTAAATTCAAGAAGGGCAAAGGTGGTGCTGTGTCCTTTGCGAAAGCTGTGCTACTGTGAGCATTGCAAGTTGTATTTCTCCAAGTACTCCACCAATTGGTCTGTGACGATTTTTTCAAGAGCTTTGGATAAAGGGGGTAGGATGGAGATGGGCCTGTAGTTACAGCAAGTGGTATTGATAGATTGTTGATCAAGATTGATCAGTAATATCCAGGGCAGCTGCACATGAGACACTCTTCACAGAAGTGTCTCACGCAAAGCAGAGAAGGGCTTTCCAATTAGTTGAGCGCTCTCCATCGATCTATAATATTTTGAATAATATAAGGGCAATCCCTCTTTGAGTTTAAAACTACAGCTTGAATGAGTTTATTTTCTTGTTAGCAGAATGTGAATCAATTCAACATTGTTTACCTCAAAATGCTGAGGAGGAGAACAGTATTTATGAGGTGACAAACAATGGTTATTTAGGTAATTAAGCTGTCAGGACAACAAGATAAATCTAATACAGGATCACATTACAGCCTGTGTGGAAAAAAAAGCAGCATTCTGGGAAATGTAGTCATCTCACCAATACTACTCCATTGGTTACAAACGGAAAATAACTACAGTACCCAGCAGCATTTTTGCTGCAGATAGTCCCTAAACTGTCTGCTGTGCAATGCAGTAAATGCTTATGCTGGCTATTCCATTGCTCTGCAGCAGCTGCACACAGATCCCTTCCTGCTGAGTTGCTACCCCTTGCAGGGAACAAAATAGGGTAATTTGCCTGTTCTAGTTTTGCCACTCGCACCACTACCATAACAAGAAGTTCACATTTGTTTACATGAAGCAGCCTTACAAAGAACATACTTCACAGAGTGCCAGGTACCTGCCTTTGGGAAGTATGTGACTTCCAAAAAGAGAGATACAGTTCCAAAATAAAAGGACGGGTAGGAGTCAGAACTATGCAGACTATCGAATTCATGTAGAATGGCAGTTCTACTTCCAAAAGGCTTTCAGGGCTTTCTTTTTTTTAATTCCATGGAATTCCAAAAAGCATTTCTGTGTAAACTGCAGAATAATATTCTGCGGATTATGTAATCTGTGGAATAGTGTTCCACGATTTGTGGAAAATGAATCCACATCTTATGTAAACTGCTGAATATACAGTAGTTCCATGGTTTATGAAAACTGTGGATTATAAATCTGTAGTTTAACAAAAAAATCCTCTTTCAGAGTTTCAAAACTGACTTCAATGGAATTCCATGGAATTTGGCAGAATTTCTAAAATTCTGCAGTATTCCAGCAGAAGTAAAATTTGAAAATTCCATCCAGTTCTGGTGGGAGTGTTTGACTCCCAAAAAGGGAATACAGAAACATAGTGTTCACTTCTAATGTTGCTGTCATGGAAGTAAAAAATTATTTTTTTGTGTGAAATAAATCAGGGAGGGGTAGGGTGGGCATGGGCAGGCCAGCATTTGGCTGGCACACCTCCTGCCAGCCAGCCAATGAGTGGCACTGTTGTAAGCTGGGAAGGTAGGCACTGGTCAGCTCTCCCAACCAGGCAAGTGGTGCAACTGTGGCAAAGGGTGCGACTGTGAGTCAAAGGGGTGGGGGTCAGGTGGAAATGGGGACAAAGAGGAACAATAACAAAGGAAAGTAAGAACAAACAAACAATCTGGGTGTACTGAAGGCCGTTAATGTTTATTGTCCACTCTTTCTACCTATTATGTGCAACACTGTTGTAACACTGTTTGTAACACCTGCCTTACAACTGTACGTTAATGTTGATCTTATAACTTGATTGCTTAATGTCTCATTCCTATTGTGCCCCTTCCCCCCAGGTTGCATCGGGAGACAAGTTACTTGTCGATCAGTGTGCCTTCCTGGTGAAATATTTCAATAAATAAATAGATAGATAGATAGATAGATAGATAGATAGATAGATAGATAGAATCTTTATATAGTGCCTCTCCCCGGAGGCTCGGAGTACTGTACACATATTTAAAACAAATCTTCCATAAATTAAAACACACTTTACAGAAATACTTTACAGAAACACCTTGCAGAGTAAGGTCATCCTTTCCTTACAATTTCTTTAGCATGGTAATTAATTAATTTAAATCCTATGATTCTTATTTTTTTTTTTTGCTTTTTAATGTTAGTCAGACCCTCCGTTTTCATTATTGTGTCCTGTAAGTCATTTGTGTGCCAATTAAAGGGCCAGTGCAGTGTCCAAAACTACTCTTATTTTGTTTTAAAACAGTCAACTACTTATTAGCGTTGGTTAATTAGAAGATTATTTACCCGATGTTAGTAGGTTTAATGTGTAGAACAGCGCTCTGCCTGGCAGCTGACATATCTAGCTTTGTTCTCCTTGGGAGGTGCCTGGGTCCAAGGAGGTGACTGCCAATTGGGGGAGGCAGAGATAGAGCTGATAGCCTGCCTGCAGCTATGATTCAGGGAAACAGTTTTATGGAAAAAAGAAAGGAAGGGAATGAGTACACAACACACTAACCCACTTCAATAATTTCTTAAAACATGATTTTTTTAAATTTTCATTTTTTGGCCCACCAACTAATACAAAATTCGATGTTTTGTGGTTAATTACCACTTTCTCCAAATAGATAGATCGATAGACAGACAGATAGATAGATACTGTCTTGCAGGGTTCCCAGCATCCTGAAGGGGTCAAACTGAGTGTAAGCATATCTCCTCTATTCTATCTAGCCACTATCTTGGCTTTCCATGACTACTAGACTGCTTGTTTTTGTTTAACTACAATTGCTCTGCTCTGTGTATTATGATGTGGAACCTTTGTAAATGAGCCTTGGCTCAAAGGTATTGTCTGAAATATGAATGAATAAATAAATAAATAAAAACGAGCAGGGTCCAATGCATCCTGATGGACTATTGATTAGGCCCCATCCCCTTCAAAGGTGCGAATTCTCTTCCCCTAAAAGGTTCAATTCTCCTTCCCTCCCTCTCCTATCACTCTCTTAATCCCTATCTACTGGTCTTCCTCAACCCCCTTGCAGGGTACCCCACATCCTGAAGGGTCCTCTCTCGTGCTAGGTCCTATTCCCCCTCCTAGCATTAAATCACACCTCCTCCTTTTCTCTTCTCCTCTTTAAATCCCTACAGCCTTATCCCCCTTTCTATCTAGCACCACAGCCCCGACACAGGGTTCCCCACATCCTGAAGGGTCTTTCTTTAGGTCACTGTCTTATCCCCTTCTCTCTAGTACCCTAGTCCCTTGCAGGGTTCCTCACATCCTGAAAAGGGGTCTCCAAGGACATGACTCTTCCCCTCCCTCTCCTTTCCCCCTTTTCTTTCAAGTAAGCACTTGTTTACTTATCAACCTGGCACTTATTATTGTCCACTTTTTCTACCTATTATGCGCAACACTGTTGTAACACTGTTTGTAATACCTGCCTTACAACTGTATGTTAATGTTGATCTTGTAACTTGAATGTTTAATGTCTCATTCCAGTTGTACCCCTTCCCCCCAGGTTAGACCGGGAGACAAGTTACTTGTCGCTCAGTGTGCCTTCCTGGTGAAATATTTCAATAAATGAATAATAGATAGATAGATAGATAGATCTGTAGCTAGATATATAGATGCTGAATGCAGATAGACAGACAGACAGATAGACAGACAGATAGATAGATAGATAGATAGAATCTTTATATAGTGCCTCTCCCCGGAGGCTCGGAGTACTGTACACATACTTAAAACAAATCTTCCATAAATTAAAACACACTTTACAGAAACACCTTGCAGAGTAAGGTTGTCCTTTCCTTACAATTTCTTTAACATAGTAATTAATTAATTTAAATACTATGATTCTTATTTTTTTTTTTTTTTTGCTTTTTAATGTTAATCAAACCCTCTGTTTTCATTGTTGTGTTCTTTAAGTCATTTCATGTGCTAATTAAAGGGCCAGTGCAATGTCCAAAACTACTCTTATTTTTTGTTAAATGGTCAACTACTTATTCGCTTTGGTTAATTAGAAGATTGTTGACCCGATGTTAGTAGGTTTAATGTGTGGAACAGCGCTCTGTCTGGCAGCTGACATATCTAGCTCTGTTCTCCTTGGGAGGTGCCTGGGTCCAAGGAGGTGACTGCCAGTTGGGGGAGGCAGAGATAGGGTTGATAGCCTGCCTGCAGCCATGATTCAGGGAAACAGTTTTATGGAAAAAAAGAAAGGAAGGGGAATGAATACACACTAACCCACTTCAATAATTCCTTAAAACATGATTTTTTTTAATTTTCATTTTTTGGCCCACCAACTAATACAAAATTCAATGTTTTGTGGTTAGTTACCACTTTCTCCAAGCAGATACAGACAGACAGACAGACAGACAGACAGACAGATAGATACTGTCTTGCAGGGTTCTCAGCATCCTGAAGGGGTCAAACTTGAGTGTAAGCATATCTCCTCTATTCTATCTAGCCACTGTCTTGGCTTTCCATGACTACTAGACTGCTTGTTTTTGTTTAACTACAATAGCCCTGCTCTGTGTATTATGACGTGCAACCTTTGCAAATGAGCTTTGGCTCAAAGGTATTGTCCGAAACATGAATAAATAAATGAATAAATAAAAACTAGCAGGGTCCAATGCATCCTGATGGACTATTGATTAGGCCCATCCCCTTCAAAGTTGCAAATTCTCTTCCCCTAAAGGGTTCAATTCTCCTTCCTCTCCCTCTCCTATCACTCTCTTAATCCCTATCTACTGGTCTTCCTCAACCCCCTTGCAGGGTACCCCACATCCTGAAGGGTCCTCTCTCGTGCTAGGTCCTATTCCCCCTCCTAGCATTAAATCACACCTCCTCCTTTTCTCTTCTCCCTCTTTAAATCCCTACAGCCTTATCCCCCTTTCTATCTAGCACCACAGCCCCATTGCAGGGTTCCCCACATCCTGAAGGGGTCTTTCTTTGGGTCACTGTCTTATCCCCTTCTCTCTGGTACCCCTAGTCCCCTTGCAGGGTTCCTCACATCCTGAAGGGGTCTCCAGGGACATGACTCTTCCCCCTCCCTCTCCTTTCCCCCTTTTCTTTCAAGTAAGCACTTGTTTACTTATCAACCTGGCACTTATTATTGTCCACTCTTTCTACCTATTATAAGCAACACTGTTGTAACACTGTTTGTAACACCTACTTTACAACTGTACATTAATGTTGATCTTATAACTTGATTACTTAATGTCTCATTCCAATTGCACTCCTTCCCCCCAGGTTGCCCCGGGAGACAAGTTACTTGTCGCTCAGTGTGCCTTCCTGGTGAAATATTTAATACATAGATAGCTAGATAGATAGATAGATACTGTCTGTAGATAGATATACAGATACTGTCTGCAGATAGACAGACAGACAGGCAGACAGACAGACAGATAGATACTGTCTTGCAGGGCTCTCAGCATCCTGAAGGGGTCAAACTTGAGTGTAAGCATATCTCCTCTATTCTATCTAGCCACTGTCTTGGCTTTCCATGACTGCTAGACTGCTTGTTTTTGTTTAACTACAATTGCCCTGCTCTGTGTATTATGATGTGGAACCTTTGCAAATGAGCCTTGGCTCAAAGGAATTGTGCAAAACATGAATAAATAAATAAATAAATAAAAACTAGCAGGGTCCAATGCATCCTGATGGACTGTTGATTAGGCCCCATCCCCTTCAAAGGTGCAAATTCTCTTTTCCTAAAGGGTTCAATTCTCCTTCCCTCCCTCTCCTATCACTCTCTTAATCCCTATCTACTGGCCTTCCCCAACCCCCTTCCAGGGTACCCCGCATCCTGAAGGGTCCTTTCTTGAGCTAGGTCCTATTCCCCTTCCTAGCATTAAATCACCCCACCTACTTCTCTCTTCTCCCTCTTTAAATCCCACAGCCTTATCCCCCTTTCTATCTAGACCCAGTGCCCCATTGCAGGGTTCCCCATGTCCTGAAGGGGTCTTTCTTTGGGACACTGTCTTATCCCCTTCTCTCTGGTCCCCCCAGTCCCCTTGCAGGGTTCCTCGCATCCTGAAGGGGTCTCCAGGAACACAAACTCTTCCCCCTCCCCCCACCTCACCCCTTCCCTCTCCTTTTCTTTCAATAAGCACTTGTTTACTTATCAACCTGGCACTTATTATTGTCCACTCTTTCTACCTATTATCTTAACACTGTTTGTAACACTGTTTGTAACACCTGCCTTACAACTGTACGTTAATGTTGATCTTATAACTTGATTTTAAATGTCTCATTCCAGTTGCCCCTTTCCCCAGGCTGTTGGGAGACAAGTTGACTAATAAGCTCAGTGTGCCTTCCTGGTAAAATATTTCAATAAATAAATAATAGAATGATAGATAGATAGATAGATAGATAGATAGATAGATAGATACTGTCTGTAGATAGATACATAGATACTGTCTGCAGATAGACAGACAGATAGATAGATAGCTAGCTAGCTAGAAACTTTATATAGTGCCTGTCCCTATTGGCTCAGAGTACTGTACACATATTTAAAACAAATCTTCGATATATTAAAACACACTTTACAGAAACACCTTGCAGAGTAAGGTGGTCCTTTCCTTACAATTTCTTTAACATAGTAATTAATTAATGTAAATCCTATGATTCTTATTTTTTTTTGCTTTTTAATGTTAGTCAGACCCTCCGTTTTCAGTATTGTGTCCTGTAAGTCATTTGTGTGCCAATTAAAGGGCCAGTGCAGTGTCCAAAACTACTCTTATTTTGTTTTAAACGGCCAACTACTTATTCGCTTTGGTTAATTAGAAGATTATTTACCCGATCTTAGTAGGTTTAATGTGTAGAACAGTGCTCTGCCTGGCAGCTGACATATCTAGCTCTGTTCTCCTTGGGAGGTGCCTGGGTCCAAGGAGGTGACTGCCAGTTGGGGGAGGCAGAGATAGGGCTGATAGCCTGACTGCAGCCATGATTCAGGGAAACAGTTTTATGGAAAACAAGAAAGGAAGGGAATGAATACACTAACCCACTACAATCATTCCTTAAAACATGATTTTTTTATTTTCATTTTTTGGCCCACCATCTAATATAAAATGCAATGTTTCATGGTTAATTACCACTTTCTCCAAGTAGATAGACAGACAGACAGATAGATACATAGACAGACAGATAGGTATATAGATAAATGGATAGACAGAAAAAGACAGATAGACAGACAGACAGATAGATAGATAGATAGATAGATACTGTCTGCAAATAGATAGATAGACTGATAGATAAATACTGTCAATAGACAGACAGGCAGACAGATAGATACTGTCGATAGATAGACAGTCAGACAGACAGACAGACAGACAGACAGACAGACAGACAGACAGATAGATAGATAGATAGATAGATAGATAGATGATAGATAGAATCTTTGTATACTGCCTGTCCCTGGAGGCTTGGAGTGCTGTACTCATATTTAAAACAAACTTTCCATAAATTAACACACTTTACAGAAACACCTTGCAGAGTAAGGTGGCCCTTTCCTTACAATTTCCTTAGCATAGTAATTTATTCATTTAAATCCTATGATTCTTCTTTATTTTTTTTTCTTTTTAATGTTAGTTAGACCCTCCGTTTTCAGTACTGTGTCCTGTAAGTCATTTGTGTGCCAATTAAAGGGCCAGTGCAGTGTCCAAAACTACTCTTATTTTTTGTTAAATGGTCAACTACTTAGTCGCTTTGGTTAATTAGAAGATTATTTACCCGATGTTAGTAGGTTTAATGTGTAGAACAGCGCTCTGCCTGGCAGCTGACATATCTAGCTCTGTTCTCCTTGGGAGGTGCCTGGGTCCAAGGAGGTGACTGCCAGTTGGGGGAGGCAGAGATAGGGCTGATAGCCTGCCTGCAGCCATGATTCAGGGAAACAGTTTTATGGAAAACAAAAAAGGAAGGGAATGAATACACACTAACCCACTACAATAATTCCTTAAAACATGATTTTTTTATTTTCATTTTTCAGCCCACCAACTAATACAGAATTCGATGTTTCATGGTTAAGTACCGCTTTCTCCAAGTAGATAGACAGACAGACAGATAGATACATAGACAAACAGATAGGTATATAGATAAATAGATAGACAGAAAAAGACAGAGATAGATAGATAGATAGATGGATAGATAGATAGATAGATAGATAGATAGATAGATAGATAGATAGATAGATACTGTCTGTAGATAGATAGAAAAATACTGTCTGTAGATAGATAGATAGATAGACTGATAGATAAATACTGCCAATAGATAGACAGACAGACAGACAGACAGACAGACAGACAGACAGACAGACAGATAGATAGATAGATAGATAGATAGATAGATAGATACTGTCTCCAGATAGATAGATAGGTAGATAGATACTGTCTCTAGATAGATAGAATCTTTGTATACTGCCTCTCCCTGGAGGCTTGGAGTGCTGTACTCATATTTAAAACAAACCTTCCATAAATGAAAACACAGTTTACAGAAACACTTTACAGAAACACCTTGCAGAGTAAGGTGGTCCTTTCCTTACAATTTCTTTAGCATAGTAATTCAATCATTTAAATCCTATGATTCTTAATTATTTTTTTGCTTTTTAATGTTAGCCAGACCCTTTGTTTTCAGTATTGTGTCCTGTAAGTCATTTGTGTGCCAATTAAAGGGCCAGTGCAATTTCCAAAACTACTCTTATTTTTTGTTAAATGGTCAACTACTTATTCGCTTTGATTAATTAGAAGATTGTTGACCTGATGTTAGTAGGTTTAATGTGAGGAGCAGCACTCTGCCTGGCAGCTGACATATCTAGCTCTGTTCTCCCCCATACAGCATCAGCACTGTGGCCTCACTGACTGTGACATCACTGTTGCTCAGGAAGAGCCTGTCAGCAGCTGCCAGGCCTGTCACCTGTAATGTCACTGTCAGTGAGCTCACAGTGCTGGTAAGGTGGTGAGGGGAATAGAACTGAATGTGTCAGCTGCCAGGTCAGTCACCTGTAATGTCACTGTCAGTGAGCTCACAGTGCTGGTAAGGTGGTGGGGGGAATAGAACTGGATATGTCAGCTGCCAGGTCAGTCACCTGTAATGTCACTGTCAGTGAGCTCACAGTGCTGGTAAGGTGGTGGGGGGAATAGAACTGGATATGTCAGCTGCCAGGTCAGCCACCTGTAATGTCACTGTCAGTGAGCTCACAGTGCTGTAGGTGGTGGGGAATGAACTGGATATGTCAGCTGCCAGGTCAGCCACCTGTAATGTCACTGTCAGTGAGCTCACAGTGCTGGTAAGGTGGTGGGGGGAATAGAACTGGATATGTCAGCTGCCAGGTCAGCCACCTGTAATGTCACTGTCAGTGAGCTCACAGTGCTGGTAAGGTGGTGGGGGGAATAGAACTGGATATGTCAGGCTGCCAGGCAGAATGCTATTCCACACATCCAGCATAACATTGTCACATAGAAAACCTTCTAAATGGGCAAAAGTAAAAATAAAAATACTTTAGAAATAAAAAGTTACAACTGACTGCTTCTTAAAATTTGTAACATTTTCCTGCCTGCCAGGTTCCCAACTTGGAAGAACATTTGTGCATGCTTACTCCTAGTAGGCAGTATCTTTCCTATGGCCAGGTTCTCTAGGAATCTGTTTTTGTAGGCTGCCCTAAAACACTAATGGTGCTTAAGTCAACTTTGTGGATAACTGAGCACTTCAGCACCCCTGGAGGCGGCACCTATGCTGTCTGCTGTTTTTTTGTCTGCTAGCCCTTTAATATTGTTTGCATGGTATATTTTGGAGGGAAGTGCACTCCCAAACATCATGAATAGCCATCACAGATGCTTATGGGCGAAGGAGTCCCACAAGCTGTAAGTAACTTGCCTCCACTATCAAGAGACATACAGCAGCTGTGGCATATTGTCACAATTCTCACTCGCTATCTGCAGGTTGAGTTTTCTGCCCCTCCCATCTCATCGAGCTGTAGTTAGTATTCCTGTACCGTTAACCTTCCAGAGGAGATTTTGTAAATCTCATGCTTCACCAAACTCCCCGATATATTAATAAGTTTGGATAACTGTCTGCATGCTCGTATTGGAAAGAGTCACTGCTGTTCAGCAGGAGGGACACACAAGACCTACCCATCTTTTCCATCACTACAGTACTGTTACAAAGTGACTGTTATTCTCTCGCTCTCTTTGTATCCCTCATTTCTCTACAGTGGCCTGTCTCTGCTCTTTTTTCCTCCCCCTTTAGCCTTCTCCCTCCCTGTGCACAGGAATTTATTTTGAAGTGAGATTTGATTTGATTGCTGTCCTGGGACCGGGGCTGCCTGTCAGACAATGCAAGCCCTGTTCACTCACACAGCGGCTAGGAACATTTTGGAGAGGTACACTTGGGACCTGCAAAACTAGAGCCATATTGCAAATAACCTCCCCTCCCCCCCTCACCACATGCTCCCCCTTTCCCAAAACCACCACATCCCAGCCTCAACCTCCAAGCTATGTGCTTCACACAGTCTTTATTTACAAGACTTAGTTTTGAGAAAAAATATCAATAAGCATGTGCTTAACTGAGGGCCGAAATCTGCAGAAAGAAAAACCCAGTAATAGCAGCGGTCTAACCAGCACTTTGAAGCTACTGGTAGCCTTAGCCATTCCCTTCAGCATTTCTCACCCAAATGTGGGATGCTGCCTCTGGCATTTCAAATGTGGGATATTATTAAACGCAGAGGGAGTAGTGTTCTGAATTTAATACACTGTGCTGTTAATAGGTCATCAAAGATTATTATGAAGTTGTGTTCCGAATATATGAAAATAGCCAGCAGAAAAAGTCCTTATGGGCTGCTCAAGTTTGCAGAGCTTTCAATATCTACTGAGTGATGCACCCCTACCCTGCTATCCACTTTTCCTTCCCCCATCATTACCCCCCCCACATCCCCCCATGCAATTTCCACTTTTACCTTGTCCTATCCCCTCTTGATGCTATCTAGTCTTCAGGGAGGCAACTTCCTCCAGCAACTCATTCCACTTTGCCACTGCCCTTTCAGTGAAAAAGTGCCTCCTCATTTCCCTCTTGAAGCACCTCCCCCATCATCAGTTTGAGGCAGTCTCCCCTAGTGGTTCTGTTCCCACAAAGGTTGACAGCCCTTAATGTATTTCAGTTGCAATCATTTCACCCATCTCCCTTCTGTTCTCCAGGGGGTACATGTTAAGATCTCGAAGTCTCTCCTTGTAGGGCCTACCCTGCTGTTCCTGGAACATCTTGGTCGCCCTTTTCTGCACTGTTTGCAGGAAGTTGATGTCTTTCTTCAGATAAGGGCTCCAATACTACACACTGTACTCCAGATGTGGCCTAACCAGTGACCTGTACAGTGGCAGGATGACCTCTGCCTTCCTGCTGGTTATACCCCTGGCTATACATCCAAGCATGCTATTTGCTTTGGCTGCTCCTCTCTTGCAGTGTGCCGAGTGCTTCATGTCACTTGTGACGATCGCACTCAAATCTTTCTCCTCCTCTGACTTGGTGACCTGCACACACCACCCCCCCCCCCAGCCAATATGTGGTCTCTGGATTCTTTGCCCCTAAGTGCATTATCTTACACTTTTTGGAATTGAATCCTAGTTGCCTAATACCTGACCATCTCTTTAGTTTAGCCAGGTCTTCCCTAATGTCCTCCCTCTGGGTCCATCTTCCCTCAGAGCTTGGTGTCATCTGCAGAGAGGCATGTTTGGTCTTTTACTCTATCAGCAATATCGCTGACGAAGATGTTAAATAAGTTTTAGTTAGTTTAGTTTTAATTTTTTTTGTTGACTGGGTAAGTGCAGTAGACAAATTCTTGCCTATTTTTGGGCATGACCCGGGAGGAGGGGGATATGGATGAATGGCAACTAACCTTGAACCAGATTAAGCTGTTGGTGGTATTTTTAGTGAAATGGGGAGAAGTTTGGCCAGGGCACTGGGGAAATTACCCTACTTTTTTCGAGAAGTGCCATGGGATTTTTAACATCCACCTGAGCTACCACTTGAACTACCACCAGAACAGGCAAATGGGACCTGAGTTTAACATCTAATCCGGAAGATGGCACCTCAGGAGTGCAGCACTCCCCCCCCCCCATGCTGCACCACAGTGTCAATATTGGGATTTAACCCAAGTGCCTGGAGTGGGGATAGAACCCACAGCCTTCTGATCTCCTGGCCTCAGAGGAGAGTGTGCTACCTGCTAAGCCACTGACACTTACAGGCCTAACACAGGGCCCTGTGGGACCCCCACTAGTGACTGGTCTAGCATCCCAGCATCCCCCCAAAACTACCACCTTCTGATGTCTGTCCTGTAACCAGTGTTTTATCCACCTAGTCAGTTTCACCTCAACCCCCAAATCCTCCTTCTTTCTAATCAATCTACTGTGGGAAACAGAGTCAAAGGCCTTACTGAAATCTAGACACAGTTTGTCCACTGCTTGGCTTTGTCCACTGTCCTTGTTACCCAACCAAGGAACTCAGGTAGGCTGGTCTGGCAGGACCGCCCCGACATGAACCCATGCTACTTATTGTCATGGACTCCATTATCGTCCACAAAGGTTATCAGTCACTGACTTGCTGGCACAGCAGTAGAGCTAACACTTGTGGTGCCAATGACCTGAGGTCGGGAGCAACTTTGGGAGTCGGGTGGTCAGCCGGGGGGGGAGGAGGAGCAAGAATCCCAAGGACTGCTCTCCTTCTCCAGGCAGGGAGGGGATCAGTGGTCGGCGTTAGCCTGGCCCCCAGCAGTGACTGAGGGTTGGCACATCAACACTTCACTGGAAGGCGGAGGTGGGGCAGACACCTAGTGTGCTGCACACAGGAGCGTGCGTGGCACCACTGCATGTACCTTCCTCCACGCCTGGGAGACAAAATGGAAAAAGCATTAACAATAAACAACAAAAAGAGTCTTTCAGAATGGTCTCCATGAGCTTCCCAACTATCAAGGTCAGACTAACCAGCCAATAGTTACCAGGGTCATCCCTCGGCCCACTCTTATGTAGCGGCATTACATGTACTGTTCTCCAGTCCAGGAGAATTACTCCTGTATCAAGAGAGGTGTTAAAGAGGTCTGCCTGGGGGCCCACCAGCATGTCCGCTAATTCCCTCAGAACCCTTGGGTGCATGTCATGTGGTCTCGGGGACTTATTTAGGGACTTTAAACTCTTCTTCACTCTATCAATGTCTATCTCCCATCTGTGGCTCCTCCTCCTTCTTCTGTTATCTCCCCCATACCTCTCAACTGTCCCACATTAGAAGGGTCATCCCTCATTTTACCCCTGTTAATCCCTCTGTCCATACCGCCTAGCTGTCACACATTAGGAGAAATGTCTCATTTTACCCCTCAGAACCCCACTATCTATACCTCTCAGCTGTCCCACATTAGGTGGAATATCCCTCATTTTACCCCTCAGAACCCCTCTGTCTATACCTCTTCTCTGTCCCACATTAGGAGGACAGTCCCTCATTTTAACCCTCAGAACCCCTCTACCTATACCTCTCAGCTGTCCCTTCTGACCATAACGTCCCACCCTGTACAGACTGACAGGCATCAGGGGTGTGCCTTTGGATTGCCGACTGTAATGTTCACGCCATTCCACCCCCCACCCTGCAGCTAGTGACAGGAATCGAGGCGTCCCTTGGACTCTTCAGCCCCAGAGTTCACCCCATTCTCCTATACTACACCCATTTCAGCGTATGTCCTTATGGAATGGGGTGACTGTAAAGCCGAACACCCCAAGGCACACCTCAAAGCTTGTCAGTGTCTGCAGGATAAGGTGAGGTGAAATGGCATAAACGTTATGGGCGATGACCCAATTGCATACCTCAACGCCTGTCCCTCTCTGCAGGGTAGAGGTGGGATTGGCGTGAAGTTCACTGCCATTCCTATTCTGCATCTGTCTAACTCCTGCATTCCCAGTGCTAATACCAGCCAGCAAACATTCAGCATCGACAAATGCTTGTTTTGTGAAGAGGCTGCTGCCTCTTTATCCAGTGCTGTTGGGCTGAGCTAGCAGCACTGGTAAACATGGCTCACAGCCAATCAGGTTACACAGTTTTTAAAACCCATTTTATAATGTGGGACACTTGACAGGTACGGACAGAGGGGTTCTGTGGGGAAAAATGAGGGAGGTCCCTCCTAATGTGTGAGAACAGACAGAATACCAGGAGCAAGGAGCAACTGGTATAACCAAAACCTCTCTACTGGGACTAAGAACTTTGAACTCTTGTACTGGGACCTTCAATTTAGGGTAAAAAAAAAAGAGTTAGTGTGTTTGTCAGAGGTAGCTGAAGTAAATTGTTATCTGTTATCTGTGTACTTATCTAGGTGCTTGTCACAGGTGTCAGAACGGAATTGTTATCTGTGAAATTAACTAAGTGTAGAAAGATTTGCAAAGTAGGAGGAGTGGCTTAGTTAGAAGGGGCCAGGTTAAAACCGGATTTAAACACTGCCCTAGATAGCTTCTGCCAGAGAACAGACAGAACACCAGGAGGAAGGAGCTACTGGTGTAACTAAAACTTCTCTACTGGGACTGTATTGCCCTCCGCCCTCCCACCCTAAACCAGTTCAACTTTTTATAGGCACAGGATTTAACTGACAACAGGAACTTCCTGTTTGGGAGCAGGAAGCAAGTGATCACAGAGCCACCAAAGACTCACCATCCTAGAAGGGCAAGAGTAGATCTCCATCACCTCCTAGCTGCTGGAGGTCTGACTCTGAGCAAGTAAGGAGACTACTGAGAAATATAGGAACTTCTTGTCTCAGAACAGGAAGATTAGGAGCTAATAGGGCACAGAGGCAGTAAGTAAGTAGGGAGAGAAAAAAAGAAATAAACAAACAGAGGAAAGAGTAAGTATTTCAAACAACAGTTAGGTGTCAGAAAAAAGACATGATGGGAGCGGTGCAGTGCAGTGGCTGTGGAGCAGCAGTCTTCTGGGAGACGTTCTGGAGGATGCAGTGTTGTCCCATCTGCAGGCACCTCTCTGGGTTGAGGAAGGAGGTTGCTCATCTCCAGGCTGAGTTGGCCAAGATTTGTGGGACCTCCTCTCACTCAGGGACCACCAGGGTCACTGCCATTGCCTCAGGGTTGCCAAGAAGAGGAGCAGTTGGACAACAGTGGGCTCCAGGGAGGGTGAGGGTGGTGGAACAGAGGCGCATCCCTCCAGTTGTACCTCTCCACAATTTCAATGCTGTTCTGGAAAAGTGTGGTTCCTCTATGGAGGTACCCACAGTGGAGACCAAGGAGGATGCTGTGAACCTCCACAAAGGAGACCCACAGGAGGGTGGTATGGGACACCACAGGGGAAGGAAACAACTCCTGGTGGGGGACTCCATTGTTAGGAAGGTAGAACTGGGGGAGGAAGGGAAGAGGGAGGTAAGGTGCCTGCCTGGCGCCATGGTTTGGAGGGACAGGGAGTGAATCCTCAGGATAACAGGAGCAGCTACACAGGGGAGGGAGCTGGATGTCATTGTCCACCTAGGGACATATGATCTGGCTAAGAAAGGGATCAGAGCAGTGCAAGAAGCATTTGTGGAGATGGGGAAGGGTCTTAGACAAATAGCACACACAGTAACCTTCTCGGAGGTGCTGCTTGTCTATGGCACGGGTGAGGTTAGGGTGCTCCACACCATGGGATTCAATCAGTGGTTGAAAAACTGGTGCAGAGCTCAGGGATTTGGCTTCACTGGGGACTGGGGGTCCACCTGGAGGGATGCAGGCCTATACTGGCATGATGGTCTGCATCTGTTCAGGAGGGGAACCAGTATCCTAGGTGATAGGTTTAAATACTTCATTGGCAAGCATTTAAACTAGCCAAGGAGGGAGGCACTGGAAAGGAGCAGGGAAATCCTAGTCCCCAAAAATCAGGGTACTAAGTGAGGTAGACACCAACACAGAGATGTTGATAGGGAGAAGCGCAGGGGTAAATGGAGAAAGTGACAAACACAGTAAGGACAGGGATGGGGCAAAAAGGGGTAAGGCCATCAAGAAATGGAGGGTAATGAGTACCAACGCCCGTAGTCTGGGCAACAAGCTCCCTGAACTGGTGGCTTTGATGGAAGAGGGATGCCTGGATATCATAGCAGTCACAGAAACATAGTACACAGAGAACCATGACTGGGATGTTAACATACCAGGGTAAACAACCTACAGTAGAGACAGGGAGGGCAGAAGGGGGGGATAGCTCTCTAT
The DNA here is from genome assembly GCA_016271365.2 of Neoceratodus forsteri. NCBI lineage: Eukaryota > Metazoa > Chordata > Ceratodontiformes > Ceratodontidae > Neoceratodus > Neoceratodus forsteri. The sequence goes on from JADMNL010000034.1 coordinate 78,603,800, forward strand.
GTAAAGGGAGGGATAAAAGCAACTGAACAAAAGAGTAAACAGGGAGGAGATGAGGCACTGTGGGTCACTTTAGAGACTAGAAATGGCACCACAATCTGCACAGGGGTTGTATACAGACCCCCATGTCAGGGGGAGGGAATGGACAAGGATATGATAGAAGGCATATTTAGGATGGCAGACAAAGGGGAGATACTGTTGTTTGGGGACCTTAATATGCCAGATGTTAACTGGAGCACCTTTGCTGCAGCCACATCCAAAAGCAGGGCCATTCTCGATGCCCTTCAGGTGGCATGCCTCAGACAGCTAGTTTTGGAACCTACTCATGAGGAAGCAATCTTAGACCTCGTACTCTCAAATGAGGACAGTGAGAGGATCTTAGATTTAGAAGTGGGTAGCCATTTGGGAACAAGTGACCACCAAACACTGTGGTTCATGATAAACTCAGCTACAGAGTCAAGCCATACAAAGTGAGGATTCTGGACTTCAGGAGGGCTGACTTTGGCAAGATGGGAGTGTGCCTTAGAAAAGCACTAGCAAACAGGCTAGAAGAAGGGTGGAGCAACAATGGGGAAATATCAAAACTGCCATCACAGAGGCAACAAGCCTTTGTGTGAAGCAAATAAATCAAAATGAAAGAAAAAGCCACTATGGTTCTCAAAGAGGTGGCGGTGAAGGTTAGGGAGAAAAAGATAGCATTTAGGAAGTATAAGGAAACACAGAAGGAGCAGGACAGAGAACTGTACCAGTTAAGGCAGAAGGAAGCAGGGAGGGTGGTCAGAATAGCAAAGGCACAAACTGAGGAAAAGATAGCCAACTCAGTTAAGAAGGGGGATAAAACCTTTTATAGGTATATCAGGGAGCGTAGAAAGACAAAGGGAGGGATAGTGAGGCTGAATAGAATGCATGGTGGGTGGGCAGAGAGTGGCAGTGAAAAAGCAGGGATACTGAATGAATACTTCTTTCAGTATTCACAAAAGAGGAAGTGGGGGAGCTGCCTAATCCAATTAACAGAAGCACTCTGGAGAGGGGGGTCGATCCCAGTCCTTTCACAGAAGAAAGGGTTCTGAAAGAACTCCTAAAACTGAAGGTGGATAAAGCAATGGGCCAGATGGAATTCACCCAGAATTCTAAAGAATTAAGCAGAGAACTAGTGACACCACTGACTACCCTTTTAACAAATCATGGGAGGATGGTGTGGTACCTGAGGACTGAAAGAAGGCTGATGTGATTCCCCTTCACAAAAGTGGGACCAAGACAGAGGCGGAAACTACAGACCTGTCAGTTTGACCTCTGTGGTAGGGAAAGTGATGGAATCACTTCTGAAGGGAAGAATTGTTGAGTGCCTAGAGGCCAGTGGGCACAGGACCCAAGGCAGCATGGGTTCACAGTAGGAAGGTCATGTCAGATGAATCTAATTGATTTCTTGACTGGGTGACCAAAGTAGTAGACCAGGGAGGGGCTGTGACATGGCCAACCTAGACTTTAGCAAGGCATTGACACAGTCCCGCACAAAAGATTAGTAGTCAAATTAACCAGCCTGGGAGTGGGTTCCAGGGTGGTAACCTGGGTAAAACATTGGCTGAACAACAAGACACAGAAGGTAATTGTAAATGGAGTCCACTCTGAAGAAAGAGGGGTTACTAGCGGGGTACCGCAGGGTTCAGTACTGGGTCCAATCCTTTTTAACGTCTTTATAAGTGACATTGCAGAGGGACTGGAAGGAAAAGTATGCCTCTTTGCAGATGACATAAAGATCTGCAACAGGGTTGATACACAAGGAGGCATGGAAAGGATGAGAAGGGACTTGGCAAGGTTGGAGGAATGGTCAGAAGTATGGCAGCTTGGATTCAATGACAAAGGTGCAAAGTAATGCACCTTGGAAACAAAAACCCAGGGGAAGATTACACAATGTGGGGGTAGTAACAACAACAAAAATGGAAAGGGACCTGGGGTAATCATATCAGAGGACCTTAAGGTTGGCAAGCAATGTGAGAAGGCGGTAGGGAGGGCTGGGGGGATACTGGGATGCATAGGGAGAGGCATCACCAGCAGAAAACAGAAAGTTGTTATCCCTCTGTACAGACAGTTGGTGAGACCCCATCTGGAGTACTGCATCCAGTTCTGGAGACCCCATCTCCGAAAGGACACAGACAGGATGGAGGCAGTTCAGAGGAGGGCAACTAAAAATGGTGCAGGGTCTGCAAGAGAAGCCATACAAGGAGAGGCTAAAGGAGCTTAATATGTATACCCTTGAGGAAAGGGGGGCATGATAGAAATGTTTAAGTACCTCAGTGGAATCAACAAAGTCCAAGAGGGTAGCATCTTTCAGAAAAAGAGATGTGCAAGAACAAGGGGACACAATTTGAAGATAGAGGGGGGAAGGCTCAAGGACAATGTGAGGAAGTATTTTTTCACAGAGAGGGTGGTGGACGCATGGGACAGCCTTCCTGAGGAGGTTGTCGGGTCTAAAACTGTGGGAGAATTCAAGAATGCATGGGACAGACATAAGGCGATTTTTGTGGGGGGTAGGAAGAAATAGGCTGTTGGTTAAATAGGATCTGCAGCTTATCCTCTAGGTAAGGAAATGGGCAGACTAGGTGGGCCAAGCGGTCCTTATCTGCCATCAAAGTCTATGTTTCTATGTCTATGTTTCTATGTTTCTATATGGACAGAGGGGTTCTGAGGGGTAAGATGAGGGACATCCCTCCTAATGTGGAACAATAGATAGGTATGGACAGAGGAGTTCTGAGGGGTCAAATGGGGGAGGTCTCTCCTAATGTGGAACAGTAGATAGGTATGGACAGAGGGGTTCTGAGGGGTAAAATGAGGGACATCCCTCCTAATGTGGAACAGTAGATGGGTATGGACAGAGGGTTTCTGAGGGGTAAAATGAGGGCCATCCCTCCTAATGTGGAACAGTAGATAGGTATAGACAGAGGGGTTCTGAGGGGTAAAATGGGGGAGGTCTCTCCTAATGTGGAACAGTGGATAGGTATGAGCAGAATGGTTCTGAGGGGTAAAATGAGGAATATCTCTCTAATATGGGACAGTTGAGAGATATGGACAGAGGGGTTCTGAGTGGAAAATGAGGGCCGTGCCTTCTAATGTGGGACATTTGAGGAATATAGAGAGAAGGGTTCTGAGGGGTAAAATGAGGGATGTTTCACTAATATGGGACAGTTGAGCCGTTTGGACAGAGGGGGTTCTGAGGGGTAAAATGAGGGATGTTTCTTTAATATGGAACAGTTGAGAGGAATGGACAGAGGGGTTCTGAGGGGTAAAATAAGGGATGTTTATTTAATGTGAAACAGTTGTGAGGTATGGACAGAGGGGTTCTGATGGGTAAAATGAGGGATGTCACTCTTAACCTGGGAAAATTAAGGGGTCTGGACAGAGGGGTTCCGTAAAATAAAATGAGGGCTTGTCCTTTGTAAAACTGGACACCTGTGACACATAGCCCTAACACAGAAGAGCAGGTTAGTCCTAGAAAAGTGTCTCTTCCACCAAGGCACCTTCATGGCCCTAACCCCCCCAACACACACTCCTAAATGAATAAGTAGATTTCTTCACTCACTTGTCCAAGCCCACTTTCCATCAGCAGACAAGTCTGCCCTGCCAGAAAACCAAATCCATTGTTTTTGTCATTCTTTTTTTCTGTATTTGTGTCCCTCTTGGTCCTGCCCATACCCCACACTGATGCCGCACCCTGCCTGCAGCTGGGAGGTCAGGCAAGCAGTGGCTCTTCCCAGCAAACCCCAGTGCTGCTCCAAGTTGCCCCAGTGTCAAGTGGCTCCCTTCTTTCTGCCTTCTCTGGGAACAAAATGCCTTACCTTCGCAATGCTCTGTTCTTGGTCCAGTGTGGGATTCCGAGGCTCTTTTCAATATTGAGGTGTTTATATCCTTCCTTTGAGGAATGCTGCGACTGCTGTTTTGTTTTATTTCATTTTTATTTTATTTTTGTTTGTTTATACTGAGAGCAAGGTGAGCTACATAGCCCTTTTTCACAAGCAACCAGTTACACAGAAAAGTTCAGGGCACAGACCAGACATAATTCAAAATAAATGCAGAGTACAAAAGTTGGCAAAGAAACAGTTGGGTAAGACAAAACTGAGACTATTCAAAACATTTACAGTGCAAATTATGAGTTGCAAATTGGTGGAGCCACCAGGCTGTGGGAAGGGAGGAGCTGATGCAACCCTGATTGTTGGGGCGGAGGACAGGGGGATTAAGGAGGGAGAAACAAATCATTAAATAATAAATAAAAATGTTCCTGGAGAGGGTAATGGCTCCCTATATATTTAATTTATTTGTGCATTTATTTACCGAAACCAAAAACTCAGAGCACATCGCAGCAGTCCGTGATGCCATTGAATACCTGACCAACTATGCACCGATTTTAAAATTCTTTTAATGGTTTTCAACTCCTGCTATTCTCTGCTCCTTGTTTTTTTTTCAGTAAGTACCTTTTCTCCATTCCTGGCATGGCTTCCCCTCTGCTGGCCACTCCAATCCCAGCCCTGTCACTCCGGCTTCCCTCGGGACTTGCCTGGCCTTGCTCGCATGGCTTTTCCCCCACAGCGAGGCGGCGGGGAGCGTGCTCGACCCACTGGTCAAGGATCTGGTGGCTGTGCCCGAGTCACCACGTGCAGAGCCTGCCAGAGGAGGTGGGCATCCATGCTAGCAAGGATTTTTGCCCGCTGTGCCTCTGTCCTCCCCTTGTGGCACAGAGGAGCAGCATGCAATGGTATCAGTGGCAGCACCATGTATGCTCCCATACTTGGGATGCTGGACATCTGCCACTCCTCTGCCGCTTGGTGCACTTGTCACCCAGCCACTACTAGGAGACAGTGTGACTTCTGGCACCATACCATTCCCCTCCTGGAGGAGGAGATCAGTTCCTTGGACACTCAAGCCTCCTCCCCTTCCCCGGCTGACCCTGCAATGGCTCGAGCTTGTTCCCAACTTGGGTCGTCAGTGCTGCAACTGGTGGTGTTAATGCTGCACCTGCAGGCTGGCATGTCCCTGCTCCTTGTTACATAAAGATGCTCCTGGTTGCAATGTACATCGTTAGAGTCCCATCTCTTAGCCAGTCTTCCTTCTACACTGGTCACTTATGGTGATGAAGCCTTTTTATGTACGTGCCCCAGCTCTGGAACCAGCCTCCTGTAGACGTATGGTCCTGTGTAGACACTGACACATTTTCAAAAATAAGCTTACACAGCCTTTTTATACCTTTTAGCACATCCTGTTTCCTGATCGTGATTTGTTTCCCATCGGGCTTTTTCTCCCCCAACCACATTCACTAGGGATATCAGGAGCTGGAAAACTTATTGAGCCATGCTCATGCAGGTAGACACCTACATACCAGCCACACTGTAAGCGCCCTGGTGCTTCTCTCTATCGATCAAGCAAGGCACCAGGTCACTCATGGCGTGGCTTGTGTTTGGGTGTTTACCTGCATGAGCACTGCTCAATAAATTTTCCAGCTGCTGATTTCAGCCTGAGTTCTATTTCGTGGGATCTCTCTCTGAGTTTGACTGCCCTACCGGGTCAATATGTCGTGCGCTTAATAGCGTACGACAAAACTCCATAACTGCAACAGCGCAGTACAACTGAACGAGAGGGTGCAATACGGCGACTGGGTCTGTACGCAGTACTGCATCCTCTCACTGTCCCAGGCAGAGGATAAGACCTCTGCTGGGATGGAGTACCACCGAGCAGTTGCCATGACTCAATGCAGTGAGCCACTGGCAGCAAGGAAATGAAGCAATGCGTTTGGGACCGGGTTTGATTACCGGTCCCAGACACATGAAACTTTTCTTTTTTTCACACTTTATGTGATATTTGTGTTACCCCCCCCTTCCCGGAGTTAGTTATAATAGTTGAGGAGGTGCAGGGGGCACAGCCCCTGTAACAGGGGGTGCAGGGGTGGAGCACCCCAGAAAAAAAAAGACATGCCGCATAGCAGCACAATATATGCATGTGACATAATGTCTTGTGATATTATGACCCCATGCCTTTCACCGCACTGCTGTCTTGATTTACATTTGTGGGGGTTCGCCGTGGTACCTGCATACTAGTCCTGGGAAGCACCGGCATCCTTTGATTACACTATACCCTGTTTAGGCCCAGGGCTTTCCCAACCCCAGCCCCGGGTTGCCACCCCAATGTCTCCCATGGCTTTCTCTCCATGGGTAGGAGCTCCAGGAGGAGGGCACCCTCCCACCGAGGCAGTCCACTGAGTGCACTAGGATCTGGTGTCAGCCGATGCTAGGATCTCCGGGAGCCAGGAACCACAGGCATTATTTAAACGGTATGTGGGGTTTAAGCCCTGGTTTTCTCCTCTGTCCTCCCTCCTCACCTGCCATGGGCTGAGCATTCTGACACCCTCGGCAGCATGCAGCAACGCCCTGCAGTGGGAGCAAATGCCCTTTCCCACAGCAGAGGTCGTTGTGGCACCAGGTCCCTCCCTCCCTCCTGACCATAATGCACTGCCAAGCAGCAGTTTCTGTGGCCTTACATGACCCCAAACATGACATCCCGAGCCCACTATTGAACTCGAGTCACTGGCCTGCACGACAGTGCAAAGGGCTGCCTCAGAACCATTGGGTTGGCCCTCCTGACAGGGATTGTAACTGTTTTAATTCTCTGGAAAGCACTTTTAAACTTCTGTAACGTGCTCGATAAGTAAGGATGATTATTACAGTAGAGCGGGAAGGTCACACTGAGCTGCTAGCAGCTCAATCCCTGATATGTCCCGGGGAAAAGAAACAGCAAGAAACTAACCAAAGACCATCACAGGGATAATTACTAACAGAACGCATATAGAATAATGCATGGGGTGTTGTACAATATGATTTTTTTTAACACTCTTGAGGTGTGTGATAATACATAAACAATGAGATTACATCACAAGTGATTTGTGATGGTATCACACACTGAGGGGTGAAAAAATAAAGTAACACCCCATAGTTTATTTTTTATGATTACTGTTTTTTATTGGTGTAACCCCCCTGCAAATGGGGGTTCCCAAAAGACTTCCAGGAGCTTGCTTGAATGCTCCAAGCCTGAATGGTGTTTGGCGTTTAAGCCATTTATCAGTGAGTGTTTTTAGAACCTCTGGTACTGTCTCTTTAAGAGCTGTCTGCTTGCAGACATAATTAGTTGTATGGGGACTGTGTGTTTCTTTGATTGAGTACCACTCAAGCTGCTGCCAATTCACTCCATTTTGCAGTCACTAGAGTGCAAAGGAACCTATCTGAAAGATGTAACTGTTTGCCAGAAATCATTTACAGTAATAATGAAATTACAGTTTGTCTAACGCTTTCTTTTGCAGTCAGAACAGTGTCTGCCTAGTTCCCATTCTGGTTTTGAACTGCTGAACTGGACCAATCAGTGTGGGGTAAGCTAGCTCTAAAATGGTGCCTTGGACGAATCAGAACTTGGACTCATAATCTGAGCCAGCCACAAGAGGATTGTATGGGCAGTGACTCTGGGAGATGTAGTTTAGACTTCAGTGCCTTTTGGACCAACAGCAGCAGTCTATTGTGAGTGACAGCCAATCCAGTCAAGAACTGGGAGGAACTCAAAGGAAGTGCCGGTTTTGTCGGTTGGAGTTTCAGTTGAGCTTTGGCAGTGAAGAAGGAAGGAGCCCTGTGCTTTTTCAGTGTGCAGTTTTAGTCAAAAAAACGTGTGTAAGGCCAGAGTTCGGTCTGCAGCTTGTGTAACAGCTTGTTAGGACTGAATCCGTCCTGTGAAAAGAATCAAGGATCTCTGAAGAGTAGAAACCAGGCTCACCCTGAAGACTGGAGGAATTGCTGAAAATTGCACTCTGTCTGTCAGGAACTGAATCTGCTGTGTGTTCTCCGGGTATTGTGCAGTAATTGCGACCGGGATACAGATGCAACCTGCCTGGTATAGTGCTTTCTTTTATATGGATGTGTGAAGAGGTTTGTGTACCTCAAGTGAGCCCTGCTGACATTGAAGGACCCTATCTTATTTGGAGGTCGTGAGTACTAATTCAGGGTCGCTCCCTGTTGAATTGACATTAAATCCAAATGGAATTACTGTACTGCTGACTGTTTAATTCTCCTTTTCTCTGTGTGAAAGGGCCCCTACCAGCTGCCACAGTTTGGACTAGCCACTAGGGCTTGGGTACCCAGGGACAGTAACTGATAGGGATAGGCCTGTGCACAGAGCCATAAATAGATTATTAGAGTGATAAGCTAATTAACCTGATTTCCCGTCCTTGTTATATCCCCTAAATAAATCAGAGCTGCTTGTTTCAGCAAAGTTATACTGCCTGAGGTATTTGTCTATGTTAAAGTACTGTACTGTGATTGTTGCACTGTATCTCATTTCACAGGAGGTCCCAGTGCGGAACCAGACCTGGGGGTAAGTGTATACTGTGAAGGTAATTCTGATATATTGTGTGGGCCACTAGTGGGAAGAAAGGGGGGTTGCAGTGTCCCAGAGGGCTGTGACCAAGTTAGTTTAACTATTGCAAACCCTGACCTCTGGGTGGAGGCACCCGCCATTGGATCCAGGCCCCTCAACCTGTTAGTGGCAAATCAGGCAGGGGTAGTAGCCCCTGGGATAGCGCCATCTAGGGGTTACATTGGAAACAAAAGAGTACCTGTAAAAGCATTGTGAAAGTTGGAGGAATTTATTTGCTTTGCCATTTACTGTCTTAAACAATGAACATATTGCATAAAAACAAACATTTATACATTGTGAAAAAAAGTCTCTGTGACAAAAAAAAACATCCATTTGCAAATTTGTTTTTGGATGGGGGAAAGCTCATTCTGAAAATGTCACTGAAAAATGTGGTAAGCAACCTGAACCACAAACCAGAAGGAAAAAAAGCCCTCTTCCATGACGTTTTTATTTTCTTGTATGGTACGTCACAAACTTTGTGACAATTGTTTGTTTAAAGGCTTTTTGTACTGAGAGCAGAAGCATCATAGTGCATAAGTATAAGAAATGGCAGTATGTTCATGTGGCTTAAAAGTGCACAAAGAAAAAGTTTTCTTTACTTGAATGGGTTTGCTTGACAGCTATAAACAGCTGGTTATTAGAGCAAAAGCAAGTTATTATAGCATTTGAAAGTGCTGCCAATCCAGTTATTAAATTACCTAACCAGTAATTACTGTATATTCAAATTAAATGCAATTCAATCACCCAACTAAATTAAAATGAACACTGACCAATCAACATATGCAATTAACAAGAGAATATACAAACCAGATTCGCCCAAGTGACAGCATGCAACTACGGCTTGGCTCACTCTGCTCTCATAGCTGATTTGGTGGAACAGGTCAAGAGGAGAACAATTTGATTTGTGGAGGGAGATTATTCCACATGGTAGGAATTCAGCAAGAGAAAATAGCTTTGCCAGTATTTTGTTTACATTTAAGAGTCTTGGAGGAATGGAGATTAGAATTTCTTATGGAGTAGGATGAGAAAAACAGGATTGTGGTGACAGGATGGATAACTTTGAAGGATATTAGACCAGAGTTCTGGGGTCCCAGCGTTTATGAACTTTTGTGGGTACTCACTGACTGCCAGTAGGTAGTATTTTCCTATGGCCAGGTAATCAGTTTTTGCAAGCTGCCTTCAAAACATTCAGGGTGTTTAAGTCAATGTTGTGGGTGTTTGAACACCCCAGCACCCACATAATTGGCACCTATGCCAGAATCGGATACATTCAACGTGTAAAAACAGTTTGCTTTCTGATTCCTTTTCCACAGGCATGTTGTGCTCCTTGGCTGGGACAGGCTGCGGCTCCCTTCAGCCCTGCCCCGTTGCCTCCCACCTTTGGTTACCTCCCCAGGACTTACCAGGTGGCTTGAATATTACCATGGAATTTCCCCCTGTGGTAGGGTCAGGAGGGAGAGGGCTGTCCGCCCCTTCAAAGCACAAATCCAGTCTTGGCCTTCTGGGTCCTGGTGGTGAGACAGGTGAGGGATCAGTGGACAGGTCATCATGAAAGTCTGCCCCGTCACCCTTTTCCTCCAGCATTTCTCCCAGTCCCACACTGGGATGCACATGACAGTGTGCGCATGTGGGGGCACATGCAAGCTGCAGAGTCCTGAAGCACCACCCACTTCTGTCGCTCCCGACGTACACTACCACCAAGGCTCCACTTAGTGGCAGTCACTCGGTGGAGCTAGCAGTCTTCCCTTCCCAGGAGCAGAGAGGAGAGCTGTCCCTCGGATGCTCAATCCTCTCCCCCCACCAAGTTGACCCCCAGCTGCCTGTACTCATTCCCAAACATGGGTCTCCGGCGTGGAGCGAGGTGCGGTGTCTAACGCCTCAACCCTCAGTGCCACCAGGCTGGCTGGAGTGATCTGATTCTTAAAGTTGAAGCAGGAAAAGAGCAGGGTAACTTCCTCACCTCTATTGAAGTCTGGGTTAATCCTGGGAATGAAGGATGGGACAGGTATCCAGGCCAGCCTGTCATTCTGAAAAACAGTAATGGGTGGGGGCACTAGGTCACAAGAGCACCAACCACAAAAGTGCTGTCAAGAACAGCACTGTATAAACAGCACTGTCAACAACAGTGCCAGGACAGAACATCACTGGATGACAACAGCGCCAATGGTAGCAGTCCAGAGCCATACCGACAACTGTTACCATGGCAAAAAAACTCCCACAAATAAACACTTTAGTTTTGCGGGGGGACTCTGGCCTCCGCATCCCCCCATGTGGGGGGCTCTGCCCCCACAACCCCGTAACTAAAATATCTAATGCCATTGGGGGGGTCATAACACAGGGGGGTAGAATGCTAGGGGGTGATATGTGTTTCAGCACGTAAAATAAAAAACACAAAAAAATGTTAGTTTTAGGAGGGCAGCCCAAAATATTTAACTCCGGAGGTGCTGAACTCGGGGAGGGGTAGAACATTTGAGGGATATCTGTTTCAGCATCTAAAATAAAAAATAACACACTTGGCGTGGGGGGACAAGTAAAGCTGCAGGAGTCGGGAGACTAGGAACAGAATCCTGATCTCCCAAGCTGTGCTGGCTGAGCTGCTTGTGCCTTAGAACTCTCCACCACAGGAGCAGCTCGGCCAGCCTCTGCACTTTTCTCCCACTTCTCCACTTCCTGCCTTGCCTTTACAGCTACAGGGGTAGCTGCTACTAATGTTTGCTATTCTACCTCTGTCGCTGTGAAAGGCAAACACTGTTTAGGAAGCACGGTTTAGACCATGCTCTTCTAGCTGCGCAGTTCTAACCTGGTAGGATGGGGGGGTCATGGTATGCAAAAACCTACAACAGTATTTGCTTTCACTCCTTACTGAGTGTATTGCTACCAGAAATTACACTTTTGATCGATAGGAAATACATTCAGATGGCATTTAAGGGTTCAAATGGTGGCCTGGTCTAACCATCAAGCCAAAGAAGACATTGAGCTTCCAAGGGGGACTAGTTTGTCTAACGCATGGCTTAAAGTTTTGAGCCATTTTAAAGAAGCCAACTGCATCTGGATGTGAGCCCACTGGACAAGGACTTCACTTCCCCGATCACCCTGGTAGCTCGCACCTGACTGCTTTGCTACCCTGGAAATTGGCCCTTGTCTTGTCCTCTTGTAGATCAGCCAAGATATGAGAAATGTTTAATTTGGTTGGACACTGTTTCTATTTTATGCATCAGAGTCTAAATATTGCTCACTGTCCATTGTAGGATCAGTTGGTAGATTTGCATCTAACACTCTACCCAAGTCACAGTGGACATGGCTTTTACTCATTGTCAGGTTGTCACTGCTGCCCCCAAAGGGGCCTGCAATTACAGTAATTTTAACCTTTTCTTGGTTGTTCTTACCCCAGTTTGAATGGGAGTGTTCAGTTCCCAGATTTCAGGCTCACGTATGGCCACACCTGGCAACCATGTCATGCTATCTCTCAATGTCATATCCTGCTCTGTTTTATATTGCAATTTGTAACTCGCTACAGTGAGTTGAAGTAAAGCTGCTGTCTCTCTATGTCTTATGGCAAACAACTCACAAACGTTATGGGTCTTAAATTTATATAACTGAGCTCATGAGGTACCACTTGTAACCAATTGCGAAACGTAACAGATGGTGAGGGCTCCACTCCTCCCTTACATTGTTTTTAAATGAACTCAATTTGTCCACCTACACTGCTGACCAGGACTTCCTTTGGCTGTCTCCCAGCACCTGATCCCACCCCACCAAGATCCTTCCTGGCATATGACCGCCGACCACATGTGAATCACCTGCTTGGGTAACCCCTTGGCTCGCATCACCCAATGCGGGGCTAACTTCAGCTCTTCAGCACTCCTGTACAATTATCTAATGCCCAGGAGGCAGAGGTGAAGGCTGGGAGGATAGCAGGGTGCAGGAGAACAGGGTCCTGTTGTGGGCATGGTGGCAGGGAGCATCATCATCTGCCCAGCTAGTGGGGTTATCTGCTTTGCAGTTCTCTGGAGAAGAAAAAGGGCAATGATTTCCAAGTGATTTCAGGTATGCTCCCACACCTGAGACACTGACGTCTGCCTCCCCTGCAACCCCGTTGTGTTTGCGGTCTCTGGTTCACCAATCCCCAGCCCTCATTAGGGGTTGGACTTTTGCCATGTGCCACAGTCCACCCACCCTGGAGGAGGAGGGCCATCCCTGGGACACTCAGTCCTCCTCCTCCCCGGGCTCACCCTCTGATGCTCTGGGCTGATTCCCGAACCCGGGTCGTCAACATCGCAAGAGGTAGCCCTACTGCTTGCACCAGTGGGCTGGCCCCCGCTCCCTTATTGACAAAACTTTGGTGAACCCATGAGCTCATATGAACAGATTCAGGAGCTCCAGCTTGAAGTTGGACTAGAAATCCATTCTGAAATCTTTTTAGTACATCTAAAAATACAGTATGTTTTGGTTGACATCCAAAAATAGCGAACTTGAGAACTTTGGTTCTCCCATGTCTTCCGTTGAGTTGATGCACCTTATACTGAGAAATGGTGTTAATCAGTAATGTCTGTGTTTCACCAAACAGTATTAGTGGCTCCAGGCTGTGGACAGATGGGACATGTGCCCCAGTAAAGACATGCTTTGTCCAAGCAGTACCCCGTCAGTGATCTATAACTGACAACACAGTCTACACTGAAACTCCGCCTACATGCCAGGCCACAAGACCTCTGGGGAAAAAAAAAGCACAATAGGTTAAACATGCTCACAGAATGGCTTAGTGTACCATAGGCTGCCCAAGCCTGCACTCAAACACAACCAACAAACAGCAGTGCACTTACAAAGGCCATATAAACAGGACCCAAAGACAAAAATTAAGTTATCCAAGCCATTATTAGGCAACATTGAACAGTGACTAAATCCTATGCAGCAAACACTGATCAAACACCAGTCAGCATCAATCTGCTGGGTAGGACCAAGTCATTGTTCACTTTTGCCAGATAAAGGCTTAGCTAACTTAATTTTTGTCTCTGGATTCTGTTTATATGGGACTGGTAGTATAACCATGAGGTTAGAGTAACGAGCTGCGAATGAGCTTGGTACATCCAGCAGACCTGGGTTTAATTCCCACAACCTCCACTTACATACTGCATGACTCTGAGCAAGTCACTTAACCACGCCAGTTCTCCAAGGCTGCCCCTGAAAACAGGCATTTGTGCCCAGTGGACCTTACCTAGTTACCAAAGTGTTAAAAAATAATGGTTCTACGATTGCACCATCTCTCTGTTGTTGGATACAAGGCCATCTGTCTGTCCTCTAACTGTGCCCCCATCATTTGCCTTGTTTACATGCTCACTGGGATAAGATATACACTCCAGTTGCCATGGAAACGATTCTGCAATCCTCAATTGACAGCTCATGTCATCTAGAATTGAGATCCAGTTTTGATTTGAAACAGATTCAAGTGCAGTGGTTCAAATGCTTTGATTACTTTGAACCCAGTTACTTTGTGCATGTAAACCTGTTTTCCCCTGTTGAAACAGCAGTAAAAGGAATGCAACCAGATTTCAAATCCTCACTAGCTGTGTGTTTCCATGTAATGGGAATCGATCACCTCGAAATCGATCGAGTTCATTTTCAGCAATCCAACAGCATGTAAACCAAAAAGGATTGCAATCTGAATGAAGCAAATTGATTGCAAAGTAATGGATTCTCACAACATATAAACTTAGCAGTTCTTAATTACTGTAGACACCACTGGCAAGTAGGTGGTCTGCCCAGTCCAGCCCAGTTAGGGACTCAATGAGTGGTCCTGGCAAGCTACTTGGGCTCCCTGAGCTTAAACCCCTCCTAAATGTAAACTCAAGGGCAGGACCCCCACCAAAAATAAGATGTTGCACTTTAGCCAAGCTACCAGGATAAAGAAACTGTAAAAAAAAATGAAAGGAAAAATATTTAGCAGGAGGCAAGTCAAAAATTAAATCTTCCTGAAAGAGTTGTGGAAAATATGAAAAGAGCAGCATAGGGGAAACGTTGCATGCCAGCGTATCTCCTGCTGTGGCGATGGACGCCAAGGGCTATTTTCTTTTGCATGTCATTTTAACATTTGCTTAATTTTTAGAGAAGGGGCTTTAATGCAAAATGTAATGGTAGGAGAAGGTTTCCAAACCCACTTGTCCTGCAGACACATAAGGAGCTTATTCTGGGCCCTCATGGCACAGGGCATGTGTTGTTTCAGAATCTCCAGAGAAATAAACACAAAAGAAGCTTAAGAGTTCACTCAGATTATTTGAGGGACTGGCCTTTAGGTAATTTTTTTAAAAACATTTTTCCACTTGTATTCGAAGCCCCCCACACACACACACACACACACACACTTGTTGCCTGCCCAGCAACTTGCATTCTGCATCGCTCACTGCGACAGTTCTTGCCCGAGGATATTGACTTGGGACACCTGCCAACTTTCTTTGGTGAAATCTGTGTAGTGTGTGTGTGTTTGTGTGAAGCTGGACACCTCTCTCTCCCCCTCTCTCTGTCTGTCTCTGTATTTTTTTCATTTAAAAATATTGTATTACTAGTATCCCTAATGATTAGACAATGAGACATTTTGTATACTTCGGAAAGCTATTAACAGGCAGACAGATGACTGACAGATGAGGTAGACTGACAGACAAACAATAGACAGCTACAGAAAGATAGATAGATAGATAGATAGATAGATAGATAGATAGATAGATAGATAGATAGATAGATAGATAGATAGTATAGATAGATAGACTGTAGATAGACAGACAGACAGAGACTGACAGATATTGTCTGTACCTGGATAGATATATAGATAGACAAATAAAAATATGCAATATTGACAGTCAGACAGACAGACACTGATGACAAATCCTCTGTTGCACTGTTCAACAAAGTCAAATCCATATACCATTTCAGGAGCCTTTGGACCCCAGGGATTCCAACTGACTCAAAAGGTGAGCTCCACAGTGTCTTGTCAGTGCAGCCGATTCATTAATTCTAATTACAAAGAACTCACATATGTGAAAGACTGAAGACCTTTTTTTTTTCATTTCAGTTTTCTATTTTCCAGCTATCCAGATTGCACCTCTGCCCCCCCCCCCATCCTTACCTGCCTCAAAGGGATCCTGCCAATGCCCTAGAGTGCCCTCTAGCCTGGTGGCCATCTATGCAGCCTGGAAACAGGCCTTGTAAGCATTGAATCCATTGGTGTCTGCTGCTCCCTTCTTGCAAAGCACTATTTCCATAGTTGGCATTGAACGCCTTCAGACCTAGGGGAGGGGGCGCTTTTCGAGTCAGTGTGAGAAAGCCAGTGGTTGCTGCCTGGAGATATCAAGAGCATATTATAGCAATAATGTGAGGTGTTGGAGGGTGCACAAAGGAACAATGGCACTGGGCCTGGGCAATGGAGACTGAGGCCAAGGCCGGAGTGACATCATGCCCAAGTAGTCACCTCCAACACCTCACATCATTGCTATTATATTGAGGTACTACAGAGGTCTTAGAAAGTTGAGATGAAGTGGGACTACATAAACAAGTATTTGTCTGTATTTGTTATGTTAACTTGCATTCAATTTCTGACAACACTACCAACCGTGATGCTAATACCATTTTTTTTTCTATAAGCCTTGTTTCTGACCGAACAGGTGAACGTTCAGTCAGAAACTCATTTGCATACTCAGAGTGCCTTTTTGCACACATTTGCATACTTGAAGTGCCTTTTTGTACTTGTTAGCACACTCAAGAGTGCCTTTGTGCTTTTAGTTGCATACTCAGAGTGCCCTTTTACACAAATGTGTATAGTAAGAGTACCGTTTGCACTTATTGGCATACTCGGAGTGTCTTTCTGCTCTCATTAGTACACTCGGAGTACCTTTGTCACAAATTTGCATACTTGGAGTGCCTTTCGCACACATTAGCATACTCACAGAGTTGTTTTGTGTTTTGACCTTATTTACATGGCATTGTCACGAGGTAATACCCCGTAAATAAGGATTGGTCTCACCATGATATAATGATATGTGTCGGAAGTTAGATCAGGGCCTGGTGTTGGCAACCTACAGACCTCCCACCAGTGGGTCCCCTGCCAGAGCTGATGTTGGAGGATAGGGGCAGGACTAAGGACCTTTCTGGCTGACTGACTGTGCATCCCCCTGTGCCACTAGGGGGCAGCAGTCAGTGAAGATCATGGGAAACGTACTCTGAGGCAGAGGGTAAAGGATCCGAGGAGGATGGTGTCCAAGGATCTGCTTCACTACCTTCTGCCATTGCTCATGGGTCCAGAACTAGGACCTGCAGTTCCCCCTACCCCCACAGGAGCAGAAGGTGAGTGCCTTAACCACTAAGAATCCAGAACAGCCAGTAAAGACCCTCTTAATACAATGTGAACTGAATGAACGAATCTCAGCAGTGAGCCCATAACATGATAAAGCAACCTAAATGGTGTAGGCAGACCTTCAGAGAGACAGGATGACAGTCTGACCCAAAAGGTGACTCAGTAATCAGTTCCAGCTTTGGACTGCCACACCATGCATTAATGACCAATGATGAGAGTAGGAGCACCTCAGTCCTTCCTGTAGCCATTCAACAGAATTAGAGCAGTACTTGAAAACAGACAACAGTGCATCAAATTTATGAACATCAAGCCATGCTGTATCGCATCAAACGGAGATGTCCACAAGGCATGAAATGAAGGCCATTTCTAACTATTTTAATGACTTGATCAATGAGATAGAGGTACTTAACAAAACAATGATAGACACTGGTCTGACCGCAGTCTGGCTCAGATCCACAATGCCTCAAATTGCATTCTACAGGAAGACCTTGATAACTAGCTGTCTTGGACCAGTCAGTCCCGGATGCTCCAAAATATCTGGGGACGGATTTTCAAAGGATGATTCAGTGCCTGTGCCAATCTTTGTGTCAGTCCTATGTGTCACTGCAACTGCACCAAATTCAGCTGTCACAACTGCACCCAATTTTCTAATCTCAGACGCAGTCACGGAGTTTGGACCTCCTTTGCAGCAGCATGCGGTAAAGACTGGGCACAAGCTACATGCAAGAGGCCCTCACTGATGCATGGTAGACCACAGAAAGTGGCCCAGCCGGCATCTGAATGTTGTACAGGATAGAAAATCCCATTGTTTTGCTGCAAGTCTGATGTGCTATATCTTTGATGCACCTGGGACTTGCACCAGAACATCTACCTTAGAAAATCCGGCCTTGGTATCTACTGCAGTAAAAAGGGTTAAAACTGATGCAGCTGCAAACACGGCATTTCTAAGTTTAGTGTTTTCTAGTTTCTTTGCTTTCTCCTGCAGTTGGACCACTAAATAGTTCAGAAAACACAGCGCTGGGTTTGCTGCCTTTCAGAAAGTATCTGAGTGCCCCCGACTGGCCTCACAGCTGCTGGGTCGGTGACATCACAGTCTGCTCACTCTGGAGAGCACTGTGAAGTCACAAATGAAGGCAGTATGATGTCAATTGGGGAGAGTAATGTACTTTTAATACTGACTTCTTAGATAGGCTACCACAATGTGTCATAAGGCAAGGAAAGGAAATAGTAAATGAAACGTATTCTAAAAAAGACTGTAATCGCTGAAACATTATCAAACTATATAGTGAGGTGCAGAGGTTCTCTCAAAACACCTCTAGAATCAAACAGATCAGCCACCTCTCCAAGTCCCTACTACACTCCATGAGCAATGGTATCGAAATGTCTGAAAGGGTAATTGAAGTCAGTGGTGTAGCTAGAAAACGCAATTTGTAAGTCACAACCCATTGATGCCTCTTTGCCGCCGCCCCCATCATAAATACGCTGGCATTTTGTACCCAGACCTTGTAAGCACCATATTGTACTTCAGGAAATGCATAATAAGCAAAAAATACTGCAATGCTCAGTTTTATGAATTTAACATTATGCCTAATTCAAACAGTGCATGACATTCATATTTTTAACACCTGTAGGGTAGATATTTTTATGCATGTATTTATTTATTGTGTTCGGATGACCTTTGGGCTCAAGAGCCCTTCTTCAAAGGTGTGCAAGTCAAGCAAGTTACATACAACATCAGGCCAGTACGATAAACAACAGATAACAATGAGCATTACCACATTACAGGAGGTTTTAGCAATGTGTTAAAATGTCAGACATTCACATCAGCAAGGGGAATCTACAGGAGACAGGGATCTCGGGCAGAGGAGGCCAGATTCTGGCAGGTGTCCATTCAGTACACATGCAATGGCGGGGTAGCAGATACAGGGGGGCTTGCCAGGGCTTGGCCTCCCTAGCTCTGAAGCGAGCTCCAGTAGCTCACGCATCACTGCAATTGATTTATAATGGGAAGGGGGGCTCAGTTTAAAGATAGCAGCCTTATGGGGCTCCCCCGCTCCCAAAGCTCATAAAGTATGACCCCAGCACCAGCAGAGTTTCTGGACAGGGTTGGGGGTGACGTGGGCCTTATTTATTTGCTTTTGTTAACCAGGTAAGCACACTAGACAGCACATGCCTATTTTCAGGTGTGACCCGGGAAGGGGGAGCAGCCATAGAGAGTGGTAATAGCCGTGGGCAAGGAGTATCAGACAGTAGGAGTAACCAAAATCAGCGGCTAGGCACAAGAATGCCACCCCCATTGCCAATCAACTTGTAAGGCATGGTTCCTTTGGAGCATGTGTTCCTACACAAATGACTGAAGTGAAACAAACTGAACTTAGCAAGGGGCTCATAGGGTCCCCTGGGTAGTAGAGCGAGTTGGGAAACCCATGAAAAATTAGTACAGTTTTGTGCACATACTTATCCCTGCTTGTGAAGTTGGGGAGGGGAGGACATGATGGAGCTAGAGTCCCTTCTGACCTTAAATTCCTATTTTACTGTGTAATCCGTAGAGGAGGGGGTAGACATGATTGACCTAGCACCTCTTCTGATCTTAAATGACTGTGTTACTATGTTGCCACTGGGAGAGGGGGGTAGACATGATGGACCTAGAGCCCCTTCCAACTTTAAATGACTGTGTTATTATGTTATCACTGGGATAGGGGGGCAGACATGACAGACCTAGTGCCCCACCTGACCTTAAATGACTATGTTACTATGTTATCACTGGGTGAGGGGGCAGACATGATGGACCTAGAGTCCCTTCTGACCTTAAATTACTGAGTTACTGTGTAATCACGGGAGGGGCAGATGTGATGGGCCTAGTGCCCCTTCTGACCCTAAATCACTAAATTACTATGTCATCACTGGGGGAAGGGGTGGACATGATGCACCTAGAGTCCCTTCTGACTTTAAGTTACTATGTTACTATGTTATCAGTGAAGGAGGGGGTAGACACGATGGACCTAGAGTCCAAATTACCATGTTATCAAGGGGGAAGGGGGCATGATGGACCTACAGTACAATCCTTTCCAACCTTAAGTTACCATGTTACTATTTTATCACTGTGGAGGGGGGGGCATGATGGACCTAGAGTCCCTTCTGACCTTAAATGACTGTGTTACTATATTATCACTATGAGGTAGGGGCAGACATGATGGACCTAGAGTCCCTTCTGACCTTACATTACTGAGTTACTATGTTATTACTATAGGAGGGGGGCAGATGTGATGGTCCTAGAGTCCCTTCTGAACTTACATTACTGTGTTACTATGTTATCACTGGTGGGGGGGGTATGATGGGTCTAGAGTTCCTTCCGACCTTAAGTTACTATGCTACTATGTTAACACTTGGGGGGTGCATGGTGGACGTAGATCCCCTTCTGACCTTAAATGACTGTGTTACTATGTTATCACTGTGGGGTAGGGGCAGACATGATGGACCTCGTGCCCCTTCTGACCTTAAATTACTAAGTTACTATGTTATCAGTGGGGGAAGGGCAGATGTGATAGACCTAGAACCCCTTCCAACTTTAAATTACTAAGGTACTGTGTAATCACTGGGGGAGGGGTGTGCATGATGAACATAGAATCCCCTTTAACCTTAACTAACGGTGTCACTATGTTATCACTGGGGAGGGAGGGAGGGAGGACATGATGGACCTAGAGTCCCTTCTGACCTTAAATTACTATGTTACTATATATCACAGCATGCCCAAAATCTAAAAAAAGTTAGAAGCGAAGACACCCATTGCAGTCATTGGAGACTGTACTACCTCAGCACCCTGAGACATGCACACCTTGATAGGAAGGCATGTTTAAACATGCACAGTCCCTAAACATGTACAGTCCCTAATAAAGCCACTTGCCAAGTATGACATCCTATATGGCGCAGCAGCCTCAGAATAAAACAACAAAGTCACTGGAAAAGATTCCAAAAGAGCCCCGAGGATCATCTGGCAAAGATCCAATTATTCTGCAAAATTTGCATGCTTCAACCTGCAACGTATTGACCTCCATCAAACTCAAATGTGTACCAGACTATAACCAGATGTCAAACCCACAATACAAACCAAACCACCTAATTGGCAATAAAAACCCACAAAACTACAATGCCCACAGTCAAACGAGTCACACCACAGAGGGCTAGGAAGTGGTAGTACCACTAATCGCTTCATCCCGTGCAACATTGGAGTGTGTAAATGATATCTCATCCGCAGTTCTCTGCTTCTGCCTGACTCAGTACTGAACCGTATATCCTCCCGCCCCACCAGCAGTGAAGGACGGGCTATATCGATGTGACCCCAATCATTACCTTGCCATGAATGGTTTGACTTACAACGCTCCTGTCTCATGGTGCAAATATCAGCTGGAAATTAATGGTGTTAACAGCATCATCTGCCCAGACTGTATCAATACAAAAGTGTTCACTGCTGCTACTACCTCCGTAGATGAAAATGTGTACTATAAACATTCTGTAATGTATATTGCTTTACTGACCAGTTGTACAAACCTCAGTCACCCTCACAACTGATATAACTGCATTTGATTGCCTGACAGATGGACTGACTGTTGGAAGATGCAGACACTGTGGGGTGAACTCTTGTAAATTCAGATTTTTTTGATCAATATTCTACCCACAGCTGGATAAAACTACAGTTTCTGGCATGACTATTGAGTCACAAATCCTGGTGGGAATTGAATTGCCCAGCTGGATCCAGATTTGTGAACTTTGATACAATATGAACTACTGCATGTTGGATTCCCAAACCCCGCAATTATCATTATCTGTCCAAAAGCCATGTACCCCCAAAGATTAAAGGGCTTGGTTCTTGGTTCTTCTAGGAACTGTTTGCTCCAGGTATAAAAAATCCTCTTCAAGTCTGGTGGCCATGTGGCCAACAGACCAGAATGTTTGCCAGCCAAAACTCCTGTAACGGGGGCCATTTCATATATTTACACAGTGTAGGCACCTCGATCTTAGTGGCCATAATGGCTTCTGTTCCAGTTTAATACTATTTTAATAGGGTTCACCCAATGGCACAGCAGACATGCAATGCCCTTCTGTGCCAGCGACCTGGGTTTGGCAGCAGACCTCGGGAGCCAGGATTGGAGTATCCAGGGCTGGAAAGTGCTGCTGCTGAGTGCATCTTGAGCCAGCCCGAGGAGGGAGACACCCAGATTACACTGTCACAGCAGCCCCTCAGGATGAGTTAGGGAGCCTGCTGCCTCACAAGGGGTGGCATTTGCCCCCACACTGCAATGTCCAGGCCCACCAGAGGCATGTCTCGATGTTGAGGGACGTGGGAGGGACTTAGAGGAGAAGGGAGAAAATACTGAAATAATGTACCTTGAGCCAACTAAATGATGGCTGATGGCTCCCTTCGGGCCCCTCTCAGTGTGGATTTCTACTGATTTTGCTAGTATGCAGGATGGTTGTTGAGGCAGGGGGCACCTAGCAGGGGTCATAATGACAGGAAAGATGGCAGTTTGGGACAAACTACTGAAAAAAATTGTATTTTAATAATTTGCTTTAAAAGGAAACGGTCATCATTAACAGCCCCGCACTCAAGCGAACATCAGAGCAGCAGGCAGCAATGGGAGATTCGATAGCCTGCACAGTCAGTTAGAATTTATAGTAGTTCTGATTCTTTGTTTGCTTGTCCCACTTTCCTTCCTGGGCTAAGTACAGTCACAGAGGACTGTACTTAGCCCCTGGAAAAAAGCAGGCCCAGAAAACATCTGATCGGAGATTATAGAATCTCTAACATGCACTGCAGGCTATTGAATCTCCCACTGCTCGCTAATGCCCTGATGTCAGCTGCAGGGGATTCTGGGATTTGTAGTAACAGAAGATGTCAGATTAGAACTAAGCAAAATTAATCTGAGACAATCTACTATACTGCAGTAAACAGTAAATAAACCAAAATATTTTTGCAGACAAAATGCACGTTGGGACCAGCCCACCCCCCACACTTGCGTGTGCGGCCCTTTGTGCTGACTGTTCCCCTTTAAGGACCTAATTTTTCTGGGATTAACTGTTTATAATCCCTTCTCTTGTTCTTTCAGGTAGTTCTTCATTAGCATACAACACACCATCTCACACCGAACAGTCACCCAGGCTGGTCACCAAGGACGGTAAGTTGACTTATTTCATAACAGCCAAAAACGGAAATAAACTAAAACTCTGCTAACAAACTTTAAAACCAAAACTTCAAAAGAAGTATGCTTTGGAACTGAAGGGTCCCCATTAAGAAATGTGACTTGTTACAGAAATCTGCAAGGCCAAATTGATACTAATAACCTGTATGAGAACACTAAAGCTCTAAGCAGTTGATCTGTTTGCTCAAATGCGAATAAGATACATTACCTGATGAAGGGACCTATGTGACCATAAAACTTTCTGTACTGCAACATCTAGGTACCGTATGTGTGTTGTGCATTAAGACATTGAGGTAAAACAACAGTGAATAAAAGCAGTCAAAATTCTGACCTATAGTTTTTAATTTTCCATTGTCACCTATCACCTAACTTGTACGCTGCCCTTTTTTCCACATTCTGAGTCGTCTTTATCACTTATTTTTTTTACAGTTGAAATAATAAAAGCAGCGCTCTTTTTAATATGGCTTGGCTTGGACCAGGGGCCAGATACACAAAACTTTGGCCGGGGGCAAACTGGGCCTTGCCAAAGAGCTGGTGTTCACAAAGTCCAGTTTGCCAATGCAAACTGTCTTTGCGCCCAGGCAAAGGTGTGTGGGGGGGGGCGCAGTGCAAATGAAGGGGATGGGATCTGTATATCCTCGCAGTACTATCTCAAAGTTTGTGCTCCATGCAAGGACCATTTGCGAAGGCCCTTGCGTGGAGAAATTACCACAGACAAAAACCTGGCAGTAATCCACACGCCCTAGTGGTTGGTGGAGGTACTGCAGGCCCTTCCATCCTGGTCTCTGATCATCGGTGCGTAATGAAGTATAAAAATCCCTGGCAGTCTAGTGGCCCTCCCCTGATGTTCTGATTGGAGTCCCGTACATGAAATTATATATCCCTAGTAATCTAGTGACCCTCCCTCCTCCCATGATGTTCCGATTGCCAGTCCTGTTGAAAAATAATATAACCCTGGTAGTCCAGTTGCCCTCCCCCAATGAGGATTATATTTATTATTTTAATATTGTATTGCATGCTGTATGCGTCTTCTGTATTTATTTGTATCACCCTACCTGTTTTTATGCAAGGCGCCCAGAGCCCCAGGGACTGGGCGCCATATGAATAAAGATGCCTTGCTGATGTTTCAATCGCCAGTCCCGTTGTAAAATAATATAACCTGGTAGTCCAGTCACCCTCCCCTGATGTTCTGATCACCGGTCCCGTAGTATAAAGAAAGATCCCATTCCCTGTCCAGTGCCTCCCCCCCAGTTCTCCGATCACCATCCTATAGTAGAAAAATACCTTATCCATGGCAGTATATTGCCCCTCCCTGTCCCAGAACCCTATCCCGTGAAAGATGCCACCTCGTGGTCTAGTGGACCCCCCTCCCTGTCAGTCAGTGTCCCCCCCACCCCACTACCCTGCCAATCTGATCCCCAGCCGGTGACCAGCACAGCCTCCTCCCACCGCCTCAGCTGTCCGCTGGCTTAGCTCCAATGAGCGAGTACTGTATATAGTACACACCCACTGACACTGATTGACAGTTGATAAAGTTGTATTGATTGATTGTACTGATAAAGTCTGCTGCAGCTGTGAGCTGCCGATGGAGCTGTCAGCCAAAATTCCAACCATATAGTCGGGACCTGGGATGTACTGGGGGAGGGGCAGCAACAGGTGTTTCGGCTGCTCTTAGCTCAGTCTGCTTTCTGCTTACCATGACACATGGCACATGGCACATCTTCCATGCAAAATGATGCATGGAAAATTGACTCATGCAAAATGTCTGCTTAAACTTGACTGAAATGCTAGTACACTAGACCACAGTAGGCACTTACAGGCTACGCTTGTTGCCACCTAAAAAGTATTAGTGAAACTTTTGACTGCTATTATGCACTGCTGCTTTAAAATTTAAAAATTTAAATGTTAAATATTGCTTTTTGTATATATTTTAAACAATAAAACATGACCAGAGGTTAGATTAACAGTCTGTTACTTGCCCCTTGGGGTTTAATGTTGCACGAAGCACAGCCAAGTGCGATACTGCCCCTAAGGGATGATTAACTGACATTAATCAAACACCTGAGAGTGCCTTATTGCTATTACAAAAAAAAAATATTCCAAAAGAAGTGTTAGAGGTGTACCTTTTAAATGTTTTCCTCACTGAGAGGAAGATTTTTAGGATTATAGGTCACATGTCTCACATTAACCAATCACTGGCTTTCTTTAACTAGCTCATGAAACACTCTTATATGGTGAATAACATTTCATGAGTTCGATACAATTTGTCACAACACTCTAAACTCTGAGTTCTAAAACCTCTGCTATTTTTTAAAAATCCAAACTGACCATTCATAAGCCGACCAGCAGTGAACTGCCACCACCCTCCATTGTAAAGGCTTGTTAAAGTTGTTCCTCTGTTCTTATGTTATCACCATAAAAGCATTAGTCTCACGCTGTAATATGATCGGAGGGTAGTTACAAACCTTGTTCTCTGGTATTCCCTGGGTTGCAGCATCATATCCTAGTACAAGCATTATTTGCTACTACCATCTCCGTAAACTGGAAGCACACATGGGTTTGGTGAGAAGGGAAGTGGTTCTCTGAACACATCGTTAAAAACCCATAATGTTCAGTGTTCATGTAAAAAATGTTTTCTTTTCTGATACATAAGATAAATACTCTGAATAAACCTTATCTTTAGTAATTCCTTCAGTGAGCCTCTTCGTGACATTTGCCCCACAATTGAAGTTTCTTGTCTCCTTGACCTTTAACCCACAACGGAACTCTCGGTACAAGTAAGAAATAAAGCCAGGAGCATAACATCTTAGTAATACTGGTGTGTCAGGTGTGTATTTCGACAGAAGTCACCACCAACATTATGTTTCCCTTACATGCAAACAGCTCTGTATCAGAACGGCAGCACTGTAACGGACTGGCACCATGATGATGCAAAGGCATAAGTGAGTGTAATTAAAACAGAAACACGTCTATTATGTCCCCCATCACTACTCATTGCCTTGCTGTTCTCGCTCGAGCAGAACATGTGTGAAACCACTCTTATCCAGCAATGAGTGTCTCCATGGGACATATTAAAGGAGCTAGGAAGTGATTTTTACATAATTAACTGCCCTTCCATCTTCTTTTCCATGCCAGTTTTGTATTCTGATATGAGCTGACCAATTTTTGATAAATAATCAAGCTTTGAGTGCCTCAGATGCACACAGCGTTAAACTTTCCTCTCCAGCTACTGGTGTTTCTTTCCATACTTCTAAGACATTCTATGACATCAGTAACACCATTCCATGCTATTCATCTGAATGGCCTGGAATGGGTGTTACTGATGTCATAGAATGTTCAGGCAGTATGAAAACAGAGAGCAGCAACTGCTGAGGAGAGGATTCTGGGTAGTTGTAAAATTAGATTATTAATTTAACAAAAAAGGTGAAAAACATATCTGAATATTAAATAGAACTAGAAGGGCAACAGGAGGACATCTAGAGGTGTAAAAAACTGTTTTTTATCACTTTTAATACACAAAACAGTTCATCCACCAACTGATTAAGAATACTGGTTCAGAATCAGAATGCATCATTCCAGTCATTCAGCAGTGCTAGAGGATTGATTGCAGACGGGAGGAATTCCTGCACCATGGTGATCAGATTTATTGATTTATTTATTAAAATTTTGGAGAACACCTTTGAGCATAGGCACTCATTTACAAAGGTTCCATGTGAAATACGCTGTCACAAAAAACATTATTAGTACAGTAAGCAGTTCCACAGGAAATGCAGTCGAGTCAGACTCAAAGCACTTAAGACAGATCAGTTACGTACAGTTTTGAAAAAAATCCATACAGATCATTGTATAAAAAGTCACAGGATATGCAGAAAGAAACCAAATAAAACAGTTTAACAGTTATGCCTGTAATGGACAGCAAGAGCAGACCATAAAAATATCTTAAACTGATTAGTCTGGGGGAGATTCAGCAGAGTATCAGGACATTCATTTAACCATGTAGTGGCCCTGACAGCAAATGATAGCTTGCCCAGCTAAGTACACTGGAAAGGACATTCCCTGTCTGTATTCCTGGTGTTATACTGGTCGAAGATGGTGTGGAAGCATTTGTTAAAGCAGGGGTGTTGGGCCCAGGAGTGTCTTGTTGGCTAGCAAACGGGTCTGGAGCTTTATTCTGCAGGGTAAATGTAGCCAATTAGTGAACGTGAAAAGGGTACAGCTATGAGTGCAGTTATCTGCACCGCTTGCAAAGCAACACACCTTATTACAGAGCAGTGCAAAACAGACAATCCAGCACTCGCCAACCTCAAACAGAGAGATGCAGACTTTGAAATTCAGTATGAAGTTGCCAAACTGCTTCAATTCTTTGAAAAAGGAAGTCCTCTGAAGCACATTAGACCATGTTTTATCCTGGCACCTTAATAAATTTGGCAATTTTCTACTGAATTTAGGAGCCTGCCTCTTTCTGTTTGAGGTGTATGGGTGCTGGGTTGGTTGTTTTTGCATTGTTTCCATTGATATCCTATAACACCCGGCTCCAAGTGTATTTTCCTACTTGGTACTTATCACATTCAAGGAGGGGTTGAGGCCATGAGGAGGGATTTGAGTATACTAGAGAAATGGTCAGAAACATGGCAGCTGAAGTTCAATACAAAGAAGTGTGCAGCGATGCATATAGGGTGTAAAAATCAACTGGCCAAGTACTTTACTGGGGGGGAGAGCAGAGAAAGCAAATAGAACAGGAAAGGGATCTGGGGATTATAATATCAAACAACCTTAGGGTAAGTGGCCAATGTAGTAAGGCGGTTGGCAAAGCTAATAGAATGATGGCATGCATAGGAAGGGGCATAACTAGTAGGAAGAGGGAGGTGCTGATGCCATTATGTAAGACCATGGTTAGACCTCACCTGGAGTATGGGGTACAGTTCTGGAGGTCTAATTTAAGAAAGGACATAGACGTAATAGAAAAGGTTCAGAGACAGGCAACAAAGATGGTGCAGAGTATGCAAGGGAAACCATATTAGACAAGATTGAGAGAATTAAATTTGCATCCGCTGGAGCTTAGAAAAGAGAGAGAGAGAGAGAGAGAGACAGGATAGAGACATTCAAGTACATGAAGGGGATAAATAAAGTGAGGGAGGGAAGTCTATTTAAAAGGAAAGTCGGAGTTAAAACAAGAGGTCTTACTTTAAGATTGGAAGGAGGAAGATTTAAAGGTAATGTAAGGGGATGTTATTTCACTGAGAGGGTGGTTGAACCCTGGAACAGATTGTCTGAGAAGGTGGTAGATGTTGAAACAGTGGAGGGATTCAGGAGAGCATGGGATAGACATATGTGGTTGGTTAGAGGACAGAGGATAGGCTCCTTGCACACCGGTGACAAGTAGGGGAGGGGGGAGATGGGCAGATTGGATGGAACGGGATGGTCCTTTTCTGCTGACATATTACTATGATACTATGATTATTACAGATCAGCTTCACTCTGTTTAGCATTGAGTCACAAGCAGCTGTGCAGACAGGGAGGCCTTCATTTATAAGTGACAGAATAGAGCTGGCTACAGTGAAACATCTAGCGTCCCATGTGAGATTGTTCCAGTTACGGTACAGGATGCCCATTCTTCTGCTAACTATGGCCACTAAACTGTCAACATGGGGGGCAAAAGGATAAGGTGTCATCCAGAGTTACTCCAAGGTATCTGAAGGTTTCCACCTGTTCAAAGTTTTGACTGTGGACATTTTGAATGACAAAGGGTGGAACTTTCTGTTTCCATGGGAGACTACTGAAGGGCACGGCCTTTGTTTTTTGGTAATTGAGGACCACTTTGTTATAAACATGACAGTGTAGCAGAAATTAATGTAAGGCTCTCCAAGTGCTGACAGCCAATCAGACTGCAGCATGTCTGAGACTCTTTTTATAATTTGTGTTCTTTGAATTGTAACTTTACTGAAAACTCTCAATAAAAATTACAACACAAAAAACAGTGTTAAAAGGGGAGACCCTTGTATAGTTGAACAGATCTTTTCCCATGAGGGGAAGGGCACAGAAGATTGGGTTTTCGGTTCTGGTCCAGTCCTACCTTTAGAGGCCAGTTCCAATGCCAGTTCAAAGTCTGCTTCTTCTTGAACATGCACTGAATGATGAGCTGTTCTCAGGGGTTGCCACCAATGGCTCAGGAAGTGAGTTAGCCTGGAAGATGCATATAATTGAAATAACAGGAATATAAGGCCACTCCACTTTGTATGATGCTGAACAACAATCCTTCACCGCCCTGGGTCCCAAAGTATAAACAGATATTATTAGCCCTCCACTTTGCAGGTGCAGCCTTTGTGAGGGATATAATAGTGTAGCCACTCGAAGGGCTCATTCACGGACTGCCTCCCCCCTCCACAGCCTTCGCCTGAATCTACACACAGCCCATCCATCAATAGGAGAATCAAGGTGCGTGAATTAGCAAGACAAAAGCTAATCAGGACATCTCTTTCTGCTCTAATGGCTGTCCATAAAAAGCCTGAGTCGGCAGTGTTTGAATGAGGCAGAAACAAAGGAAACCTGAACAGATACAGATGGAGCCCGTCCAAGGTTGGGGGGGGTTGGAACTGGTAGCCTCATCTCTATAAAAGGGCAGGTGGTACGAGGGCTGGGGGTGGAGGGGAAATTTCAGAATTGTGGTTTCTTTATTATTTAGATATCTTATTAAATGAGTCTTGGCTGGATGATGTAGGGCTTGAGAGATATGCATTGACAACTGAAGTGAGATGGACTTTGATCACAGCGTGTGTGTGTGTGTGTGTGTGTGTAAGATTTCTAGTGAGATAATGTAATGATATGTTTACCAGGAATCTGTATGGAGAGAAAGAGAGGATGCCAAAAATGGATGGATGGATGAATGGATGGATGGATAGATGGATGGACAGACAGACAGATGGATGGATAGATGCATAGACAGACAGATAGATAAATAGAAAGACAGACAGATAGGCAGACAGACAGTCAGTCAGATAAACAGATACATACATACATACATAAATGATATAGATATATACTGTCTATAAATA
Source organism: Neoceratodus forsteri (assembly GCA_016271365.2). Lineage (NCBI taxonomy): Eukaryota > Metazoa > Chordata > Ceratodontiformes > Ceratodontidae > Neoceratodus > Neoceratodus forsteri. The sequence goes on from JADMNL010000034.1 coordinate 78,633,823, forward strand.
GATAGATAGATAATGGAAGGATGGATAGATGGATGAATGGGTAGATTGACAGACAGATAGCTAGATAGATAGATAGATAGAAGTATAGGCAGACAGATGGATAGACAGACAGACCAATTCATAGACAGACAGACAGATGGATGGATGGACAGGCAGAAAGATAGCTAGATAGATAGATAGATAGATAGATAGACAGACAGACAGACAGACAGACAGACAGACAGACAGATAGATAGCCAGACAGACACAGAGACAGATGGACAGATAGACAGATAGATAGATACATACATACATACATACATACCTATAAACATACATACAGAGATACTATACTGTCAATAGATTAAATAGATAGAAAGATAGATAAATAGAAAATGGAAGGATGGATGGATGGATGAGTAGACAGAGAGATAGATAGAATCATAGACAGACAGACAGACAGATGTTTGGATGGACAAGCAGACAGATAGAAGCATAGACATAGATAGATAGATAGATAGATAGATAGATAGATAGATAGATAGATAGACAGTCAGACAGATACATACGTACAAACATACATACAGAGATACTATACTGTCAATAGATTAGATAGATAGATAGAAAATGGAAGGATGGATAGATGGATGGATGAGTAAACAGACAGAGATAGAGAGATAGATAGATAGATAGATTAGACAGACAGAATCATAGATAGACAGACAGACAGATAGATGGATGGATGGACAGGCAGACAGATAGAAGGAAGGATGGATAGATAGATAGATAGATAGATAGATAGATAGATAGATAGATAGATAGATAGATAGACAGACAGACAGACAGATAGACAGACAGACAGATATATAGGCAGACAAACAGACTTATAGATGACAGAGAGACAGACAGGTATATAAACAGACAGGTGTATAGACTGACAGACATGTTAAGCTCTACATATTAGTTGCTTTTGTATGTGTAATTTATGTACAGTATCTCCTAGAGCCAGAAGCAGTGCAATAACACACAGGTAGTGGTCCAGAAGATAAACTACATGTATAAGCAGTGCCCATTTTATGCTCAATTTTAGTCACACAAGTTATGCTTTATTGATATTTTCATGATCTTTTTTTGTTATTTCATTTTGTACAAGTATTGTGGTTCATTGAAGGACTGGATCAGCCAGCCAGCAGTATTGGGTGGCATTTGAAAGGCTAATTTCTGTGTTTTTGATACAGCTTACATTGGTGAGGTATTACCTAACAACACTAGCAGAAACTCCCAGTCGGCAGGGCAATGCTTCTAGGCTTGGGTGGGAAGGTCTTTATCCCAGTCACCAGAATATCCTGTTTGGAATCTGAATAGCCAGTTTATCCATTCAGTATTCCCACCATGTACTGTAGATGGTGCTTGGGCGTGAGCTGGAGAGGTGCACAGAAAACATACATGCATACAACTACAGGGAGGAAGGAAGACCAGTGATTGATCAAGTTGCTCCCTCTTATCATATCAGGGAGATTACCTTGTCACCCCTTTTTCTTCAAAGTACTTGTATAGTTTGAGATGACAGGTCATTCCTGTATCAACTGATACCACCTACTGTGTAAATCTATTCTGAGTATCCACCACTGGTTCTGTAAAGTAGCTTCTACCATTGGACTACTCAGAGGCTATTTCCAGCCCAGGTGGACAAGAAAGTCCCCCACATGTGACCTTTCGGGAGTCGACATCATCTCCCCCCCCCGCCCCATCAGCTGAAGCAACCCAATCAGTACCTTTTGATAAAATGTCTTCAGAAGCATTGCCATCCCTCCTCCGCAGTCCATTTAGGGGGAGACCAGTCCCAGTGTACAATGCCAGGTAAAGCGAAGGGGAGTACTCCCATCATTTGCTCAATAGTTCTGAGCTGGGATGGGCAGGATGGTTATAAACACACCTGACAGAAACATATGCTTACTGCAGCCATGACCCCTACCCAACACAGAGCTATCAACTCACGACTTTGGTAAGGCAGGACATTCTGCTTTTTAGAAATTCTAGAACTGGACAGGTTTGAAACAGTAAGAAAAGGTCTCAGATGGATTCAACGCTCCCTGCTTCAGTTTCAGTTTACTAATTATACTGGAAAGGCATGTGAGTAAAACTGCCCATTTTCACAAGCATCCAGTTCAGGAACAGATACATAAGGAGGTTACAACAGTGAGGCACAATAGCAGGATCACACAACAGGGGTAACAAGGCAAACAGGAATTAGAACAATTAGAACAGGTACTAACACAAAAGCATAAACATTACAAAGTGCCAGGTAGAAAAAAGTGCTTCACAATTCTCAGACCGGAATTCCTGGAACAGTTAAATAAAGACAAGAAATTAGTTTTTGAGGCAGAGGAGAGCTTTGCAGCCTGAGGGGAAATTATGTAGGGAGACACAATCAATCAATCAATCAATCAAATCTTTATTTATTCAGGCGAACATCATTGAGCACAGCTCATTTACAAGATGGACCTGATAAGGTCAAGGTTCAATAATTGGTACATGTATAGGAAGATTTAAAACACGTATAGACTTATATACAGTAATCAAGGTTCAATAATTGGTATATGTACATGAATAATTAAAACACTTATATACAGAAATCAAGAACAGAAATTGTTTAAACATAACAGGATATGGTAGGAACATATGAGATGCACTCTAGGTAAACCAGTATACACATATCAACATTGGCAGTAAACATGGCATACATTTAACATGATATACCCAAGATTCCAAAGATCCAAGGAAGTCAATGTGGACAAAGAGAAATAGTGATTGGATGACTGAAAGAGGTGGTCATAGACTGAGACAAGTGACATGGTAGGAAGGGGCAGCACATGACTAGAGCAGGGCTGGTGCTAGAACTGGGAGGTGAAAGGCAGTGATAAGGGCTAAGGTAGGAGCCTGGAGTTAATGGGAGAAGATTATAGCCAGGGGTGAGGTATCTGTGGAGATGAATTTAGGAAGTGAATTGCCATGATACATGGCAGCCTGAGAGGGGAAGGAAAGAACTCATGAATAAACTAGAACCTGTGGAAGCAATTGCATTTTTCAGGGAAGAGACTTAGGTATAGATGCTTGAAGGATGCTAAGGATACCCGGTTGATCAGCTTCAAGACTTCTGAATCGTGTTCCATGATATAGCTAGATTATAGCTGATAGCAGATCTCCCATGCCGGGTGTTGACTTTAGGCACTTTGAGCATAATGAAATTGTAGCTCTAGGGCTTAGGTGCCAGTCTGTGGCCTGTGCGAAGCAGTCTAATATATAGTTTGAAGCATCTAGTCAAAATTCTGTATGTCCACACTGCAGCATTTCTGTTTCTTCTGAGATGTAGAGATGTCCAACCCACTGCTGCATAGAGAGAGCAATGGTGAGTGTTAAATGGTAGATCTGTTATGAACCCTCAGAGCTCTGTGGTATAGTGTATCCAATTTGCATAGGTAGGAGATAGGCAGTGACTATAGAGGAAGTCTGCATAGTCAATTACTGAGAGAAATGTGGCCTGGACCAACCTCATTTGGAATCTCTGTTTAGAAGTGCCTTATTCCAAAAAATAGACCAAGTCTCCATGGCTTTTAAAAGTTCTTCAATATGAACTGTGTAGTCAAGTTTGCTATCTATCCACACCCCCAAATACTTGAATTTTCTACATAATCAAGGCTTTCACCAAGGATAGTGGATAGCTGGGGAGGTTGTTCAGTAATGAGGATTTGTATGGCTTCGGTGGAGAAAACATTGCTTTTGTTTTCTTTGCATTTAAAAGAAGCTTTTTTCCCTGCAGGGGAGGGCCTCAAACAACTGGTACAGCAACCCACAAGAGACAGGGCTATCCTAGATCTAGTACTGACTAACAAAGAAGGGATCACAGATCTCCAGGTAGAAGGTCACCTGGGGCCAGTGACCATCACATGGTATGGTTCAATTTGGCTACTACATCTAAATCATCCCATTCCAAGGCAAAAATATGGGACTTCAGAGGAGCTGACTTTGATAAGATGGCCAACAGAGTTAAGCTAGCCCTGGCAAAAGAAACACAGGTGAGGAGGTACAGGCAAAGTGGGCAAGCATTAAGGATAATACTTGAAAGCAACATCCCATTGTGTTAGACAGAAAAGGAAGTGCAAAAGAAGAAGGAAACCACTTTGGTTCTCAAAACAGTAGAGAAAGGTCAGAGCCAAAAGGCTGGCCTTCAGAAAATATAAGGAACACAGCGGATGAAGATAGGGAGGCATACCAAACTGCCTAAGGGAAGCAGGTAAGGCAGTAAGGCAGGAAAGTCCCAAACTGAGGAAACACTAGCACAAACAGTAAAGAAGGTGACAAGACTTTCTATAGATACATTAGTGAAAGGAGAAAGTCCAGAGGGGTATTGCTAGCTTAATGGAGAAAAGGGAGCATGTGAGGAGGAGGACCCTATAAAGGCATCTATCCTAAATAGATACTTTTGCTCAGTATTACTGAAGAGAAGGTAGGGCAGGCCCACAGCTCAGCATCATGGACACAGGGGAGGAGGTGAGCACTACCCCTTCACAAAAGAAAGGGTCCTACAAGAGCTTGCTAAGCTCAGGGTGGATAAGGCAATGGGACCTGATGGCATACATCCCAGGGTACTTAAGGAGCTAAAGGAGGAACTAGCAGAGCCATTAGCAGAATTGTTTAGTGAGTCTCTCTGAGCACAGGAGAGGTCCCAGAAGACTGGAGAAGGGCTCATGTGATCCTCCACAAGAGTGGTAGCAGGGAGGGCGGAAACTACAGACCGGCCAGTTTACCTCAGTAGTGGGCAAGATTATGGAAGCACCCTTAAGGAAAGGATAGTGCAACACCGGAATCCATAGGGGCACAGGATCCAAGACAGCATGGGTTTACAAAGGAAGGTCCTGTCAAACTAATCTCACATATTTTGACTGGGTAACCAGAGTGGTGGACCAAGGGGAGCAGTTGATGTCGCTACCTTGACTTCAGCAAAGCTTTGACACTGTTCCACATAGAAGATTGATAAATAAGCTAGGTAGGCTCGGGTGGGTCAGAAGTTGGTCAACTGGGTGGCAAACTGGTTGACTGGCAGAAAACAGAGAGTGGTGGTAAATGGTATACAGTCAGAAGAGATGCAAGTCACAAGTGAGGTACCTCAGGGATCAGTCCTGGGGCCAGTCCAATTCAACATCTTCATTAGTGACCGTAGATGGACTAGAGGGTAAGGCTTGTCTGTTTGCAGATGACACCAAGATCTGCAACAGAGTAGATGATCCAGATGGGGTGGGCAGAATGAGAAGAGATCTGATAAACTAGCAGAATGGTCAGAAGAGTGGCAACGGATTTAATGCAAAGAAGTGCAAAATCATGCACATAGGAAGAGAAACCCTGAAGCCACTTACAGGCTGGGAGGGTTGCTAGCAGTCACAAAGGAAGAAAGAGACTTGGGCATCATCATCACTGATGACCTGAAATCATCCAAGCAGACCTCTAAAGCAGTAGGTAAGGCTAGGGGGTGTTAGGGTGTATTAGTAGGGGTATCACAAGTCGTGAAGAGGAGTAATAATCCTCTGTACAAGACATTGGTTAGCCCCATCTGGAGTACTCGTGCAGTATTGAGGCCACACCTTCACAAGGACATTAACCAAATTGAGGCAGTCCAGAGAAGGGCAACCAAAATGGTGAGGGACTGCATCAGAAGACATACGAGGACAGATTAACGGAGCTCAATATGTATACCTTGAGCAAAGGAGGGAGAGGTGATATGATCGAGACATTTAAACACCATGAGGGCATAAACAAGGTGAAAGAGTCTAACATGTTTAAATATAAGAAAAATAGCAGGACAAGAGGACACAGCATGAGATTAGAGGGAGGCCATTAAGGGGAATGTGAGGAAATTATTTTTCACAGAAAGGGTGGTAGATGCATGAAATGGCTTACCACAAGAAGTGGTGGCTATGAATACAGTGCAGGGCTTCAAACAGGCATGGGATAGGCATAAGGGCAATACAAATGACTATGAATAGATAGGTCACTGACAGAGCAAAGGCCGATGGCACATTTATAAGGTAGAAAAAATGGGCAGACTGGATGGGCCTTGCGGTCCTTATCTGCCGTCAACTTCTATGTTTCTATGTTTTTTTCCAATAATTGATGTTGTAGTATAGAGAATTCTGTTTGTAGAACTTCACAAGCTGTAGCAGGCGATGGGTTGCTGACATATAAAACAGTGTCATCTGCGAACAAGTGTACAGTGGCTTTGGTAAGATTCGAATCAATATTGTTAATATAAATGGCGAAAAGGATAGGGCCAGGATAGATCCTTGTGAACTCCTCTTAGAAGTTGTTTTAGTGGAGATAGGTCTCCTTCAGCTTTCACTTGCTGTGTTCTTCCTGTTAGGTAACACCTGAACCATGTAAGGGAGGATGGATCCAAGCCTATGGAGTGCAAGGAAGAGAGTAGCAGCTCATGGTCCACCGTATCAAATGCCTTGCTTAGATCAAGGAATACAGCACAAACGCTATTCTTTTATCCAGTTCGGTTTGCCAATCGCTTATAACTTTAGCCAGTGCAGAAATAGTACTATGTTTGGGCCGAAACCGGATTGTGCTGGATTTAAAAGATTAGATTCTTCAAGGTAATCTCTTAATTGGATGCTTACCAGTTTTTCTAGCAGCTTAGATAGTACTGGAAGGATAGAGTTGCCTATAGTTGTTAAGGTCCATTGGGTCCCCTGATTTCAGTAGAGGAAAACTTGGGCTGTTTTCCAAGTTGCAGGAATAGAACCAGATTTTAAGGACAAGTTAAAAAGGTGTGTTAAAGGAACTGCAAGTGCATGCATTGCAATCTTTAGAAAGTAGGGGTCAAGGGAGTCAGCACCTGCACTTTTTTTTATATCCATCTGCGAGATTAGATCCTCCACTTGTTTCAACAGAATCGGTTTCAACAGAACACAGGCAGGTGGCTGTATTGGAGAGGTGGAACTTTCGGTTATACTTAAAGGAAGCTGTTGTGGGGCACTCAATGATGGCAGGGGGCAGACTGTTGAACAGCTTGGCGCCCTTGCTGTACAGGGTGTTTTGGCTGTGCATGGTACAACAGAAAGGTATGGAGAAAGAGAGGGTGGAAGACCTTCTGGTGGTCCGAGGGAGGGCCGACTGTGGGAAAAGGGACATAATGCTGTCAGGGAGAAGGCCCAGAGATATTTTATGAAAGAAAGTGACTATTTTGCTGTTTAGTCTGTCCTCAAAGGAGGTCCAATTCGATATTCTGCACAGGTTGCAGTGGTGAGTACGTCTGGAGAAACCAGAGACAAATTGAATGATATTGTGATATGTGGCACAGACTGTATGTAGATTACCCTGAGTTAGGGGTGGAAAATAGACTAAAGCACCACAGTCGATGAGCAGGAGCAGGAACCTGGTGGCGAGGAGGGTCTTGGACTCACTGGTCAGGAATGGCTTTACCCTGTAATAGCATGCCAAGCCATTGGTGTGTTTTTTTGATTAGTTGATTTTAAGTGAGAGTCAAGGTTGAGGTGATTGTCTAGTAGCAATCCAAGGTATTTAAATTCACTGACTCTCAATTGACTTGCCGTCGTTGTCAACAATCATAAAATCAAAGGAGAGCAGTTTCCTCGGGCTAGCAAAACACATTGATTTGTTTTTTTCGCATTCAGAATGAAACCCTTGGACATGAACCAGGAGTGGAGACTACTGAAATCAGATTGCAATTTGTTAAGTAAGGAGGACGGGTCTTTGTCTTTGCAGAACAGGGCGGCATCATCGGCATACAGGATGAGCTCTGTGTTTGTGCAGATTTTGGGAAGAGAATTGACAACCAGGGAGAAAAGAAGGGGACCCAGGATGGACCCTTGAGGTACTCCAAACTTTATCAGGCAGGGGTCAGACAGAACCATGTTTATAGTTGTAACCCCTAGATGGCGCTATCCCAGGGGCTACTACCCCTGCCTGATTTGCCACTAACAGGTTGAGGGGCCTGGATCCAATGGCGGGTGCCTCCACCCAGAGGTCAGGGTTTGCAATAGTTAAACTAACTTGGTCACAGCCCTCTGGGACACTGCAACCCCCCTTTCTTCCCACTAGTGGCCCACACAATATATCAAATTACCTTCACAGTATACACTTACCCCCAGGTCTGGTTCCGCACTGGGACCTCCTGTGAAATGAGATACAGTGCAACAATCACAGTACAGTACTTTAACATAGACAAATACCTCAGGCAGTATAACTTTGCTGAAACAAGCAGCTCTGATTTATTTAGGGGATATAACAAGGACAGGGGAAATCAGGTTAATTAGCTTATCACTCTAATAATCTACCTATGGCTCTGTGCAGGCCTATCCCTATCAGTTACTGTCCCTGGGTACCCAAGCCCTAGTGGCTAGTCCAAACCGTGGCAGCTGGTAGGGGCCCTTTCACACAGAGAAAAGGAGAATTAAACAGTCAGCAGTACAGTAATTCCATTTGGATTTAATGTGGCAATTCAACAGGAGCAACCTGAATTAGTACTCACGACCTCCAAATAAGATAGGGTCCTTCAATGTCAGCAGGGCTCACTTGAGGTACACAAAACCTCTTCACACATCCATATAAAAGAAAGCACTATACCAGGCAGGCTGCATCTGTATCCCGATCGCAATTACTGCACAATACCCGGAGAACACACAGCAGATTCAGTTCTGACAGACCCAGTGCAATTTTCAGCAATTCTCCAGTCTTCTACAGGGTGAGCCTGGTTTCTACTCTTCAGAGATCCTTTGATTCTTTCCACAGGACAGATTCAGTCCTAACAAGCAGTTACACAAGCTGCAGACCGAACTCTGGGCCTTACACATGTTTTTGACTAAAACTGCACACTGAAAAGCACAGGGCTCCTTCCTTCTTCACTGCCAAAGCTCAACTGAAACTCCAACTCGACAAAACGGGCACTTCCTTTGAGTTCCTCCCAGTTCTTGACTGGATTGGCTGTCACTCACAATAGACTGCTGCTGTTGGTCAAAAGATGCTGAAGTCTAAACTACATCTCCCAGAGTCACTGCCCTACAATCCTCTTGTGGCTGGCTCAGATTATGAGTCCAAGTTCTGATTCGTCCAAGGCACCATTTTAGAGCTAGCTATCCACACTGATTGGTCCAGTTCAGCAGTTCAAAACTAGAATGGGAACTAGCAGACACAGTTCTGACTGCAAAGAAAGCAGGTTAGACAAACTGTAATTTCATTATTACTCTAAATAATTTCTGGCAAACAGTTACATCTTTCAGATAGGTTCCCTTTGCACTCCTAGTGACTGCAAAATGAAGTGAATTGGCAGCAGCTTGAGTGGTACTCAATCAAAGAACACACAGTCCCCCATACAAACTAATTATGTCTGCAAGCAGACAGCTCTTAAAGAGACAGTACCAGAGGTTCTAAAACACTCACTGATAAATGGCTTAAATGCCAAACACCATTCAGGCTTGGAGCATTCAAGCAAGCTCCTGGAAGTCTTTGGAACCCCCCATTTGCAGAGTTACACCCTTCCTAGCCTGGGAAAGCTTGGCGTCCGCGTCAAACAAGTACCCCATAAGTTTCAACTGCAACCATATACATTTGCATTAGGCTCGCATATGTAATCATCAGTCAATATATCATTTACCAAGAACACATTTCTGAAACATTGCAGTATCGCCACTCTTTACACAGTATTACATACACATTGTACCATAACTCAAGTTATTACCTCTTGTACATGAAACCTGAAGAGAGGGCCCTTCCCTATCAGTTACCTTGGGGCTGGGCAGGGCAAGGGCACCATACTAGAGGGCAACACAAGTAACTTGGAGTTAGCACTGGCGTCAGTTTGGGCAATGAGCACGGGACACATACACTCCTTTATGGACAACATTGAGAGGCAAATCCACAGGCCTCCCAAGGGAATCATAACTGAGGTGCACCACAGGCTTTACAGCTCGACCAGTCTTTCTAGGGGAACTGTTACAGTCTCTGCACTCTGAGCCTCATTTTCAGCATTGTCCTCACTTGTCAGGAGTCTCCTGGGGTAGAGAGGCTAGAACTTGGGGCACTTTCAGCTCCAGGAGTTACAGTTTCTGAGTCCACAACATTTGGCTCGCATGGAGAGCTTTCAGACACTGGCAGTGGACTGTCAGGGCACTCAAAATACTCTTCTTGTTCGGGTGTATCACCAGTCTGCCCCAATCTATCATTTCCTCCTAAGCTCAAACAGTTCAACCATGCACAATGATTCCATTTCATCTGATCTGATGCTTTGCACTTCACTTTCTGGGAGCATTGGCTCCAGGGATGAAGCTGGGGCTTAGACAGTCCAGAAGGCCCAGCTTCATCTCCAGTATTGACTAGGGATTGCCCGAAACAATTGACTCAGTTCGTAAGAAGGATAGTATTCAAAGTCACTCTCACTTTCTTCCGATATGGACTGACAGTCATGCTCAACTGGGACTTGTGGAGGGAACACTTTAACTTTGCTTCTGTAGGTGCAGACTTTCTTGATCTTTTCTTAGCAGCAGCTCTAGTCACTGGTCCAGAGGGCATCTTCTAGGGCTCAGACTCAATCAGGATTTGTCCAATGGGCAGTAAATGATTTCTATGCATTGTTTTTACATCTTTTGAATTATTCTCAGGCCTTACTTTGTACACTGGCAGATCATCTAGTTTGCCCACTACAATGTGAGGGAGATGGTGCCATCTGTCAGCAATCTTGTGCTTGCCATGCAGTCCCAGATTTCTTAGCAATACCCGATCTCCCTCCTGGAGTTCCTGTGCTTTCACCTTTTTATCATACCTTTCTTTGTTGGCCAGATTTCTTTTGGCAGCCATGGTTTGAGCCAGTTGGTACGCATGAGTTAGCTGGGCCTTTAACTTTTGCACATACTGTAAATAGTTGTCAGCTTGAACCCCATCAGGAGAGACCCCAAAACACACATCTACTGGTAGTAGAGCTTCTCTTCCAAACATCAGGCGGTAGGGGGAGAATCCAGTGGCATCACTTTTGGTGCAGTTATAAGCATGTACCAGGGTGCTAATTTGTTGGCTCCATCTAAGCTCTCCTTTGGGTGCAGGGTGCCTAGCATATCTAGCAAAGTGCAGTTGAAACGTTCAGGCTGTGGGTCCCCTGGGGTGGTAAGGAGTGGTTCTGGACTTTGCACTCCCCACAGAGAAGCATCTCTTTGATCAGACGACTCTCAAAGTCTCTCCCTTGATCAGAATGGATTCTTTGTGGAGCCCATAGTGAACAAAAAGTTTTCTACAAGTATTTTGGCCACAGTGGATGCTTTCTGGTCTTTGGTGGGAAAGCTTGGGCATATCTCGTGAAATGGTCAGTGACCACCAGCACATTACTGATATTTCTTTGATCTGACTCCAAACTCAGAAAATCAATACAGACCAGCTCCATGGGTGCACTGGTGGTGATGTTAACAAGGGGCAGCCCTCTGGGGCAAAAGCTTTCCTCTGTAAGCAGCGACTACAAGTTCGAATGTGTTGCTCCACATCAGCCCCCATCTTAGGCCAATAGAATCTGGATCTCACCAAGTCAAGTGTTCTGTCTATACCAAGGTGCCCCATGTGGTTGTGCAAGGACCTCAGTACTGAGTCTCGAAAGGCAGTGGGCAGCACTAGTTGTTGTTTGTCTACTTGTCCCCTCTCCAGCAACCATTCAGCAAATTTCTCCTCAAAAGTTTCAGATAGTGGTGGGGCTGATTCCCCGGTCTTTACTGTCCTTAGTTATCACTCTCCAAGCAGTGAGGGCTCCCTCTGGGGTAATGGTCTGTGGCACTTTGAGCTATCTATGGGATCCTTAAACTCTACTAGGCCAGGAAAGTGTGGGTGAGCAGATTAGCATGCCGACCCACCACCACAGGGTTTTGTAAACCTTCCACCTTGGAAAGTACTCCTGCACAGTGTCCAGTATTGATACCCAGGGGATGTCCAGGATAAGCATAACATTTTGGGGGTCGATCTCCTCCCAGTACACCACTCCACCAGCCAGTACACAGCCACTTCTGTCGGGTACCATTTTTTCTTAACGTTGGTTAAGTAAATATGGCCACTAGAGGACACACAATCCAGCGGTGAGCCTCCAAGATGTAACCCCTAGATGGCGCTATCCCAGGGGCTACTACCCCTGCCTGATTTGCCACTAACAGGTTGAGGGCCTGGATCCAATGGCGGGCCTCCACCCAGAGGTCAGGTTTGCAATAGTTAAACTAACTTGGTCACAGCCCTCTGGGACACTGCAACCCCCTTTCTTCCCACTAGTGGCCCACACAATATATCAGAATTACCTTCACAGTATACACTTACCCCCAGGTCTGGTTCCGGCACTGGGACCTCCTGTGAAATGAGATACAGTGCAACAATCACAGTACAGTACTTTAACATAGACAAATACCTCAGGCAGTATAACTTTGCTGAAACAAGCAGCTCTGATTTATTTAGGGATATAACAAGGACAGGGGAAATCAGGTTAATTAGCTTATCACTCTAATAATCTACCTATGGCTCTGTGCACAGGCCTATCCCTATCAGTTACTGTCCCTGGGTACCCAAGCCCTAGTGGCTAGTCCAAACTGTGGCAGCTGGTAGGGGCCCTTTCACACAGAGAAAAGGAGAATTAAACAGTCAGCAGTACAGTAATTCCATTTGGATTTAATGTGGCAATTCAACAGGGAGCGACCTGAATTAGTACTACGACCTCCAAATAAGATAGGGTCCTTCAATGTCAGCAGGGCTCACTTGAGGTACACAAACCTCTTCACACATCCATATAAAAGAACACTATACCAGGCAGGCTGCATCTGTATCGATCGCAATTACTGCACAATACCGGGAGAACACATGCAGATTCAGTTCCTGACAGACCGAGGTGCAATTTTCAGCAATTCTCCAGTCTTCTACAGGGTGAGCCTGGTTTCTACTCTTCAGAGATCCTTTGATTCTTTCCACAGGACGGATTCAGTCCTAACAAGCAGTTACACAAGCTGCAGACCGGAACTCTGGGCCTTACACATGTTTTTTGACTAAAACTGCACACTGAAAAAGCACAGGGCTCCTTCCTTCTTCACTGCCAAAGCTCAACTGAAACTCCAACTGACAAAACCGGGCACTTCCTTTGAGTTCCTCCCAGTTCTTGACTGGATTGGCTGTCACTCACAATAGACTGCTGCTGTTGGTCCAAAAAGATGCTGAAGTCTAAACTACATCTCCCAGAGTCACTGCCCATACAATCCTCTTGTGGCTGGCTCAGATTATGAGTCCAAGTTCTGATTCATCCAAGGCACCATTTTAGAGCTAGCTTACCCCACACTGATTGGTCCAGTTCAGCAGTTCAAAACTAGAATGGGGAACTAGCAGACACAGTTCTGACTGCAAAGAAAGCAGGTTAGACAAACTGTAATTTCATTATTACTCTAAATAATTTCTGGCAAACAGTTACATCTTTCAGATAGGTTCCCTTTGCACTCCTAGTGACTGCAAAAATGAAGTGAATTGGCAGCAGCTTGAGTGGTACTCAATCAAAGAAACACACAGTACCCCATACAAACTAATTATGTCTGCAAGCAGACAGCTCTTAAAGAGACAGTACCAGAGGTTCTAAAAACACTCACTGATAAATGGCTTAAATGCCAAACACCATTCAGGCTTGGAGCATTCAAGCAAGCTCCTGGAAGTCTTTTGAGAACCCCCATTTGCAGGGGGGTTACACCGTGGTTTGAGGGGACCTAAGACTAAGGTAGCTTAGGAACAGCTGGTGACGTCAGGGGAAAAGTGAAGGTCAGAAAGGGTGGATAGAAGGATGTTGTGGTTCACAAGATCAAATAATTCACACATGATGTCATGGATTTTTATGGTTCGATATTTGTTGATAGGCAGGTTGAGGGGAGAATGAAAAAGAGAGAGAGCAAGGATTGGGAGGGAAGACACAGACAGATGGATGAACAGACAGATAGAAGTAGATAGATAATATGCACAAACCCTGACACGCACTCATGCATAGAGTGTTTAGCACAGCAACAACCTTAACTTTAGGTCAGCTGCCCCCTTAGGGACTTGGGCAGTGCATGTAAGCATTCTGTGAGTCCTACTGACATTCCACGGAGTTGTTCTCTTTGTAGAAAGAGCACAGAAATGCACCCACTTATGTTGCAGTCTGGTTTAGCAGGTCTGGGATTGGGAAGGGAGCCACTTTTCTTTGAAAAGGAAACACGTCTTCCTATCAAGGCCTGACCTTGCCTCTACAGGGAGCCCCAACTCCAATACGTTTCTGTGTGTGTGTATGTGCGTGCATCTGTGCGTGCACACACACATGAATTGGATTAACTGATAGGCAGCAATGACTTCTTACAGCATTACATACTCTACCTTCCTGTGAACATATGATATATTTTTATACCACAAAACATGACTCGTTGTCAGATGTTTTACATACTGATTTCTTTTTTATATTTATGAGGTATGAAAAATACCCCCCCAAGTACATAATCAGGAGGAAAAACAGTGCACAACATCACTCAGTGTCACAAAAGGTGCCACCACATTTTTAACAGAAACCAAACTCTCCACATACCTGACAGTAGAGACAGTATTATATTGACATGGGATGACGCATGATTTAGCGCAGGAAAGATTTGCGAAACAGCTGGGGTCCACTACACTATCACAGTTGTTGGTGGTGTAATTTCAAGGTTGAAACACACTCACTGTTGTGCCACCACCAAAATCTGGGCTGGCAGAATAGCCTAGAGGGTAGAGTAATGAGCTGTGAATGAGCTTGGTACATCCAGCAGAGAGATCTGGGTTTGATTCCCATAACCTCCACTTATATTCTATGTGACTGAGCAAGTCACTTAACCTCCTCAGTGCTCCCAGGTCACCCCTGAAAACAGGTGCCCAGCCTAGTGGGCTTTATTCGGTAACCAAAGAATGAAAAAAATATCTGCCATGCCCAACAGGTTGCCTTCATGGTGGGCAGAGTCTCCCTGGTGGTTACAGTGCGATGCAAATGTGGCCAGTAGCTGTTCAATGGCCCAAACGTGGTTTGAGGCCCTAAACAAACCTGAGTGAACCACCCAAAGAAGACTGTGCATGTATTTCTCCTTGCCAGCTACCAGGTCCTCCTCCCGCTTGCCCAAGTCCTTCCGCTCACTGTAAGAGTCCTCCAATGGTCCAACCCACCAACCAGCCTCTGCTTGACATCCTCAAATGTGTTCATGACCGTAACCCACTGCTTGTCCCCTGGGGGTTGGACTTACCAGGTTCTTCAAGTGGGGAGGAAGATACTTTGTTCGATGGTTGAGTTCTGGGAGGAGGAGCCAGAGAGGCACAGGTGGCATTGGTAGCACCCTACTGTGGGATGAGAGGTGGGGTGGCTTCATCCATGTGAGACTGCTGGAGTACTTTTTCCCAACACACACTCCCTCATCCCTCCCTGGGTGTGGTCCTTAGAAGCAACCTGGCAAAAGGACCATTGGAAGGATGGGTGTGCCCCATTCTACCTACAGAACTCCCCTGTCAGCCCCACTCTGGACCTGTGACACCTTCCCATCACTTGCCAGCTGGGCAGATGCATGCTGTCATAGGGCCACTCCAGAGGGGCCATTTGTTCCTTCCTGCATGGCATGCCCTCCCCTGGGCCGTCTGGGGGCAGTCATGCATGGGAGGAGGCACTCTCCTTCCCCAAGGTAGGAGGCATCTGAGGTGGATACCAGAGCCCTGCCATGCTGGTTGGCACCTGGCGTCCTGTGCTAAGTGTGCAAACCTGGTCATCTGGATGACCAGGCGTAGCACTACTGCAGCACTAGCCATCAGGCTTATGTAGTTTGTCACACTCAGTGTAAACTGGAACAAATATAAAAACATGTTTCTAGGCGGCTTTTATTGTGGTGAACATCTGTCAGCCTGCTGCTCACAGTGAGCTGCACACTGTCCTCCATAATGCTTTGTGTTGGGTTTTAGGCTTTAGAGTATGCATATAGTTAGTACCTCCGAGTGTACTAAATGCTGTGATAGTAACATATCACAGCATTTAGTACACTCAGAGGTAGCATGCTGTGATGTTACTCTTCGGGAAGCTATTTATTATAATCACTGTTATAGTGGATGGAGACCCTCTCAGCCAGTCAGGTTGCTTATCTAGGGTGCCTTTATCATGTTATAAAAGCACACTAGGTATGAAAATGAGCAGATTAATGCATACCATGTTTTCAAATGAGCTGATAAAGACACACTAGGTATATAAACGAGTTGATAGAGGCACAGGAGGCATGCAAATTAATTTCTGACCTAATGCTCATCTCTTGCACGTTCTGTCAGAAAATATGTTCAAAGCAAGAAAAATTGCGTCTAACACTGAGTTCATTCAAAAAAACAAGTTGTTCAACTTAAAATTTAAATAGTTTATTAATGACACTCTACCTCTTTCTCTCTCTTTTTTCCAGGTTTTGCACTTGCATTAATAGAGATAATTTGATGTTGCGGAGGTTATGCATGGAAATAATGGCACAGTGGACAGAAGATAAAGAGCTCAGCCTTCTGCCTCAGTCCTTATCTGCTGCCTGTAGTGCCATCATACCCCCGAACAACCTCCCCAACAACATACTATCACTATTTTGAGATTGTGTGTACATACCTTTACAGCTCTCCCAGTGTAAGTTGTAGCTAAAATTCTGTGCACTGGATAGTTTAATCAGTGTGTCATCACTGTCGTGGATACGGTTGTGGGAATTTTTTTTCTGCCTCTGTAGATAGGCAGAATTCTAAATTCCCCTGAATTCACATTCTGTAGAAATTCTGTCAATGCCAGCTAGAATAAATTTTAGCAGATTGCACCCTGCAGAATTTTATGTTTAACCCACGCTGGAAATACAGAAGATTCTCCAAGGGAGAATCCACCACCTTTCATGTAGGATCGAACATACCTGACAGGGATTTGAGCTGAGGATATATTTCCTCATTATATGTTGCAATTGAATCTGTTATTACGCACATACGAATAATATACCAGCAGAAAACGTCCATAAGGGCTACCTTGTCTGCTCATAATGTGGATCTGTCAGTGACTACTGAGGGGTCCACCCCTCCCAATTAGGAGCTTCCTCATCCCTGATAGAATTTACCCATGTGTTTGCTTCTAATTGTAACCCTTCTCTTTATTTTGTCCCAACCCAACCTTAAAGCTGTCTACTGTGTCTGGCAACTCAGTCCTCTTAGCCACCACCCTCTCATTGAATAAGTGCCACTTCAAATATTTATTCCATTATTTATTCAGTTCTATGTCTTTTGATGGCTAAATGTTACACAGGAGCAGTCCTTACCCATTTTATTCCTGCAACTCAGAATGTACGCCTTAGGTTACAGAAGAGTAAGAGGTGATATGTGCTTGGTTTACATGGCATTTGGAAGTACACTTGTGGAAATGTGCGGGACTGGAGGCCAGGGAGAAAACGAGAACAGTAAGGGGACATAATATGTCATTAAAGGGTGAAAACTATAAAATAAAAACTGCCAGGGGTGGATGGTTTAATCTGTGGGTCATATCAATGTGGAATGGTCTTCCAAGTGGAGTAATGTCTAGCACCACTGTGAGTCAATTAAAAAAAACTTGAACAAAGCTCTGCTTCAACAGGTAACTGTGGGTTAGAGATGCAGTGAATTTAAAATCTGCTGGTGAAGTGAACGCGAAGTGGGCACTTCACATTGGCACTTTCGCTATGAGGAGTGCCCCATAGGAAAGGCTCACTTTGCCTTGTTATTATTACTTTGAGTTGTCATTCTACCTTAAATGCGAAGTAAGGCGGAGTGACAACAATACTGGCAGCACCCCACCCACACAGTGACCAGAATTAAAGGGACACTGTCAACCCCCTTAGGTCTCAAAGAGTCCCCAGTTTAAAAAACATATTTTATGACTGCCAACATTCAGTAAAGTTTACTTAATTAGCTGTAAGTTTGATTCTGACTCTTATTTTCTTTAAAAAAAGTGAAAAACAGACTGCCCAACATACTGGTGTTATCACACCAAAACAGGTTTGTTTACATCCCTTGAACAACTTCAATCACATCTTTCCTGGACTTGGGAACACCGACAAACAGTATAGCCTCTCATGATGCAATGGGAGTTTAGGAGGCTTCTTTCTTATGAGTGACTGCACTGGCTGGGTGTGTTTCTAATGTTCAGAAAGTATGCAGTAAGAACAGAACCAGGATTGTAAGCAAAACAAGGTTGTTTATAAATATACATTGCCATGCATTTCATTTCTACTAAACAAGGAGACAGACAAAACAAACAGCAACATCAATGAATTTTAGAGAGGGTAAACAATCATAAAACGTGAGATTTCAACTAGAAATAATATGATGAAAAACAGGTTGACAGTGTCCCTTTAACATGCATACCCAAAGTGCTACTGTCTTGTGTCCAGAAAACTCCTCAGTGCTGATGAAGTGAAATGAGAGCATAACAAAAAATGCAAAGTATCCCAGAATTAATGGCACACTCAGTCATGCACGCAGTGGTCACACACAGAGTCACCAGAATTAATGTGCATCCCCAAAATGCTACTGTCTTGTGTCCAGAAAATTCCCCAGTGCTGACGAAATGCTACTGTCTTGTGTCCAGAAAATTCCCAGTGCTGACGAAGTGAAATGAGAGCATAACAAGAAATGCAGTCTCCCAGAATTAATGGTGCACTGCAAACGCACAGACAGATTAAGATTGCGCTGTGCACTCAAGGGATGCATACGAAAAGGCACAACAACCCCTAACCAGTGCTCACAAGTCACAAATCCTAATCTGGAAAGGAATACATTTTGCCAGTTGGGGGATTAGTGCACGGCAGTAGCAATCCACTACCACTAAAGATACCACAAAGCAGTATAAAAAATTCATGCACGTGCATTGGATAGCAGGTTCACACTGCTGCAATTACTCTGTGGCACAATAAAAGGTGTCTGATTTAATGGCACGCATCGCACATACTCTACCAGTAATGTGTAGCAAATTGAAAACCTTTAGTAATATAACTAAATGTTTTAAACAGACAAATTATACACTGCTGCACCACAACAATCAGCAAAAAATTATACAAGAAAAATATAACAAAACAGAAAGACTGCCTTTTTCACCAAGTTAATGTACCGATACCACAAATACGCCCCTTCCCCAAAGCACACTTCACAGTACACAGTAACACAGACTGACTGTTTTAAATTAACATTCAAAATCCACACACAGCAATAAACACTCAATGATATGAGCATAGAAGGGTTTCCAACAATCGATGTACTAAATTTTGAGAAAAAAAACTGATTCAAAGAGGCATTTTAAACAGCTTTTAGAGGTTTTGAATTGCAGAGCTCTGAGAGCAAACTGTCTCCAGCTACCACTACACACACATACTACCCAGGCCAGAACTGAGGCTATATAGAACAATCTAGAGCCCATGTGATGATAAAAAGTTTATTTTTAAACAGGATACAAATTGTTGGGTTGTGGCCCACTTTCAACAATGTCCTGTAAGTTCACACATCCGTTTCAAACAATTACCAACACTCTTTATACATACATTACATATACATTATCAGCTCTCTCTTACCAATACACAGTCTATCTTATTGCACGTATACCTTAAAAATATTCTGTCTTCTAACCCCTCAAAGACAGTCCTCTAGCTAAAACAGGTACACTTCTCTGACAAATAACTTTTCAGAACTTTTTTGAACTGCGTATGACCCTGGACTATTTTTAACTCTCTGGGCAATTTATTCCAGTGGACCGCAAGATTATTCTGCAGGGTAGTATCCCCCAATTTACTCCTGGACCTTACATTGGGTATATATAATTCTGAATATCTTAGGGAAATGGATGAGAATCGTGGGGATTCCAATAAGACGTACTGATTTAAGGGATGCTTGGATCTGTTATGGATCAGTTTGTGACACCAGGTCAACCAGTGATATAATCGTTTTAGATCTGGATTTAGCCATCCTAGGCTTTCATAGATTTCACAGTGCTGGATTCCAAATTTAGCTTTGGTCACAAACCTACCAAGCCTATAATAGGTCTGATTTATTTTATTTAAATAAATCTAGGGAAAATTCATGTAAAGACTGGACCCATACTCTAAAACAGGAATTAACAATTGATTCACCAATCTTTCCCTTGTTTTGATTGTAAATTACCTGGACAACCTCCTCAAAGCTCCTAATCTTTGATTGACCTTATTGACTTGTTGACAGATATGATCAGTGTATTTTAATCTTGACTCTACTACCACCCCTAAATATCTATAAGACTCCACGTTTACAAGTTGGGTACCAGTCTTAATTGTATGACAGGAATATCAGACCTTCAAACACCTGGTGAAAAGATCATGCACTGAGTTTTCTTAACACTGATTTGCAAAGCAGAGTTAACAAACCACTTTTCCATGTGTGTCAAGTCACTCTGAAGCTGCTTTCCCAGCTGATCATAGCTATCAGTTGATGACATAAGTACAGTGTCATCGGCGTATAGCCGGATCTCACCTTCCGATATTGTCGATACTATATCATTAACATAGATGATGAATAATAGGGGATCCAAGATTAATCCCTGGGGTACCCCTCTTCCAACACCTACCAAATCTGAAGCCGCTGTTCCCACAGAAACACACTGATGTCTATCCGATAGATATGATTTGAACCAGTGCAATGGTTTTCCCAAAACCCGTACTTCGCATAATCTCTCCAACATTCTATAGTGGTCCACTAGGTCGAAAGCTTTACTCAGATCCACGAACACAGCACCAGTTTTTAATCCCAAATCTAAAGATGTATTGTAAGCCTGTTTTGTAGTATCTCTCCAGATACTACTGTGACCTGCAATCCCATGAATCACTGCAGAATTTCATTTGGAGCTCAATTACAAGGCGTAGTGAGGCAAATTACATTGATTTCAATGTACTTCACCTTAAAATTGGTAAAGTGGTTTGAGGAAGGTGGAATAATGCCAAGTCATTGGTTTGAATGGACTTTGTGTTCCTCATTATGAAGCGAAGTACTCGGCTTCACATTGTGGAGTACTTCTCGGATTCCGCATTACTCGGTGAATCACTTCATGAAGTGAATTGGGGCCACTTCACCCACCACTACTTACAGTACTGTAACTCACATGCTGTACAGGAAGGAACGTGAATGCCTATGGCTGTACTTCCCTGATGAGCTGAGCCTGTATCATAAAACTCCCCAATTTAAAAACTCTTATTAATGAGTACAGTGGTGGGGTGGTGAAGCCTGGAGAGATACTATGAAACAGGCTTACAATACATCCAAGTAACTAGTAAAAAAATTAATGTTGTGATTCATGATGTGATCGTGAATCATGATTTGTGACTGCATTTGTGACCGTGATGATGAAGAACGTGATTCGGTGTCGACGGCGTGAGATAACCAATATGGAACTGTATTGGGAACGCAAATGCCTACGGCTGTACTTCCCCAATGAGCTGTAGCACAAAACTCCATGACTTAAAAACTCTTATTAATGAGTACAATGGTGGGGTGGAGAAGCCTGGAGAGATACTACAAAACAGGCTTGCAATACATCCAAGTAACTACTAAAAAAATTAATGTTGTGATTCGTGACGTGATCGTGAATCATGATTTGTAACTGCATTTGTGACCGTGATGATAAAGAAAGTGATTTATATCATGAGTGACTCGTGATGATGGTCTTGACTTAAAAACGCATATTAATGAGTACAATGTTCATGCAGAATTATGCACTACACCAGTCCAATACTCTGAAGGGAAGCCAAAGAAACAACTGTGGCTTAAGTTACAGATGGAGATTGGGCCCTAAAGAGATGCAAATGCACAGACAGATTTAGATTGCGCTGTGCACTGAGGAGTTTCAGATGCAAAGGCACAACACCTAACCAGTGCTTACCATCAGAAATTAAAATCGGGGAAAGAATACCTTTGCCGGTTGGAGGGCCATGGGGGGGGGCAGTGTACTGCACTGCTGCAGTAACAGTCACTAGTACTAGTACCAGTAAAGATACCACAAAGAAGTACAAAAATCACACAGCTGCAGTGGATAGCAGGTTCACATTGCTGAAATTACTATGTGGCACAATAAAAGGTGTCTGATTTGATGACACGCATCACACACATACACACACACTAAGTAATGCGTAGCAAATTGAAAACTTCAGTAACATAACCACGTGTTTTACACAAACTAAAATTATGCACTACTGTACCACAACAATCAGCAAAAAAAGGCAAGAATTATTGAAAATATTACTGTGTGTACATTAACACAGTTATACAAGAAAAATATCACCAAAACAGAAAGAACAGTCTTTTTCTCCAAGTTAATCTACCTACACCACAGATATGCCCCTCCCCAAAGCACACTTCCACTGTCTCTCAGTACACAGACTGAATGTCGTACATTAACATTCAAAATCCATACACAAACAATAAACGCTCAATGATATGAGCACAGGAGGGTTTCCTACAATTGAAAAACTAAAGTTTCAGTAAAAACAAATGACTCAAAAAGGCTTTTTTAATAGCTTTTAGAAGGTTTGAATCACAGAGAGTTCTCAGAGCAGACTGTCTCCTACAGCTTCCTACACACACTACCCCGAACTGAGGCTGTGCAGAACAATCTAGAGCCCATGTGACCTGAAATCCCATGAATCACTGCAAAATTCGCCTTTGAGCTTAAAACAAAGGGAGTGAGGATACATTGTTTTCAATGTACTTTGCCTTAAGAATTGGTGGAGTAGTGGTTTGGGAAGGCGGAGTAATGCAAAGTCATTGTTTTCAGTGGACTTCATGTTACCCATTGTAACACGAAGTACTCCGCTTCATGTTGCAGAGCACTCTGCAAATTCACTTTTGCTTCGCGATTCACTTCGCAGAGCGAATTGAGGCCACTTCGACCATCTCTACTGTGGGTGTGACCCCTATAACATAGTTTGGAAAATAGGTCATAAAAGGCTAACATTAACTGACCTGAAATAAATCCTTTGACTCATATGAATCCTGTGAATCCTATGAACTGAATCAGGTTATTTAATTTTACTCCTGGAACTGAGTTTCCCCGGGTTGCCCCCATATCCACAACTGTGTTTAACCACCGATAGTAAAAGCTTTGCAATTTTTCACAATCAGGTTAGTAAAGTTACACATACAGAACAATCTAGGGGCAGCTATGCATGAGGCTCTGTTTCAATAATCGAGGGCTTCGGAAGACACTGTAGACCTTGGGAGTAAAGCTCAAGGAGCCTCAAATGTCTTCTGAACCCCAAGATGCCACATTGGGCATATTTTCCCTGGTTTTTATGTTTGCTTGCACGCATGTGCCAGAAACATAGTACCATCATCCAAGTTTTCGGAGGTGTGGCAGCCCTCTTCCAATTCAGTCAGTGTGTTTGCAGGCATGACCACAGTTCTCCAATCAACACTGTAGCTGTCTATGACAGCAGCTGAAAATGCAGTGCCGTGCAATTGAAAGGGAGAGCTACGCTTCATTGAGCAGCAATAAGATCGCATGCTCATACGCGCTTCCCCCACACACACGCACGCATACTGCATGCTCGTGTTTCCCCCCACGCACACACTGTATAGCCAATGGGGATGCCCAATCCCTCATTGGCTGTGCTGCACTCCCCCACAACAGAGTTCCAGATGTCACGCTGGGAGCCCACCCCAGTGTGGCAGCAGTCTGTATGGCTGACGGGGGTGCCCAATCCCCCGTCGGCTCTACTCCCCCCCCGAGACTATCGGGTGCCACATTGGTAGCCCACCCCAGCATGGCAGCAGGTCCTATGGCCAACGGGGGTGCCCAATCCCCCATCGGCTCCACTGCCCCATCCCCAAACAGCCTTCCAGCTGCCACGCTGGGAGCCCACCCCAGCATTGGCACAAGTCCAGCATCGTCCAAGTAAAAAAAAAAAAACTAAAAGAGAAAACCTTCCCTCGCAGACTGTCCTGACCCTCCCCCACCCACGCCCACCCACTGCGCACCCCTGCCTTCCCACACCCCACCTCACCCCCATACTCACTCTCCGTGTCCAGCGCGATGATCTTTGGTGGACCTGGAACACGTATGCACTCTTCAAAGACGACCGTGAACCTGAGGAAATGCCGGTAAGCTGTATAATGGAATAAATAAGGGATATGCAGTGGAAGCAAGTGTAATAAATGATTTATCTGCACAAGAGCAGTTTGACCTCGGGTAACCTCATGAGTGGCGTAAGCCACGAGTGTGGTGTCCAAGGTCAAACTGCTTGAGTGCAGATAAATCATTTATTACATGATTTTTCCATTGCATATTCCATTTATGCAATTCTTTTGTTTTTGCTTTTGTAGGGGGCATTTGTTAGTCAAAAATGTGAATAAAAATTGAATTTTCTGCCATTTTTTGCTGATTATAGAAAATCTAAAAGGAATCTAGAAATGAAACACATCTCATTTTGTAGATATTTTTATGCTGAACAACTTTTGTACTCAAAGTACCGTACTATCTTTTTTGGTTTTATATTATTTGCATTTGTTTGATGAAACTGTGCACAAAAATGGACTTTGTTGCTGTTTTTCGCTAATTCTGAAAAAACTAAAAAGTACCTGTAAATGAAACATCACTCATTTTGTAGATATTTCTGTGCCGAATAAACTTTGTGCTCACAGTACCATGCTATCATTTTTCATTTTAAAGTTATTTACATTTGTTTGCGGACAAAATGAAAAAAACAATATGAATTTTCTGCTGTGTTTTTGCTAATTATGAAAAAATCTATAAGGATCTATAAATGAAATACCACTCATTTTGTAGATAATTTTGTGCTGCACAACTTTCATGCTCACAGCACTTTGCTATCTTTTTTCGTTTTAAAGTTATTTGCATTTGAATATAGTTAGTACTGGTACTGAGGCTGAACATTCTGAATGAGTTCCGGAGTGATTGTGACATATCTACTATGTGAATAAATCTGTGATGATGTTTCTACTATATGGATAAATGTAAAATTTTTTAATTTATCCCATAGTAGCTCAGATTTATCTCATAGGATTTATGTCCAAGCCTATTGCATAAATAGGGTTTTTTCAACTTTACTGCATATCTCAGGCATTTTGGGGAATTTTTTCACCAAATTTTCAACATGGGGTTTTTGGGACCCCACCTCATGAATTCTGTCACTGTCATGGCATTAATCGGCCCCGAAAGGTGATTTCACGGTCACTATACGGAACCACCTTTCAGGACCGATTTATGAAATGACAATGTCACAGTTCATGAGGTAGGCCCCCAAAAACCCTATGTTGAAAATTTGGTGAAAAGATTCCCAAAAATGACTGTTTTACCAGCATGTGTTGCGCTGTTCCTATGCACGCTCGTTAAGTTCACAAATTTTCAATATGTTCACTCCAGATTTTCAACATTGCCATTTTACCACACTTTCTTATGAGCAGTACAGCTGTCATTTCTTACATGTCACCCAAAATTAGCTTCCATGCATGTAGCACACAATGGCGCAGTCGGTGTGCGAACTCAATGTTTGGGACAGATTAAGAAAATCAAAGTGACACTGTTCATGAGCAGAGGTGTTAAAATGGCTATGTTAAAAATTTGGTGAAAAAATTCTCCTAAATGACTGTTTTACGAGCATGCATTGCGCTGTTCCTATGCATGCTCATAAGTTTGCGAATTTTCAATATTTTCACTCCAGATTTTCAACATTGCCATTTTACCACACCTCCTTATTAGCGGTACAGCTGTCATTTCTCACATCTCACCCAAAATGTGTTTCCACGCATGTAGCACACAATGGCGCAGTCGGTGTGTGAACTCAATGTTTGGGACACATTAAGAAAATCACAGTGACACTGTTCATGAGCAGAGGTCTTAAAATGGCTATGTTGAAAATTTGGTGAAAAAATTCCCTTCAGCCATTCTGCAATGTTGCTAATGAAGACACTGAACAGGACTGGCCCCAGGACCGATCCCTGCAGCACCCCACTGGTCACCCCCTCTCCTTAGACTGCACCCCATTTACCACCACTCTCTGCCTCCTGTCTGTTAGTCAGTTTCTAACCGAGTTTACCACCCTTTCCCCCATGCCCAGCCTACCCAGCTAGTTTATCAGCCTCCTATGTGGGATGGTGTCAAAGGCTTTGCTGAAATTAAGATAAGCGTTGTCCACTGCCCCGCCCTGATTCACTTCCTTTGTCACCCAGTCAAAGAAATCAACCAGATTTGTCTGACATGATGTCCCCACTGTGAATCCATGTTGTCTATGGTCCTGGGCTCCGATGCCTTTTAGATGACCCACTATCCTTTCTTTAAGCAATGTCTCCATGATCTTCCCCACTACTCAGGTAAGGCTGAATGGCCTATTGTTCCCTGCCTCCTCCTGCCCGCTGCCAGACTCGTGTAGAGGGACCACATGTGCCCTCCTCCAATTCACTCATGCTGAATGACTCAGTGAACATGGCTGCCAGAGGTACTGCTATCTCCCTTCGCAGTTCTCTTAATATCCTTGGGTGTATGCCATCTGATTCCATTGCTTTGTCCACCTTCAATTTAGTGAGCTCCTGCAAGACTTTTTTGCCTTTGAATGGACTATTGTCCACCTCTTCACCCCTTTGGCAACGGCTGTACTGCTGTGGCCCTTTCCCCTCCCACTCTTCTGTGAATACTGAACAGAAAGACACAGTGCATGTCGCAGGAGGAAGGCATGGAACTATCACTTCCAAATACCTAAACAGCACATACAAGCAAGCAACATTCGGCATTGACAAATGCTTGTTTTTTTATAGTATATGGTTCTAGGGTGTCAAAGGAGAAAGGAAGCATACAGAGGCCAAAGTAAAGTTTCAAAGTTTTAATTAAAATAAAACAAGGTGCTTTCAGAATGATATTGATAAAGAACAAGTTATACAGTTATGAGTTTGGTGTCTTCTGCTTCACAGACTCCACAAGTAAAAAAAAAAAGATTTTATTTAGTTTATGTTGATGAAGACTCCCCACAGAGTTTGTGGATTTCTCTGACATCTAGAAAATACATTTTCACCAGTTTTAAATTGGCTGCAATTTTTTAAGGAATCAGAGATAAGTATTTGGAGATTAGGTAGAGGTTTTGAATAAACTGCATTTGCCACAGTACTGTTTTTACTGTTTTTACGGTGTGTGAGGGGAACGCAACTGTTTGGGGAATAGGTACTGTAATGTTTTCACATGAGGCCTTTGACACTGTGCTGCACAAGAGACTGATAAAGAAATTGAGCAGCCTCTGGGTGGGACCCAAAGTGGTGCCTTGGGTAAGTAACTGGTTAATGGATAGGTGACAGAGGATGATGGTTAATGTCACTCACTCTAATGAGGGGAGGGTGACCAGTGGGGTGATGCAGGGCTCAGTGCTGGGACTGCTCCTCTTCCACGTCTTCATAAGTGACACTGCAGAAAAACTGGAAGGGAAGGTACGCCCTTTTGCATATGACACCAAAATCTGTAATAGGGTAGAGGGGGTGAAGAGAACGAGTAGGGACTTTGGGAAACTCGAGGAGGAGTCAAGAGCATGGCAGTTGGGGTTCAATGCCAAAAAGTGCAAATCATGCACCTAGGGCTTAGGAACCCAGGAGCGGAGTATAAGATGGGGGAGGTACTGGCAGTCACTAGCAGGAAAGGCACCTTGGAATTATTATATCTTACGACCTCAAAGTGGCAGGGCAGTGTGACAGAGCAGTGGGTAGGGCTGGTGGGATGCTGTGGTGCTTTGGAGAGGCATCTCCAGCAGGAAGAGGGAGATGGTTTTGCCACTATATTGCTCACTTGTGAGACCCCACGGGAGTATTCTATCTGATTCTGGAGGCTGCACCTCAGAAGGGACATAGACAGGGGGCAATCCAGAGGAGGGCAACTAAAATGGTGCAGGGTTGCATCAAAAGCCCTATGAAGAGAGACTGAGGGATCTCAACATGCACACTGTGGAAGAGAGGAGAGTGAGAGGGGACATGATAGAGACCTACAAGTACCTCACGTGGGTGAACAGGGTACAGGAGGAAGTCTCTTTCAAATGAAAAGAGCACGGGATCAGAGAACATGCAATGAAGGGGCGGGGTTAAGAGGGATGTGAGGATTTACTGCTTCACTGAAAGAGTGGTAGATGCATAGAATAGATTGCCAGTGGAAGTGGTGGAGGCAAAAACAGTAGGGGCTTCAGGCATGTGCATGATAGACATGTAACCCCACATACACATACACACACACACAATGGGTAGGGCTTACTTTGTTTTTGCTTCACCGCCATCTGGTCCTGCCTGTCCTGGTCCATTTGGTGCCCTTTTTTATTTTTCATATTTAGTATTTTATTGTTTTATAACATACAAGACAAAGTACAATAGTAGCTAGTACAGATACCAGATATACAGCAAACCACTTAGACATTCATTACATTCCTCATATCCAACACCTTATAGTGGTGTATGGTACAGATCTTTACATATACTTAGCAGAGATTTTAAAAAAGGAAATGGAAACCATGCACCTACCTAGTTCTCCAAGGAGACCAAGGCACGTGAGTACCCACCTGCTTTTGATTAACATTGCTCTTCAGTTACATTTGTTATTTTTAGAAAAAAGGTTTCATACACATTAATTAGATCTCTGCTGCTGTCTACTCAGGAAGTACTGCCATATTATTTGGTCACATTTTCATAGCCATCTCTTTCTCTGTACTGGTATGGTGCCCTTTTCTTGCTCCCCTGCTGGCTCCTGTGTGCCTGCTTTGCTGTGGGAGACAAGAGGGGTGTGGTGTTAAAATTAAAACTGCTGGCTTGATGGTACAGCTCTGTAGAGCACTGTGCAATTCAGTAAACCACCGCAGCTCTGTGTCTGCACGCTCGAGGCTGGTTCCGGGTCGAACGCGTGAGCTGCTGTAGTCTGCTCGCAGATGCTGTAAGCGCACAGTGCTCAGTAGCTGGAAGCCACCCCTGCGACTCAGTGGCACAGTTCTAACTCCTCTGTGTGTACTCTGTCCCAGGGACTCCAGAGACATAAAGGGGCACCAGAGACACACTGGGGAGGAAAGAACAAACTTTAAGTGCTTTTAAGCACTCTTTCTTTAAGAATAGCCGAGGCTGCTGTGGGAATGAAAGCTTTCCTGCCACCTGGGGGGGACAGTGTTATAGCACTTATGACAGGCAGGGGAGTCTCTGTCAAGACCCACTCTGCCACCTGATAACAGGGCAGAGGGACAGCTATTGGAATATAGGGGCAGTCTGTCTGCAAAACACACAAAGTTGGGACTTTGCTTACAGCTGGGCTGCCATATTCTATAGCAGCCGATTTGGTAACCCCTGACTTGCTCTGCAGCCAAACAGAGTTCAAGGAGCCAAGGACTACAGAAAGGGGCTCCTAGGAAAAGGAAAGGACTGTGTATTGGTGCCTTTTCCCCCAGCCAATCAGGCGTTGAGTGAACGTTCTACATGCTAATGTGATGGATTGCAGCCTGATTGGCAAGTCGGACTCTGCACCTGATCTTCTGAGACCTGGAGAGCCTGATTGACACATTGCACTCTGCACCTGATCTCCTGAGACCTGGAGGGCAGATCCAGCTTGGAGCACTCTGCTGGGAGTTTCCAGAGAGCGAGAAGGCTCAGACTGTGTGTTCTGCTGAAACGTTTGGTGGCCTACCTGGGGCCTCCATGGCCAACAGCCCAGGGAGTACCTGACCTATTTCCCTCATCTGGAAAGCCAGTGGAAAAGGTGAAAAGCTGTTTTGTGATTCAAAACCTGAGCATTAAAAGCCTGAGTGACTGATTCCTGCCCACAGACCTGGGAGGTAGTCCAGAATCTACTGAAAGAATTGATCCAAGTCTGTTAGCCTGCAGAGTGGAGAGATTGTGTTTTCTGTTGGACTTTTGTGCCACAGCTACCAGCCTGCAGTGTGGCTGAAAACAGTGGGTACTGTGTTCCTGAGAAGATCCTGGAGGTGAGAAGCCAGCAGACATTCTTGGGGATTGGCCGGGCAATGTCACAGCTAGACACTGCCTATCACCTCATCCCAAGGGTTGGATGCCTGGAAGGGTGGGTGGGTTGGTGAAGTGTGTGGCCCTGGCCCTTAGACCGGTCCATTCCCGAGTGCCAGAGAAGCAGACGGCTGCAAGAGAAGCAGAACAAGGTGACCAACCTACCAAGTGAGCCTGCCATCTGTTCAGACTGCCAAAATCTGCATCTAGGTACACAGCTCCCCAGAGCTGCAGCCAGAAGGAGTCCCAGACTGGTATCTCCAGGATTGTGAGTAAATTCAGGGTTTGCCCTGCCTCTGGGGATTTGTAGATAGTTTGCCAGCAAAGTTTCTGTTTTATTTAAAGTGCACCAACTCCAGCTGCACCTCATTGGGCCTACACCGACTCATCAGCTGGGTACCCAGACAGGGCACTGGGGAAACTGGTACCAGTGGGGAGATGGGTCATTCTGTGTGTGTTGCTGTTGGCGGGTGGGCACTGTCACTGTTTATGGTTATTGTTGTTTATGCTTTTACCAGTTATATCAAATTCTCTGTATTTATTCTGCATCCCTCTTCCCCTACCCTGTTTAATAAATGGTTTACTGTTATTGTCAACCTGTCTCGTGAGCACGTTATTAGCTACAGTCAGTAACTGCATGTTTATTGAAAATGTATCGTTAGTTCTAATATTCCATGTGTGGAGGACTGTGAGGGAGATGGGGAGGTAAAACATCCCAGGGGTGTACCAGTCAGTCATTAGATCCACTAAGCTTTATCTCTGGGTGGCAGCACTGTGCTAATTAATCTGTTGTTCGGAAAGAACCCCCCCCAGTAAAAAAAGTGCCCAGGCCCCCTCAATCATGTTTGAGCCCACAAGTAAAGGATAGTAGCCAAACCTTACACAGTGACCCAGTTACAGACATAGGGGAATATTAGTAAATAGACAGGGAGGAGGAGGAAGGGCCTCCATAGACCTATAAGGGTCTGTGGAGATAGACTAGGCAGGGTGGGCCAAGAGTCCTTTTCTGCAGACAAATTCTATATTTCCATGTTTCTGCACAGTAAACACCTACCAACAGCTGTAAATGACCCAAACACTAGCGTAGGCCATAAAGCACAGTTAGAGCAATGCCCTACGGAGCAAGATTTATGCATTTAAATGGGCTCTTAAATGCACAGCTTAAATTAACATTGAGGAGACAGAGGCTGGCCTGCCTGCTTCCGGCACTGGTGACCTGAGTTCAGAGGGACTTCAGAAACTTGTGCACCAAAGCAGACTATGGGGCTGGATATTCAAACTGCGCCATTCATAGGTGCAAGCCCTTGGGCTGCGCAAAATAGTTGCGCAGGGGTGTGTCCAGGGCGATATTCAAAGGAGTTGCGCTATTGAGCAACTCCTTTGAATATCACCCCCCAGCCACAGCCAATGTGCATGGCGCAGTGGAACTTGCGCCACCGCAAGTAGACAAAGTGGAGCATTCAACTTGCAGTGGCGCAAGTACCATTGCGCCATGCGCAAAATCCGGATATTCAAAAGGTGACATGCAAATGGGGCTATAATTCATGCAAGGCACATGGGGGCCATTTGCATCTGATTATGGCGCCATTTGCATGCCATTAGCATGCAGGTGCGCCGATCCCTGAGGACTTGCACCTGGCGCCCTGCCAAGCAGCAGCCATCGGGGAAGGACGCCCCCTGCAGCCCAATCGCGGGCAAAAGAGCGTAAAAACCCCACCACCACCACCCCACTGGCCGATTGCAGGCGTAGCGTAAATACCCCCCTCACCAGCCCGATCGCGGGCAGCAATGTGTCTCCCCCACCAACACAGCCCTGGTGGTCCAGTGGACCGATAAGCCCGATCGCAGGCTGAAGTATTCAAACACACCCCCACCTCCCGATCATATCCCTGGTGGTCCAGTGGACCGAACATCCCGATCGCGGATGTAGTTGGCAACCCCAAACACATCCCTGGTGACCTAGTGTCCCCCCCACCCACCACCATGAAGCCCCAACACCCGCTCCCCCACAGCGGCGGCAGCATCCCACCGCCTGCCGCCCGCCGCCACCGACTGACTGCCCAGTAGGGCTGCACCCAGTGGTGCAGAGCAGAGTCAATGGGCGTGCAGCCTACCGTACCAGACAGTCCAGTTTGTGAATGGTTTCATTCATGAGAGCTGAACTTAATGCGTGTATGGGGCTGCAGCCCGTGGCTCTGCCAATGGGCGTGCCTGCTGGGCAGTCAGTCGCGGGGCGGCCCAGCGGGATGCTGCCGACTGCGGGGGTAGCGAGTGGTGGGCATGGGTGGAGGTGAGTGGCAGGTCACCAGGGATGTGTTTGGGGATTCTAACTAGACCCGCGATCGGATTGGATCCACTGACCACAGGGATAAGGATCGGAGGTGGGGGTGTGTTTGAGTACCCAGCCTGCAGATCGGGCTTATTGGTCCACTGGACCACCAGGGATGTGTTGGGGACATTGCTGCCCGCGATCGGGCTGGTGGGGCACAGAGAGCTGCATTTCAACTGTACCACATTAGGAGAACGCTCTCATTTTACTTCACAAAGCTCCCTGTTCCACATTGTGAGGACTTGTCCCACATTCAGTGTTAACATTTTAAAGCAAAACTCCATAGTAAATGATGCAAAATATATAATTTTAATTAATAGCAGTCTTTCTGAACATAAATGCAAACATTTTCACAGTGTTGTGAGCTTCTAATGTAAAGATTTGATTAAGTGTTCCAAATTTTGCCCATTCTTTCCACATTTTGAGAGGCAATGTTCCACATTTGGGGACAAAAGGTTGAGAAGGTATGAGAGAGTGGGTTGAGGCCAGCCACAGGTGGCAGCTGCTGTGTTGTGCCCTGCAATGCAGCAGCTCACCTGTGGGTGGCCCTCGACTTACTCCTTGTTTTTTTGGCTCAAAGTTGTGAAGGCTCAGGTTGGGGGTTGCGCCTGCACAACTCTGCACAGCCCGGCTGAATATCAGGCTGTGCAGTTTATGCATGGTTCCTTCCCCTCCAGTTCAGCATGCATTCATTTGCATTGCACTGTTGCTCAGCATGTTTTCTGTGGCACAACTGCCTCCTGCTGAATATCGCAGAATGGAGCAAGTTCGGACTTGCGCAGGCGCAACCCTATTGCATGGCGCAACCACTTGAATATCTGGCCCTATGTGTTTAAGAGACATGCATTTAAATAGGCTTCACTGTATATGAATATTTGGAAATTTCAACATTACAATTCTAGCAAATTATTCAAAAAAAATGTTTGGATTGCATCTGAAGAATTTGACAGAATTCTTCTGACATTATACATTCTATAGCTGAACTTGCCAGAGCAAATTCTTGCAATTTGGCCAAACCTAGTTATGGGTTGAGTTCATACATGAAATCCCATTGCCACGGGGCAGCTTTGAAAGCATAGCCGCGCTACCTGTATACCCAAGAAGCTGCACTGCCTAAATATTCTTAATCACTGACTGACTAAAATAAACACGTGGAACAGTGTGTGCACAATGCGGTTCCTATCCATTCAGTGCCCCCACGGGGCAAGTTGAACAGGGATCAGAGAGAGTGCCCTCAAAGTGGTTCTGCAACAAGGCCTCTTGTTAAATAACAAGGGTTCTCAGTCCAGCTCAGGAAAAGTCGGCCAAACAGAAACAAACCACAAGAGTGTTTTTTGGCAGTGGGTTGTGGGGTAGTTGGTGGGGGAAGGAGAGAGGTGAGGATGCATGAGGGTTAAGCAATCGAACTTAGAATGTGCAAAAAAATACTTTGGTGGAAAGTTTCTTTTTTGCACACAGTATGTACAGGAGGGACTGTCTCTCACCACTCCATAAAGAGACTGGATTTATGGTCACAACAAACAGATGGTAGCTTGGATGGAGCTCCTGCGTTCTCATTTTCCATGTCTTTTTTTTTTTTGATAATTGTTTTTCTTTGAAATTCCAAAGCCCATGTTTTGTCTGTTTTTTATCTAACCCTTTTTTGGAGGCAGACCCCATGGGTTATGTTTTTTTTTTTGACTGAAAACTGAAGAAACAAAGCCTCCTTGTGTCAGGGCCATGGCAGGCAGAAACCCAAATCACTGGGGAACCGTCTCAGTCACGCTGTCCCGCAGTTAGGAGGGCTGTATTCGCAATTGAAACTGACAGTCTTGTCTGCAACACTTTCTAAGTAATCATTATCCCTGCATCAAGTAGTCAGAGAGAGAGAGAGAGAGAGAGAGAAACTACTTTTGTTATTTTGGAAGGTTTTTGTGGGGTGTAGCATGTAACCAAAATTAAGCAAAATTGCACACTGTGCTGTGTTTTAGGGAGGCAGTTTGATCTACAGGTAAGAGACAGAGCTGTGAACCTCAATGAGTTGAATCAAGGGATGGAAAACAGTTTGGATAATTTTAGAACCACCCTGAACTTATGCCATTTTCTGCAAAAGAACCCTAACAGAACCTTTTTTTCAGGTCCTCACAATTTTTAAAGGGTACGTCCCCTCAGCCTATGTTCTGTATACCACTGTAGTTTGTAGGCATAAACAATGACTCCCTCTCTTGCATCCCCTAATTTCATCCTTCACTCTGTTTTGCTCTGGTGTGAAAACCTGTTTGTCTCCATTGTAAATGTCATAACCCCACATGTGCAACATGGGAGTTAATGATGCATACCTGCACAAGCCAGCAGAAGTTATACGCTCATTCAGTTCTGTTAAACCAATTGCCTTACTTCCAAGTACTGGCTACCAAATAATAATTGACATGCTGACTCCATTGTGAAAATGTTGTTTGCTATAGTGTAATCGCTAAGCACTGTATTGTAACATTTGACTGGTTGAATACTGTCTTGATTTGCTGTTAGTTGTATGTCCAAGTTCTCTGCAAGTAGAAAAGCATTGCTTGTTTGTCGTGAACTTGTTGTTATATCCTTAATCCCCTATCTTAAGATGTTGATGTGTCATGGATCACTGATTTCGGACGCCACTGCACTTAACTGTATTATGTGTTATCCACTGTATTGTAACTTACACTTATTGTCTGTGCCACTGTACGGCCCGGGTCACAACTCAAAATGGTCCTTTGGATCAGTTTGCCTACCCGGTTACCAAAAACATAAATAAATGTGTCTTATGAAGTCCCTGTATTGTCTAAAAGCATTTTTTTCTAACTCAGATACACTTCAAACTACAGAAAATAGGAGGGCACTTTACTATGCCCTGAAACATTTCCTGGCCAGCATAAGACAAGAACACAGGTACTGCAGAGGACAACAACAACAGCCCTGACTGATACAGTATAACTACTGCAGGCGTTAGCACTAAAACATCAAAAAACTCTAAGATGCCTTACATGAGTCAGGCCATGACCTTTGCAATACAGTCAAGCAGGTTTTCACACCAGACTTCAGTACCTTCACTTACATTTAAATTCTCATGAAATTAAGAGGGTGCAATGGAGGCAATCATTGTTCATGCCTATGAACTACACAGGTAAACAGAATAACAGGCTGGGGGACCTTCCCTTTAAAACACTAATTATGGAACCTAACATATTCGTCCCAGCAGCACTTTATCTAGTAAGAAGGCTGATGGTGATGGTGACAGAAAAACCTAAAAGAAGGCTGGGTACAGTAGCACCAGTTCAGGTCATTTTATGTTTGCTTGTGTCCATGCAAAGAAACATTATACGGCAGCAGGAGAGAAGCGAGTTGTGGAGGTGCGGCAATGTGGCGCTAATGCCAGCACTGCATTCATGGGCTTGGCAGTGTGCACCAATGCAGGCCCACTGTCCTGATGACACTGGTTCATGAAGTGCCACCAACTTGAAACAGTTTGGCTGCTGCAATGAGGGCTGCCTCGTCATTGCAGCATGAGCAGATCCACTGCAATGAGGAAGCGACCCGTCATTACAGAGGCGGTACCTTACCTGGTGTGACATTTGTGTGAACATGGCACCGCCGCGCCTCAGACTCCCACCCCTAAAGCCGATGGGGGTGCCCAATCCCCTGTCAGCATGCCCACTCCAATTAATTTGCCGACGGGGCCACTACCCATCGGCATAATGTACCCCCATTTGTTGTGTGCAGAGGGGTGCCCAGTCCCCATGGCATCATGCGCCCTCCAAAACAGTCTTTCTTTGCTGACGAGGGCCCAATCCCTGTCGGCTTCAGTCCCCTTCCTAGTTCAATTTACAACAGGGAGCCCACTCCCCATCAGCATAATGTCCCCACCCCCAATTTCTGTTGTGTGCCGAGGTGCCCAATCCCCTCGGCATCATCGCTTCCACCATTTCTGTGCGGCCGGAGGCTAATCCCCGTCGGCTTGGTTCCCTCTCCACAAATGCAGGTGGCACCACTGGGAGCCCACCCAGAGTACCAAACACACCTGTGAAAGAAAACTGACCCACATTGTCTTTTGTTTTTGTTTTTAACCTGTAAAATGAGAAAGCGGTCCTCGATGTATCCGGTGCCCTCCCCAACCCACACCCACCCTCTGCGTGCCCCAACTCCTCTCACCCCCTCACCCCATACTTACCTCTGAGTCTGATCGATGATCTTCGTGGACTGGGAACATGTCTGCACTCTTCAAAGCCGACCTGAACTGAAGAAATGCCGGTAAGCTGTATAATGGCATAAATAGTGCTTTTTCAACTTTGGTGCATATCTCGGGCAATTTTGGGAATTTTGGCACCAAATTTTCAACATGGGGTTATTGGGATCCCTTCTCATGAATTCAGTCACTGTCATAGCGTTATTTGGTCCCAAAGGGATGATTAACGAAATGACAGTGCCACTATTCATAAGTCGGCTCTCCAAGCCTATGTTGCAGATTGGTGAAAAAATCAAAAAATGACTGTTTTCTGAGCATGTGTTGTGCAGTTTCCGCATGCCGCTAGTAACCGCAATTTGTAATATTTTCACTCCAGATTTTTCAACACTAGCATTTTCCACCTCCTTATGAACAGTACAGCTGTCATTTACACATCCTGGCCGAAATGTGTTTTGCACCTCCGCGAGAATACCGCAGTTGCTGTGGGAAATCAGTTTTCAGGACAGATTAAGAAAATGACAGTGACACTGTTCATGAGCAAAGGTCTTAAAATGCCTATGTTGAAAATTCGGGACAGAAGTCCATAAATGACTGTGTTACAAGCGTGCGTTGCGCAGTTTCCACGCACCCTTGTAACTTTGCAAATTTGCAATATGTTCACGCCAGATTTTCAACACTGGGATTTTTTCACACCTCCTTATGAACAGTACAGCTGTCATTTTTCACATCCTGGCTGAAATGTGTTTTTGTACTTCCGGTGCAGAGTAGCGCAGTCACTGTGGGAAATCAGTGTTTGGGACAGATTAAGAACAAGCGAGTGAGGAGAAGGGAGTGAGCGAGCTCAATGGAGCTCTGTCGGGACTGCTGCGGATTTCTTTGTGGGCAGAAAAAGGCACCAACACAGGCAGGAGCCCAGTACAAAAGGGCAGCATGCAGTGCAGGGAGAAACAGAACAAACAAGTGAGAGAGGGGGAGTGAGTGAACTCAATGGAGCTCTGTCGGGACTGCTGCAGATTTCTTTGTGGGCAGAAAAAGGCGCCAACGCAGGCAGGAGACCACTACAAAACGGCAGCCTGCAGTGCTGGGAGAAACAGAATGAGTGAGTGAGAGAGGGGGAGTGAGCAAGCTCAACTGAGCTCTGTCAGGACTTTAGAGTTGCCCACCCTCCGCCCAGGGTCCTCTGTGGTCCTATATTACAGCAGGGTCTCTGGGGTGGAGACAAAGCAATGGTTGGATACTTTTAGGATTGCTGTAATAATACAGATTTAGTTCTGTTTATTTCTCTGACTGAGCTAAGTACTGAGCTATACTGTTAGGATTGCTGTAATAATACATATTTATTTGTTCTGTTTATTTCTCTAACTGAGCTGAGTAATACTTGAAGTGCAATAGTATTTCTAACTGGGCTAAGTGAAACTACATGAGAGCCAAGAACAAAAAGTATGGTAGCTGAGGGGTGAAACACGGACAAGGAGGCTTTAGGATTGCTACAGTAATACAGTATCTAATGGGTGAGATTTGAGACTGAATTACCCCAGTCGGCAAGGGGACAGTAGGGGGACTAGTGGGGGCAGGAATTTGAGTAAATAGGGGCCTAACAGTTGTAGTAGGGTACAGAACCTGGGAGTAAGAGCCCGTAACATAAGATGGGGGCCAAAATGGGGCAGGTGCCACATGTCAATAGGGCGGGCATCTTTGGAAGGGTGGAGGGGTGCACAGGGTGTGGGTCCGCCATGATCCTGGACTGGGCTTGGAGGATGGAGGGGTGTATGGTCTGTAGACACCTGGCTAGTTTGAGGGAGGAACTGTGGAGGTTAGGAAGGAGTCTAAGTGGCAGGGCAGATGAGTATGGTAGGCATCCTGGCTGGGGGGAGGGACAGGAGATGGCAAGAGGGACAGAGGAAGAACAACTAGGGACTGAAACTGACCCCAGTGTCAGAGGCACTAGTAGAAAAGAGAGGAGAAGGGAGGGGTCCCTGATGTGAGGGGGCCTGCTGATGGGAGGGAAGAGACCACAAGGAGTACCAGGAAGAGAGCAGATGGCTGTGGGTAGGGAGGGACCAGAGGTGGGACCAGGGGGCATGGAGGGAACAAGTAGGAGGGAGGAAGAGATGTAGGAGGGGCAATGACTAGGAATAGATTTGAGCTTCTGCTATGGGAGAGAGGGAGAGCAGGAACATACTGAAGGGGGGAGTACAAGTGGGGCATGAGAGGGATGGCAACAGGTAGGGGAAGATATAGCGAGGATGAAAGGGTAGAAGGGGGCTAGTAAGGAAGGAGGGGAGTGACTGGAGGAGAGAAGACTAGGGAAGGGGGAATGATGGTAGGGGCATCAGTATCAGGGTCGAAGGGAATGGGGCTCTAAATTGACAACAACAGGGATAGGAGAGGGGTTGGAAATCAGCAGGGGAGGAGGGGAGGTCGACATGGGAAGCCCAGTAGGAAGTAGTCAGGCTGGGAAGGGGTTCAAGGGGGATGGGAGGAATAAGGCAGAGAAAAGGGGTGAGGCGGAAGTAGGGGGTGCAGATACAGAAGTCACAGAGGGTGCAGCTGGCGGGGGTAAGGGGGCGGGAAGAGCAGAATACTGGGCTGGTGGAAGGGGCATTAGAAAGGAAGGGGTAAGGGATGGGGTACTCATCCTGGGGTTCTATACTGAAAGGGGTGAGATGGGGTGGAAGGGAAAGGCACAGCCATATTAGGGTTGAAGCTATCCTGGGTTGACTGCAGGAGGGGTAGGGCAGGCACTGCTCAAGTGTGCAGGAGGGGAGGAAGAAACCTCATTTACTGTTGCATGTGGGTACAAACAATTTGGCTGGGGAGACTGTGGAAGTAGTGAGGGGAGGTTCGAGGAGTTGGGCAGACATTGTGAGGGTGGGGAGTCAGTGGCATTCTCGGAGATACTTCTGGTACCATGTGCAAGCACAGGGAGGAAGGGTAGGATCAAGGAGTTCAGCAGTGGCTGTGGGATTGGTTCCACACCGAAAATTATGGGTTAGTGACTAACTGGGGTAGGGTCTGGGGGAATAGTGACTTGTGAGCGGGGGACAAGCTACATTTGAGCAGGAAGGGGAAGGGAGTATTAAAGGCAGGATTAGAGGGGTATATCTCTACTAAGGTGGATTTAAACTAGTGGTGGGGGTGATAAGACTGAGGTTGGTAGAAAGGTCCACATAAGGGAAGCCTAATGAGCTCACCCCCCCCCAGATATAGGTAAAGGTGGAGGCATAGTAACCCTGGGAGGGGTAGGCAGAGTGGTCTGAGTGTAATACAGAAGGCACCACCACCTGGTAAGAATAAGAGGAGAAAGGTGCAGACTACTGGGAGGAGGAACACAGGCCAAGGAGAACAGCGAGAAGAAGGAGGGATAGGGTGGCAGGTTGGGTTTCTTAGCAAAGAAGCTTGAGAACAAAACTGCAGGGCTTCAGGAGCTCCTTTCAGAGGGAAGGTGGACACTGCTGCAGTGACAAAGACTTGTGCCACAGAATAACATGATTGGAACTTGTCAATCCCGGGATACAGGATATACAGGATGGACCGGGAGGTTGGATGGGGAGTTGCACTCTATGTGAGGAAGGGATCAAATGCATAAGGGACGAGGGAGGAGAGGAGAGGAGAGGAAAGGACAGGAAGCTTTGTGTGCAGCTCCTGGACTCCAAGGGCAGAAACCTGAGGCTAGGAGTGGTGTACAGACCACCAGCCCAATCCGGAGAACTGGATGGGGAGTTCGCAGAGCAGATAAGGAGGGTGTGTAGAAGGGGTAGTGTGGTGATAGTGGAGGATTTTAACCTACCAGGGGTTGACTGGAGCACCCCGGCCACTAGCAGTATCAGGGAGCAGGTGCTCCTTGATGCATTCCAGGACAGCCTTCTGACGCAATTGGTAAGTGGGCCTACAAGGCTCTGGACCTAGTACTGGCAAATGGAGAGGCAGTGAGGGAGGTAAGAGTGGAGGACCCACTGGCAGGTGTGACCACCAAACAGTGTGGCTCATTCTCGTGCTGGGCAGGAAACAGGAGGCACAGGCACTAAGGTGGTGGACTTTATTAGGGTAGATTTTGGGGGGATGGGAGCAATACTGCAAGTGAGACTCCAGGATATAAGGCCGGGGATGGATGCAGAACGAAAGTGGGGAGTCATAAAGACTGGGCTAACAGAGGCCACAGTAGCCTGCTCCAGGTCCAGGAGTAAGAAGAGCAGAGCCAAGAAACCATGCTGGCTGAACAAGAAAGTGCTGCAAGGCGTGAGGGCAAAGAGGGCTGCATACTGGAAGTACAGGAGAACAGGGAAGGGAGAGGATAAGGAGGCTTATGGGAGTTGGTTAAGGGAGGTGACCCGGAGGGTGAAAAAAACTAAGGCCTCCAGGTAATTAAGGTTAGCACAGGGCATAAAGGAGAGGAAAGGACTTTTTAGCTATACGGGAAGAGGAAGTGCAAGGAACATATTGTGAGGATAAAGCGGGAGGGATTGGGTGTAAAGGGAGGAGCAGGCGAAGTGAATGAGTACTTTGCTCCACTTTCACTAAGGAGAGGGATGGTCCACTACCAGCATGGGCTGGGGGGGAGGAAAGAGAGGGAGGAGGTGATGGACAAAGTGATCACATGAAGTAGGGTGCTAGAGGGGCTGAGGACAGTAAGGGTGGACAAGGCACTAGGTCCCGATGGCATCCACCCCAGGGTGCTGAGGGAGATGGTGGAGCTGTTGGCTGAGCTGATGGCAGATCTGTTCAACACCTCCCTGGAAATGGGGTGTGTGCCCCAGGACTGGAGGGTGGCCCATGTGGTGCCCATGCACAAGAGTGGGCCTAGGGAGGAGCCAGGAAATTATCAGCCGGTCAGCCTCAGGTCCATAGTGGGTAAGCTTAAGGAGGCGATACTGAAGGAGAGGCTGGTGGCATTCCTAGAGAGTAATGGCCTCCAAGATGGGCGGCAACACAGAAGAAACCTAATAGATTATTGGATGGGTGACAAGGGAGTTGGACAGCGCCATGATGGTACATGTCCTGTACTTGGACTTCAGTAAGGCCTTTGATACAGTGCCTCATGGGAGACTGGGGAAGCTGATGGCAGAGGGTGGGAAAAAAGCTGACTAAATGGATAGAGAACGGTTACAGAGGAGGGTGCAGAGGGTGGTGGTGGGGGGGCTCTCGGCACCCAGAGCAGTGACAAGCAGGGTGCCACAGGGGTCAGTGCTGGGCCTGGTGCTATTTGGGCTCTTTATCTCCAATATAGCACATGGAGTGGGGAACAGGGTTAGTCTGTTCGCAGATGATACCAAATTGGGGGTGGTGGTGGATGAAGAGGACGGATGGGAAAAATTGCAGGGGGACCTAACCAAACTAGAGACATGGTCAGTGGAGTGGCAGCTAGGATTCAATGCAAAGAAGTGTAAGGTGATGCACTTTGGGGCTAAGAACCAGAAGAGGGACTATTGGTTAAGGGGGCTGAGGTTGTGGAATCACAGAGGAGGAGAATGACCCAGTGCTGTTAGTAAGTGGGAGCATGAACAACTCGGCCCAGTGTAGGAGAGCAGCAACGAAGGCAAACAGGATGCTGGGGTGCAACGCAAGGGGGTTCTCATCCAGACACTGGGATGTGATCCTACCTCTCTTCAGATCAAGGAGTACTGTGTGCAATACTGGAGGCCATACCTGAGGAGAGATATAAAGTTACTGGAGGGGGTGCAAACAAGGGCAACAAAAATGTTAAAGGGGATGGAAGGGAAGGAATATGAAGTTAGGCCGAAGGAGCTGAACATGTACATACTGGAGGAGAGGAGGAATGGGGGGATATGATTGAAGCGTTTAAATACGTGAGGGGGGGTAAATACACCTAGCACTGAGGGGGTGTTTAAAATGAGGAGTGAAAGAGAGACAAGGAGGCACGGACTAAGGTCGAAAGGGAGACGTTTCAAGAGGGAAATAAGGAGGCACTACTTCACTGAGAGGGTGGTGTCTAGTTGGAATGCACTGCCAGAGGGGGTGGTAACATGTAGGACAGTCAATAGCTTTAAGAAGGAGTGGGATAAAGCAAGAGGAAGAATCAGGGGGGCAGGGGCTGGGAGAAGGTGGGCAGGAACTGAGGATGAGGAGGCTGCGCAGCTGCAATCTAGGCTGCTAGCTGCACACCGGCAGACTTAGCTAGACCGATTGGTCTGTTCTGCTGCCAGATTTGTATGTTCATATGTTCGTATGTATGTTTGTATGTAAAATCACAGTGACTCTGTTCATGAGCAGAGGTCCTAAAATGCCTATGTTGAAAATTCGGTGACAAATGTCCATAAAATGACTGTGTTACAAACGTGCATTGTGCAGTTTCCATGCACCCGCGTTACTTCGCAAATTTGTAGTATTTTCACTCCAGATTTTCAACATTGGCATTTTTTCACACCTCCTTATGAACAGTACAGCTGTCATTTTCCATATCCTGCCTGAAATATGCGTTTACACATCTGGCGCAGAATAGAGCGGCTGCTGTGGGAAATCAATGTTTGGGACAGAGTAGGAAAATCATAAAGACAGTGTTCTTGAGCAGAGGTCACAGAATGGCGATGTTGAAAATTTGGTGAAATAATTCCACTAAATGACTGTGTTACGCGCATGTGTTGCACAGTTTCCACGTACGCTCGGACGTTCGAGCATTTTTAATATTTTCACTACAGATTTTAAACATTGGCATTTTTTCCACTCCTCCTTATGAACAGTACAGGTATCATTTTTCACATCCTGGCCAAAATGTGTTTTTGCACTTCCTTCGCAGAATAGCGCGGTTGCTGTGGAAATAAGTGTTTGGGACAGATTAAGAAAATCACAGTGACACTGTTCATGAGCAGAAGTGCTAAAATCCCTATGTTGAAAATTTGGTGACGAAACTCCATAACATGACTGTGTTACAACTGTGCGTTGTGCAGTTTCCACACAACCTCGTAACTTCACAAATTTGTAGTATTTTCACTCCAGATTTTCAACATTGGCATTTTTTCATACCTCCTTATGAACAGT
Source organism: Neoceratodus forsteri (assembly GCA_016271365.2). Classification (NCBI taxonomy): domain Eukaryota; kingdom Metazoa; phylum Chordata; order Ceratodontiformes; family Ceratodontidae; genus Neoceratodus; species Neoceratodus forsteri. Next base: position 78,677,397 of record JADMNL010000034.1, read on the forward strand.
ATAGCTGTCATTTTATCACATCCTGGCCCCTAGACACCTGGCTAGCACCCCCCTCTTAGTACCCCACTGTAGAACCAAACTAGGGCAAAGGTCGTTCCATTATCATGCCCCTCTGGCTTAATAACCTTCCTCTTCCATCTCCCTGGCCCCTAGCCTTGGCCTATTTAAACATGGCATTAAGAGACTTCTCCTGAACTCGGAGTCATGTGGCTGCTAAGATCAATCCTCCCTAATTCGGAATGCATTTGAGAAATAGCATCTCTCATGACCCAAACTAGGCCTGGGTAGGCCTGTCACACTTCACCTCGATGACCAGGTTCCTTTAACAACCCTAGAGATACTAACCAAGCATTGTAAATTCCTGTACGATGTAATCATGTAAAATTGTCTTAATGTGATGTTCAGCTCTGTGTAATATGTTCAAAACTGTCTTAAGTAATGTGTCCATTTTGTATTGACGTGGAGCCTTTGCAAAAGAGTCTTCGACTCAAAGGATTGTAATTCCGAAACTTCAATAAAAAAAAATAATAAAATGTGTTTTTGCGCTTCTGGCACACAATAGCGCGGTCGCTGTGGGAAGTCAGTGTTCGGGACAGATTAAGAAAATCACAGTGACACTGTTCATGAGCAGAAGTGCTAAAATGCCTGTGTTGAAAATTTAGTAACAAAAGTCCATGAAATGGCTGTGTTACAAGCCTACGTTGCGCAGTTTCCACGTACCCTCGTAATTTTGCGCATTTGTAATATTTTCACCCAGATTTTTAACATTGGCATTTTTTCACACCTCCTTATGAACAGTACAGCTGTCATTTTTCATATCCTGCCCGAAAATGCGTTTACACATCTGGTGCAGAAAGCAGGGTAGCTGTGGTAAATTAATGTTCGGGACAGATTAAGAAAATCATAGTGACAGTGTTCATGAGCAGAGATCACAAAATGCCTATGTTGAAAATTTGGTGAAATAATTCCACTAAATGACTGTGTTACGTGCATGCATTGTGCAGTTTCCACGTACGCTCGGAAGTTCAAGCATTTTTAATATTTTCACTACAGATTTTCAACAGAGCCATCTCTTCACACCTCCCTATGAGTGGTGCAGCTGTCATTCTTCACATCCTGCCCGATCTGTGTTTTCATACAACTGATGCAGAATGGCACGGTCACTGTGGGAACTCAAAGTTCGGGACACATTAACAAAATCTCAGTGCCACTGTTCATGAGAAGAGGTCCCAAATGCTTTCATGAGGTGGGGGTCACAAAAAGGCCATGTTGAAAATTTGTAGTGCAAATACCAACACACGCCCGGGGCGTTAAGGTTTCTAACCATAATGTCCCACCCTGTACAGACTGACAGGCATCAGGGTATGCCTTTGGATTGCCGACTGTAATGCTCATGCCATTCCACTCCCACCCCACCCCCACCCTGCAGTCAGTGACAGGTATCGAGGCATGCCTTGGATTCTTCAGCCCCAGAGTTCACTCCATTCTCCTATATTGCACCCATTTCAGCATATGTCCTTATGGAGTGGGGTGACTGTAAAGCCGAACACCCCAAGGCACACCTCAACACTTGTCAGTGTCTGCAGGATAGGGTGAGGTGAAATGGCATGAACGTTATGGGCGACGACCCAAACGCATACCTCACTGCCTGTCCATCTCTGCAGGGTGGAGGTGGGGTTGGCGGAAGTTCAGTACTTCACTGCTATTCCTATTCTGCATCTAACTTCTGCATTCCCTATGCTAATACCAGCAAGCAAACATTCGGCATTGACAAATGCTTGTTAGATTTACTTCCTTTCACCAACAATAATGGTAACAACAGTTTTGTACTTCACACAAAAAGGTTATGGAAGTTCTGATAAGGCTCGGGTAACTATCATAACTTTTTATGGCTTATCAGAACCTTTTAGAACCTCAGAATCTTTGGTGATTCTCCCTTCCCAATCTGAGTCCCACAACTGCCACTTACTGTGTGACTGGTGAAGTCACGGAGTTTGCTGCCCTGAGTCTCTCTCTCTCTTTCTCTCTCTCTGTAGTCTATCTCTGGGCTCAGTGAATCTCCCTGTGTGCTGAACGTGGCAGCGACGTTCTCTCCTCTCCCTCTCCTGGACTGTAAGTGCTTTGTTAATAGTTTGTATGAAAAACACTGCATAAAACCAAATTCCTTCCTTCCTGTTACCTGTGAAGTACTTTAACACTACAAGATTTCCATTTTTCATCAACAAACAGAATCTTAGGCATAGAGTAAACTGGGCAACTTGCAGCAAAACTGCCAACTGGAAACACTACTCAGCAGGCAAAAGTTGTCAACTTGTGGCTTTTTTAATCAGCAGGTTAAGGAAAGTGCGTACAAATGACTCAGTGTTTCGCTCCCCACGTACAAGCTTTCATTCACATATCTGGTCCTGTGTAGTACGAGTATGGTCTACAAGGCCATTGGTCCACACTATGGACCAATAGGTGTAAAGATCATACTGTCGTTATCAATAATTCAGCGTGGCAGGCGGTATGTGGGTGGTGCTGCCACCGCCGATGGCGGGGGTGCTGGGTGGCGGGGACCTCTGTGAGTGAATGGGAGGGTAGCACTTGACCACCAGGTAAATTCTTTATTCCCACAACAGCCCACAATCGGGCGTACAGGTGGGGGGTTCCGCTAGACCACCAGGTAAATCCTTACTAATTACAACAGCCTATGATCGGGCATATGGTGGGGGGGGGACCACTAGACTACCAGGTATTACTGTAATATATGCAGATGCCCACAATCGGGCATACAGGAGTGGGGGGGGGCTGCAATAGCCCACCAGGATGTCGACCCCGATTGCAGCAGCTTAGCAGGGCACCAGGTGCAATTCGCCGGGACCCAGCGCATCGCATGCAAATGGGGCCATAATGACATGCAAATTGCCCCATTTGTGCCTTGCATATATTATGGCCTCATTTGCATGCCCCAGCTGAATATTGCGGGTGATGCGCCTAGTGCAGCTGCACTTGAACTGGCGTATCCCCGTGCTCCCTCTCTGTGTCTTGCACTGGCGCAGTGCCACTGTGCCATGCGCAGTGGGTGCGCCCTCTGTGCCATATTCAATGGTGCTGAGCCATGGCGCATCACTGTTGAATATCGCCTGGTCCTGGCCCCAGCACAGCCCAATTGCACTGCGCCCAGGCTTGCACCACTGCCCGGCGCAGTCTGAATATCCAGCCCAGGAAAAAGAAAAAGTACCTCAGATATAGAAGATAATGTTTGACTGCTTTTAAAAATGAATATTAGTTTTAAGCAGTACATTAGCTCTTTAAAAAAAATCACATTGTAAAGCCAGTCTAGTGGGTGGAGGGCTGACGCACTGCTTGCCTTACCACCGGCCACACTGGCAACCTGGCTTCAGGAATGGAACTAAGTTGCTCAGTGGCCGGCCCTGTGAGGGAGGGAGGGAGGGAGGATTGAGCATCGCGAGAACAGCTCTCCTCCCTTGGTATCCTGTGTCAGTCCGCTTGACTGCCACCTGGAGGAGGCCCTGTGGCGGTGATGGAGGGACCAGCCAGACGTGGGTGGGATGTTGGCAGCCACAGCACGTATGTGCACCACTGCGCACAGACATGCACACATGTCATTGCGCACTGATGTCCTGGGAAGAAAACAAGCAGAAGGAAAATGCCCCCAACCGCTCAGTAGTCCCCAGCAGGCACCGCACAGCCCTAAGTGGCAGACCACCCTAAGTGGCAGACCACCTGATAAAATATGCCTCGGACCACTCAGTACCCCCCAGCAGGCACTGCACAGCCCTATGTGGCAGGCCACCCACCAAAACATGCCCCAAACCACTCAGCACCCCCCAGCAGGCACTGCACAGCCCTAAGTGGCAGGCCACCTGCCAAAACATACCCCGGACTGCTCAGCACCCCCCAACAGGCACCGCACAGCCCTAAGTGGCAGACCACCCACTAAAACATGCCCCAAACCACTCAGCACCCCCCAGCAGGCACTGCACAGCCCTAAGTGGAAGGCCACCCCCCAAAATATGCCCCAGACCACTCAGCATCCCCTAGCAGGCACCACACAGCCCTAAGTGGCAGGCCACCTGCCAAAACATACCCCGGACTGCTCAGCACCCCCCAACAGGCACCGCACAGCCCTAAGTGGCAGACCACTCACCAAAAGATGGTTCTGTGTTGGCAGTGGATAACTGGTAAGCCCACAGAGGGTGGGTCATTGACAGGGCTGGGGCTGCCACAAGAACTGGGGATAGAAGGAGTACAGTGTTGCTGAAGAAAAAACATTGTTGGTATAAGACACATATGTAAGCTGGCCTGCTGACACAGTGGTAGTGCTACTGCTCACAATAATGGTGACCCAGGTTCAGGAATGAGTCTGAGACATTGGTGGGCCCGCTGGGGAGGAGGATAGAGTGTCCAATAGGCGCTCTCTAGTAGGAAGGGTGGGGAAGGCACTGGTACATGAGGAATCCCTTGCAGTTGCCAGTGGTATGACAACCAGGACTGACTACGTTTGGGAGGTGTGTCAGATGTTTGGCGTGCCCACCCCAATGCTATTGCAGGACATGCCTCCCTGGGAGAAAAAAGAAGAATGTAAGGCTCCAACCACTGCACGATGACGTCCGCCCCCACGTCTCGAACCCCATGCCACCAACCAGGTTCCTGCTCCCATTCTACCATTCAGTCTCCATCGGGGGAAGAGGGCCCCCCCAGTGGCCACACCCCTGGGGAGGGTAAGCTGGAGGTGTTTGGGAGTTGGGTTAAGTCCCAGGGTGTGTGGTGGGGCCAAGGGTGTGTGTAGTTTGGACTGATGGGGGCTGGTCAGACAAGGAGAGACAGAGCATACTAAATAAAAAAAGGCACATATGGGCCCCCCACTTATGTGTCCTGGCCAGTGAGCCCCTGGCAACAGCCTTGTGCAGCTCACCCCTAATAAGCAGATTCCTGCTGAGGTGCAAGGCATTACTATCACTGTGTATGGATGACCTGTTAGTGACACTGTGAAATCCCACTATCCTCAGGCCTGTCTTGGCTGCCCCAGGATCTACAGTAATTTGTGCTTCTCTCGCATTTCAAGATTAACTGTAGCAAGACATAAATTCCATACGCCTGAATAAGCAGTGCACCCAAGAATCTTTCTCCACACATACAGTCTTAAGTGGGCACTGGAGGGCATCAACCCTTTGAGCACTGCAAGCTCTTTTAACACTTCCTGAATTTGCTCCCCAAACCTCAACCCTCTGCTGATGGAGTTGTGCTCAGAATGTGACAGGTGTAGGAAGGTAAACCTTTCTTTGGTAGGATAGATGGAAACGGTCAAGATGGAAACTTCGCCCAATCCTCTATATTGTTGCCAATCTGCCATTGAAAATTTCTGCAGCCTGGTTCAGTAATTTAATTAATTGAAAATTGGTAACCAGGAAAGGCACACTGAGCCAAGGCTCCTTTCCAGGTGTGACCCGGGGAAAAGGGAAATGGGTTATGATAAATCATACACAGCAGTAAAGAAGCATTCCAAAAATAAAGTGCGAACAGTGAACAATTCAGCTTGGTAAGTTAGTCGGATCCCTTTATTGGTATAAGAAGGGAAACCCTCAATGCTTAATAGGCTTAAATTGAGAGCATACCAGAGAAAACAGGGTGGAGACCACTATGGATTCAAATAGTTCCTTCTAATAAGTAATGAGTCCCATCTCTGGGTTCACATACACATTGGGGCTGCCAGGAGTCACCTGCTCTAGCGCCAACCCTTACGGATCCTCTCCCAGAGAAAGTACACAATAACCCATGCATAATGAACTCCCACAAGGCTGCTTTACATCTGAGAAACTGACTAGGAGAAGACCCGACCACTGGCCAAGTTGCCCCTTGGTGCAAACATATACTCTAAATCAGTGGCTGCCCTTGAATTAGCCAATCTGAGCAGAAAAGGGCTCAGTGCTGGAGGAGGACCTGGTTGACCCTGATTCATCTGTTCTCAACTCATTTGAATGCCTAGAGGAGTACTATGCTCTAACCCGCAGGAATTTCTGGAGGTACCAGCTTTCTAGTGCCTTCAGACTGTACCCATCAAGAGGGTACATACTGCCACCATCTGAAGGAGGCCAACTCCTCAAAGTATGAGGCTGCACCCCTGAAAGGGGCATCAGGAGGCATATATGTGGCCATTGGGGGGGATATACCTTATGCAGCTCAGCAAGGTACTGATGGATTGGGAGGAGGACATGCAGGTGTCACTCACTTTGGGAATTATGTCACAGGGAACACACGGCATATACAGATGACAGGAGTCAACTAATATAGATGGAAATTCTGCATCGCTTCTGCAGGATGCCAAGGTGCTTCATGACCTAGATGTCCTAGATAATGCAGGTACCAGTGCTGCATGACTGACACCAGTTCTCTCCTACACATACTCTGATCCTGTCCAGCCCTACTCTCCTTTGGAGAGGCATTCAACCCCCCCCTGCCAGGCTATAGTGAGGACCTCTTTGCTCCTTTCCTGGCAACATTTCCTTCCTGAAGGTATGTTCCCATCTGACGGTTTCAAACTATCTACACGTCAGCTGGGTGCTTGCAGCAAGCCTGGAGGGCAAGCGTCCAATTCTTTGCCAATAGGATCTCCCCAGAGTCCCCACTCTCAGAGCAGAAGATAGCCCTGAGAGGCACTGTGCATATGCAAGATAGGAGCCACTTTGCCAGAGAGAGAAGATGGACCTCTATTACAAGACCTGGGTAACCTACCTATCTATCCTCTGACATTTGTAAACACTTCTGAGCTTATAGAGATGTATACCTTTCTGCATCTCTCCCTGAAGCTGCTGTGTCTGGATTGGTTCTTTTTGTTGTAGCTCTTGGTGTATCACTACGGTTGAACACATATGCCGCCCCCCCAACCCTGCTGTTTATTGTAGGGTCTCGAGGATTTCTAACAGCTGCAGTCCTGTATAGTTCTGTTGAACTGTTATGGCAATGCATTTCATGGATTCAGTGTGTTTGACTGTGTTTACTTGTGCAAAATCAAGTTTAACCACAAACAAAAAGGAACATATGCCACCAAGAATGTGCCCCTGACGAACTATGTCAATCTGATTCAGTCTGCCTTGGAAGGAGGGTCTGGATCGGAGCTGGGACATATGTGAGGGAACTGACAACCCGTCAGTGGCCCAGCTCTGAGACGAATCTGGAGCAGCTAGGATCTCCAAATATTTATTTCTACAAATGATCCGAGCCAGTCCTTACTCCTGACCTGAATACCAGTCTGTTCTCCAGTTGCTTGTAATTTGAGAACAGGACAGAAGGTGGCGACATACTTCTTTGGTTCATGAACCCTGAATAAGTAAATCACTTTGGTTTAGGCTGATGGGGAACACATCCAGTGACTGCCTTGGCCTCTGTTAACTGTACTATAATGTACAGTTAGCATGTTTTTAGTTTTATCTGAAAAAGTTGATTTCAACATATGTTGAGATCAACTTTTTTAGAACGTGTAGAACTTTCCACAGCTGCTGCACTCAGAGCCGTGCACTCCCTATGCTGTAGCTAACGAGAGCCCGAGCTCAGCTGCAGTATCAGCTGTTTCTGTCAGAGCCACATGGAACTGTGGTTTCAGTTTAAAAACTATTCCGTGAAAATGGTTAAAAAAATACTAACTGCAATATTATAAAATAATAAACACCAAACTGTGTAAGAACTCCCTGGATGACACACTTGGCTGGTGTTGTGACATCACTGAGACGCTTGAGTTTTGCTCCTGTGGTAAAGGATATCACTACACCAATGAAGTGCGTGAGCCAGCTTATTCTTAAAGGGACACTGTCAACCTTTTTTGCATCATATTATTTCTAGTTAAAACCCCACATTTTATGATGGCTTACCTTCTCTAAAATTCATTGATGTTGCTGGTTGTTGATCTGCCTCCTTGTTTAGTAGAAGTGAAATGCAAGCTAATGTATAATAATAACCAGGGAATGTTTTTTCCCATAGGGGAAACCTGGTTATAATTCACCGTTATAACCAGCTGGTTATAACAGCGAACATGCATCAGATTTGCCTCGCTCCATGCATGCACTAGCTGCAGTCTTTCCTTCATTGCCCGGGACACTTCACCAGCTCTCGTACTGGGCCTTTCTCCTTCCCAGTGCTGCTGTGTGACTTGGCACTGAGTGCCGCTCTCATTCTCTGGTAACATGAAGTTTGTTTCCAGCTACCCCTTGCCCCTCTGCTACTCCTGATCAAACAAACAAAAAGAAAGACGTAAACATTTAAACAAGTGCTTCAGCCCAGCTGTGGACCACACTTCAACCCAGCCGCATCTGCACAGAGATTTTATACAATTGCTGTGGCAAAAAATACTCCCAGCAATTATATAAAACAAAATATCAGGGTAGTGTGTAAAATTAATTCTACACACCATCAGTGTTGGATGCCTGTACAAACCCCCCGAGCTTCGCTCTCGGAGTTTATGTAGTATCCAACACCTTGGGTGTGTTATGTATAAAATTCTGTTATACACGCTACCCCATGATTTATTCAATATATAATAATCAACCTTGTTTTGTCTTAAATCCCTGATCTACTCCCATTATATACTGCCTAGAAGCAACCCCACACAGCACAGTCACTCATGATGCAGTAGTCTCCTCCACTCCTACTGCATCGTGAGTGGCTAGACTGTGCTAGGGATGTTCCTAAGTCCAAGAAAGATGCGGTGGGAGTTTATCAAGGAATGGAAATGAACGTGTTTTCTTGTGGTAACACCAGTATGGTGGACAGTCTGTTTCTCATTTTTTAAAAGAAAAAAAAAGAAAGCTGGGGGTGTTTGGGAGATGGATCAGTCCTGGGGCGTGTGGCGGTGCTGAGCATGATTGGACCAATGGGGGTCAGCGGACGAGGAGCAAAAAAAAAAAATCAAACTACCTGCTCCCTCAGCAGTCTGTACGGAACTTGAACAATCATAACATGTGTTTTTTTAAAACTAGGGACACTTTGAGCCCTAAGGGGCTGACAGTGTTCATTTAACACTTTGGGTTAATCTTTATCTTCTTAAAATGCAGTGTATTTCCTGCATATTTACAGGTGTACTGTGGAGCACTTGAGTATCTCTTTACGAAGTCTTAAGGTAAGAGAACCGCAAACTGAAGGCGACTTCTTCTAGTACCTTAACGATGCAGGAGGAGACGGTCCTACAGCTAAACATATTACACATCATCTAATTGATAATATATTTATTGTTAAAAATTACATTTAAAAAAACTGCTCCCCCTTCTGAAATTGGAACATTGCCTCACTCAAATCTTGCATATAAAGCAGCAGAGCAACAAAAATGTTTTTCTAAAAAAAAATCTAGTTTCAGCTACAAGTAATACAAATATTAACGTAGCTGCCAAATCGAATGTTCTAGGTACTTTGTGTGCTGCACACCTTGAGATTTTTATTCTCTGGATCCTGGCCTTGCCAGGTCTACAACGCTATTTCTAAGCTAATTGTAGTGGCCATCTTTTTCTTGAGAAAAACTAGATTAAAACATTTATAGAATACTCAATTTGGGGTGGAACTAGAAAGTTTTCCCACCAAATAAAATAGGAAGATGCCTGGAATTTTTATTGTTAAAAAAGAAAGGTAAAATTGTTTTGCCCAATTTCTTTGCACTGCTGCTGTACAGCTTCTTTATGGTTAAAAGATGTTTTCCGAGCAAGTGACTCACCAGCACTGATTAGCTGTGTCAGAGCTGACAGTTTAAAATGGCCAAACATAGGGCATGTAAAGTGTTACTGGAGACTTTTTGCCTGGGTACAGCATTTCCTTTCTTTCTCCTTTCTTTGGCAGTAGAACAGGAGTGTAGCCAGAAATTTCAGTTTTGTAAACTCACTATCCAAGTGCTGCCCCCGTGATCTTGTTATGTGTGGCATGTATTGTAAAACTATTTTCACACAAGTAATTTTAGCAGAAACCCAAATTCACTTATGACTGCATAAATCTAATTTAGCGCTGTCATTAGTGTCACATTCACAGTAATGGAAAAGTGCTAAGATCACAATTTAACGCAAACTTATTTTAGTGCTAATTAGTGCTTCAGTGAAATAGTGACAATTATTTGACAGTGAAAATTTCACGTTTACAGTATTGCTGAGCATGGATTTTAAATAAATGTGATTGTTGTCAGACGATAGCGTCTCTAAGTTTGAAACAGGTTGTTTCCTTGTAGCCATGCCCTCGTTGCAGAACTTAAAAAATGGACATAAAACTACTGTATGGCCAAAATTAAACACTGCACTGATATCATCTGTCCCACTCTAAATTTAAATGATAATGGTTAGAAGAAAAGTCATATAGTTTGGGACAGGTAACTGGAAATCTGAACACAGCTGTGTACAGCGAGTAGGTCTGCCTACACCCTCACACTAGAAGCCTCCTAAAGACCAGAAGTGCCTGGGGACTAGGTTTGCTGACTGACCTCTTGTGGTTTGTGGACGTTACAGTTCCCTCCCAACCCCCACCACCACAGCATTTCACTTTGAACAGCCCCGACAGCTCATGATACACCTCATTGTACAGGAACCGGAACCAAATGCTGGGGTTAGGGCTGCTTGCTCTGTGTCTTTCACTTTCCCACTCTCTCTCTCTTCTTTTTTTTCCTACTGCCAGGGATGTATGGTAGAGTCCTGATAGCATGCCGTGGTTTGAGTGGGACAGAGCTGAGGTCTTGTGCAGCCTGACTGTTATGTTTACCACTGTGATTACTTATTACTGGTCCTTAGTCATTAGGCAGCTGAAGCCATTTCAAAAAACTGTGGCTCAGGCTAGTGCAAGATTTTATTTCTTTTAACAGATGGGATCTTATCATGCTAACCCCAAACGGTGACTTTCTAAACTGTACTCTGTAACTGCACATCCCAGGCTTTCTCTTGTACTTTGAAGTTTTCCATGCTAGTATGGTTTCAGTTAGGTGTAGCACCTTGTTTGCGAGAGGGCCATAGGGGGACATGAAACAGGAGCAGCAAAGGTTAATACTTTACAAAGTTACACTATAAATAAAGCCAACTATAAACTGGCCACCGTTACTCAGGCATTGTATTTTAGAGTGTATGGAAAAACTAGCCACTGTGGGGGAAAAATACAGTTTTTTCAATGTGCTTTTGTTCTCCTGCTCGACTGTGAATGCCTCCTGGTTTGAATTTTGAGCAATTGAAGTGCTGAAATTAGCCATTGAGATCTATACTGCAGCGGGTCTGTAACTGTCTGAATGGAATGTGTGCTTTGAATGAAGGTCCAAGCAGCAGATCACCTTTCCTTTCCAAGAATTTTGACAGGTGGTGACATTCTATCCTGCAATCCCATCATTATGACACAGTTGAGCAAGGTTCACAGCACACTGATGTCATAACGATGGGATTATCAGGTTATAAACTGATTGAAAACGTGTCAATAGACATTGCCCATACATTATATAGAGGATAATGGATGGCCTTCGAACAATAACCATGCTGTAATCACTTTGAGAGGTTTCCATAACAACATGGTAAACCTCAGGAGTGCATTTCGAGAGGTTACCGTTGTCTCAGAAACCATGCTAATGGGGCTTTCATTCCGTCACTTACTGTTGCTCCCGAAGTATGCAGGGAGGTGGGGGGTGGGGTGACAGAACAACATTTCTGCCCCAAACAGACATGTTGCCTCCCCCCCCCACAGTGCTGTAGGAGTAAGATCTACAGTACCTGAGCAGTTTGCTCAACTTGCCGGCAGGTCCTTTTTATCTTTTTAAGTCATGTCTCTGCTCTCTGAAGGGGCCAGCACTCACCACATGGCCCTTCACTGCAGCCTCATTTGACATGCGCACATGCGAGATCGGCTCCTGTTATAACCCCATCACTATGACATACCTAAGAGGGGATAACAACAATCTGACGTCATAGCTGATGGGATTATAAGAAAAGAATATTGTTGCTTTTAAGCAGCAGTAAGGCTGTCCCATACATTATATGTAAACTCCTTACTTATGGCAAGTATGGGGTACAGTACACTGAGGGGATTATATAGAGAATAATGCATGGGCAACAGTGTATAATGAGTTTTAATAAACCACGAGACCAGAGGCCAAGTGCTTTATTTAAGTATGACACACTGAGGGTGTGTTAAAATAAATGAGTTTGACTGTTGTTCATATTCATTTTATATTATTACTGGTTTTGTCTTTCCTCATGCAGTGAGGCATGAATAGATTATTGTGCGCCTCAAAACAGCTGTGCAAGGTAATCTCCATTACACATGTATATGTGTAATGGGGGTGTGTGTAACTGAGATATACACATGTTGGTTTTAGGTTGTAATCATGCCTAATCAGTAATGATATATAGAATAATGTACTGGTAACCATCACAACAAGCCTGTGTTTCCATCAAGGGGTTGTGATGACATCATTGGTGCCTCAAGAGTGATGCTAGATGTCATTACAATCCCAAAGATGGAAACAAGGGCTGAGTGGATGTGGTTGACCATACATTATTTCATAGAGTATATGGCCCCCCCATACACTGTCCTTGGTTACTCACCCTGTGGCCCAACAAATAATTGCACTGCATGAACACATATTGTTCCCGCAGGTGTCCCAACGTTTCAGTTTCAGACAGCTGTTTATGCCACGCATGCCTCTGTGGCATAGCCACTGTGGTACAATGAGATGTTATTGCACCATACTTGCTGCGCCACTACAGTGGTACAACAGGGGTTTCTGTGTGGGCAGATTTCCATACACAACCCCTGACCGTATACATATACCCTATATAAAAAGAAAAAGAACCTCAGCGCAAAGGCATTGAGGTGAGGGTTACCAAAAAAGAGCATTGGCAACAAAGCCGGGTTTCCAAGAAATACAAAATCACAATACCCCCGTCATGCAAAGCATCCTGGGATATATATGCAAATCACCATGAAAACTTAGGCTGGTTCTGCACCAGTGTACATTTTTGTGGTGATTTGCATATATATATAATAGGGATACATGATGGGCAGGAGTAATGAAATATTTTCACTCCTGTAGAGTGAGCCTGGATATTTCGCAAGTGCCGAAGGCACAAGTGAAATATACAGTGCTCACGATGCAGGAGTGAAAATATTTTCCATATTCCACAATGTGCATATCATGTGTCCTATTTATACCATGGGGTGAGATCAATTCCAGTGAGAAAACTATGTTTGGTGTTGTGAGGTTCCTGTTGCTTTAAATGATGTTGGTAGTGTGTGTTTTATGAATGGGTGTTTGTAGTGATCTGTGATTGGTTGATGTGTGTGTGTGTTGATTAGGTGTGGTGTGCTGTGCTTATTGATTGGCTATGTGGGGGGACGTTCTTACGTTTGGTGCTGGGAGAGATTGTGATTAGATCTATTTGCTGGTATGTGTCTTTATGTCTGGATGTGAGTATAATGTTTATTTACCGGTTTTGCGATGTAGGTTCATAAAATTTTGTTCAGATTTCACATTTGTTGTGCTGCTCGCTGCCTTATTATTGCAAGAGCGCTTGTTACAGCCGTTTTCATATTGAGAGAGAGTTCGTTTATTTTTCACTTCTGGAGCAAGTCTGTTAAAGTAAAGACATTCCTAAATGATCAGTTTAAAGCATTGAAAATGTATTGTAATGCGATATGTGTGGTTCTACTGTTGGAGATGTAAATGATATGACTGTTGAGAGCCGTCATGTGCTTAAATGTGAGTTGGAATCCTATGAGTTTTGAAATGCCGCACGAGACATCTGCAGTTCGCTATAGTGAAAAGCAGTGCTGCAGGTGACTGTAATGATGTATGTTAGCACTATTGTTTGTTAGATTATAGGGGCTGTTTGAGAAGTAGGTAAATTAGAGGGTTGTTTGTTAGTTCTTTCACATGTAGGGTGACGCCAGCAGAGTAGGTATAAACAGTATTTATTTTAACTCTGCTGACGCTATGAGTATTTATTTCACTGCAGTGAAAATAACAAGATTTATCTCACTGGAATTGATCTCACCCCATGGTGTGTATATATATATCTCCTGGATGCTTTGCATTATGGGGATATGTGATTTTGTATACCATATATAAAGCCTTAATTTAAATTGGGGCAGTGATGGGACACCCTTTCTGTTTTAGGGAGAGTGCCCCAGCTGAGGGACTACAGTACCAGAATGCTCCTTTCATAGGGATCACTTGGACCTTGAGATAATTAGAATAACTCTGCCCATGGGATCTCAGCTGGCAGACACTAAATGTTCAGGTCATCAATTTGTAAAGGTAACTGTGGGTTAACAGCATGAGCACAGTGGTTAATTAAGTAGCTTCATGTAGCCAAGGATCACACAGTGAGGAAATGGCTTACATGGATTTGAACTTAGGTCTCCTAGTTCCCAGTCCTGAGCCCATAACACAAGACCATGCTAGCTCCAGTGCCTGTTCCCCCCCCCCACATGTCTTGTTTCTTTGTCCTTAGGTTCATGTTTTGTGGCCAGTTTTTGTGGTTTTTCAGAAATAGCTGCGTACTAACCATTTAAATGTAATGAGCTATATTTAAGGAATAATGCCCAACATGTCATCCATTGTACAGACTACAGAGATGCCTGTTTGTGTTGTAAGGCCCAAGGCAAAGCTGAATGCCATCAACCGCCAGAGAAGTCTGTATACAGAACTCTGCACAAACCATGCAACTTTGAAGGGTGTTATTTTCCTTAAAAATCAAGTTACATACTCATTGTGTCTGACCCTGATCAAGTCACTTAACCTCGCAGTGATCCAGTCTGCCAGGCAAAAGCAGAACCCCACTGAAAATGATACAGTGTACTGCCACTCAGCTAGGCTATCCAGGGTACATACATTGTTAGAAAAAGGTTCCTGCTATCCTTGTGCAAAACACACAGCCTGCATAAGATCTGAGTTCACCAATTACTCTCTCAAATAGACTTGTGTTTCACAAAGGCTTTTAAACACTGTTTTATCATCCATATTAGAATGACAGGCTAGTCAATAATGCAGTTGTGTCTCCATAAACGTCTAGGTGTAGACAACACACTACTTCACTTGAGGAGTGTAAACACAGCTCATGGTATCCTCTTTGGATTGCTCCACCATCTAAAAGATTTATCCTAATGTCTTTCTGGTTAAAAGCCTTTTTATTGATTTCTATTCCACTGGTACCTTGCTATGGTGGACAAATATACCATATGATTTATGTTCTCTGGATGGCTCCCAATGAAAGAGTAATTTATTTTTATATTGATAACTGGAACCCTGGAGCATAAAACCTTAACTTCTGATGCTCCAAATTCCTTAAATGATTTTCTGAAGGACCAGAAGATAAACTGACAGCTACAACTGACAGACAAGAACCTTATTGGAGCACTTAGATGCCCTATCGTATAGGACAAAACTTGTTTCTTTACTGCCGCTAGAAAACATAATGATTGTGCTCTTGATCTTAGTTCCATAAAATCATATACAGTCTATCATTTAAAAATGTCTGAACAAACACTTACTTATGAATTTTCTGTGTACGTGTCTTTAATTTTTAAACACTTATCAACTGCACATCGTTGTCCAGTTGTAATGCCTATTAATTGGCTGTGTCGCACCTTTAAAAGGACTTATTTCCCATTGTGTTTACCTAGCAAACAAAAAGAAATAAAATAAAATAAATGTGCATGAAATCTTAATAACAAGAACATTTAAAAAAAATGTTACTGAGCCAGAGCGATTGCATGGCTGGTGTTCATTCATGAGTCTTGGAGATCTTAGGAAGGGAACGTTTCAGGAACCAGAAACCAGCCACAAGAGAACGATTCACCTGTCTCAGATTTTGTACAGGTGTTTAAACCAGTGCCAGTGGTTTTGAGTTCACTGACTTTGAGATGTGCTCTTTTTGTTTTCTAGATTCCACCTACGATGCAGTCAGACGATCAGGCTGGGGCAATAACTTAAGCTCCACAGTCACCAAAAGTAAGTGTGTCACCCTTTCAGAAGGCTCCCCATCAGCAGAACAGTTTTTTTCCCAGCAGCTGCATGATGATGATGATGATGATGGTGCTTCTGTATCGCATTTACAGGTAACAAAATTATTACTGGGAGTATGGAAACCCCAGACTTCCGCATTCCATGTCATGGTGCTCAGAACTGGGTGGCAGAACTCCAGTGACGCTGAGTTGATAGGGATTGTATATGCAAATTATAGATCATGGGGCAGTCCCAGCCAATCAGAGTGCTCCTTTCCTCTCAGTGCATGGGACACTCTTCTGTGAAGCGTGTCTCATACGCAGCTGCCCTGAAATGGGCAAGTTTAGGAAAGTTTTTAAATACATTTGTATATTATTGATTGATAATAATACTGTATATTAATACTGCCGCTGAGACTACCATTGCAGTTGTAAGAGTAGTCTCACATCCTTAGGGTATCAGAACTGCTCTCCTTGGCTACGCAGTGCTTGTTATACCCTATGAGTGCATGTGGAGGCCACTCTTATAATCATACGTGTGATCTCAGCAGTGGTATTAACATGCAGCATAAGACTGTAGCTTTGGCAAGTGTTGCACTATAATTGCCTGCACAGCAGAGAACATGTTATACTGTACCGGAATGCAGGTGCCAGGAAAGCTCAACACTCTTTGTGTCTTCTTGTACTAGTGAGCCATTCTGGTACCTTAAGGACACAGAGGTGACACTCTAAAAGAGTGGAGGGGTAGAGGTGGGAAAATTGCTTGATGGAACTAGATGTTGGAATGAGAGCTGAGCCTCTGATAGTGGGAGGTGACACTAGATCGCAGAATATTCGCCAGCATTTGATTCTAATTCGAGTGTCTGTCCTGCCAATAGCTTCTGCCACAACACTGCATCCTCCCATTGCAATACTGCCACTGGTACCTGCAGGGGAGTCAGGAGAAGCAGGTGGGGTTGAATGACCCAACACACAGGACCCACGATGCAGCATGCAGGGCCCACAACTCAGAACCTCTTCTCAATGTTTACTGTTTTCATGCAGACTTTTTTTGGTCTAATTCTATTCTCTCATGTCCTACCCAGCTGGTGCTTGACTCAGTTCAGTTCTGTGGGTCCCCCTCCATGGCACTGCAGTAGTGTGTTGCATGTCTGCGCAGGCTCCCCAGGTTCTGACATTGGCACAGGTCCCTGGGGTATGTAGCCTTGTTGGACACACTCCCCAGCCGAGGGGGGGCATCCCATTATCCACATCTACAGTGACTCTGTGGCATGTCAAAAAGGCAGAATCTGCTGTCTCTTCACTGGATGCTGTGGGCTGCCATGTTGGTGGGACACCATGAGGGAGGTGGGAGGAGGAAATAGTAACGAAGGAGAAAACCAAGGCACCCCCCACCCACCCTCCACACATGTGTACACACACACGCACACTCACAGACACACATTCACACATAGGCATACACCCAGCACACACAGTCATGCACACACACACACTCACTCATATACACAGGCACAGACATACACGCATACACACAGACACACGCACATACACTCACACAGACACACACTCATACAGACACAGACATACACTCACACACACACAAACACACACACAGACATACACTCACACACACATACACATATACACACACACACAGACACACATAACTCACACACACACACACACACACACACACACACACACACAGAGACATACACTCACACACACACACACACACACACGCTCACACACAGACTACAGCCTCAGCTGCTGTTAATCTTGGGCTGCACACTGCAAAGCACGATCATGGTTGTTGAGGCCCAGAAATCACCTCCCGAAGTCTGAAGAGAACAGATCATAGGGGAGGGGGGAGGTAAAGAGCTAAATAAAACATAAAATATAACACACAAATCTCCTAAGACAGGAACTAAATCAAGGAACCTATGTCCCGGAGACGTGGGGCTTAACTTGGGTAAGAACCTACAGGATCTCAAATCTCCCTCCCCTTACAAAATTGTGTATGAGTTCCACTTCCTAGAGATGACAGTTCCCCCTCCCACAGTTCTAGAGAGGAGATTTCCACTCCTAAGCATTTTCAGTTTTACCACTGCAAAGACTGAGGCTCTACCGACCAACTAAAGGAGAACCACAACTTCTCATCTGCTGCTGGCCTCTCTTTTTTCTTCTTTGGTAAAAGGGTAAGGCCCACTGGGCCCAAGGCCTGTTTTCAGGAGCAAACCAAGAGCACTGCAGAGGTTACGTGATTTGTTCAGGGTCACACAGTATGCAAGTGGAGCTTGTGGGAATCAAACCATGTCTGCTGGATGTACCAAGCCCATTCACAGCTTGTTACTCTAACCACCAGGAGCACTCATTCCTTGAAGTGGAAGTGCTGTGTGCTGCTTCACGTCAGCTGGATCCTTTCACTTGTCTGAGTGAGATTTTGGAGTACTTGCTGTCCCTATCAGACTTGTTTGAAGTGCTCCTTCCTTTAATGTGCACGTCTGCCATTTCTGCCTTGTGTGTGCCTGTTGATGGCCATATGGTGGCACAGCCGGAGGTGTTCCGTTAATTTCTGAGAAACTTTCTGCACCTGAAGCCTCCTATGCGCAATCCAGTCCCACCCTAGGAGCTGAATTTTGTTTTGGAGAAGCTTGCTTTGGCTCCTTTTGAGCCAACCGTGACATGCGAGCTACACTTGGTCGTGGACAGTGTTTTTAGTTCTAACCCCAGTAATACTCGGGTATTCATAAATTTCTGCAGTAAGCCCTTTAGCTAGAAATGCCCGGAGAGAATAGAACACATGCAAATGATGGAGCTGTTTGCACATAACTTTTCAAATACTGCCCCATACTAACTGCCAATGTTCTAAAACTCCTCAGATTTCACTCTCCACCTGAAAAGTCTGGTTGCTCAGAATCTTGCTCTTCTTGTTCCTGTGATGCGAAGAAACTTTTATATATATATATATATATAATGTGAGGATTTTTTTTACAGAGGGGTTGTGGATGCATGGAACAGCCTCCCTGAGGAGGCTGTGGAGTCAAGAACAGTGGGGGAATTCAAGAATGCATGGGACAGACATAAGGCAGTCCTAGTGGTGGGGTAGGAGGAAGTAAACTGTTGATTAACTAGGATCTGCAGCTTATCTGTTAGGTAGGAAAATGGGCAGACTAGGTGGGCCAAGCGGTCCTTATCTACCGTCACATTCTGTTTCTGTTTGTTTCTGTTTCTCAGTACTATACTGCCAGCCAGTAGTCTTACCATTAGAGGAATCTTATTGCAGTCTCTCACCACTAGAGAACTCATGTTGCAGCCACTCCCCACTCGAGAGCTCCTTCATTGCAGCCTCTCACCACTAGTCGGCACCTTGTTTCCAGGCTCTCTCCTAGAGGGCTCCTCAATAGAGGTCTCTTCCTTGTAGCCTCTCATCACTAGATGACCTCTATTACAGCCTGTCACCACTAAAAGGCTCTTCCTTTGCAGCCTCCAACCACTAAAGGGCTCTTATACTGCAGCCTCAAACCACTAGAGGGCTCCACCACTGCACCACCCTCACTACAAGGGAGCTCTTCCACTGCATCCTCCCATCATGAAGGCTTTTTCACTGTAGCCTCTAATTACTAGTCAGTTCTTCCACTGACATTACTAACCACTAGAGGGCTCTTCCATTGCAGCCTACCACCACCAGAGGGCTCTTATATTGCAGCCTGAACCCACTAGAGGGCTGCCCATTGCACCATCTTACTAAAGAGAGGTCTTCTCTTGCAGCCTCTCACCACATGGTGGTATTCCATTGTAGCCTCTAAGTGCTAGTCTGTTTGCCTGTTGCCTACCTATAGAGGCTCTTCCACTGCAGCTTCCCACCACTAGAGAAGTCTTTCACTGCAGTCCCTAACCACTAGAGGGGTCTTCAACTGTAGCCGTTCACCACTTAAGAGTTCTTCTATTGCAACCTCTCATCACCAGAGAACTCATCTATTGCATCCTCTCACTAGTAGAGGGCACTTTGATTGCAGCCTCTTACTTCTAGAAGGCTCATCATTGCTATCTGTGACCACTGGAGGGCTCTTTCATTGCTGACTCTCCCCACTAGAGGGCTGTTCCATTGCAGTCTCTCGCCAGCAGAGGGCTTTTATATTGAAATCTCTCACCTCTAGAGGGTTGTTCCCTTGCAGTTGCATATCACCACAGGACTCTTCGGCTGTAGCCTCTCACCACTAGAGGGCTATTTTATTGCAGCCTCTCACCACTAGCGGGCTCTTCCATTGCTGTCTCTCTCACTACTAGAGGGCTGTTTCACTACAGTCGCTCACCACCAGAGGACTCTTTCATTGCTGTTGCTCACATCTAGAGGGCTCTTCTATAAGGACAACTTGGCCAGGACACAAGTTTACATTATAATAAAGACACAGGATATCAACACAAACTCAACTAGAATGTATATTTAAAAGGGCATCAACCACAGTGCAAAAACACTTATGCAAGATTTGTGCTAAAAATGCATTAGCTGTGAAGCCAAGTGTTAAAGAAACAAAATGACTCATACACCCCAATAATGAAAGGCATCGTGGGTAATATATGGAAATCACCATGAAGAAATTAAGGCTGACTAGATTTTAAGCAGGACAGCAATGTGCCAAATGAACTCTCCGGCAATCTGCAAAACCCAAGAATAGCAAACTACAGACACTTGCTTCCTCCTTGGTAGGTCTCATCAGTGTACTGCAGCTGTTTGTCTCATCCTGGAACACAGCGTGGTCAGCCACTTCATGGGAACTATTTGGGCCATGGTGAAGCATGGAATGTGTCAGTAGTGAAGGACCAGTAGGCCCATCTAGTCTGCCCTATTTTCCCTGCCTATTTCTACACCCTGGACCCTATTTGGTCACAGGTGTCTCTCCTCCTCCTTTCCTCCATCTATTATGGCCATGCACCTATCCCACATGCTTTGAAGCTCCCCACTGTCTTTGCCCCCACCACCTCTTCTGGCAGGCTGTTTCAGGCATCCACCACCCTTTTGTGAAGAAGTATTTCCTCACATTCCTATTAAATCCCCACCAGCTTCAGTCCATGCCCTGTGTTCTGGTATTCCTCCTCCGACAGACGCTCCCATCTTGCACCTGTTCAGCCCCATGGGGTACTTACAGGTCTCAATCATGTCACCCCTCACTTTTCTCTCCTCCAGGGATTACATGTTGAGTTCCCACAGCTTCTCTTCATATGGTTTCTTATGTAACCCGGCATCATTTTGGTAGCCTTCCTCTGGACCGCTTCTACCCTGTCAGTCTCCTTGCTGCGGTGCAGCCTCCAGAACTGGACACAATACTCTAGGTGGAGTCTCACTAGCAAGTGATATAATGGCAACACTACCTCCCTTCTCCAGCTAGAAATCCTCCCTGTGTAACCCAGCATCCAGCTAGCATTGCTTACTGTCTAGTTACCCTGCCCTGCCAGATATGATTACCCCAAGGTCCCTCTCTTTGTGAGCCCAAGTGGTAGACATACACTCTGTGTTCTGGGGTTCTTTGTTGTTCTCATCTCTTTCTACTTTGGGCTGCCCATGACCCAAACCAATAAGATCCCCTATAGGGTAGCTGGCTCCCTCTCCTGGGCTGAGATATGGCACACTGATGAGTCTAAATGAAGATTAAACACGTGTCTGTGTCTGCTGGTCTTAACCTTTGCTGATTGTATTGTGAGGCCTTCTGGCACCATGCAATTCTGCTTACTGTTAAGCCAGTCCAAATTAATTAATGGGCATTTGCATATGCTTCCCATGATGCTTTGCATTATTTGTGTTTTCTTAAAATTTCCAGTGCATTTGCTCTGGGGTTCTTTTGTTATACACTGTATATGTTGTGTACAGTACAGCTACATAAATGATTACAGGCAACAGACATCGTAACAGTCAGTGTGGCCATGGGGGCAACATAAGAAGGGGGGGGTTGCCCATTGGTGGGGAGGGAGGGAGGGAGAAAAAGGTGTAACAGTAAAACACACTTGCACTATGTACTGGCCATCCTACTTCATTGCAGGACTGATCTGTGTAATCCTATGTTGCAGGTTCCCCCATCGGACCAACCCAGAATGTGAACAAGAGTGCAGAGCAGCACCGAGCTCAACCAGGTACAAATCAAAATGTTCTGATCCAGAAGTGCTCTTACAGTTTTGGTATGGTGTCCTCTCTCTCAAATCAAGAGTATTCCAAAAAAAAGACTAGAATAATTGTTGCAAATAAAAGATTGCAGATAAACTTTCCACAAAACACTGGTTCTGAATAAACTGGTATAGACCCTATAGTGTCCCTCCCCGTTCTTTTTTATACTGATTTACTGGGGTGCCTGCATGCAGAAGGCACACAATATAATGGGATCATTGCTGCAGATGCAACAAGTTCGACACTTTTAAGATGGAGCAAAGCTGCCTTAAGACTCAGATTAGATGGCATTTCAAACACCTTTCCTTACTGTTTTTACATACAACTACATTTCAGAAGTAAAAACATAATCCATCGAGTTCTTCCTACACACCCCTCCAGCTCAGCGGCAATACCCTATCAACCCTTTTTCCTCAAAATACTCTAGCCTAAGTCTAAACTGCGTTTGTCCTGCAAACCTGGGTCCGATTTTCCAAAGCTTGGCAACACCCTTTCACCTGACTCTGTATTCTGTTTTTTTTTCCCATATTTGTTTATCTCCTGAGCTGCACTGGCCACCCACTTCCTACCACCCGTATAACCCCAGCTCCATCACCCAGCTTCTCCAGGACTTACATTCCTACCATCATCCTCTGCCACAGGAGGGGGGCACGTCACTGGTGCAGGGCCTGCAAGGGTCGGTTGTCATCCTGCAGCCGTGGATTTTTCCCATCAATTTTCTCCCTAGGCCCACAGGATGTGCAATGGGCGCAATGTGTGAGCTCCACCTCCACGGAGACACCCCTGGCACCCTGGACGTGGGGTCCCTTCCCGCTTCTGGTGGTGTCGCATGTGCTGCTGCCCAGCTACCACCAGGTGGCAGTCAGACAGCAAGCCACAACAACCCTCCTCCCCGAGGCAACAGTCCTATGAGTGCTCAATCCTCCCTCACCCAGCCAACCACCAAGCGACCCATGGCACCTCAGCCCTCCATACCACTGGGCCGGCTCTGACTGCATTTCCTAAAGGGCTGTGTCAGCTCTGTTGTGCCCAGATGAGATTTTCCAAGGTTGATACGGCAAGCATAAAGCAAATATTGAAAATCTGTTGTGCCGTTGGCAGAAGCACTTCTGGCACTATTTCCACCTACTGTGTATCAGCCTGGATGCATTCCTGGGATTGGAGGGAGGGTGCACATAGGGTTGTTGGTGGGGGGGCATGGATCTTGAGGATGTGATCAGGGGGCCAAACCACAGGCAGCGTGGTACTCTAGATGCTGTCTAAGCATTGTCATCCACCCCCCACACACAGACACACCCACATCCACACCCTACCAAGCCTGTGTAAATGCTAGTCGACGGTCTTGCTGAGTGGTTTAAAAGTTAAAATCTAAAATCAACAGATGTATCCCAATTTGTCAGACTATCAGTAAGGAGGGTGTTATAGAGGTCAGACCTCTCTAATACATCCAGGAAGGCTTGCTGATACAGACTTTTATTAGCTTAAGATATTTACAGGTTCATGCTGACGTTTCATTTCCTATTGATTACATGACATGAGTTTAGTAAAAGGCACTTTCATTTTATACAGAAACTGCATAACATCTACATTTGTACATCATTAGCTGCAGCCAGCTTTAGTGACGAGGATCTGTCACACTTGGATGAGAAATGGTACAACTGTAAGCAGCTACTCTCTTATCTACTCTAACTCTCTCATTCACTCTTTTTCTCATTCTCGCACTCTCTCTTTTCAAATTCAAATTCACTCTCCCTCTCACTGTCTCTCACTCACTGTCACTCTCCGTATCACTGTCACTGTCTCTCACTGTCACTCTCCCTCTCACTGCCACTGTCTGTATCACCTTCACTGTCACTCTGTCTCTGTCACTGTCACTCTCTCTCTCACTCTCTCTCTCTCACTGTCACTCTCTCTTTCTCACTTTCTCCCTCTCACTGTCTCACTCTTACTATCACTCTCACTGTCAGTTTGTCTCTCACACTGTCAATCTCTGTCTGTCTCTCACTGTCAGTCTCTCAAACTGTCTCTCTCTCTCTCTCTCTCTCTCTCTCCTGTTTCTCTCCCTCACTGTCACTCTTTCTTTCACTGTCTCACTCTCTCTCTCTCTCACACTGTCACTTTCTGTCCCTCTCCTCACTCTGTCATTCTCTTTCACTGTCTCTGTCTGTCTGTCATTCTCTCTCTCTCTCACTGTCAGTGTTTCTCTCTCACTGTCACTCTCTCTCTCTCCTTTATCTCACTGTCACTCTCTCCCTCACTGTCAGTCTCTTTCTCACTGTGACTCTCTTTCCTCTCTCCCACTGCAACTCTCTGTTTTTTTTGTCTCTCTTTCAGTCTCTCTCTCTCATTTTCTTATCACTTCCTGTTCTCTTCCTTTCCCTCTTTTTTCCTTTTGTCTCTGTCTCTTTCCTTCGGTCTCCCTTCTCCTCCTACCCACCTCCCATTTGCCTTGTTTTGCCTTTCTCACATATATTTTGGTCCCTGTGGGGGCATAGTAAGAGGCTGGCTAGTGTGCAGAATGCCACTTTGCCTCATGTGTCAGTGTCAGAATGGAAACTGATGATGAATGTTAACTGCTAGCAGTCTGCACTTTCCAGCACAGTGTCTTAGTCAGTTTGAGGGCCGTTCCAGGGCTCCAGGCAAAGTCTGGCCTAGGATTTCTAGGGATACCCCAGAATCAATAATACATTTACATTTGCTGATGTCCCTAGAAGTTTTGGGCAAGCCATTGTCTACCAAAAATGTGTTTTTAAACCTTGCTGGAGCAACTAAATCATATATGCAAATGTTTGCAAAAATCATTTTTAAGACCTAGGGTCTCCTCCATCATTATGGGGCCTTCCGCTAGGGGATGTTTCTGAATTATTTTCAGATCCTGCTCCCTGATATTTTTGTTTGTTAGTAGGTTCTACTGGGATTAAAACACTTTGTGCTTGAGGGTTACCCAGTCTAACCTTATACCACCGCTGTCATTCCTCTCCTCCAGATCCGTATCAGATCTTGGGACCCACCAGCAGCCGACTGGCAAATCCAGGTAAGTCTGGGGCAGCGGGCTTTCCTAAATGTTATTAAAAATCAGTATCACTGAAACAACCAGTCACCACTGATGCCTGCCTTGCACATGGTCCTCATGACAATAAGTATGTCTCCGAAGATTTAATAAACCCAAATGTTCCACTTTCCCCAGAACCACTGCTCCAGTTGGTGTTTCCCAGAACCACTGTTCCAGTCTGAGTGTCCCCAGAACCACTGCTTCAGTTGAAGTGTCCCTGGAATTACTGTTCCACTTAGAGTATCCCCAGAACTACTGTTACAGCCAGAGTGTCCACAAGACCACTGCTCCAGTCCGAGTGTCCACAGAACCACTGCTCCAGTCCGACTGTCCACAGAACCACAGCCCCAGGATCAGTTTACCAACCAAACTAATCCACACTCAGTTTACTGTGAGACTAAGTCACTTCAAGAGCTAGTCTTGCTTTCACTGAACTCACTTTCTTTCTGCACCCTCTGTGCCTCCCGGCACCCCTCACCTTCAGGAGCCCACATCGCCACCTTTTTCTCCTGCCAGTCTCACCCTTTGTCTTGCACCCCGATGAGTCACACTCCAGTCCAGACCTCCAGATGCCTTCTAGGGCCAGCCTGTCCCTGCCGGGAGCCTTCCCTGGCTGTCGTCATGGGGAATGTGCCAGAGAGCTCCTTACTTTCCTTCCCCATTTGCCGGTATGTCCCTGCCAGGGGCCTCACCGCAGCCTAGTAGAGGAGCATGCGTGCAGCATCTATGGAGGGTGAGACTGTTGGGAGCATTGATGAGGAGTGGCAAAGAGGCCATCATGCAGTGTTCCTGTGCGGCATTTTCCCTGTTTCAGTGTCCCATCCACCCTCCACTCCAGCCACTCGTGCGCATGCACGGCTGGCCTGGGGTTGCCTAATGGCACATGATCACGCATGCCATCATTGGCACCTCTGCCTACCACCACTAGGAGCCACTACAGAGTGGAGTTGTGAGTTCCCTTCCCTGGAAGGAGAGTGTCCAAAGGACGCTGTTTCATCCTCCCTGCCAGCCTCTACTCCTGACATCCCGGGTGTTGGGGGACGAACCCAGGTCGCTAGCATGCCAGCGTGATCCCACATCTCTCGGCACCTCAGAGCTGGCTCCTGAACTCACTTTTGTGTAGATTTAATCTCCTAACGCCACGCTACCATTAATCACCACTAGAGGGAAATGTTAGTGTCAAGAAAAATTAGGGGAAGGGATACTTATTGCCATAAAAGTCAAGTTTGTCCATTTTCTTTTGTTTTGTTTTTCATTTGGATTATAATTGAATTTAAAGTTCAGGTATCTACCAAAATAAATTATTTAAAGCCTTTACATTTACAGAAACTGTGGTAGCCTTTATGGTTGTCTGTAGGGTTTGGGCTTTGCCTGACTGACAGTCTTTAAAGTTTTTTTCACATTTACAAGTACTTATTTCATTGTCAATTTCAAAAACATCTGACTGTCCCCAACAGACCTCAAAATGGCTGAGCTTGTGACATCATAGTCTGTTGTCGGGGTCAATACTTTCTACAGTGTCAAAACAAGTGCACTATTAAATGGGCATCATGAACACGCTGATAAAAAAAAGTTTAAATAGATACATAGAATCTGTCAGCAGATGAGGACCGCTTGGTCCACCCATTCTGCCCATTTATCCCTGCCTACAGTATCGCCGCAGTCCCTACTTGATCTCCAGTTTGTTCACCTGCCCCTTGTTCCTTTCCCCTATGATTCTGTTATGCCTATCCCAAGCTTTCTTGAGCCCTTCCATTGTTTTCACCCCAACTGCCTCAGCTGGCAACCAGTTCCAAGAATCCACCACTCTTTTTGTGAAGAAGAACTTTCTAATATTTTTCCTGAATTTACCCCCTCCAGCTTCATAGCATGTCCCCTTGTTCTTGAGCATCTTTTCTTCTGAAACATCCTGCATCTTATTCACCCCGTTTATGTATTTAAATGTCTCTTTCATGTCCCCTCTTTCTCTTCTTTCCTCCAGGGGGTATGTATTGAGTTCCCTCAGTCTCTCCTCATAGGTCTTATTTTGTAGGCCCCTCACCATCTTAGTTGCCCTCATCAGGACTGACTCCACTTTGTCTATATCCTTCCATAGATGTGGTCTCCAGAACTATACACACTACTCCAGATGGGGTCTCACCAGCAACCTGTAATCCCTCTCCCTGTGCAACCCAGCATCCCACTCACCTTCCCAACTGTCTTGTCACTCTGCCTGGCTACCCTTAGGTCATTTGAGATAATTACATCATGGTCTCTGTCCTGCTTGGTTGTTGTCAATATCACTCCTCCCATTTGTGATCAGCCACTGGGTTCCTGTATCCAAGTACATTATTTTGCACTTTTCGCATTGAACCCAAGTTGCCATACCCTAGGCCACTCCTTGATTTTCAAGCCTGGGTATGAACAATGGGGATAAAATCTGATAAAAGTGTGACTTATTTTTGTTCTGTGTTTTTTAAGTGCTTTTCATCTAATTCCACGCAACTCTGGACACCCACTGCTCTGGTTCTTGGCGCCCTTCCCCTAGCCCCAACACCCTGCCTTCTCCCTTGGCTTACCTCCTTACTTGTGTGACTACTGTGGCTCATCCCCAATGTCTGGGCCTTCAAAGTGGTCCCACACCCTTCTAGATACTTCAGGCTCTAGACTTGCAGGAAGGCCGACTGAGTTGGCGGGTGTGGAGTCTGAGGGTGAGAGCGAGGACCATGATACTGTGAGGATGGAGGATTTGCCAAATGTTCCTCCACCCTTCCCCCCAGGACTTCTTCACAGTGATATCATCAGACACACTTGTGCTCGGTGCATGCCTGCATGTCAATGTTGGCATCTTCCTCCCCTCTTCTGCATGCCTGCCCAGGTGGGCCTCCCACTGTGGTCACTCAGGGGGAGTGTAGCAGCAAGGATAAGCACCTTCTGAAAAAGGAAAAAGAGCATTCCTGCAGGTATACACAGCTCCTTCCACAGCCCTTTGATGTTGAAGCTTGTTCCCACACTCAGGCTGCCAGTGCTGCATGTGGTATCCCTCCTACTACCCTGGTGGGCTGACTTAGGTGAAGCTTAGCAAAGTATGCTTTTGAAATTATATCCTGAAGTGGATGCCTGCCTTGTAACCCTTTGCAGTGTGCTTTTCTATTCTTTGACTCAATTTATAGTGCTGTGGTCGTGATAGCTACCCCCCAGAAAGCATTTCCGGAAGTGTCTGATTATTTTGTACCCTGTTCACTCCATTCCCCAGACCACCATTACACACCCTGAGCTTTTATAGCACATGTCACAGCACATGTCCCTGATTATGGGGGCTCTCCACCAAGACTCCTTATAAGCTCAACTCCTAATTGGAGGTGGTGTGGCCAAGGGTATAGACCACCCACGTAGGAATCAGGGGATCACAAGTTCAAACCCCACCAGAGCCAAATATTCACCATGTGACCTTCAGCAAATCACTTCACCTCTTAATACTTTATTGAACCCAGCTGTGGAAATGGTGAGAATCAGGACCCCACTGGAAACAAGATGTTATATCTCTGCTGGGCTTTTCTAGGTTAATAAGTTATAAAATAAAAAACTCAAGATTCAGGAATACTTATGACTGTTACTCTTTACTACATCCTCTCCATAGTGTACCACCCTCTGTTGGCACTGTGAACAAGAGAAAGATCACTTCCGTCCATCTGTCCGTCCAGTCAGGGGCATGTCAGAATGATCTGCTGCCACTGAGTCACTTTGCCATCACAGACTATTGGAATACTCAGCTCTTTTCTGACATTCTAAATGGCAGTGAAAAATCCTGCACCCTGATTGGTTAATCACATTCCGAGACCCAGTCTGTTGATTCCAAAGAGGTACACAAGGATTAGAATTTGGAGCTTGCTTCACTAACTTGTTTTTATATTCAATAGTTTATTGATTCTAAAAAAATACACAGTACTGGAGTCACATCGTGATACTTGATAACAATGAAAAATTTAGGCAGCAGCTACTACCTTCTGTGGTTCTAAATTAATTTTTTCAATTTAAAATTCTGAAGGAAGATATGATTTTATGAGGGGTGTGTATATTAATTCGTACAAATAATTAGATTAAATTTATAACTAAAACCTGCTGCTTTAGAAGAAAGAATATTTACAGTTTTTTTTTTTCATTTTCATAAGCTTGCTAGCACACTTCAGTGTTTGTTGCACTGAATTAACATACACCATATGATGCTTAAAGGCAACTCAGCTGTGCCTAATGCAGGAATGTGTTAGCATCACAGTAGCAGACAGGGTGTATTTGTGCTAGGATAATGGCACATCTTGGGTGTATTGAAGCATGAGGCCAAAGGCCAATCAGAGTGCTTCCACTACCAGACAAGTACCATTATCCCAGCTTAAACACACCTTGGAGTGCTCTTACTGCAATTATGAAATGGATCCATTAGGATTAGTAAAAATATATTTTTATAAACAAAGTTAAGTAAGTAAAAATTAGAAAACTATAAACAAAAAGAGAAAAAGAAAAAGTAGTCCTACTGAGACATTGTAATTTTGCTGTTTGGACAGTAGATGGCAGATGCCGCATTACTTTTAGATACAAGTAGGTGAATTGATGTGTATTGATACAGCTGTGCCTACTTAATGTAAACAGGCCAGTTAGATCATGGATCTTTTGCCAATGCTGTTATGCTGAGATATCAGAACTGGGTTCCGAGCTCCTCAGCCAATCAGTTTTCTGGACTTTTATACCTATTTCATAGTTTTACACAACCTACGCCATGTTGTGGGTTAGTGGTTTATACAGTAACATGAGCAGAGCAGGACTTTCATTTGGACTGGGGCTGTTTATGTTTCAATGTGAATAATACACCCTAATGCATTTGCTACTCTGTGTCTTCTGTTTTTTCCAGGAAGCGGACAGATCCAGCTGTGGCAGTTCCTCCTTGAGCTCCTTTCTGACAGTTCCAATGCCAGCTGCATCACCTGGGAAGGAACCAATGGGGAATTCAAAATGACAGATCCGGATGAAGTTGCAGGCTGGGGTGAACGGAAGAGCAAGCCCAATATGAATTACGACAAGCTGAGTC
This sequence comes from Neoceratodus forsteri, assembly GCA_016271365.2. Lineage (NCBI taxonomy): Eukaryota > Metazoa > Chordata > Ceratodontiformes > Ceratodontidae > Neoceratodus > Neoceratodus forsteri. Next base: position 78,707,616 of record JADMNL010000034.1, read on the forward strand.
GAGCCCTGAGATATTACTATGACAAGAACATTATGACCAAGGTCCATGGCAAGAGATATGCCTACAAATTTGACTTTCATGGTATTGCCCAAGCTCTCCAGCCTCATCCAACAGAGTCCTCCATGTATAAGTACCCTTCAGATATAACCTACATGCCCTCATATCACACCCATCAGCAAAAGGTGAACTTTGTGTCTCCCCACCCGACGTCCATGCCTGTCAACTCTTCTAGTTTCTTTGGAACAGCTTCACCATACTGGAGTTCCCCTACTGGAGGCCTCTACCCAAACCACAATGTCCAGCGTCACCCTAATACCCATGTGTCTTCGCACCTGGGCAGCTATTACTAGACTTTTATCCTGATAATCCACACTGGTCCAGCTGGATTTTCATGGAATTGTAGGTATATTGGATCTATGGTTAGGATCCTGCTCTGCTAAAATGGACTGTTTGAGTTAGTACTGGATCTTTTTAGTTTTGTTTTATTCTGTACTTTGTCTTCAAGATGGAGTTTTGGCCAGTATATTTTTATAGATATCTTTTTTAATAGTAAAACATGGTCAATGTCACCTGGATTTAACTGTTCCTAGTTTTTCTACTTTAACTACCTAAAGGCTCTTGGCAAGACATGGACTCAATGGTGGGTCTTAAAGAGATCAAAACTATTAAATTCAGTGCCAGATTTCTGTCCAGACTTGATCTTCTGCTGATACTGGAGAAGGATTGTGGAGGTCTCTAAAACACTTGGAATATATTGGTGGAAGAGCTCAAGTTTGGAAAATGAAGTTCTCTGATCTTAGGGAAGCAGAAGGTGGTGAAGGTTCTGCTGAGTATTCTCCTGACTGGTCAAAGTTCGATTCTTTTAAGTCTGAATGGTAACTGGAACACTAGTGTCAGATCGTTTGCAATCCAACTGGAAAACAAAATAGCTTTAAAGAATAATGGACACAGAGGCACCTGTTGAATTCTCGAGGATCCATGTTAACTAAAATGCCTTTTTAGCGAAGTTTATTGGAAGATTTGTATTTCTGAACATGTCTTTTTGAAAACAGTGTTATTAGTCAGTACTGATAAATTGGAAGTTGTCTTGGTGACATTCTATTCTTGATATAAACTTCTTTGGACCTTATGGTTTGAAACTTCAACACTCGCCCTTGGATGGTATTTGCTCTAGACCCCCACCTCTACAAAACTTTTAGGTTAAATCTGCTACACTCATACCCTTGGTGACAGTACACCTTGTTTTCTGAACCTACTGTTTTCTTCTTTTTTTTTTCTGAAATTCTAGACCTGAGCTCGTGGAGGCCTTTCATTCTGAGCCTGCTGACCTCATACCCTTAGAAGCTAGTGAACAAGACTCCTGGAGACTTTCTGTTCTTAACCTATTGTACTCACACTGCTTAAGACCCTAAATCTGAACTACTGTACCCACCTTCTTATAGACTGTTGCCCCAAACCCTTGGAGATCTTGTGGTCTGAACCAGCTTCATCCACTAACAACCTTGAAGACCGGCGGCCAGAATCACAAAGCAAAATGGGACTAAGTCCCACTCTGCAACTTCACTTGTGGATCAAAATCTCGCAGCTGCAGAGATTAGTATTCACAGTCCTCCACAGCTGCAGAGATGTTATGCCGGTCCCCGCGACTGTAACTATTTCTGCAGCTGTGGGGATTTCTAAGGCAAACCACCCACAAGCTGCTGTAAATTGTGGAGCTGATCACAAACCAGCTCCACCTTTGTTATCACTGGCAGCTGGGAAAAATCAGGGTTCCACAAGTGGCAACCCACTTGTGCTGAGTTTTCCTGCAGCTGTGGGATTTTCAGAAGCTTTGTGAATCCAGCCCCAGAGTCCATCTATTACATACGTATGGCTGGAGCCTGTAGACCCAAACACTTGCAAACCTTGTGCTCTGATGCTACTGTAATCAAACTATTGGAGACTAAATAATCTAGACCTAAAAACATGGAGACTTTATACCTGAGCCTGCTATACCCACACTCCTGGAGACCTTTTCCTATTGGATTGGTAACTTTTGGAGGCCATGGATCAGATTTTCAGAAGAGTAGAAAACTGCACATGTGCAGGAAACAAAAGTTGCACAGGGGTGATTTGGCCTTGTGCAACCGCAGTTTTTGCTGCATGCACACAACTTTTGAAAAAGTTTCTTTCTCGTGGCCTTTTTTCACATTTTGCGGCAGCTTGTGAGGATTTTTTTGTGCAGATACTACGCCTGGTATTACAAATGTATAAAAACAGAAAATGCTGCCTATGTGCACAAAAAATGCTGGAAAACAGAAGGTGCAGGAATTTTTTCCCTGTGCCAATGAGTTGCATACAAGGACTTAGTCCTTTGAAAATCAGGCCCCTGATCTTACTGCATCTAAATCCTTGGAAACTAAATCTTCTAGATCAAAGCTTTTTGAGGGCTTCTGTTCTGAACCTGCTGTGCCTAAACTCTTCTGATGGAATGCCCTCAATATGAAACCTCTAGAAAGCCTGGTGCTCTTACTTAACTACACCCACAGTTCTTTAAGGTGATCATGTTCTAGATCGAAAAGAACAATTTACATTCCAAGATGATTAAGACAGAAAGAAAACCAAAAAAGTCCCTTTGAAAATGCATGGCAAAAAAAGATGAAAATCAAGGATCTAGAACTTTGTGAAGTCTTAAGGAAATGCTTAAAAATGTTAGAAAACTTCCACGGATTCGTGAACGCTGTGCGTTTGTCAGGCCACATCAAAGGGTCAACCACGCATGAAGCAACTTACTGTATAAATTATGCAGAGTTATTTTCCTATATCTCACAGTATTAAAACGAGTTGACCTCGGTCACAAATGCAATTTTTACTATCAGATCAGTTTTTTAAAGTAATGTGTATATCATTTTATTATCTGTACATTTGGGCTATGGCATTCTACTGGATATACAATGAAGGCATATAGTTGGTAACTGATTGGAAAAAATGTTTATTCGCAATATTTTTAATTAAATCAGAAGCACTGATTCAGCTATTTACAATTGCGAGAAGCTAAAAGCAATGGACTTTTTAGTGCTTTTGGGAAATTTTTTATGTAGTGTAACTGCAATAATCACAAAAACGTTCCCCATTAAAATGGGGTTTTTGCTACTATATATGCAATCTACTTTTTGGATATTAAATATATATAATTTTGCAAGTAATCTTTGTTTTGTTTTTGTTTTTTCCCCGGTATTAAGGGAAAAAACTGATGTATGAGGTTCATGTTGTAAGAAAGAAATCTGATAAAATAAATGGGTTGTTGCCTTAAAATGATTTTATTGTCAATGTTCATCTGTAGACAGGACTGTTTTCATTGGACATAATTCGTTTTAAATGTTCTTTTTATCCCAATGCCCCTCCCTCCACCTGTACCTGCCTCCAGTGGCAGAGAAGTATACCAAACAGTGTGGGTGGGGAGAGTCCAAATTGCCCAGGCTGGGAGACAAATCTCTGCAATGTCTCAGCCCAGATCAATGGAGAAACAGTTGCCTTCTTGCATGTACCTCATCCAACCAAGTGTTTGTTATCCTAATTAATTCTTAAATAGCCAAGAATCATTTTTATTTTTATTTTATTTTTACTTTAGTCTTTGGTAACTGCGTAAGGCCCACTAGGCACAAGTGCCTGTTTTCAGGAGCGACCTGGGAGCACTGGGCAGTTAAGTGACTTGCTCAGAGTCACACGGTATGCAAGTGGAGGTTGTGAGAATCAAACTCAGGTCTGGTCTGCTGGATGTATCAAGCTCATTCACCTCGTTCCTTTAACCTCTAGGCTATACTGCCAGCCCAAATCATCCTTGGTTTATTCACAGAAATGTGTACATTAGCAGAAGCAGAACAGGGGCTATATGTACAAGGTTTTGAGATTCAAAAGGAAGCCCAAATTTCTGTACAGTGCAACTCAGTAGCAAAACAAATCTGTGTATATATATATATATATAAAATTTTTTCAAATTATACTTTCTGTTGCTTTGATTTTCTCTTCTCCACTGATTGAAACATGTGTGTATGTGAGAGTCAAAATATGCTGTCTGACCACACAGCTTTAAAAGTGAGGGGTCTACTGCCCCTGACCCCCTCACTCTGCCTATGTGACTGCCTCAGAAATTGGGACCATAACCATGGTGACACCCTTCCCTGGTCATGAGGGCAGGGGAATGGCTTGCCATCACGGCTGACACAAGTACTTCTCCTGATTGGACAGTAGTGGGTGTGTGAATGCCAGTCTGCTCTCCCCCTCCCCAGGAGCCAATGTATTCAGCCCACAGCTGGTCCCAGTGTTAGATTCAGAGACTCGATGAAAACCCTTGTTTCCAGGTGGCAACACAAAACCACAACACCATACCACTCAACTTCCTGTCCATCCCACTTGCAGAAAGGATGTTATGCATTCTGCAATGGGATTCCCACTTGAAATCTGATGCACTATAAAGGTATTAATATTATTCATCAGCTCACTGGAAGGTCAGTGGCTTTGCTTGTAGCACTGTCACCACAGGACAAAGATGATCAGATGGTCATGGGTTCAAGTTTCATTTAATTTCATTTTTAATTTTTATTTTTTATACAAGAAAGGCACGTGAGCAAAACTGCCCGTTTTCAGAAGCGTGCAGTGACAACACGCACAGAATACTAGGCAGGGTCAGGAAGTATACAGACACTAATTTAGGGAGTGACACAACACGAAACAGAGAATATCCAGGTCAAGAAATGTGCAAGGACACAATCACGGACAAAACAACATTTTTTAAGTGCAATTACATACATATCTGTCCAAGAGGCAAGTGTGCTGGTTAGTGCCGTTATTTCTCTAAAGTGTGCTGCAATGTCTTGTGGAGTTTAATTTGTGACTCCCCTGGATGTGTGTGAGAAAATGGGAAGCCAGCATACTCAATAAATCAGCAGACAGAGACAATCGCAATTGTAACTGAAAATGCCGACGCTCTGTCTGCAGTGCTGTGAGAAACAGACGTGGTACTACATATGACGTCATAAGTCTTTCAGGCCGACAGCTGCTTCGGAATGGTGGGGACATCGAGGTAACACAAGGGACGTGTAATATCTAAAGATGATAGTAATTGAATAAATACAAAGGTTCCTATCTAGCATTGACATCGGGTCAGGTTGCAAAATTAGCAGACTCTTTGTATTACATCAGGGTCTCTTTAAATAATCCCAGGGGAGGGACGTTGGACCAGAGAACAACGGAGACTATTGAATAGTTTTGCACCCTAAAGGAGATGGAGTGATGGCCTTGAGAAGTGTAGCAGAAAGGAACAGCAAAGGATTGAACAGAGGTGAGTCTAGCGGTTGGAGCGTTGGTGGGCCTTTGGAAAATGGACACAATGCTATTGGGTAAGTGGCCATGGAAGACTTTGTAGAAGAAGGTCAAGATTTTACTGTTAAATCTGTTCTCAAATGATAACTTGCTGCCCTCTAGGGGTTGCACTGATGGTTACTTCTAGGAGGCCAGTGACAAACCTGATAATGTTATGATAGGTTGCCCTTAACCTATTGAGGTTTTTGGGAGGTAGAGGGGAATAGACCAAAGACCCATAGTCAGTTAAGTTCAGCCTTGAACTTGAACTGATGCCCAACAGTGCTCCAGTCCTGCTCAGATGTTAAGCTGAAGTCTCTTCTGTCCGTGTGGCAGCTGTCAAGGCGGATAGTAAGGCCCAAACATGTTAGAATTTTTAAACCATGTTAACTCTGTTAAAATAGTTTAAAAGGTTTGTGTCCAGATACAGCATGATAAAAATCTTGCTGCAATCCATGTTTTCAAGCAATGTTCCAAACCTGCTTGAACGTAGGCTTGAGCACGGTTTTAAAGCAACATGGCTGCCTTAACCTGTGTTAACAGTATGGATGCTATCTGTGCTGTAACACAGGTTAAAGCAACCTCCTGTTTTCTGAGACGTGTTTTCTGGATGTTCACGTTCCCAAAAAGTTATGCTATTTACATCGCTATGTTCAGAATGAGCTAATTTTTAAAACTCTGATCTTTTTTTTTAATGCTGTTCCTCACTGGATTGTGAGTATTCCGATGTGCACGGTAGTGCCCGCAATGCTTTACGCTGATGCTGTAATGATGCCTGGAAAGTCACTCAGGACAGCATGGTGTCGGAGCGCAGTCTAGATGCTCTAACAACTGGCTTAAACAGTGTTTGATAATGTTTTCAAGACATTATCAAAAGCAGGCCACAGTGTGTACAGGGCCAGGGATCGAACTGCATTTTTTGAACAAGATGAGGAGTTAACCCGCAGTGTCCTGGCCTACATTACCTCTCACGGTAACACAAGTTTTAGTGCATTATGGCTATGTTTGTATGTTATTAGTGTGCATAATGGCTGCTGCATGTGCACTGCATACTGCACTGCATACTGCCCTGCCAGTATCTAACTCACTGCTTTGAAAAACACTTTGGGATACAGTGTGTATGAATAGAGTCGTATAAATCCAAATTCTAATATATTCTACAGCCCGTTTCATCAGTATCTAACTCCTTGCTGTGTCCTGTAAAGCGCTTTAGATGCAATGTGTATGAAATGTGGCACATAAATCCAAATTGTATTTATTGTTTATTTGAAAATCGGTGGCCAGGAGAGGTACACTGAGCCAAGGCTTGCTTCCAGGTGCAACCCCGGGGAAAGGGAAGGGGACATCACAGTTACAAAGAAATACAAACCAGGCTGAAAAATGATAATTACAAAACAATGAATATAAAGTGCATTAAGTCGAAGTGCAGTACCGTACAGCCAGTGATGACAAAAACTGCAACAGGTTGTCTAACAGCATGCTGAAACAAAACAAGTGTGCAAATAAAGTAAATTCGAAAGTGTGTAGAAAACCGGTCGATGGGATGCTCAACCAGTACTCTTAGGTGGGTCAGGAAAGGTAAGGAAAGATTTAAAAACAGGGTAGGAGGGAGAAGTTTTAGTTGATGTCTGTTTCATTGTATACTACAGTTCCTGCACTACCAGTATCAAACTCATTGGTTTGTAAAGCACTTTGGGATACAGTGTGTGACAAGGGCTATATAACATTATAGTCTAGTCTATCCTACTTGTGCTGTAACGAGCAAGTAATGGTTGACTAATATAAAATTACCATATCCCCATAATGCAAAGCATCATGGGAAGTGTATGCAAATCACCATGACATAGTTTAGACTGGGTCTGCTTTAAAGGGAAATGGATGTTTTCCTGAAGTCGGTATCCAGTGAGGATAGTGACTGAATATGAGCGACCATCATAATGGTGACTCATATTCAGCACAATCTTCATGGGCTACCCTACAAGGGTAATGACCCTAGGTGAAAGCGAGTGTAGGGGAGGGTGACCAGAAGGGGAATATAGCAAGGCGAAGGGGAGGGATAGGGAAGTGGGTTTGTGAGGGGTAGTGTGCCTGATGCAGCCGAGCTAGCCATGTGGTGTGGTGGTGAGGGTGGCTAGCTGTGGCACAGCAGGTACTGGGTACAGGGCTGGGTAAGAGGAAACATTCTGCCACTGGCCACTGCTGTGTTTTTTTTTTATGTAGGAATCCGGAATGTCGCACCCTCCCTGACATGCACCCACCCGGAGTTGATAATCCTTTAGCAGGGTGGTGTGGGAGGCATGGGAGCACAGCCCCCTCTGCATAAGCACTCAGATTCCTTGCCAGATGTCTGCTCGCCAGCATCTGTATAGCAACGATTTGCTTTTCGGTGACATACACTCGCCATAATAGCGATCGCTGTTTTCCGATCGCTATAATGACATGGAATCCTTGAACTCCCCACCCTCCAAAGCTCTATCCTGTGATTAGGTTTTTTGCAACTATAGAGAATTATTTCAAACAGTGTGACTTACTTTATTTTTATTTTGTAAGGATCACGATCAGGGAGTATGTCTGGTGCTGTGCGGTGCCTTCTCAGGTTATGGTGTGGCTCTGCACTGCTTGCTTGGCTTAAAAAGCATACAAATGTGTGGTGTGGAGCTGCTCCATAACCTGAGATGGCACCATGCGGCCTGCACCATGTTCCCTGATCACGGTGTTTACAAAATTAAAATAAAGCAAGTTGCACCATTTAAAAAATTCAGTTTGGTTGTGAAAACACAAATCATGGGGTAAGGCTTTGGCGAGTAGGAGGTTTAGGAAAAAGACAATATTCCTTTAAAGAGACTTACTAAGTTAAATTATGAGGCTTATGTACCACATACGTCAGTGTCTTATCTCATAAGAATGCGGTCTATTCATATGTGCCCCATAAATGTCCCGTAGGTGCGTCATAATCTCACTCGTAATTTTATCTTCATAAAATCATAGAATCATAGAATCTTGATGGCAGAGAAAGACCCTCAGGTCCATCGAGTCTGCCCTCTCCCACCTCTTTATTTATTCCACCCCCTTCCGGTGGCCCCTTCCCGATCTCACACAACGGCATGTGTCTGTCCCATGCTATCTTAAACTCCAACACTGTTCCAGCCCCACCACCCCTTCCAGAAGCCTGCTCCATTCTTTCACCACCCTTTCCATGAAAAACTGCCCCCTCACATTGCTTCTGAGTCTCCTCCCCGCAGCCTCAAACTATGTCCTGGTTACTGCACCTTCCTTCCTTTGAAGTAGACTCCCTATCTTCACCTTATATATCCCCTTGACATATTTGAAAGTTTCCATCATGTGTGGTGCTTAAACTAGGGCATCGGGAGACTAACAAGGGCCTTGTTTAATCACCACATAATCACTGTAACATATAAAATTGGTGTTAAATGTATCCCCTATAGACTGTAATGTAGCGCGTCCCCACACTCTCATTGTCCTTACATTATAAAAGCGGCTGAGCGCGGGGGGCGGATCTAAAGTCCAGGATGTGAAAGTATCCCGGTGAAAATAAAATTATGAGTGAAATTACGGTGCACCTATGGGACATTTATGAGGCACATATGAATAGACCGCATTCTTATGAGGTAACGCACCGATGTATATCATGCATCTGTCTATGTTGGTGAATCTCTTTAAGCAAGAGTGTATGGTGTCAAATGGTCTCTCACACACTCTGCAAATGCTGTAAGCAGAAGACACAGATGTGTTTCATCCTATATATGTACCTCATCTGTAGCAGCCCAGGCAAAAGAGGAACCAGTCATGGTTTTGTCTTACTGGTTTGGGTTATGGTGGAGTAAAACTAGGAATGGAATGTAAAAGTCATAGAGCCCCAGCACAAAAGCACCGAGGCAGGGGTTACCCTGACAGGGCGTTGGCAAAAAAGCCGGGTTTCAAAGAAATGCAAAATCACATATATCCCCATAATGTGAAGCATCAAGGGAAGTATATACAAGTTGCCATGAAAGAGTTTAGACTGGTTCCACTTTAAGCAAGAGTGTATGATACCAAATGGCCTCTCACACACTCTACAAAGGCTGAAAACAGAAGACACAGACACATGTTTCAGCCTGCACAGGACTCATTAGTGTGCCTCAACCCAGGCGAAGGAGGAACCAGTCATAATCTGACCTTACTGGTTTGGATCATGGTGGAGGCCAAAATAGGAAAGTAATCTAAAAGTCAAAGAACCTCGGCACAAAAGAACTGAGGCAAGGGTTACCCAGAAAGAGCATTTGCAATAAAACCTCAGGTTAGCTTGGTTGACTAATATGTCTGTTAACGGAGCAAATGACAACTAGAGGTAATCAGGGAATATATTTTTCTCACCATTCACAAGGAGAGAAACTTCGGGGTTGCTTTAAGCATCGGCTCTCCTGTTGGTTTCTGTTTCGAAGTAACGTCCTGTTTCAATGAAATATTGCATGAGATTCGCCAGCACCAGATTGATTAGTAGTAAGTGCAACGACTGATTGAATCTGTGAACGTCCAGAAGTTTTGATAGAGTATCCAGTCATCTCTGTTGGTAACCCATCATCCAGCCCACCTTCGCCTCATCCTGGAACAACTCTGTAGACCCTGGAGTACATGGGAAGCAATTTATGTGACACGGCACCAGACCAAGTTTTTATAACTGCAAAACTCTGCCATGTGACCTATTTTACGTGTGTGTGTGTGTGTGTGTGTGTGTGGACTAACAGGTGTGCCCTCTTTCTATTCACTGCTACCTCAGTGGGCAGAGTGAAGTATGTGGAGGGTGGAGGACTGTAACCACAACCTCCATAGTAACCAGTGGAGCCAGATCCTACAGTGGGTTTCCCTGAATACTTTTAACTTTTGAGCAGTCATAGACCGCACTGTAGGAACTAGCATAGTAAATGAACCACTGGGGACCAATTTCTAGCCCAAACTGCAAAATCAACCTCTCAGCATTAAAAATCATAACACTGGCTTTCAAAAATCACAACAAATGGCCAGAATGCGTGACACTTTCTTATGTTAAGCAATAATATGTCTACAAATAATGGGACCCATTTATTTATTTATAAATTACAGTCTCGAATTTGACACCTTTGAGTCAAAGACTCATTTCACAAAGGTTCCATGTCCAAAAGAAATCCATAATAATTAACAAAAACATGACATGGATATAACAAATAAAATATCAGAGTCGTCATTATATCAGACTTTGGCGAAGTTGGCGAATAAGAACTAAAAATAGATACCAGGGTAAAAGCTAAGATAAATTACAACAATGTATCAGTATGTGATAATAGGCGGTCAAGGATAACTTTGTCGAGGTCAAAAGGTTAACATGGGTCAGCCAAGATGAATAAAAAGGAGCTGTGAAAAAGGGGAAAGAGGGGAGAGGGGGAACAGGTGGACATCAGGGTTCAGGAGCTACAGAGCGAGGTGATGTAGGGAGGAAACACATCAAGAGAGAGTACCTATAGAGGGTGGGGGGAGGAGGAGGGGGGGAGAGAGGCATGTTTAGCCAGGAAATTAGGGATACGTGAGGGTGAAGTAACTTAAGTTGGGCAAAAGCAGTGGTTGAGAGAAAAAGTTACTGTCTGAGGTTGATAGGTTGTTAGTGATAAGAAGTGTTCCTATCAACTTAGTTCAATGATTTAATAATTGTGTGTCCAAAATAGCTCTAACATTAGTAAGAACTCTAATAAATTTAAGTGTGAAAATCAGCTGCTATTTGAAATTCATAGCAGTTGAGGAGGTATGGGAAGTAGCGTCCGTGTCATGTCCAGTTCGAGCTACACATAGTGCCTGCCACCCTCAGAATAATGAAGCATGGGAACACCAAACTAAGCCTTCTTATAGCTGCAAACTTTACAGTGTGACCTATTTTACGTCAGTGTGTGTGTGTGTGTGTGTGTGTGTGTGTGTGTGTATACTAATGGTGTGCCCGCTCATGTTCACTGCTGCCTCAGTAGGGAGAGTGAGGCACTATGGGAGGGTGGAGGACTCAGGCCTGGTAGCACGCAGCAGAGTTACCACTTGACACAATGGTGACCCAGGTTCAAAACAGGCTCAGGTTACTTGGGGCAGGCTGAGGGGAGCATGTGCTTAGTAAGGATGCATATTTCAAAGAATAAAGATATGTGGCCTTTACATGCCTCTGTAATCATTGTGTTTGCTTTTATGGGGGTGGGCAATTAGGTGGTAATCTGGCTAAGAAACTGTTAGGGGATAGGAGGCAGAGGGTGGTGGTAAATGAAGCTCAATCCAAGGAGGGGAGAGTGACCAACGGGGTACAGCAGGGGTTGATACTGGCATTGGTCCTCTTTAATATCTTCATTAATTACTTAGCGGAGGAGCTGTAAGGAAAAGGTCTGCCTCTTTGCAGATGACACCAAGATCTGCAACAGAGTGGACACTCATGGGGGTGCAAAGGATAGTAAGAGATTTAAAATGGCTGGAGGAGAGGTCAAAAGTTTTGCAGCTGAGGTTTAATGCAAAAAAGTGCAAAATAATGCACTTGGGTCACAGATACCCGAGGGTGGAGTACAAAATGGGGTGAGAGATACATGCAGTGATGAAGCAGGAAAGGGACCTGGGGTAATCACATTGGATGACCTGAATGTGGCCAGGTAATGTGACAAAGTGATCGGGAGAGCTAGTGAAATGCTGGGGTATATAGGTAGGGGTATCATCGGTAGGAAGAGGGAAGTGATGTTGCCCCTACATAGGTCACTGGTAAGATCCCACCTGGAGTAATGTGTTCAGTTTTGGGGACCACATCTCAGGAAAGACATAGACATAGTAGTGGTGGTCCAGAGGAGGACTACTAAGATGGTACAGGGTCTACATCAGCAATCCTATAAGCGGAGGCTATAGGAGCTCCAAATGTACATCCTGGAGGAGAGGAGGCAGAAGGGAATATGATTGAGACCTTGAATACCTCATGGGGTAAATAAAGTACAGGTGGGAGATTTTTTCAGAGAAAAGAGTGCTCCAGAACAAAGGGTCGTGATGTGAAGCTGGGGGAGGTTCAAGAGATGTGGAAATACTTTTACAGAAAGGGTGGTGGATGCCTGGAACAGTCATCCAGTGGAAGTAGTAGGAGCAAAATCAGTGATGGAATTCAAAAAAGCCTGGGATAGGCACAAGGGAATCATAAGGGAAAGGAAGGGGGTGGAAGAGACAGTGCCAAAAGTGAACAAAATGCTGGGGTGCATAGCAAGGGTTTTTTTGTCCAGGCGGAGAGAGGTGATCTTGCCCCTCTACAGGTCACTGGTAAGGAGGCACTTAGAGTATTGTGTGCAGTTTTGGAGGCCATACCAAAGCGTGATATCAGGCTACTGGAGGGGTGCAGAGGAGGGCAACACAGATGATATGTGGAATGGAGGGAGAGACTATGACAGTAGGCTGGGAGACCTGAATATGTACACCCTGGAGCATAGAAGGGACAGGGGTACAAGTATAGAGACATTCAAGTATCTGAGGGGAATCAATAAGGATGAGGCAGATGGGGTCTTTAAATTAAGGAGGGGAGGGTCACCAGGGTATGGGCTAAGAATGGGGAGGGGATTTAGAGGAAATGAGGACACTATTTCACAGAGAGGGTGGTAGCAAAATGGAACACCCTACCAGAATGGTGGTATCATCTAAATCTGTGAACAACTTCAAAAGGACGTGGGACAGAGGAGAGTGAGGGTGGGGGAGGCGGGGGGCAGTGGGATGACAAAGGGAGGGAGGTGGGCAGCTGCAATACTAGGGTGTTGGCTACACACTTGAACAGACTTAGATAGACTGGGTGGTCTGTTTCGGGCACATTCGTGTGTTCAGTATGCCAAGGAGGTCTGCAGTGCAAGCAATTACAGTGAAAATGGGCAGACTGGATGGGTCAAGCAGCCCTTATCTGCTGTCAGTTTCTATGTTTCTGTGACTGTAGCCACAGCCTCCATAGTAACCACTGGAGCCAGATCCAACAGTGGGTTTTCCTGAGTACTTTACCTTTTGAGCAGTCATAGACCGCACTGTGGACACTAGCATCAGAATAAACCACCTGGGGCAAGTTTCTAGACTCAGACTGCAAAATTGCAAAACCAGAGGTAGCATCCATGTCACTTCCGATTTCAGAGCTACATATAGCCAGTGCCTTGTGGGCATGAACGAGCGCTTGGCAAAGGCAATGCCGGTAGGGGAAAGTGTGTTTGCCAGTGTCGGTCAGGACAGACAGGAACAGGAGTGAGGGACTCGGCTGGGACAGAAGGGAACAACAGCAAAGATGGAGGTACACAACATCATGGAAGAGATGTAACATTTAGGAACAGTCTTATAGCCATATCATGTGAAAACTGTGGCTACTGTAGCCCTGACACACCAACAGCATTGGATGCATTTATATGTAAACATTTGCAATGAACTAGAAAATAAAATCAAAACACTTGAAGGATACCTAAGGGAACTAAGGAGTCTAAAGGAACTTGAACATTTTGGGTGACAACCTGCCCCATCCCAAGTGTATTAGAGGAAACAGAAATGAAGCTAATATGTTAAGGAAAAGCAAAGCTAAGACAGTGACACAGACTGGACAGCAGTAAGGCATGCAAAGAAATCCATAAGGGACAGAAGGCTAGCTGTGAATTTATGGTACCAATTACAAACTCATTTGACCCCCTAGTTAGTTTAAACTATACATAGCAAGAGTCAATCATAGCTTCAAAACTCACAAATGTGGTGTGATAGACCAAATAAAGAACAAGCATTTGTCAATGCCGAACATTCGCTTGCAGGTATTTGCAGTGGTGTTTGGCACGTATGGTGCTTTACCCTAATGCCCTGTGTGATTGCTGGTATTTGCACAATACATTTTCAGCATGACCTTTTTGTTACCCATTGTGCGCTACATGGTGAAACACGTTTTGGGCAGGATGTGAAAAATGACAGCTGTACTGCTCATAAGGAAGTGTGGTAAAATGGCAATGTTGAAAATCTGGGTGGAAATATTGAAATTAGCAAACCTCACGAAGTGCATGGAACTGTTCGTGCACCTCGTAAAAACAGTCATTGTTAGGAATTTTCAGCAAATTTTCAACATTGGCATTTTAAAACCTCTGCTAATGAACAGTGTCACTGTGATTTTCTTACTATGTCCCATACCTTGATTCGCTTCATTCGCCCATTATTTTACTACATGGGTGGAAATCGTTTTGGGCAGGATGTGAAAATGTCAGCTGCACTGCTCATGAGGACGGTGGTAAAATGGCAATGTTGAAAATCTGGAGTGAAAATATTGAAAATTTGTAACTTACGAGCGGCGTAGGAACTGCTACGCACACCGTAAAAACAGTCATTTTTAGAATTTTCACCAAATTTTCAACATAGCCATTTTAAGACCTCTGCTCATGAACAGTGTCACTGTGATTTTCTTAATGTGTCCCATACATTGAGTTGCATACACCGACTGCTCCATTATGCGCTACGCGTGGAAACACGTTTTGGGCAGGATGTGAAAATGACAGCTATGCTGCTCATGAGGGCGATGTGGTAAAATGGCAATGTTGAAAATCTGGAGTGAAAATATTGAAAATTAGCAAACTTACTGAGCGTGTGTAGGAACTGCACAATGCATCGTCAAAAACAGTTATTTTAGGTATTTTTCACCAAATTTTCAACATAGCCATTTAAGATCTCTGCTCATGAACAGTGACACTGTGATTTTCTTAATGTGTCCCATACATTGAGTTCAAGTACAATCGACTGCCCATTGTCGCGCTACATGGGCGGAAACACATTTTGGGCAAGATGTGAAAATGACAGCTGCACTGCTCATAAGGAGGTGTGGTAAATGGCAATGTTGAAAATGTGGAGTGAAAATATTAAAATTGAAACTTACGAGCGGCATAGGAACTGCGCAATGAACACTCGTAAAACATTTTAGGAATTTTGTCACCAAATTTCAACACAGTCATTTTAAGACCTCTGCTCATGAACAGCGTCACTGTGATTTTCTTAATGTGTCCCATACATTGAGTTCGCACACCGACTGCGCCATTGTGCGCTACATGGGCAGAAACATGTTTTGGGCAAGATGTGAAAAATGACAGCTATACTGCTCATGAGGACGTGTGGTAAAATGGCAATGTTGAAAATCTGGAGTGAAAATATTGAAAATTCGCGAACTTACGAGCATGCGTAGGAACTGCGCAACGCACACTCGTAAAACAGTCATTTTTAGGAATTTTATCACCAAATTTTCAACATAGCCATTTTAAGATGTCTGCTCATGAACAGTGCCACTGTGATTTTCTTAATGTGTCCCATACATTGAGTTCGCACGACTCGCCATTATGCGCTACATGAGCGGAAACACGCTTTGGGCAGGATGTGAAAAATGACAGCTGTACTGTTCATGAGGAGGTGTGGTAAATGCCAATGTTGAAAATCTGGAGTGGAAATATTGAAAATTTAAACCTACGAAATGCGTGTGGAACTGTGCAACGCACGCTCGAAAAACAGTCATTTTTAGGAATTTTTTCACCAAATTTTCAACACTGCCATTTTAAAACCTCTGCTAATGAACATCATCACTGTGATTTTCTTAATGTGTCCCATACATTGATTTCGCACACCGACTGCGCCATTGTGCACTACCTGGGCAGAAACACATTTTGGGCAGGATGTGAAAAATGACAGCTGTACTGCTCATAAGGAGGTGTGGTAAAATGGCAATTTTGAAAATCTGGAGTGAAAATATTGAAAATTCGCAAACTTACGAGCATGCGTAGGAATTGCCCAACGCACGCTCGGAAAACAGTTATTTGTAGGAATTTTTCACCAAATTTTCAACATAGCCATTTTAAGATCTCTGCTCATGAACAGTGACACTGTGATTTTCTTAATGTGTTCCATACATTGAGTTCGCACACCGACTGCGCCATTGTGCGCTACATGGGCGGAAACACGTTTTGGGCAAGATGTGAAAAATGACAGCTGCACTGCTCATAAGGAGGTGTGGTAAAATGGCAATGTTGAAAATGTGGAGTGAAAATATTAAAAATTCACAAACTTACGAGCGTGCATAGGAGCTGCTCAATGAACACTCGTAAAACAGTCATTTTAAGGAATTTTTTCACCAAATTTTCCATACAGCCATTTTAAGACATCTGCTCATGAACAGTGTCACTGTGATTTTCTTAATGTGTCCCATACATTGAGTTCGCACACCGACTGTGCCATTGTGCGCTACATGGGTGGAAACATGTTTTGGGCAGGATGTGAAAAATGACAGTTATACTGCTCATGAGGAGGTGTGGTAAAATGGCAATGTTGAAAATCTGGAGTGAAAATATTGAAAATTCGCAAACTTACGAGTGTGTGTAGGAACTGCGCAACGCAGACTCATAAAACAGTCATTTTTAGAATTTTACTAATTTCACATATGCCAATTATGAATGATGTCACTGTCATGGCATTATTCAGGCCGGGGTGATTTCACACAGTGACTGTGCAGTGACTGCGAAATCACCCTTCAGGCCCCAGTAACGCCATGACAGTGACATCATTCATGAGAAGGGGTCCCAAAAACCCCATGTTGAAAATTTGGTGCAAAAATTCCAAAAAATGCCTGAGATATGCACAAAGTTGAAACCCCCCTATCTAGCCCATTATACAGCTTACCAGCATTTCTTCAGTTCGGAGTCGGCTTTGAAGAGTGCAGACGTGTTCCGGTCCACCGAAGATCATCGCACAAGTCCGGAGGTAAGTATGGGGTGGGGTGGGGCAGCTGCGCGCAGTGGTGGGTGCGGGTTGTGGGAGGGGGACTGGGAGAAGCCGGGACCGCTTTTTGGTTTACAGGTGACAAAAAAAGACTACTGGGACGCTTGCCACACTGGGGTGGGCTCCCAACATGGCAGAAGGATGGCCTGGGGGCCGAGGAGCCGATGGGGATTGGGCACCCCGCTGGCAAACAACGAGGATATTGCCATGCTGGGGTGGCCCTCAGCGGCACCAAAGATTTGGGGGCGCGCGATGCGGGGGTAGCTTGACGCAGTGCTCTTGTGAGGACAGCGGTGGTTTTCTGACGTCAAGACCACCGCTGTCATACACAGCTCCTGCACCCATTGGTGCAGGACTACCATGCCTGCTCAACGGAGCAGTGGATTGAAAGGGAGAGGCACACCCAAAGTGTGCATTTCCTGAACGCTCCTGCGCATGCACGCAAGCAAACGTAAAAGCAGCTATTTCTACTCAGGGACTCAGTCATCAAGTAGATATTGACAACAGGTTAGCCAACTATTACAGAAGGTAGGTAACAAAGCTTGTGTTATCCTATGAGGAGGTCAAGGGGATGGGGAGGTGGGTGCACAATACAGTGGGAGGTCGGGTGGGGGGCAGCGTGATCAGGTGATGGAGTTTTTTTACAGGGTAAAAAAAATTAAAAAGACATTGAGGAATGGTTTTCTTCTGTTCAGCAGGAAATCAGCATGGGAGGGTGGGAGGATATCACAAACCACCAACAAAATAGGAAAATGGATCTGGGAGGGAGGGCAACTAGACCTCCAGAAAAAGGAATAACATTGGGGAAGGGGGGATGTACATATAGCGATGTGAGATTGTGGCTGGGGAGGGCGCTCAAGCAGGGGTGTGCACCACCTCAACTTGTGCTATGGGCAACAGTCCACTACTGTGCTGCAAGCAGTGTCAGTGGCTCAGTAGGTAGCACACTCGCCTCTGAGGCTGGGAGATCAGAGGGCTGTGGGTTCAGTTCCCACATCTGGCACTTGGTTAATATCCCAGTACTGACACTGTAGTGCAGCATGAGAGGAGTGCTGCACTTCTGAGGTGCCGTCTTTCGGATGAGACGTTAAACGAAGGTCCCATCTGCCTGGATTGGTGGTAGTCCAGGTGGATGTTAAAGATCCCATGGCACTTATCGAAAAAAGTAGGGGAAAGTTTTGTTGAGACAAAAATCGTACAATAGTACACAAAGCATAATACAAAACAAAGGAAACACAGGATAAGTATTATACAATCATTCAGGTAACTGCAAAATCAGAGTCGGTGATCCAAGGAAAAGCTTTCCAAAGTTCCAAAAGTGTCATATCTGAGTATAGACTACGTTCATGCTCATAAATTTCTTTTAAATCTTGTACAATCTTTTTTTCGAGCTCCAAATAGGAGCAGTCCTTTTGCTGTAAAGAAAACATGCAACGCACCATCCAAATATTCCATTTAATGCAGACAAAACAAAGGTTTAAAGTGTTCTGGTGCCATTTTGACCACTGGGAGAAAAGACCCATATACAAGATTCAAATAGAACCGACTGAAACGAGGTATCCCATGCCTGTGCCAAAAGGACCACCAATTTTGATAAAGGAACACAAAAATAAATGAGGGATAGTTTCAAGTTCTGTAATACATAATAAGCGAGAACACATTCTATCTTGGGACTGCTTATGTTTATGATTTGATTTTACATTAATCTTTTCAGGGCATGAAAGCCAATGAAAATCCCACATTTTGGCTGAACCCTCTTACATTTCCACAATAACAAAAGGAAGGGAGGTGTTGGCTGACACTTATCGAAGGGTACTGATATAGCACAAACCATCAGGAGTAATTTCTTATATAAAACTTTATGTGAATGATTTAACAACATCTGAATAGACACCTTCCATTGTTTGAGACGTAAAAACATATGTTTTAGGTAAGTTGGTATACCAACAGTTTGTCTTAACACAGTTAAGGAATTAGTTTCCCACTGATGAAACCAAATCCTGCAAGAGTCATAAAACCAAGGTTCCCACCCCCTTTGGGTATGAATCAATAAAGGCCTAAGGTTTGCAGTGAAAAAAATACAAGAAAATAATAACAAAGGGTTAACCATACAAACGCCACCCTCGGGGATAGGTAAATAAGTGATATCCTGCTTTATCGGGTTTAACCTACTACCCCAAAGAGCCTGAAAAACAGGCTAAAGACAGCAGTTTCTAGCTGTCGCGGAGTAGGGAATACATAACTCAGAAAAAGGAAAGTAGAGATCAAATAGTTTTTAATTAAGAAAACATGTTTTTTTTTTCCTATCTGCCCCCGGTTCCAGGAGGCCACCTGAAGTTTACCTTGTTGCAGTTTAACATTCCAGTTAAACAAATATGAGTCCTGTGTCCCAAAAAAATTCTCAAAATGCTAATAGGGCCCTCAACTAAACGTAACGGGCCAATACGGTCCGAGGGGGAGGTTGCAGAACAGACCCGAATAACCAAACTTTTAGTGTAATTTAAAGCAGCACCAGAGAAGTTTCCAAAAATAGAGCACTCCTGGAGAGAATGAACCACTGAGGCTGCATCAGCTACAAGAAAACAAACATCATCTGCATATGTGATCGCCTTATAAGGCAAGCATAAGGCACAACTAGAAATAGACTGAATCTGAGAATTAGTATTCAGCCGACGGAGCAAAACATCAAGAAAAAATACATATAACAACGGGCTTAAAGGACAGCCCTGACGAACCCCCGCTTTATAGGATCATGGGTCCTATCCAACCATTCACTACAGGCACAACAGTCGTTGTTCTATAGAAAGCACGAATCCAGCGTACCATAACATCAGGTACATACAGAAAATGAAGTGCTTCCCATAAAAAATCATGCCTAACTGAATCAAAAGCAGTCTTCTGATCTACGGAAACAATAAGTCCCGAAGCCAGACCTGCATAGCCATGAGAAAATAATTCTTGTAAGAGGATCAAATGATCAGAAATTCTCCTTTGAGGCACAGAACAGGATTGGGCGGGATGCAAAACCAGCTCCGCTATCCTCACCAAACGCTTCACAATAATTTTCGTTAAGAGCTTAAAGTCGGTGTTCAACATACATAAAAGTCCCCAATTCTCTAGAGATTGGATATCACCTTTCTGTTTATAAATGTAAATCAAAGTACCCTTAGTAAATTCCAAAGGGAGAGATTCACATGTTAACAGAGAATTAAACATAGATGGAAGTTCTATGCTAAATGGTCACCCAGCACCTTATATAAGCCAGCATGGAGACCATCCGACCAGGAGTTCTCTGTACAGGTAATGAAGAAATAGCCAGTGTCAAATCCTGCTCGTGATAGGAGAACAAGCTTGGTCCTGACATAGCTGTGAGGGAGCTGGGATATCAAGGCCACTATACAAAATCGCACTGATACCAGCCACAGCAGGGAGGAGAGAAAAAGGGCTGTAGTATACTTTGTTACAATATGACAAATCTCAGTTTGTGAGGAACATAAGGTCCTTTCTGAATTTAGAAGACACGTCATATTTTTTCGGGCGGACTGACGGGAATTATATTCAAAAGGACAAATAACATCACGTGTTCCAACAGTACAGAATTTATGTTGGTAATAAAGTTGTTGTGATTGTCATAATTGGAAAGTCAACATATCATTCTGTAGGTCTTTTATTTGTTGAGTAAGGTCTTGCCCTGTCGCCTATGCTATGGTTAATAATGACCGAAAATGTACCCTCTTCTGCAAATAGTCTAGGTATTCCCTCCTACATTTTAAACAACTGTAAGTTTTTAAAAAAGTGACCAGATCATGTTTCGTGTCTAACCACCACTGAACAGGATCTTCATAACAAATAAAATCAGATTTACGGGCTTGTATGAAGGACAGGAGGGACTGCATAAACATCGGAATCTGCAACAAAGATGTGTTGAATTTCCAAATACCTGGACCTTTACGGGAAGAGATAACAGAACCAAAACCAACAGAAAGCAGCTTATGATCAGAAAACTCAACCGCTTGAACTTTGGCAGAAATAATTGGTACTGTAGGAGAGGAAAACACATAATCAATACGATGTGGCTAGTTTGCCCTTTGGAAGGTAGGGGTGTGTGTAGTAAAGGAGAGAGAAGAGTCCGTTAATGGGCGTTACTTGAACCAATTCTACCCAATCTGTGGGAATCACAAAACAGTTTCTTTGTAGCAGCGAAGGAGCTTATCCTGAAGACTCAGGCCACAATTAAAGTCACCAGCAAACAATACCTGAAAGGAAGTATGCAAATAAGGATGAAGCAAAGCAAATAAAGCTATGTGCTCAGTTTTGATTGAGGGCATAAATGTTTATCACCCGGTAAGGACAGGACCCAATAACAAAATCTATAATAAGCTCTACCAGGGCTACATCAAACAATTTTAGCAAATGGAAGTCTGGGATATTAATTAATATTCCCAGTCCCGAACAAGAATCCTGGACCAATCGACCAAAAGAAGGACCCAGTAACCAGTCCTGTTGTGTTTGTCAGATCTCATGTGTAGTATGAAGTCTTGTATCCTGTAATAAAATTAAACCCAAAGGCAAAAGCCGTAGAAAGGAAAAAATCAATCTCCTTTTAGCCAGACGCTTCATACTATTTACATTAATAGTATGGCAAACAAAGTGAAACATAGCAACAAAAAAAAGGAAAACAGACAAAAAATACATTTTTTAATTTCCTTTTCCCAACCACCTTCTTCCCTTTAAGTTTTACTCTGGCCTTTCGCTTCTGAGAAAGGCCAGTGCCAAGTTGCAGCTCAGGGTCAGTGGTACTGTCAGGGAGAGAAGAAGCTATGGAGGAAGAGTCCGACTCACCTCCAGCGTCATCAGAAAGGGGTTGGAGAAGTTCAAAAGAATTAGATAAGGGCACTGGGGGGGGTTCCGGACCACTCACAGGAGATGGTGCAACCCGAGGGTTATTTCTCAGTGACCTTCTAAGTATGACATTTGTAAGCACTCGGGGGCATAGTACTTGGACCTGTGACCGGGTCCAGAACAGGAAAATTAGACTGGGCAGGATCAGGGACAGGAGAAATCTCAGGCAAGGGTCATCCATGAAGGAAACCATCTGAGGCACGACCTCAGAGGATACAACAGGCACTGAAGCCTGCAGTAGGGGCTGGGCTGCCCTAGGGGAAGTACAGCCAAGGTGGTCCAGAGACGGCCTTCTGCGCCTGTAATAATAAAGCACTGGTCCACTCCAGCATCGCGGAAATTCCTGGTCATGCAGCCCATTTACAATTCTGAAAGGTGTGCCCCTGTGTCACATAGGTTACATCTACATTCATTCAAACAGTGTGCCCTACATGGCCCTACTCCCCACAGACATTGCATTTCATTTTATCACATACATTACTAAGATGTGCAGGGTCACCACACTGATAGCAAGCCTTTGGCTGACCGGGTAGAACAAGACCCCTATCTCTGCCTATGAAAAAGAGTTAGGAAGATTACAACCCCAGAATCATTAGATCGTAACAAGACTTTAAACTTCCAGCCCCCAGTCCAAATGTTCTCGGTATCCAAAATGGCTTCAGGCTGTCCCTGGATGTCACAATGCTGTTTCAGCCAATACACAACATCCTCCACCTCAACTCCCTCTTTACGAAACAGAATAGTGATCGCCTTAAAAGTGGGTTTAGAAAGAGGAATAGCCTGAAATGGGGTCCGCAGAGAATTATACTTTGACCAAAAACGCTCCAGTCCCCTAGATGTTTGGAAACTAATGTCAAACGTGGTTTCACCAGAGATATGAATTAACGCATGTATTTCATGGGAAAAAAAATTTAAAGAATCCTTTAGCAGCGTACGTGCCACATAAACCCGATCAGGTGGCTCAGGTAACTACGATATGCCAAGTGAACAGCGCGTGTCTCTTAGCAGCCTGGATTGGAAATTTAAAGAAAGAAGAATATGAACGGCTTGGTGCTGATATTTTGGGGAGGGGCTGTGGTGTTGGGGAGCCAGAGCCTCTACAGAAGTAGTAGAAAGAGGAATCTGAGGTGGAGAACCCTTCAGATAATCCAACACAGGGTTCTGTGTAAGCTCCAGTTCATGAGGGAGACACAAGGGGTCAGTAGTGACTTTTGAAGCGCCTATCCTGCTCTGTAGCTCTGGAAAATCTTCAGGGCGGGGGGGACCGAATTGGAGAAGGACCAGATTTCCAACTTCCTGGGACAGTATCCTGGACCCTGCCAGCACCTCTCAATGCTGACTCAACAGTCCAGGTAGGTTCTTTATTAATATTTACTGTAGATGATTCTTGTACACGTAGGAAGCTCTGTGATGAAATAGAAGCAGGTAGTGAAAAGGAAAACGAATCTGTTTGGACTGCAGGTGGCAGGGGAGCATTTACTGTAGATAAGTCTTGTACATGTGAGGAATTCTGTGATGTAATGGAAGCAGGTTGTGAAAAAGGAAACCAAATCGCTTGTACTGCAGGCGGCAGGGAGCAGGCAGTAGGCTTCAGCTTCCGACGCACTAGTCAGGTCAGAGCCTGTCACAGCAACAGACAGTAAAGGAGACAAGTCAGGTAAATCTTCAAGAACTTCCACCTGAGTGGAATAACCATCTGTGCTGTCGGCTCTCCAGGCGTTGCATATCTCTGTAGCCATTTTCAGTTTGCACTGTAAGCAGGCGCTCACCGTGCAAAACACTCCTGGGATCTCTTGTGCTGTCAAACAGTGGTTTTCAGAATCAGATGAAGTAAAAACTCCAGTAAGTCGACGGTAGGCATGCAGGTCAGCAAGTCAGTTCCATAAGAAGTAAGCAGAGGGCTAGGTAAAGCAGCCTTAGTATGAGCAGCAGAACTTAAAGTTGAAGTAGGAACAACAACAGGCAAAACATCAGTTGTTAGCATCGTGGTCTCCATTTGTTCAGAGGTAGGACCAAATCTCTCACCTCCATAGCTCCCTCCTCAGAAAGCAAGGGTGCATCCACCATCTTGTACAGAGGTTCCCCCTCTGACGGGTAGGGGAACTTCCCGGTGTCCTTGCCAAATTTCCTCATTCCTACAAATACCACCAACAGCTTAATCTGGTTCAAGGTCAGTTGGAATTCATCTGTATCCCTCCCTTGGTCGTGCCTGAAAATAGGCAGGATTTGTCTAGTGCACTTACCTGGTCAACAAAAACTAAATAAATAAATAAACCTACGTGTTCCGCAGCCAGCACCGTGCACAGCAGCCAGAGAACTGTGGAGCAAAGCAATATATTTTAGTAAACCAGCAAAAGGTACATTTGTAAGGAGAGCCTGACTGTATTAGAAAGGCCAGAGAATGATCACTTCCCAATACAATTGTCTTTGAATTTACAATATTTACAATAACATTCTTCAGAAAATGATAATACCATTCTTAAGAGTGTAATCAGGAATGACCAAAAAACGTGTTTCTTGGATGAATTAAGAACTAAACTATCAGATATTTTCAGAAGTCAAGAAGTTACTAAAATACATAAGACTTTCACATCAAAATCTTTGGCTCATAATGTCTACAAAGGAATAATAGAACTTACAGTTTCATTCTGCCACTTTTATAACGGTCTAAAACTCACATTAAAATAAAAACTTGGTTTAAAAACAGTTGTAAAGATGATAAAACAACATTGCTGAAAGTAATCAAACGTGTTAAAAAAATCCTTCCAGGGAAATTATTCATATCTAAACAAGGTTTAGGAAACAGTAGAAACAATTTTGTAAGAGCAGAAAGACTTATACAGAAATGAAGAGTGGAAAGATATGTTTCAAATTATCTTTGATCAGGACAATAAATGATTTTGGTTGTTAGTAGCAAAATGTACTGGAAATTATGTTAACAATATCTCAGCATGTATTGAGTCATTGACATGGACAAACTATATAGACACATGGGGCGGATATTCAAACTGTGCTATTTTGTGGTGCAAGCCATGCGCGCAAAATAGTTGTGCGAGGGTGTGGCCGGGCGATATTCAGGTTGCGCTGTTGAGTAACTCCTTTGAATATCACCCGGCCACAGCCACTGTGCATGGCGCAGTGGAACTCGCCACCGCAAGTGGTCAGAGTGGAGCATTCAAGTTGTGGTGGCTCAGTACCATTGCGCCTCATGCAAATTTCTGATATTCAAAAGGTGACATGCAAATAGGGCCATAATTCATGCAAGGCAGAGGGGCATTTGCATCTGTTTATAACCCCATTTGCATGCCATTGTAGCATGCAGGTGGCGCCCGATCCCGAGGACTGCGCTAACACCCTGCCAGGTAGCAGCCATGGGGACGATGCCTGCAACCGATCGCGGGCAAATGTGTAAAAATCCCCCACCCCCGACTGGCCCGATCACAGCCAAAGTGTCCTCTTTCCCACCCACCCACGGCCACCACCCGCTCTCCCCGGCAGCGGTGGCGGCAGCATCCACCACTTACGCCCCGCTGCCCGCCCACTGCCGGTAGGGCTCACGCCAGTGGTGCAGGCAAGAGCCAGTGGGCGTGCAGACCAACTGACAAAGGCAGTCAGATATGTGAATGAATGTATTCATTCACATATCTGAACTACTGCCTATACATAGGCTGCATGCCCATTGGCTCTTGCTCTGCCAATAAGCGTCTGTTACTAGGGGCAGTAGGGTGGCAGGCGGGTGGGTTGCTGCCGGCTGCCAGGGGAGCGGGGTGGTGAGGCTTCGTGGTGGGTGGTGGGGACACTAGATCACCAGGGACATGGTCTTTGGGGGTGCAGCAACATAATGCAGCCAGCGATCGAGCTAGCGGTCCACTGGACCACCAGGGATACGTTCGGGGGGTTTAAACATTCAGCCGCGATCGAGGCTTAGCGGTCCACTGGACCATCAGGGATATGTTCTGGGGGCTTAAACTTCTTCAGCCCACGATTGGGTTTAGCGGTCCACTGGACCACCGAGGATATGTTTGAGGGACACTTTGCAGCCCTTGATCGGTCTGGTGGGGGTTATTTAGCGTTTGCCGTGTTCGGGCCAGTAAGGGGAGAGTTTTATGCTTTTGCCGTGATTGGGCCAGTCGGAGGTGGGGATTTTACACTTTGCCCGATCGGGCTGCAGGGGGCACAGGAGAGGCTGCTGTGTTGCACCCTGCAATGCGGCAACTCACCTGTGGGTGGCCTTGACTTACTCCTTTTTTGGGCTCAAAAGTTGTGCAGGCGCAGGTTGGGGTTGCGCCTGCACAACTCTGCACAGCCCGGCTGAATATCGGGCTGTGCAGTTTATGCATGGTTCCTTCCCCTTCAGTTCAGCATGCATTCATTAGCATTGCGCTGTTGCTCAGCATGTTTTCAGTGGCGCAACTGCCTCCTGCTGAGTATCGCAGAATGGCGCAATTTCGGACTTGCGCAGGCGCAACCCTATTGCGCATGGCGCAACCCTTTTGAATATCCCACCCATGTTCTATAACCAATCAGATTCTTATGACTATGAAATCTCAAGAAATTACTTGCAGCTAGGTAGGACCCCTCCCCTTTAAAATCATGCCATCAGAGGTAGCTGAAGTGATTTATATGTCAAAAGGCAATAAAACCCCTGGCCCTGACAAAATACCATTATATGTTTATAAAACAGAGGTTGACAGGTGGAGCCATTTATTTTTTTATTTTATTTTATTTTAACCTTCGGTAACCGGGTAAGGCCCACTAGGCACAAGTGCCTGTTTTTAAGGGGTGACCTCTTGAGCACTAGGGAGGTTAAGTGACTTGCTTAGAGTCACACAGTATGCAAGTGGAGGTTGGGAATCAAACCCAGGTCTGCTATATGTACCAAGCTCATTCACAGTCTGTTACTCTAACTCCTAGGCTATACTGCCAGCCCCATTAGTTGTATTGCTTAATTAGAGGATGAGACTTTTCCCAGAGAATGGAAGGGAATATAATAGTTTCTATCTTCAAAAAGGCAATCAGACATTCCAGAGAATTACAGGCCTAAAAGCCTTATTGACTACTATGAAATATTTCTCAGAATTATTCTGGCTATGTTGTACTTATGGACAGAAACTGAGCTGCCGCACTAAACATTGATAAAACTATCCTTATGATCATTAATAATCTTTACAAAAGCAACTGGTCAGTTGTTAGATATGACATGAAAACAAATTTATCAAAGAGCTTTACATCAGACTTGGATGTAAAACAGAGGCTAACCTACTAATATGCCCATTCCTGTTCAGTTTATTCATTAATGGCTTTCCTTTGCTTTTT
Organism: Neoceratodus forsteri; assembly: GCA_016271365.2. Lineage (NCBI taxonomy): Eukaryota > Metazoa > Chordata > Ceratodontiformes > Ceratodontidae > Neoceratodus > Neoceratodus forsteri. The sequence continues at coordinate 78,734,955 of JADMNL010000034.1, forward strand.
CTCAGAAATTACGGATGTTTACCATCTGTAAAGAGGTGCCACTTCCAGCATTATTGTATGCAGAAAATGTAATACTTTTATCTGGAATGCCTATTGGATTGAATCATAAATTAACTGTCCTAGAAAAATACTGTGACAGAAACAAATTAAAAATTAATGTGGCAAAAAGCAAAATTCTGCTTTATGGGAAAAAAATCAAACTTAATATGGAAAATAGATTATATTAGCCTTGGAACAGAGAAATGTTACTGTTGATTGGGCTCATTTTTCTCTTCCAATAACTTATGGGCAAAACATAAGGCTACATAAGTACGTTAATGCACATAAAAGATGGTTTGTTACATTTAATGCCAAGTACGGGGATCTACTTTAATTCCAACTTTGCATTCTGCAGAGATGAAAATATAGATTGTCGCCTTATACGTGGCAGAAATATGGAGTAGTGAGAGAATTTCCCCTATTTCACAACCATTTAGTCACTTTTATAGAGCAGTCCTACAAATGTCTAAATCTACACTAGCAGAAATAGTAAGAGCAGAACTGGAACTATCTAAAATGGAAGTACTAATACAATCTAAAACGAGCATTTGTCAATGCTGAATGTTTTCTTGCTGGCATTAGCAGTGGAAGTGTAGTAGTTAGACAGATGCATTATGGGAATGGCAGTGATGTATTGAACTGACACCAACTCTACCCCACCCTGTAGAGATGGACAGGCATTGGGGTGTACCTTTGGGTCATTACCCATAATGGTCACGACATTTCACCTCACCCTACCTTGCAGACACTGACAATGTGAAGGTGTGCAAGGGTGTTTGGGCTTTACACTCATGTCATTCCATAAGAAATACACTGAAATGGGTGCAGCATAGGAGACTGGTTTGAATTCTGAGGCCAAAGAGTCCAAGGTGTACCTCGATGCCTGTCACTGGCTGCAGGGGTGGGGTGGGGTGGAATGGCATGAGCATTACTGTCAACAATGTAGGTTACACCCTTGACACCTGTCAGTCCCTACAGGTACAGCAGATGCCTGTCAGACCTCACAGGGTAGGGGCATTATGGCCAGAAACCCTAAGGCCCTGGGCATGTGTTGATATTTTTACTCTAAGTTTTCAACATGGGCTTTTTGTGACCCTACCGCATGAACAGTGACACTATCAGTTAGTTAGCCAAAAGGTGATTTTGCACAGTGACTGTGCCATTAATACCACAGGTGAAAAAACAAATTTCCAACATGATGTGAAAATGACAGCTGTACTGTTCATGAGGAGGTGTAAAAAATGGTAATGTTGAAAATCTGGACCAAAATATATAAAAATGAAGTCACGAGCTTGCATAGAAACTGCATAACACACACCATAATGCAATTGTTGGGATTCTCTTTTCACCAGATTTTCAATATAGGCATTTTAGGACCTCTGCTCATGAACAGTGTCACTGTGATTTTCTTACTCTGTCCCAAACACTGATTTCACCCGTGATTGTGCTATTCTGCGCCAAAGTGCGAAAACACATTTGGCCGGGATGTGAAAATGACAGCTGTACTGTTCATAAGGTGTGGAAAATGTCAATGCTGAAAATCTGGGTGAAAATATTACAAACTCATAATTTGTGTGTGTGTGAAACGCAATGCACGCTCATAACACAGTCATTTTGAGATTTTTTCACCAAATTTGCAACATAGGTTTTGAGAGCCCACCTCATGACAGTGACATTGTCATTTCATTAATCAGTCCTGAAAGGTGATTCCACACAGTGACCACAAAATCACCCTTTGGGACCGAATAACCAAATGACAGTCACTGAATTCATGAGATGAGTCCCAAGAACCCCATGTTGAAAATTTGGCAAACATTTGAAAAATGACCAAGATAGGCACCAAAGTTGAAAACCCTATTTATGCCATTATACAGCTTACGATATTTCTTCAGTTTGCGGTTGGCTTTGAATAGTACAGGCGTGCTCCCACGCCACGAAGATCATCGCGCCAGCCTCTGGAAATGAAGTATGGGATGAGGGGTGTGGAGAGGAGGATACACAGAGGGTGGGCGCAGGTTGTGGGAGGGGGCAAGAGAGTCAACGAACCGTTTTCTTTTGTTACAGGTTTTTTATTTTACATGGACGACGTAGGGACTTTGCCATGCCGGGGTGGGCTCCCAGTGTGGCACCTGGAAGTTTGGGGGCAGTGGAGCCAATGGGGCTTAGGCACCCGTGGCCATCAGTGTGGGGGGAGACACATGAGTACCCTGGACTTCTGCCACACTGGGAGGCTGCCAGCGTGGCAGATGGGGTTGTTTTTGGGGAGGGGCACTGGAGCTGATGGGGATTGGGCACCCCATCAGACATACAGTGTGCTGGTGGATGTATGCATGAGCCAAGGGGGATTGTGCACCCCCTCGGCACACAACAAAGGGGTGGGTGCATGCATACAACCACCGCTACAATCAGCGGTGGTGACATGGAGGCAATTTGCATACTGCTGATGGCAAAGCAGTATGCAGATTGCCTACTCATTACCACCACTGATTGTAGCGGTCATTTGCTTTCAAATGCGCACACGGAAATCTGAACTGCTGTCATAGACAGCTGGGGCATTCATTGGTGCGGTGCGGCCACACCTGCAAAAACGCTGAGGGCATTGGAAGCAGGGGTGCCACACCTATGAAAACTCGTATGGTGGCACTATGGTTCTTGATGAAATGCTTAACTATGGAAGATCACAAACTAGCTAAAATTGTTTAAAGGAGAAAGTATCTTGACTCCACTATTATAACCACCTCTCCTTGAATAAAGACTATCAAAGAGATAACCTCTATACAGTTAAACCACCTATGGATTGATTTCTTAAAAGGAATTAATGTATCTTCAACTTATATGACCCTGATTAAACTCAGCCTAAAAGATAATTCAGTTCTAGAAGACATGGAACAAATTAGAAATCTCAAATCCTACACGTGGTATGCTAAATAATGAACATGCATACCTTGGAACCATATCTTTTCTTCCTCACAGAATTAACTGACAAAATAATTTTTTTGGAATTTAGACTTCAAACATTTCCTTTTAAGATATTAAATTATAGATATGGTAACAGATCTGTAACCGAAAAGTCAGTAGACTTAAAATGTGATTGTGGAACAGGAGATTTTGAAATGTTATATCGTGTTTTCTACATTGTGATAAATTTACTAGTATAAGAATTAAACATTTGGTCCAATCAGACCCAAGAAGTAGGAAAAGATCTCTAAGGGGACTGATGAACCCACTGTCAGAAATAGTCACCTGAGATGTTATTAAATACTTGAGATAGACACATGCCATGCAGAAATGCTGAAAATCAAGGGGGGGGGCAGTTAACTAAGCAATAAGGCATGACAGGGGGTTTGTTATAGTGGGATAATAGCCCACCTTGATTGGGATGAAGCACAAGGTGATGCAGAGTGCTTCCACTGCCCGAGAAAGGCCATTAGCCCACCACAACGCACCCCCTGGAGTGTCTTATTGTGAATATGAAATGGGCCCTTTTTAGTAAACTGGATGTATTTTTTAATATTGAGGTACTTTCAGCTGGGCTGTTGTGATGGGATACAGAGTCAGCTGAAAGTACCTCTCAGCTAACCAGGAGTCAGCATTATTTGTACCCATTTCATAATACCACCTATAAAACATACAATCACCTATGTAAATAACAATCTGATATTGTCTTGATGTTGCAATGTATCAGTCAGAAAATACTTGCCTGCTTCTGTTGGAAGCTGAGAAACTTGCTATACTGCAGAACAAACTAGAATGCATTTGAGGAACTGGGAACCTGGTAAAACATAATATTGTTGGGGACTAGTTAGGCAGGTAAATGCTTTCTAGAAAGTTTCATTATTTTCTTATTGGCATTAAGATTGCTGGATTCCATAAAGTGTGTAATTTTATAACCAGAGGGGTGAAATACAACTGAAGTTGTTTGATTTCTGTGCTAGACACCTAGGATTTGGAAGGATGTTTGTGCAATATTTTAGAAGTGTCCTGCTGGCTGAGCAGTGAGTTTTTCCCTGGTTTCAGATAAAGGGTTTGTGTGTGTATTAGAAGCAGACATAGCAAGTTGTCTTCATTGAAAGGCCTGCTTACATCACAGGTGTCACTAGTCAATCAATTGATTCTGGGTGGGGCTTTTATCACTGAGCTGTCTTAGGCAAACTACACAGTGAGAAGTCAGTCAGAAAAGACTTGACTGCTTCTGTTGGAAGCTGAGAAACTTGCTATACTGCAGAGAACAAACAAGAATGCATTTGAGGAAATGGGAACCTGGTAAAACATAATATTGTTGGGGACTAGTTAGGAAGGTAAGCAACGCTTTCTACAGAAAGTTTCATTATTTTCTTATTGGCATTAAGAATTGCAGGATTCCATTAAAGTGTAGTCATTTTATAACCAGAGGGGGTGAAATACAACTGAAGTTGCTTGATTTCTGTGCTAGACACCTAGGATTTGGAAGGATATTTGTGCAATATTTTAGAAGTGTCCTGCTGGCTGAGCAGTGAGTTTGTTTTTATCCCTGGACTCAGTAGAGTGGTTTGTGTAGGAGCAGTGGTCTAGTAAATTGTGGTGTTGGTTGACTTACTATAAGGACAGTACTCACCAGGGTGGTGGAGCAGTGGTGTGTTTGATTGTTTCTAACAGTCACCAGTGGTTGTGGCATTTCCTTTATAGCCAAGGTTCTGATATCACTTCCTCAACAGGTTTTGGGGCAGAACTGTCATATTCTTAATTACCCAGACAGTGCATAAAGGTTAAGTACACACACACACACACACAAAAAAAATGATTTATATATTACTCATTGTATATTATAAGGAAGAGGGACATGTGAGGAGTGGTGCAATGCAGTGGCCATGGGGCAGCAATTTTCCGGGAGACATTCTGGAACTTGCGTTGCTGCCCTATTGCAGGCAACTGTCAGCTCTGAGGGAGGAGGTTGCCCACCTCCAGGCTGAACTGGCAAGGACTAAGGAGGCCTCCCCACCCAAGAAGCACCAGTTCCACAACCACTGCCTCAGAGGTTGCCATGTGTGAAGAGCAGATGGACCACAGTAGGTTCTGGGAGGGTGAGGGTGGTGGAACAGAGGCCTAGCCCCGTGTTGTACCTCTACACAAATCATATGTCAGTCTGGCAAATCAGGGTTCCTCTTTTGATGACACCTCAGTGGAGACCAAGAAGGATGCTGGGGACATCCCAAGGAGACCAAAAAAGTGGCAAGGGACACCACAGGAAAGAAACAACTTTTGATGGGGACTCAATTGTTAGGGGTGTAGACCTGGGGAAGGGAGAGGAGAAGGAAGTAAGGTGCCTGCCTGGTGCCATGGCTTGGAGGGACAGGAAGCAAATCCTCATGATTGCATAAGCAGCATCACAGGAGAGGAAACTAGATATTATTGTCCACCTCGGGACAAATGACCTAGCTAGGCATGAGATCAGTGCAGTGCAGGATGAATTTGTGGAGTTGGGGAGGGGCCTCAGACAGGTAGCAAGCATGGTGCTGCCAGTCTATGGCAGGGTGAGGCTAGGTACCCACACCATGCAGTTTAATGAATGGTTGCAAAACTGGTGCAGAACACAGGGCTTTGGCTTATTGGGGACTGGGGTCCACCTGGAGAGATGAAGGTCTATACTGGCATGATCTGCATCTGTCCAGGAAGGAAACACGCTCCTAGGTGACAGGTTTAAAGGCTTCCTTGGCAAGCACCAAGCAAGCCAAGTGGGAGGTGCTGATAGGAAACAGGAAAGTTCAAGCCTCCCCAAAAACATGGCAGTGGTAGGGTAAACACTGAGGTACAGAGCTTGATAGAGGCAGGGCAGGGTAAATGGAAAATGGACAAGGGCAATAAGAGCAGGGATGGGGTAAAAAAGGATAAAGCCAACATTAAATGGAGGGCAATAAGTACCAATGCCTGTAGTCTTGGAAACAAGCTTCCAGAGCTAGTAGCCCTGATGGAAGAGGGACACTTGAATATTGTGGCAGTCATAGAAACATGGTACATGGAGAACCATGACTGGGATGTCAACATACCAGGGTACACAATCTACAGAAGGGACAGGGAGGGTAAAAGAGGAGGCGGAGTAGCTCTCTACATAAGGGAAGGAATCAAAGCTACAGAACTAAAAAGTAAAGGGGGAGGACAAAAGGAACTCTGGGTCACCTTGGAGACAGGGAATGGCATCACAATCCGCACAGGGGTTGTATACAGACCCCCTTCTCAAGGGGAAGAAATGGACAAGAAAATGATAGAGGGCATTCTCAAAATGGCTGAAAAAGGGGAGATACTGTTGATGGGGGACCTGAATATGCCAGATGTTAACTGGGCGACATGGACTGCAGCCACATCCAAGAGCAGGGTCATTCTCGATGCCCTACAGGGGGCATGCCTTAGACAGCTAGTGGTGGAACCCTCTCGGGAGGGAGCAATATTAGACCTGGTACTCTCAAATGGAGAGAGGATCAAAAATTTAGAAGTCAGTAGACATCTGGGAACAAGTGACCACTGTACAGTGTGCTTCACAATAAACACAACCATGGAGACAAGCCATACAAAGACAAGGATACTGGACTTTAGAAGGGCTGACTTTGACATAATGGGTTAATACCTGAGGAATGCATTAGCAAATGGCCAGAAAGGAGGGGTGGAAGAACAATGGAGAAAAATCAAAACTGCCATCATGGAGGCAACAAGCGTGTGAAACAAATAAAGAAAACAAAGCGGAATAAAAAAACACTATGGTTCTCAAAAGAGGTGTCAGGGAAGGTTAAGGAGAAAAAGGCTGCATTCAAAAAGTATAAGGAATCACAGAAGGGGCATGACAGGGAACTGTATCAATTAAAGCAGAAAGAGGTGGGGAATGCAGTCAGAAAAGCAAAGGCCCAAACCGAGGAAAAGATAGCCAACTCAGTTAAGAAGGGGGATAAAACCTTTTATAGGTACATTAGGGAGCATAGAAAGGTTAAGGGAGGGATAGTGAAGATTAATAAAGGAGAGGGGAGGTGGGCAGAAGGAGGCAGTGAAAAGGCAGAGATACTGAATGAATACTTTTGCTCAGTATTCACAAAGAAGAAGAGGAGGAGTTACCTAAACCAAACAGTAGAAGCACTCTGGGTAGTGGGGTTGGCTTGATCCATTTACAGAAGAAAGAGTCCTGAAAGAACTCCTAAAACTCAAGGTGGACAAAGCAATGGGGCCAGACGGGATTCACCCTAGAATCTTAAAAGAGCTAAGAGAGGACCTAGTGACAACACTAACCACACTTTTTAACAAATCATGGGAAGATGTGGTGGTACCTGAGGACTGGAGGAGGGCAGATGTCATTCCCCTTCACAAAAGTGGGAGCAAGGCAGAAGCAGGAAACTACAGACCTGTTAGTCTGACCTCTGTGGTGGGGAAAATGATGGAAGCACTTCTGAAAGAAAGAATTGTTCAGTACCTAGAGACCAGCAGGGCACATGACCCAAAGCAGCATGGATTCACAGCAGGAAGGTCATGTCAGACAAATCTAATCAATTTCTTTGACTGGGTGACCAAAGTAATAGACCAGGGAGGGGCTGTGGATATGGTCTATCTAGACTTTAGCAAGGCATTTGACACAGTCCCACACAAAAGATTAATAATCAACATAGCCAGCCTGGGAGTGGGTCCCAGGGTGGTAGCCTGGGTAGCAAACTTGCTGCACAACAGGACACAGAAGGTAATAGTGAATGGAACACATTCTGAAGAATGGGAGGTTACTAGTGGAGTACCTCAGGGCTCAGTACTGGGTCCAGTCCTCTTTAACGTCTTTATAGGTGACATTGCAGAGGGTCTGGAAGGAAAGGTATGCCTCTTTACAGATGACACAAAGATCTGTAACAGAGTTGATACACAAGGGGGGGAGAAAGGATGAGAAGGGACTTGGCAAGGTTGGAGGAATGGTCAGACATATGGCAACTTAGATTCAATGCAAAGAAGTGCAAAGTAATGCACCTGGGAAATAAAAATCCAGGAGAAGAGTACACAATAGCAGGGGAGGTACTAACGACAACAATAATGGAAAGGGATCTGGGTGTAGTCATATCAGATGACCTAATGGTGGGTAAGCAATGTGAGAAGTCAGTAAGGAGAGCCAGGGGATACTGGGATGCATAGGGAGGGGCATCACAAGTAGAAAAAGGGAAGTGGTTATCCTCTATACAGACAGTTGGTGAGACCCCATCTGGAGTACTGCGTGCAGTTTGGAGACCTCATTTACACAAGGGCATAGACAGGATGGAAAGCAGTCAGAGGAGGGCAACTAAAATGGTGCAGGGTCTACATCAGAAACCATATGAAGAGAGACTGAGAGAGCTTAATATGTATACCTTTGATGAAAGGAGGGATGGGGACATGATAGAAACTTTTAAGTACCTCAAGGGAATCAACAAAGTCCAGGAGGGTAGCATCTTTCAGAAAAAGATGTGTAAGAACAAGGGGCACAATTTAAAGTTGGGGGACGGCTCAGGGGTAATGTGAGGAAATTCTTTTTCACGGAGAGAGTGGTGGATGCATGGAAACCTTCCCGGAGAGAGGTTGTGGGGTTTAAAACAGTGGGGGAATTCAAACATGCATGGGACAGACATAAGGCAATTATAGTGGGGGGTTGCAGGAAGTAGGCTGTTGGTTAACTAGAATCTGCAGCTTATCCAATAGGTAGGGAAATAGGCAGACTGGGTGGGCCAAGTGGTCCTTATCTGCCGTCAAAGTCTATGTTTCTATGTTTCTCATGACTTATGTCCACATCGCTTGCAATTTATATTTCTCCACCTTCAATTTATCCAGTGGGTGACTTACTTTCCATTAAGCAATTCACTTATGTTCCTTACTGGGAACCTTGGAGACTACAGGAAACTTAACTCAAAGTGTAGTGATCTTGTTCTATGCAGTATCCAGTTTACATTCAGCTGAGGTTTCACGGTTAGCTGAATTAGTGAAAGCAACACACCCTACTGAAAAATTGGATAATAATGGAGCTGTGCCTTGTATTAGCAGTATGTTTTTGGAAGTTTGTGACAGGGCTGGAATGAGACCCTGTCCCACTTGTGTGTATAGAGAGTTAAAAGCAAGGATCTATGTTGTCCTCTCCTTTTCTGTCACTTGTCTATCTCTGTCTATCTGATTGTGCAATCAAATTTTCATTGTGGCACCTAGGAATTTACCACGATGGTCCACAATTCTCTCCATTATCTCCCTTCCTTCACTTGCTGTTTCTATTTTTCTTTCTTCCCTTGCTTTTCTGTTTTAAAATATATATGAATCTTTATGTGAAGCTGGGATCCCCTAGTTTGAACATATATGTAATTATATTGTTAAAATGATTACAGACAGCTGCTTGGGTGTTAGAGAGGTTAGGAGTTTGGAACACAGGGAGTTGACCTTGAGATGTATTTTGAACTCCGCAAGCTTGTTTGCAAAGTTGTCAGCAGAAAAACAACCCTGGGACAGGATGTTCTATTTTGCTGCACCTGTAGGCTGGTCACAGGAAAGAAACTGACAAAACATTGATACATTTTGTGAAAAACAGGAGATATAGCTTAACAAGAACAAGATGCGGAATTTGATTGTCATGGAAAAACAACTTATAAAAAGACAGCAAGGTTTTGTTTGAAGAGTTTGAGAGGGAGATTGACATTTAAATTGAGAGAGACTCTCAGATGAAAGACTTTTTTTTTTGCACTTTCTTTGTGAGTGCCATCCTGTACAACTCTATTTTTGTTGCATGGTTATTAATAAATAATAAAACACTACTTGCAAATTTTACAGCTTCTCCTGATTTTCCTGTGCTTCCTGACAACAAAGTTCCTTCTGTAAATTCATTAGTGCAGTATTAAAAAGGCCCATCCTTAGAGAGTTCTAGCTGTTTTTGAATGACTATATGTAACGTCAGAAGACTGTATTATGTATGAAATAGATTATTTGACATGTTCTGTACTGTTTAGTGTTGTATTCTGTTTTGTATATTTTGTATTGTTTTTGAATTTGTTATGACTCATAGTGAGTCTAACAATGAACTTGAACTGAACTAAACATTTCAAAATCCCAATACCGATTTGGCACAGACCACCTCCCAATGTAACTTATTTCATATTTCTATCACATATAGAAAAACAGAATTTGTCGGCAGATAAAGACCACTTGGCCCACCCAGTCTGCCCATTTTTCCCTACCTACAGAATCACCATTAATCCTACCTTATCTCCAGCTCTTTCTCCCTTCCCCATTCCTTTCCACCACTATTCCTTTAGCTTATTGTGATGAAATCCCTCACCAGGGACTTCAAGTTCAGTGCCACTACTAGGTTTTTACCAATAGGAACCAAGAAACCTGTTTAAGCACCTCTTCCTTTGCACAAGGTCAAGAAGGTCAACACAATAACTGTGGGGTAGAGACCCTTCAGAGACTGATTGCAAACAGAGTCTAACAGAAATAACCAAATGACCTTAACAAACACACAGGCAGTCACTTGTTCTATCAAAATATGATTCTTTACTAAAAGACTACAAGTATTTACAGCAGGATTTATGTACAGTCAGACAAAAGGATTATAGTTTACTATAAATGAAAATAAATGGAGTTACACCAGATAGTAGATAGGAGAATCTGAACTATTCTCAATCTACAACCTATTTATTTACCTGCTGCTGTCTGAAGAAGACACTGTTCCCTAAGTTGTCTTTCTTACTAGACCTCTATCTGCAGAGCTCTGGGTTTTTAGGTGTTACTGGGTCCAAGAGAGAGTGCTGGCTTTCAGCACCTTAATTTATTCCTTTTCTCACTGTGGGGAGGTGTCTTACCCCCTTTGAGTGACAGTTCTCCACTGCCCCCTCCCCAAATGTGCATGTGTGTGTATGGAGGGATGACATCATCCAGGCCAGCTGGCTTCTACACACATTCAGAAATTCAGTCCAGTTTCATTATTTAGTTTCTCAGGATATCGGAGGTGTACAACCGCACACCTCTACCTTTCAAGCTGACTGGTGCATTCAAAATGGCATTCTCCCATCTGCCTTACAGGATCTGTAGCTACAGATTCCCACAAGAACATTTTTCTGCAGCTGAGTTGGCTAATTATTTCCCATGAGCCCTGCTTGGTCATGTGACATTGGAAGCCATGTTTTGTGTGTCCACTTTGCCAATACCACAACTTACAACACACGCATGACTATCTTCACAAAGTAAAGTAACAAAAAGAAGAAATTAATAGATTACTCTGGATGCATGTCCATCACACGTACCCCATGCATTCTTGAACCCCTCCATGATTTTCATCCCCACCACCTCGGTTGGTAGGCTGTTCCAGGAATCCACCAGTCTTCCTGTGAAGAACTACTTCAAATCTCTCCTGAATCTACCCCGTCCAACTTCATAGCATGGTCCCTTATTCTTGTGCCCCTTTTTCTGAAAATCGTTCCTCAGTACCTTGCTACCCCTTGAGGTATTTCAAAATCTATATCATATCCCTCTCTCACTCCTCTCCTCCAAGGTGTACTTTTGGAAGTAATTTTTAAATCTCCACCAAGACAGTTTAAGTGAATTCACCCTTGTGAATGTAGTAACACTCACTGTGAACAGTTCTGTGCTGTTCACTTATTTATCCCATGTGTACACTTGTAAGTCTCTATGATGTCACCCCTTTCCCTCCTAGTTGCAAGTGTGTTCATTCTGCTATCCACAAGCATCTCCTCATAGGGCTTTCTTTGTAGATCCTGGATCATCTTTGCAGCCTTTTCTGTGCCCCCTCAATCTTATCATAGTCACTCCTCAAATGTGGACTCCAGAACTGCTCACAACACTCTGAATGTGGCTGCAGCAGGAATCTATAAGGGGCTGTCTTGCCTAATCGAAGAGTCACAAAGGAATAATCACACTTGGCATTCACACATCAGCACAATTTATTGCAAGCAATAGATAATTACACTTCATTTAGCAGCAGTGTCACTATCAGCATTAATGATTACACTTTAGCATTCATTCATTAGCAATATTACTATCAGCATTAATATATACTTCAATTAAGCAAAACATGATACATCACCGATTCAATAAAGCATCATCAAGCCTTTTCCCAGTAGCTGGGAAGCCCTAAATCATCTCACAGCCTGGCCAGGAGTTTTGAACTGGGAGAAAGTTCCACAGCGATCGTCCACCCTGCAGATGAGGCTTCAACCAGGCATTGAAAGCTACATTTATATCTTATTCTATGCTAAAAATAACCGTGCAGCCTTCATAGTGTTGTTTTCCCACATTCTAGAAGCTGGCGGGCTCCCAGGATGCTCAATTCACACCATAAGGACTGCTCAGAATTCTACACCTGCTAGGTCATTGTGCTCCAAACACTGGCCGGTGCCTAGAACACTATGAGCTAAGCAGAAGTTTAAACAAAACTACAAAAAACAGGTTGCCTGATAATATGCAACCTTCAAGTCAACAAAATACACTGTCTGAAGCAAAACATAATAATGAGGCTATCTAAAGAGCAAAACACCAATTAAATAAAGCACATGTGAAATGAGTCACAATACAAAATGGAGTATAAAAGACATACATTACATGAAATAGCATAAAATGGGTGACAATAATCAACATATTATACTATCACTACAGGGCACAGTCCCTTCCCTTCGCTGCTGCTGATTGCCAAGCCTATGCACCCCAGCATTCTATTTGCCCTCGCTACTTCCCTCCTACACTGTACAGAATGTTGGAGGTTGTCAGTAATTATCACCCCAGGTCTCTGTCCTCAGTAATTTCTTCCACCTTCTCTCCCCATCATGTAGTCAGTTCCAGGGTTCCTGGTCCCACTGTGCAATACCTTAAACATTTTGCATTAACTTTCAGCTGTCAGACCTTGAACTATTGCTCCAGCTTCCTCCATCACCCTTCATTACCTTTACGCTCCTCATTGTCCACTCTTTTGCAGATTTTCGTCTCATCTACAAAGAGGCTGCTCTTTCCCAGGTTCCATTCCCAGTGTCAAAATGGAAATATTAAAAGACTGGGCCCAAAACCAACTCCTGTGGCACTCCACTGGTGATATTCCTATCCTCTGAAAATCCCCCATTCAAGATGATGCTCTGCGTTCTTCCTGTAAGTCAGTTTCAGACCCACCCAGTGATTTTCTTCCCACCCTAAATCCCTCAGTTTTTTTAAGTTAGCCTTTGGTTTATATATAGGTTGCATCCTCCTTGGCAGGCAGGTCCCTTCCACCCTGTCCCTGCCATCCCCACTATCTACCACCCTTGCCAGGACTTGCGTTCCATCCAGTATTATTTCCATGTCCTCATTGTGCAGCAGGTGAGGACAGTGCACAGGGCTTCATGCCTGCCTTGCCACCATTTTCCTCCAGTTTTCTCCACCCTCCAGTGCTGAGGTGCTCACGTTAAGCATGCATGTATGGGAGGTGCTGGCGCACATTGTAGGGTCCCATGGCTCCTCCCTATGTTGCTGCTTCTGTCCCTGCCTGCCCCAGGCCTCCACCTGGTGGCAGTGGTGTGGCAGAGCCAGCAATCCACCCTCTTGGAATAGGAGAGCAGTCTGTTAGATGCTTTGTCCTCTCCTCCACCGGGCCAGCCCCCAGCAACCCGAGATTGCTGCTGATCCCAGGTTGCCGGTGTGGAAGCAGATGTGCCACTGCTGCATCACTGCATTGTCCATTTAATTGGCCTTTTATGTAGCACAGAGTGAAAGGCCTTACTGAAGTCTAGATATACTACATCCACTGTCTGTCCCATATCAGCTGCCTTTGTGACACAGTTGAAAAATGTTATCAGATTCATCTGACAAGACCTACCCCAGTAAATCTATGTTGCCTTTTGTCCTGCAACCCATTTGCCTTCAGGAAATGTACTATTTTTCCTGTTATACTGGTCTCCAGCATCTTACATACAATGGATATCAGGCATACAGGTTTACGGTTACCTGGCTAATCCATCTTCCCACTGTTATGTAAGGGTACTACATCTGTTGTTCTCCACTCCTCTGGTACCATCCCTGACTCCAGTGCGCTGTTAAATAGATCTGCCAAGGGTACTGCCAGCTCATTTCCTATTCTTTTTAAAACTCTATGATGCAGCCTGTCTGGACCCATTGATATATCAACTGTCCTTTCAGCACCCTTTCCTCAGTGATTGGTTCCATATTGATCCCAACACCCCACTCCCTTTTGACCTTAACTCCACATTCTGGTAGAAGACCCTCATTGGGAGGAAAGATTTTGGTATAGGGCGGGTCTACAGTGACAGTATTTCTGTGGCTGACCTAGCAGTCCTTTACTGTGGTCCTTTAGCTGAAGGGCCATAGCTTAAGAGTGTCACACTATGGGCATCAGTGTGGTGTGGCAGTGGGCAGGATATGCTGCATCCCAAGGGTGACACCCTCTGTTATCTAATTTAATGTGTAATTAAATGTAAAGGCAGATGTTTTAAAAAGGTAAAGCGGGCTTCATCCAACATTAATCCTTTTAGTTGCAGGAGATATCACACTCAACCCTGGCATACTCTGTCATCCCCTTCCCCCAATGATCTTAGAGTGGCCCCCTGTCAACATCCGCAGCCTCCTCCCTAAGGTCAACCTGTTGCAACCACACATGGTTAACCTCAAACCTGATGTGCTGCTGATCTTGGAGTCTTGGCTTTCCCCCAGGATCCATTGTTCAACAGGATCAAGCAAAGAGGGGGTGGTGAAGTAGCCATCTGCCTTTACTCAAACATCCAGTTTGAGCCTGTGCTCTCTGTCTCTGCCCCCTCTGCCTAGGAGATGCTTCTCAAACTATCTCTCCCCTCTCTGCCCCCATATTTGTTACCAGTGTCTACTGCTGCCCTGGTGTGTCCCCACCTTCAGTAACTGAGTAACTCACCACTATCTCCTCCCAGGCCACCTCTAGAGACTTACTAATACTAGGTGATTTCAATTTAAATTGGCTTTCCTCCTCTCTTTATAAATTCTACCACAACATGAAGTCCTTCCTTTTAACCCAACCCATCTAATTTCCCACACGCTTTAATTTCAAATCTCTAAATCACTCCATCTTGGACTGGGTCCTCTCCTCCTATCCCCATCATATTGTGGATGCTAGTATGTTTCCCAATGCCCTCAGTGACTGCCATATGATCTACTGTGTGCATAAGATTTATCGTCCCAAAGTTCCCCCTCACATTCATCCAGATCTGGTCTTTCCAATCACTGGACTAGTCCTGCCTTAATGATAACCTAGTAGCCACCGACTGGTCCCCTATTTCTACAGCTGGCAACATAGAAAATGCCCTCAGATTCTTCACCTCCAAATTAAGGTTTGTCTGGGATCATCATGCCCCCCTTACAAGAGCCATGGTCTGCGGGCTCTCACCTCCCATGGAGTTCCTGATTTGTCACTTTGCGTGTGGCTTTGCCTGGAGTACCTACAAGTCCTTTGGTCCACTTCTGACCTTACAAATTACCGGACCATTCGTAATGTGGTACTAAAACTACTCGGTTTTCAAAGTCTCAACACTTTGCATCCACATGCCAGAACAACCTTGATCACCCCTCTAAGTTCTGGAAGGTAATTCATGCCCTTGACCCCTCCTCCAACCCAGTCCTCTCTCCCTGTTCTCAAGCTGGCAATACTCCTGTCTCTGACCCCACTGCATTCACATCATCTTTCAGTTCATTTTTCACCTCCTGTGTCTGCTCTCTACTCTCTTCCTCCTCCTCTCCTTCTCTCTCTCTTCTTCTATACTGTCTCACTCTCCTCCTTTACCTGTCCTACTGCCCCCTTCCTCCAGTTTCTCATTCTCATCCACTACCCCTGCCACTAGTCTTAAAGCCCTCTTGGCTCTAAACCCTCACAAGAGTGAGAGCCATGATGGTCTTTACCCCAAACTCCCTTATCCCTCTGCTCATGCAATTTTCCTCCTTATCACCTACCTCCTCAACCTCTCTTTCCCCATATTCTGTGTCCCTAGCTCTTGAAAGTTGAATACATCATTCCCCTTCCTAAAATGGGTGACCTCTCTTACCCTTGTAACTTCCATCCTACCTCTGTCCTCCCCACTCTGGCTTAACTCCAAGAACACCTTGTTTCCTCCCAACTGTTCCCTTTTCTTGCCTTGGCCTCCTTCTTCACTCCTTTCCAGTCTGGCTTTAGAATGTCCCACTCCACTTCACCTCTCTCCTCTGGCTCACTGATCTATCCTCTTTGGCATGGATAAGAGCCTTGTCACCTCTGCTATCTGTACCAACTTAGCCAAACTTTTGACATTGTTGCCTGCCCCATTCTCAGCACAAGCTTAATGCAGCTGGACTCTCTGCCTCCTCAGTAGTTCTGCTCTAGCTTGAGAGCAGGTTACAAGCTGTTCATGTTGGAGACTCCCTCTCCCTCCCACTCCCAATCAACTCAAGCATCCCCCAAGAGTCTGTCCTTTGCCCAATTCTTTTCTCCATTTTTCTAAATGACCTCCACACTGTCTTCTCCTCTGCATCCATTCATAAGTAAATAGATGATATAATACTCTATCTCTGTCTACTCCGTCCCTGACCCACAAACTAGTTACAAGCGGATTTTTTTTAATTTATTTATTATTTCTATTAATTTCACAGTTACAACCATAAATGACATGACACTGTTACACGAGTGCCAAAAGTATACCTTGGCCTACAAAAGACTCATAAACAATTATCACAGTGACATGTCCCCCTCTTAAGAACCTCTATCCCCATCCTCGATCCCCTACTACTCCGTATTCTTACACTAGCCTCCCTCCCCTGAACAACGCTGGTGCAACTTGTAAATCCATAATCTGTAAGGGCAAAATACCATACAAAGGAAAGCACTGGATTGAGGCCAAGGAAAGGGAAAAAATCTAACATACAATATGAGATCGACACCTTTAAACTGAACAGTTATTGGCTATCCCTAATACCACCCTGAAGCATATAAATTGTATTCAAACCTGCCCAAATCTTTTGATATCTATGTGAGAGACTTCATCCAAGCTTGTATTGCTCCCACCCTCAAGTTGCTCAACAATTCCTGGAGCCATTGGCCCAGATATTCAAAAGGGTTGCGCCATGCCATAGCAGTGTCAGTGGCTCAGTAGGTAGCACACTCACCTCTGAGCCAAGATCAGAGGGCTGTGGGTTCAGTTCCCACATCTGGCACTTGGGTTAATATCCCAGTACTGACACTGTAATGCAGCATGAGAGGGGTGCTGCATTTCTGAGGTGTCATCTTTCAGATGAGACGTTAAACCTAGGTCCCATCTGCCTGGATTGGTGGTAGTTCAGGTGGATGTTAAAGATCCCATGGCACTTATCGAAAAGAGTAGGGGAATTTCCCCAGTGTCCTGGCCAAATTTCCCTCATTCACTAAAAATACCACCAACAGCTTAATCTGGTTCAAGGTCAGTTGGCATTCATCTGTATCCCCCTTCCCCGGGTCGTGCCTGAAAATAGGCAGGATTTGTCTAGTGCACTTACCCGGTCAACAAAAGCTAAATAAAATAAATAAATAAATAAATAAAATAAATGCGCAAGTCCAACATTGCGCCATTCTGTGATATTCAGCAGGAGGCAGTTAACGCCACTGAAAACAGGTTGCACAACAGCGCAATGCAAATGAATGCATGCTCAACAGGAGGGGGAGGAACCATGCATAAACTGCACAGCCCGATATTCAGTCGGGTTGTGCAGGGGGTTATTCAAGCGCGGCTAACCTGCGCCTGCACAACTTTGAGCCAAAAAAGGATCAAGTTGAGGGCCACCCACAGGTGAGCTGCTGTATTGCAGGGTAACACAGCAGCTGCCACCCATGTCTGGCCCCAACTCAGTCCCTAGCCCCCCACCAGCCTGATCGCTGGGCAGAGCGTAAAACAACCCCCACACATCTCCCGATGCCCGATCGCGGGCAGAAAGTATCATGAAACCCCCCACACATCTCCGGATGCCCGATCGCGGGCAGAAAGTATCATGAAACCCCCCACATCTCCCGATGCCCAATCGCGGGCAGAAAGTATTATGAAACCTCCCCACACATCTCCGATGCCCGATCGGGCAGAAAGTATCATGAAACCCCCACACATCTCCGATGCCCGATCGCGCAGAACGTGAAACAACCCCCCAGTGCCCAATCGCTGGCAGAATGTAAAAGCCCCACAACCCGAATATCTCCCTGTGGTCCAGTGGAGTAATGCCCGATCGCGGGCAGAATGTCAGTATAACCCCAAACATCTCCCTGGTGTCTAGTGTCCTCCCACCCCACCCACCCATGAAGCCCTCCACCCGCTCCCCCAGCCGGCGGGCGGCAGCATCCACCCGCCGCCCCGCCCGCCCGCCCCGACTGATGATGAGTCCGTAGGGCTGCATGCCCATTGGTGCAGGCTACAGCCACCGGGCGGCAGCCCATACCGCATATGACAGTCCAGATTTGTGGGGGCGGGGTTTATAGCATTGCCCGCGATCGGGCATCGGAGATGTGGGCGGGGTTTTATGTTACTTTCTGCCCGCGATCGGGCATCGGAGATGATGGGTGGGGGTTTCATGTTACTTTCACCAGCGATCGGGCTTCGGGAGCTGTGGGGGGGATGTATTCAGACATACTGCCCGGGCGATCGGCTTCGGGAGATGTTAGGGGAGAAGAGTATATTCAGACATACCGGCCCTGGCGATCGGTTGCAGGAGCAGCGCCGGTCCCCGACTGCCGCTGCCTGGCAGGGTGGCCAGGAGCAAGTCCCTTGGGATCGGCGCACCTACATGCTAATGGCATGCAAATGGGGCCATAAATAGATGCAAATGGCCCCCTTGTGCCTTGCATGAATTATGGCCCCATTTGCATGTCACCTTTTGAATATCGGAATTGGCATGGGCGCAATAATATACCACCACCGCGGGTTTAATGCTCAACTCTGACAACTTGTGGTGGCGCAAGTTCCACTGCGCCATGCACAGTGGCTGTGGCTGGGGGGTGATATTCAAAGGAGTTGCTCAATAGTGCAACTCCTTTGAATATCGCCCCGGCCACACCCCTGTGCAACTATTTTGAGCAGCGCAGGGGCTTGCGCCTCAGAATGGCGCAGTTTGAATATCTGGGCCCTTCACTATAAGTGATCTTCTGAGCATCAATCCAATGCCTTAATATTACTTTTTTAAGTGATAGCGCAATCAACGCTATGTGGTATCTACACACTTTAACCCTTATCTTGGAATAGTCTCCAATAAGACAAACCTCTGGGGTAAATAGTTCTTCAAGGCCTAAGATCGGATCAGCCTTGTCTCGGATCTCCATTCAAAGATTTTGTATGAAGGACATTCCCAGAAAATATGTTTGAGGGTACCCTCTCCAAGTGGATTTTAACAACATCCTGCACCAGTTCTGAGAAAATCAGTTATCCCTCAATGCAAACATAATGGTATCTATGACTTTTTGCACTAGGCAGAAGCTTGCTAGAGTTTCCCCTTTCTTCTTTTCATACCCTTGATGGTGCAGTGATTGAAGATGTTTCCTCCTTTAAGTACCCCGGGATCTGCTTGGATCTCCACCTTGATGTCTCTGTTCATGTGGATGCAATCCACAGAAGCTCACCCCAAACTTGGGAGCACTTTACGGGAATAGGAGAAGCATCCCCTTCCTGTACATAGAGAAATCCTCACTAAAATGATTCTCCCCAGTTTCAACAATGGAGACATTGTTTACAGTGCTGCTCAATGTCCAGCTTAGCTAGACTGGACCTCCTCATTCACTCCTTCTGTCGATTTGCCCTTGATAACCCCTGTGTACTTTTGTATGCCACCTCTCCCTCTCCTCTTTGCCATAAAATTTTATTGCGGTTTAAAAAAAATACAATACAATAAAGACCATACATGTCAAACCAGTAATTAACCTTCAAAAAAACGACTTCAGTAATATTAAGCAACAAGATTTGTGAGTATATTCAGTAGTGTAGAACCTTCTTGCAAAAAGGACAGCATGTACCAGAGAACAAGAAGTAAACATTTCTAACTAGACCAGTTATCAGGAATACATTAACAGAATATTCAGCTTCTATCCTAGCAATTGCTTCAGAATGGGTAGAGAATGAAGCTTATCAAAGCGTATCCAGTCGTTCAGATTTAACTTTGACTGAAACTGGGTAAGGAAGCACAGTCACATAAAAACATAAATGGTAAACAGCTGCTATTTAAATTATCCATTCTGTCCTTGCTAACAGCCTGTACAGGAATAATCAATTGATTATCTATCATACAATAGCAAGAACATTTCCTGGATTCTGATTGGTCAGTGTGTGCATGAGACAGTGATGTTATTACACAGTAACATCACTGTACTGATTTTTGGATGATTGTAATGAGCTACTTTTTTTTTTTTTCAAACACAGATACACTGCCTCATTAAAAATCTACTAAAACATTTTTATTTTTATTTTTGTTTTCTATAACATTGAGCCATTGTATAATTGCAATAAGGCACTCCAGGGTGTGTGTTATCGTGTAATAACATCACTCCTGGGGTGAGGAGGATGAAGCTTGCCCAGCTTTACCTGGGTGCTGACCCACCCCAGGAGTGGCGTTGATGATAACACACACCTTGTCGTGCCTTATTGCTTAAGTATCTTATTACTTAGGATATGTCACATCTTCTGTTTTTAGAAAGGTCCCCAGATTTGCTCAAACAAATCTAACTGGCTAGCAGCATGTAACTAATTCTTGCATTATTTGCCACTGAAGCCATGAAATAATACCAATCTATTAAGGAGGGCACCTTTACAGAACCCTAATTTCTTAAAAGCAGATGTTTAGTACCCAGTAAGGTGGACAGTAACCAGCTAAGTTGGAGTTTAATTATGGAGGGGAAGGAATTGTCCTCTGGAGGAATTCCCAGAATAATGAATGAAGAAGGTGGTGCAATTGTGTGACCTGATATTTTGGAACACAGTAGAATTACCAGCTGCCAAAAGCAGGAGATATGCGAACAATCTCACAAGGTATGTAGCAACCAACCCTGTGTGATTTTCCTGACATCTGTAGCATGGGCCATTTTCTAAGTAACCCATCTCTAACAACCTTTTAGGTGTAAAATAAAAATAGTGAAGGATTTTAAATTGAAGAAATGTACCTTGGGTTTCTTTGCTTGAATTGATGGCATTAGGCCAAACTTCTGACCAGTCTTCCTCGATAATGTCTGTTCCCAGTTCTTCTTCCCATTTGGACTTTGCTGATAATGTTTGTGTTGTTTCACTATCGGTGATTAGCAGATATACCATACTAGACCCTTTTTTAAGGCCTGCCACTTTCACTATCTGTTTACATTCTACATCCACTTCCCCTAGAGCACTGTGCCCCAGAGAACCATTATTCAGTGCATTTCAGAGTTTTAGACAGTAACAGAAGTGAATTTTCTGTAACTTGAATTTCTCTCTAAGGACTTCAGATGGTGACAGTATGTTGGTGTTTGAATCAATAATATCTGCTAAATGACTTATGATCAGTTTAGACCAGCCTGGATCTGCCAATGGAGTCATGTTATGGCAGATGCTAGAATTGTTCCAGAGTGGCTGATTAGACCCTAGAGGATCAGTTATTTTTAAATTATGTGCCGTTTCTTTCAATACTTTAACAGAGTTTGTAATGCATGGATTGTCTTTTAGTTGCTTTGGGATTGGGAGGACCAAAATGTCAGAAAATGAGTGTGGTCTTAGCAGATATGATTCTATTAACACCCATAGAGGGGTATCAGTCTGTCTGTAATTATTTAAGTGAAGCATAGATTGTTTAATTAGGAAAGCCTAACTATACTTCTTCCACCATGGCATAGCAAAGTCACCCTTAATTGTTTTTTGTCTAAGTTTGCTCATGGAGAGCCTTGCCAGCTTATTTCCCCATAGGAATCTTCTGACTAAGATGTCTATTTTTTTTTCTAGTGATCGAGACATGACAATTGGAATACACTGAAGTACATAAAATATTTTAGGTGCAGAGATAATTTTTGATAACTTGAGTTTTTTCCCCATACAGAAAGATTTAGTTTATCCCATTTATTGAAATCTAACTGTAAAGTGCTTTTAATTAGGCAAAGGTTTTTCTCTAAAAGTTTATCCAAATTGTTCAAATCTCCAGGCCTAGATATACGATAGAATTCTGAAACACTCAATATCTATTATTTTTTTAATTGTTTTAGTAAAGCAGGAGATCGTGAGAGAGGCATCACCTTAGTTTTTCCCCAGTTTAAAACTAAGCCAGAAAATTATTTGAATTGTTCTAGTTTCAATTTAAGGTTTTTCCAACTTTGTTTATCTCCACCGATTCCAGAACTCTCTTGGGCCACTTCTCTGGCCAGTGCGCTCTACCGCCCACTGTGAACCCCGCCAACCTCAAGGACATCACTTTCTCCCAAGCACCCGAGGACAAAGGGTCCGAGGAGATCGAAGGGTGGTGGCGAGGCTCCAGTATTGGGGTGTGGCAGCAAGGCTCTGGAAGGGCTGTCGCTCATCTGGGCCAGAGGGTATTTGTATTTGTTACACCCCTGATGTGGGATGTGCAATGCTGCCCAGCCCCGATGTGAGTGCTCTCACTCATGTCCGGAGGCGGCTGCCCAACATCTACCCCAAGCTTGTAAGCCCCTGTATGTAGCAGTGCTGTAGTCTCCACGGGGACCACTGCCGCACGGGCTGCCCTGGATCCTCCCGAGAGAGGAGGCAGTCCTCGTCATGCTTGATCCTCTCTCTCATTGCCGACCCCGGCGGTCCGGCTTATTCTCGAATCCATGGTCGCCACGCATCACGAGATGTGGCTACCAGTGCCTCAACCTCATCGCCACCGGCCAGCAATTTAAGGTTGTTGATAGACTCCGTAGTATTACTTGCAGTAATAAGCAAATCGCTGGCAAATGCAAATACTTTGTTTACTAGTTTGCCTGCTAGAACCCCTTTATGGGTGTATCTGCTTGAATGGATCTAATTAGTGGCTCAATGGCCAGAATGAAGAAAAGTGGAGAGAGTGGGCACCTTGTCTAGTGCTCCTATGTAAGGCAAATGATAAGGATGCTAGACCATTTGTAATTAATTCAGCTGAGGGCTTTGAGTAAATCATAGAGACCCAGGTGGTGAAATCTTCACCAAAAGCAAATGAAGAAAGGGCCTAGTGTAAATATGTCCATGTTAGTGAATCAAATGCTTCGTGCATATCTCAAGAGAAATTGCCAAGCGGGTATTTTATTCTTTAGGCCAACCAATTTGTGGTATACAATCTTCTGAGATTATCCACCCCTGATCTGCCACACAAAACCTATTTGCTCTCTGCTTAGTGTAGGAATCAGTTTTTGAAGTTTATTTGCTGAAATCTTTGCTAATACCTTATAATCTGTGTTTAGTAATGAGACTGGTCTCTAGCTCGAGCATTCGAGGGTGTTGTTACCTTTTTTTTTGGCAATAGTGTGATAAAGGCTGTACTAATTGACTGTGGTAGCTGTTTAATGGAGTGTGCTTTGAGTAAGGCCTTGTGAAGGTATCCAGAAATGTTTGGATTCACAAGCTTGAAAAATTCACCTGAGAAGCCATCTGGTCCCAGGGTTTTGTTGTTTGGCAAATTTTTAATTGCATCCTCTACTTCTTGTAAGGAAATTTGCTGGGTGAGTTATTGATTCTCTTCTAGGGAAACATTTGGTAGTTGTAGGTCTGCTAGAAATTCATTCATCTTGGGCGATGTATTAGCTAGATGGGCTTATAGTTTTTGAAAGTATGCAACCAGTACTTCACTAATTTCTTTGTTAGTATATACTACTTCATGTGAGCCTTTTGATGCCTTTTATTAAGCTTTGTTGCTGTGGTTTTTAAGCCTAAAAGGCAAGCAAGCTGCCAGCTTTTCGCCTGCCTCCCAGTACTTTTGTTTTGACCTGAACCAGGCGATTCAGCCTTTTCTGAATGAATCTGGTTTATTTCAAAGTTGGTTACTGTTAGCTCATGGACCACGCCTTGTTTATTATTAGGATCTTTTCTATATCTGGTTTCAAGCTACCTAAGGTTAGATCCTAGTTCAGATAACCTTTTTATTCCTTTTCTTTTCTTTTCTTTTCTTTTCTTTTCTTATGAGTTAAAAAAACCTTTTATCCTGACCCTAATATAAGCCTTGCAAGCATCCCATAAGCAGGCATAGGCTACTTCCCCATTATCATTCTACATAAAGAATTCCTTTGTCTCTTTGTGGATCCATTTTAGAAAATCCTTGTCCTTACTCAGCATAGTATTAAACTTCCATCTAAAGGATCTACTATCTTCTGCTTGTACAACCAGAGACATTAAGAGCGCGGTTGGATAAATGTATACTATCTATGTCTGAATCTAATGACGTATTCAAAAGATTTTTGGAGAGGAAGATACAATCAGTTCTGCTATGCATCTTGTGTCTGGTGGAGTAAAAAGTATTATCTCTGCCCTGAGGGTGCATAATACACCATGTATTTATTAATCCAGCCTCATCTAAGAGTTTATGGAGAGCTTCTCTGGCTCTTGTGTTCTGTAGATTTGTGTTGGTGTTTGTGTCCAGCAAAGGATCAAGTACTTCATTCATATCACTTGCTAAGACAATTTCATACCCATCTGCAGCATTTAATCTCATGGCTATATCATTGAAGAAATCTATTTGTCTGGAGTTTGGTGCATGGATATTGCAAAGTGCCACTTTGGTTCCATTTAGCGATCCCAGTAATAGCTGAAAGCGACCCTCATCCTCCACTGCATGTGAATGTTTTACAACATTATTGCCATTCTTAATTAAGACAGCAATTCCCCTTTGTTCAGAATTATAGCTGTTACAGTATGTTCCACTATTCCCACCAGTCTCTTCACAGTTTTCTGCTTCCTCCATGATCAAATGGGTCTCTTGTAAAAATGTTATGTCTGACTTTTTCTCTTCAGGTAGGTTAATATTTTCTTCCGTTTGATAGGTGAATTAAGACCCTTAATGTTCCATGGCACAAATTTGAGGGAATGAGTACTGCTCATTATTTTGGTATTAAAATGCCAATAGTATTTTAAAACAATCCTACAAATTATGTCACAGTCAAATTAGAACTCACTAAGTACCTAAACAGTAAAAACAAAGTAAACAATTGCTTTTATGAGTAAGAAGTGAATGAGAAAGTGATTATGCTTTCAGCTCAATGCCCCTTTAAGCTTCGTAAAGAGGGTAGACTGTGTTCTACCCCATTACCCACCATGTACTGAACTACAAGTCCAAGGTACTGGGTTGTTAGAAATGTGCCAGTTACAAACATGAGCATATCCTCAGCTTTACTGGTTAAAGGTTTGACACCAGTTTCAGTAATAATTCGACAAGATAAAAACACTTCACTGTTATTTATTTATTCATAAATCTGTATATAGACATAACATTTGAGGGTATACTTGGAGAGAGGGATAAGGCTTCCACATATTAGATATTGTAACACAGCACTGGGCAGAGTTGTGGAAGGGTGTTATCTCCCAGCACATCTGTTCCATTTTCTCTCTGCTAGGACTACAAAACATGGTGCACACACACTACAAGCCCCAGAAGGCATTGCACCACAGCACCACCTAGCTGAGTGCTTGATTAAGAACAGGTGCAGGAGAGTGACTGCCTGCATAAAAGAGAAGGCTCAAACAATTGATCTCTCTCAGTACCTGATTAGGAAACAGGCGTGGAGGGTGGCTGCTGAGCATTTGTAGAAAGAAGGAAAGAAAGAAAGAATTTTGAATCAACTGACTTCCCGGCTTTGACCTTTTGTTTGGCGTGCAACTACGAACTGGATCTTGACTTTGGACTGGCTGAAAACCCGACACTGGTAAATGACTTTCATCTGAAACAAAGATCAAGAGACTCTTTTCTGATTTTGTTTGTTTGCCCCAGGAAATAGCTTAGCTATCTGGGCTATAGACAGGGAACTGAAAATTCACTGTGTAGGTAATGCTCAACAAAGAGCCAGGTATTATTTTCTTTTTATTTTATTTGCATCCTGAGTTATTTTGAATGTACTCTCTCAGTATCTTTACTAATAAACATATAGTCATAGTGCTGTGTGACCCTGAATATCCTGTGTCGTGGTGCAAAGTGTGCTCATATCCCCACCTACAAGATCCCAGTGCAACACAACCCCCCTCATTGTGTTACAGTGGTGGAGAATGCGGGCAAGATTGTGTGGATAACAACAACACTAACACACTGAAACAGCTATGGAGAACCTACTGCAGCAGCTTGTGCAAGCTGCAAACCAACAACAGGCGGAGACCAACAGACTGCTGCTGGAAGAGCAACAGAGGGGACAACAAATGTTAAATTTGGAGCTACAGCGGCTTGCCTCAGAGGTGGCAAAAGGGAAGGAAGCCCGACCAGCAGGTGCGTCTTCCACTGTAGATGGACATTTCCTGCAGAAGATGACAGCCAGTGATGATGTGGAAGCCTATCTGAAAACTTTTGAAAGGACTGCAAACAGAGAAGCATGGCCTCAAAGTAAGTGGGATGGCATTCTAGCCCCCTTCCTCAGTGGTGATGCACAGAAGGCGTATTATGACCTTGAACCAGGGACGCTGATGACTATGACAAGTTGAAAAGAAATCCTTGCCTAGGAGTAACAACAGCAGTGAGCTCAGCAATTCCACTCATGGACATTTCAACCAGAAAGCTCCCCACTCACAGATGTTTGATCTGATCCACTTAGCCCGAAAATGGCTGCAACCTGAAATCCTGGCGTCTACTGCAGTGGTGGAAAGAGTGGTGCTGGATCACTTCACCAGAGGCTGCCCTATGATTTAAAAAAAAATCAGTCAAAGGCAACCTAGCACAGCAGAGGCCTGGTAGACCTTGTGGAAAGGTATCACGCTATGGCTGAGCTCTTAAGACTACCAGACCTGAAAGGATCAATTCTGACAAGAGAACCCACCCAGCAAGACAAGAGACCCATCCACCGACAACACAGCTGGAAGGGAGAGAAGGAACCAGGGAACAGATGACTACAGCACCAGCAAAGGGTGCCAGAACTTTTTGAAGCAAGAAGGGAGTGATGGACCGAGATACCAGAACCTGTTTCACATGTGGAGAACCAGGACACATTCTTGGAAATGTCCTAAGAAAGATGAGCCAATGCAAATAGAAGCAACCCTGTCCAAACAGTGTAATGTCATCACTGCCCTCCTGGGAATCATAGTCAACCTTCTTGCATCAGTCCAGTCCAAATCCAGAACCAGGAAGTGGATGCATTGTTGGACTCCGGCAGTATGGTGACACTAGTCAGCCCCTCTTTAGCACCCATCAGCCAAGTGAATGACAACAACCCCATTTCCATCATATGCATCCATGGGGACACCAAGACATATCCCACAGCACACCTTGAAATAAAAACAAAGGAAGGTGTGTTTACTGGAACAGTGGGATTGGTGAAGCAGTTGCCTTTCCTTGTGTTGTTAGGACAAGACTGTCCATTCTTCCAAAGACTTTGGAAAGCGAGAAAAAGACAAAGAAAGAGGAGGATAAAGACCATGAAGACACAGGCAAAGACAAAGACAAAGATGAAAACAAAGAGGAAGACGAAGACAAGGAGGAAGACAAAGACAATGAGGGACGACAAAGTGTATCAGTGTCTGACAAACCTGAAAGGAAAAAAATATGTCAACACCAATGATACAAGTCTTCGTGGGAGAAGACAATGATGAGGAAGATGGAGGAGCAGATGTCATAGAAGACACTCTAGAGAACTTAGAAGGGCAATTTCTTCACACCAGCATGCACACAGTACAGAGGAAGATTTGGGACAGCACAACTGGAAGATCCCACTCTCCATGCCGCCAGAGGAACTGTGAAAGTGGTGGATGGGAGGCCCTTCAACCTGACCAGCCCCTCCCTACCCACACTTTGCTATGAACAACAACTTGCTGTATCAAGTACACAAAACAGCCGACATACTGACAGAGCAGCTGCTCATGCCCCAGCCCTTCGGTGCACTGTAATGCATTTGGCTCATAGCCACCTCTTGGGAGGACACCTGGGAATGGATAAAACAAAAGAGACTGCTGAATCATTTCTTTTGGCCGGGGTCCACGCTGAAGTGGAATAATATTGTCGCTCCTGTCCAGAGTGCCAGCAGAAAGCTCCACAACCCTATTTCCGAAATCCATTAGTTCCTCTGCTAATCATTGAAACACCCTTTGAGCAGATTGCCATGGACCTGGTAGGACCCTTGGCGAAGTCTGCAAAAGGATTTCAGTACATCCTGGTGGTAGTAGACTATGCTACCAGATACCCTGAAGCCATTCCCCTGCAGAACGTGACAACCAAGAGCATCGCCTGAGAACTAGTGCAGATATTTTCCCGAGCCGGGATACCCAAGGAAATCCTCACTGACTAAGGAACACACTTCATGTCCAGAATAATGAAGGATTTGTGCCAGCTCCTCCAAATCAAACAGCTGCGCATGTCCGTGTGTCATCCGCAGACAGATGGGCTCGTTGAAAGATTCAATAAAACATTAAAGAATATGATTAAAAAAACCATGGAGACAGATGGACGGAACTGGGACCAGTTGTTGCCATAACTAATGTTTGCCATCCATGAAGTGCCCCAAGTGTCCACAGGATTTTCCCCATTTGAACTGCTGTATGCCCACTGCCCATGAGGTCTCCTTGACATAACAAAGGAGGCATGGGAGCACCAACCCTACCCCACCAAACCATCATTGAACACGTGGAAGGGTTGAGAGGCGCATTAATGCCATAATACCTATCATGAAGGGACATATGCAAAAGACCCAAGAAGCTCAAAGTAGAGCCTACAACCATCCCGTAGCACCCAGAGAGTTTCAGCCCGGTGACAGAGTGTTGGTACTTGTCCCCACCTCCGGCGCAAGTTCCTGCCCATCTGGAGAGGACCCTACGAGTACTTGAAAAAATAAACCAAGTCAATTACAAGGTAAAACAACTGGGTGGCGAAAGCCTGAACAAATATATCACATCAATTTGTTTAAAAAATGGGTGTACCGTGATGTCTTCTGGAGTGAAACAAACCCCTGTCCAGATGAGGAAAACCCCAGAGATGCAGTGACGGTTGGAGACCTGACACCAAGTCAGAAACAAGACATCTTCAATTCCTTGACAGAAATAAAGATGTGTTCTCTGATCTGTCCTGGCAACACTCAACTCGTCACTCATGACATTGTAACCCCTCAGGGAAACGGGTACACCCCAAGCTATCGTGGTACCAGAAGCACGCTGAATGCGATAAAGGAAGAGGTTAAAAAGATGTTAGATCTGGGAGTAATTGAAGAATCTCACAGTGCCTGGTCTAGCCCCATAGTGCTTGTCCTAAAATCTGATGGATCAATCAGGTTTTGCAATGATTTCAGAAAACTGAATGAGATTTCAGCTTTTGATGCATACCCAACGCCATGAGTAAATGAACTCATCGAAGACTGGGAACAGTCCGCCTTCATCAGCACTCTTGACCTGACAAAAGGCTACTGGCAAGTCCCGTTGACAAAAGCTGCCAGAGAGAAGACTGCGTTTGCCACCCCTGATGGCTTGTATCAATATACAATGCTTCCTTTTGGTTTACATGGAGCCCCAGCCACATTTCAACACCTGATGAACCGTGTGCTGTGACCCCATCAGAAGTACACTGCTGCTTATTTAGACGATGTCATTATTCACAGTCACACCTGGGATAGCCACTTGGAGAAACTGCAAGCTGTGACGCAGTCCCTCCGAGAGGCAGGGCTCACAGCCAACCCAAAAAATGTACCTTAGGGGTGAGTGAAGCACAGTACTTGGGTTATACAATAGGAAGAGGCCTTATAAAGCCACAAGAAAAAAAAGTTGCTGCCATTCAAGATTGGCCACAACCGGTCAATAAAAAACAAGTAAGGGCATTTTTGGGACTCACAGGCTATTACAGAAGGTTTATTCAAAACTTTACTGCTATAGCAGCCCCCCCTCTGTGACCTCACGTGTAACAGGCAACCTAACGTGGTGAAATGGACTCCTGAAGTGGACAAAGCTTTCTGTTGCTTGAAAATGGCACTGTGTGCCTCTTCTGTCCTGAATTCCCCTGACTTCTCCAAACCCATGATCGTACAAACTGATGCATCTGACACGGGTCTGGGTGCAGTCCTGTCACATGACATTAATGATGAAGAACACCCGATAATATACTTGAGCTGCAAGCTGTTGCCGCATGAAGGTCACTTTGCCATGCTGGAGAAAGACTGCCTGGCGATCAAATGGGCACTTGAGTCTCTGAAGTATTACCTGCTGGGCTGTAAGTTTCTTCTTGTTACTGATCACGCTCCCCTGACATGGATGAGACAGGCTAAGGAAAAGAATGCTTGTGTTACCCGATGGTTTCTGAGTTTACAGCCCTTTGATTTTCAGATTGTTCACTGTGCCAGTGCCAAGCATGGGAATGCAGATGCTCTTTCCGGATCCACTCCTTCTTTTCTGCTGCCTCAGCCAGAGGGGGCTAAGCTGAGGGGTATGTAACACAGCACTGGGCAGAGTTGTGGAAGGGCATTATCTCCTAGCATGTCTGTTCCATTTCTCTCTGCCAGGACTACAAAGCATGGTGCACACTACAAGCCCCAGAAGGCATTGCACCACAGCTCCACCTAGCTGAGTGCTTGATTAAGAACAGGTGCAGGAGATTGACTGCCTGCATAAAGAGAAGGCTCAAACAATTGCTCTCTCTCAGTACCTGATTAGGAAACAGGCGTGGAGGTGGCTGGTGAGCATTTGTAGCAAGAGGAAGGAAGGAAAGAAGAAAGAAAATTTGAATCAACTGACTTCCCGACTTTGACCTTTTGTTTGGCGTGCACCTACGAATTGGATCTTGACTTTGGACTGGCTGAAAACCTGACACTGGTAAATGACTTTCATTTGAAACAAAGACCAAGAGACTCTTTTCTGATTTTGTTTGTTTGCCCCAGGAAATAAGCTAGCTATCTGGGCTATAGACAGGAACTGAAAATTCACTGTGTAGGTAGCACTCAACAAAGAGCCAGGTATTATTTTCTTTTGTTTGTTTGCATCCTCGTTATTTTGAATGTACCTCCCTCAGTATTTTTACTACTAAACATATAGTCATAGTGCTGTGTGACCCTGAATATCCTGTCGTGGTGCAAAGTGTGCTCATATCCCGCCTACAAGATCTCAGTGCAACACAACCCCCTCACTGTGTTACAACATTTGGCGGAAATGTGTTTTGCACCTGTGTCAGAATTGGCATGGTCACTGTTGAAATCAACGTTTGGAATGGATTGATGAAATCACAGTGTCACTGTTCATGAGAGGTACCAAAAGCCATGTTGAAAATTTAGTGCAAAAAATGCCCAAGTTATATGCGGTTCTTTAAATTTAGCTAAAAGCAGTACAACAGGCAGCTAACAATGCGCAGGTGCCAACAAAAGGAGTCAAAAGTACTTACAGCAGGACTCGGCACTCGGTCACTTCCCAAACACAGCATAGTTCAGTTCGAAAGCATTTTTGCAATGCAAAATGGCCACAAATCCATAGGTGAAGGTAAAAAATCCATGTATTAGAGTCAAACACATAAGATAAAACCACACAGGATAAAAAAACAAGCAGGACGCCACCGCAACAGATAGCTGACCCCTCCCTGATAAAATCTCACGATGAGTGAGAGTCAAATGTTTGCACGCCAAACAGCACTTTCTCAAGACTGTCCTCATCTAGTGAATGCACGTCTAAAATACATAGCCCTTAAAGTGCATATTATGATATAGACACGTGATATTGTGAACAAAAAAGATGATTAATAAAAGTAGTTCAAGACACCCAGGCTGAATAACTAAAACTAAAACTAAGACCAAAGAATAAAGAAATGGGAAAGAAGGAGAAAAAAGGGAAAAAGAGAAAGGAAATGGGAGGCTGGGGAAGAAGGGAAGGACGGGAAGGAAAACTAATGATATACTAAATATCACTGACTATAGATAAATATCAAAAAGTGATCTTATTTCAAACACTATTTAAATAGCGCTATGCATGTACTAGCACTAACCTATATATGTGAATTCAGGATAAACGTGTGACTGATTCCAGTCAAAAAGAGCAAATTATTATGGTGAGTCTGTGACTAAATGTCTTATAGCACAAATTAATATACTAGAAGATTTCATATAGTCAAGATAAATATGAATAAATAGATTAATGTCACGAGAAAGTTATGAACCTACCTAGAAAAACAAAAGGTCACATAAAAATCCCTATGCTAACCCATATAAAGATCCTTTGTGCTATGTTATCTTAGGAATAAACAGTGCAAACTTCACTACATGTACAGTATGCATATATGTGCACACTTTGAAAAATGCATTACTGCAAAATTTCAAGAGACAGATGCAAGACATGCCAATGTCAACAACAAAGCAAATGAAGTCACTACATAAGTTACTGTTTCAATAACACTCCAAATTGTATATAAGGGCTCAATTGAAAATGTTCATTCAGACCAGGCCAGTCATTGGTTTTAAGTATGAACTGCCAGTAAGTTTACCTCTGGAGAAGTTTATTTTCCAAATTTCTGCCTCTAATACCAAGCAAAACTTTCTCAATTCCTTGGAAGAGAAAACCATGGGTATTGCTCTTTTGCTGGTAATGTTGTGCCAGAGCACTAATGCCGTCCAATTTCTGTATACTACAAACATGTTGACCCATCCTTTCTTTAAGTTTCCTCTTCGTCTTTCCACATATAGAGCAGGATATAAATTGCATGTAGCCAGATAAACATACTGGGTGGGATATTCAGAAGGGTTGCACAGCAGCACCTTTGGGTGCACCATGCGCAACCACTGATATGCTCTTGGCCTGTTCAAAAGGGAAAGTGCATGGCACAAATCCCGTTGCACGGGGCACATCAATGTATATCACGGCGCAAGTAGGGGACGTGTCCATAGTACTCACACATCCCGATATTCAGCCGGGATGTGCTGAGCAAACATGTGTACCATACACAGTAGATCCAAAAACAGGGAGCAACAGCTGGCCACCGACAGGTGAGCTGCCATATTGCAGGGTGCAACACAGCAGCTGCCAGCTGTGGTTGGCCACCGAGCTCCAGCGGCACCGTCTGTCTTGGTAGCGCCCTGCGATCACGGGCAGAAGTATAGAAATAAGATTAAAACCCATCCCTGGTGGTCAGTGGACTGCAGTAGCCCGATGCGTGGGCGAAGTATAGAAATAAGATGAAATCCATCCCTGGTGGTCCAGCGGTACCCCCTCCCCATCCTCCCATTGAGCCCTGCCACCCCGCTCCCCCCCAGATCAGCGGTGGGCGGCAGCTCCCCACCCGCAAGCCACCCGGCCACCAGCTGACTGACTGTGTACTGTACAGCAGTATGCCCATTGGTCCCAAGCATGGGCCAATGGGCGTGCAGACCGTACTGTACTACACAGTCCAGATATGTGAATGGATTCATTCACATATCTGGAACTGTATAGTATGAGTACAATACAGTCTACATGCCCTGGCCGCGCAGGACCAATGGGCGTACAGCTGTACTGTATGCAGTCAGTCAGCGGCAGCTGGGCAGCTTGAGGTGGGAGCTGCCCGCTGCTGACAGGGGAAGGAGCAGGCTGGCAGGCTCAGTGGGAAGATGGGGGGGGTACCACTGGACCACCAGGGATGGGATTTAATCTTTCTTCTAAACTTCTGCCTTTGATCGGGCTGCGAGTGGTCCACTGGACCACCAGGGATGGGATTTAATCTTTTTTCTATACTTCTGCCCGCGATCGGGCTGCGAGCGTTCCACTGGACCACCAGGGATGGGATTTATTCCCTTTAGTTACACTTCTGCCCGTGATCGGGCTGTGAGCGGTCCACTCTACAACCAGGGATATTGGAATATTATGTTTTGCAACTTATGCCCGCGATCGGGCATTGGGGCACTTTGCTGCATATGCAGGGGGCATCGGTCCCCAACGGCTGCAGCCTGGCAGGGCGCCAGGAGCAAGTCGCCAGGATCCGTGCACCTGCATGCAAATGGGGCCATAGTGACATGCTAATGGCTCCATTTGCACCTTTGCATGCATTATGGCATTATTTGCATGTCCACCGCTGAATATCACGGTTGATGCACCTAACGCAATGGCACCTGCGCTAGCACATCCCCCTGAACCTCTCTGGCCACTTGCGCTGATGCAGTGCCACTGTGCCATGTGCTATGCGGGTGGCCATGGAGCGATATTCAATGGTGCTGAACCATGGTGCAGCACCATTGAATATCACCCTGTCAGTGCCCTGGCACATCCCAGTTGCGCTGCGCCCAGACTTGCGTCACAGCCTGGCACAGTCTGAATATCCCTCACTGTGTGCTACAGGTGATAAGTCCCAAGTTCTATAGGATGCTTTTGTGATAGGATGTTCAAATGTTTCTCCTGTTTTTATGTATTTGCAAAAATGACAATTTCTGCATTTCTGTGTTCCATTAGAGCCAGTATTATTTCTTTTAGGTTCCACAGGCAAATCCCAGAAAGTATTACGAACCAAGGCATCCTTGATGTTAGTAGCTCTCCTAAAAACAGTTTTTGGTTTCTTTCTTGTGATGACTCGAAGTTTTCTTTCTGTCTCCAGAATATGGTAATTCTTATGAATAATATTTTTTACCATATTGGCTTGCGGTGAAAAAGTGGTAATGAAAAGTGAAGTGTCATTATCTATTTTTGTTTCAGTTTTGGTCTTTTTCATACTGTTCTGTAATGTCATTTTTCTATCAATTTTGTCCACTCTTTCTTTAGCATTTTGTAAAGTTCTGCTGTTGTAACCTCTTACTGAAAATCTAGTCATCAGGTCAGAAGCCTGAATATTGTAGTCAGAATTCAATGTACAGTTCCTTTTGTAGCTAAGGAATTGGCCCACTGGAATATTATTGGTGACATGGGCAGGATGGCAGCTAATTAAGGTGTAACACTGAGTTTCGTTCTGTCTCTTTCCTATACACAATGGTAAAGATACTGCCTGTATTTATTTTCGAATGGTTACATCAAGTGAACTTCCTTGATATTAATCGAATGACATATCAAACTTGAGATTTTTATTAGATTCTTCCAAATACTGTCTGAACATAGAAAGTTTGCTTACTGTGCCCTTCCACACGAAGAACAAATCAATATATCTCTTATAAATATTAATTTTATCCAGAAAGATGTTCTTCTCTGAGTCATAAATGTATTCCCCTTCCCATACAGCCAAATAAAGGATAGCGTAATTTGGGGTCGTTGCTGCCCCCCTTGCGGTTCCTTTTCTTGGAGCTACATGTTGTCTTTGAAAAGGAAGGTATTGCATGTTAAAATGTTTTTTTTTTTTTGTTTTGTTTTTACTTTCCAGTTTTTCCTGCCTACATGCCCTCCATCTCCGACCCTTCGGGGGCCTCTGAGTCATCCCTGTCATCTACCTGACCGAGACCTACCTTGCACCCCATGTAGCCGCGGCTATGCCCCCAGGGTGGGGAACGAGGTGGGACCCTTACACCCTGTACACTTTCTTGTTTCATCGGGCAAGGTGGTCCAGGCAAGTGGTGGCACATCAAGGGCACGCTCCTGATGCCCCGTCTTCCCAGTGATGGAAGGCTGTTTTTCCTCCGGTTTCCTCCCCTCGCATGGTGTATGCTCTGACGTCAAGGCGCTAGGCGACAACGTCCACCATGCATTACGGCTGCCCCCCCCATGAACAGGGTTTGCTGTACCTCTATCTCCGCTCGGGGTCAGGCAAATAGCGAGCCTTGGCCTCCCCCCTTCCCCCAGAGAAGGCAAGCTGTTGTGGGACGCCTAGCCTTTCTCCCCAGCTGGCCCCCAGCAACCAGCCTGTCTAGCACCCCGGTCGCCAGCATCGCAAGTGGAACCAACTGCTGCACTGACGGGCCGCTATGTTAATTTTCAATCAGATCCAACAACAATTCATTCAAATTATTGGAAAAGATGTTTCATTGTGCAGTGTATCTACTAATGCCTGTAGCCCATCAGAGTAAGGTATGTTGGTATATAAACCACGAATGCCCATAGTGACAAAGAACCAGTCTTGTTCCACCTCCATATCTTCACAAATATTGAGAAGGTGAGTGGTGTCCCTAAGGTATGATCTACAGTTTTGTGCTATTGATTTAATATACTTATCAACAAAGATAGCCAGAGGTTCTGTTAGGGACATTACTGCCCACTATGTGCCTTGCAGGTGGTTTGCATAAGTTTTTGTGAATCTTAGGCAGACCATAGAGAAGAGACTTTACAGGGAGTTTAATACAGAAGAACTCACAGGTGTCTTTATTTATAGTTCCAGCAACAAAGGCCTCATACAAAATCATATCAATATCTGTTTTAAATCTGGATGTTGGATCTTCATGTAGAATACGATAAAATTCAACATCATTCAATTGGCTTAACATTTCTGCGAAATTTCTCTATGCATGCATGTAACTTTAGCAAATTTTTATATTTTCACTCCAAATATTCAACACTGCTTGTTTTTCACACCACCTCATGAACAGTATAGCTGTCATTTTTCACATCCTGTCTGAGATAAGTTTTCACACCTGTGGTGCAAAATGGTGCAGTCACTGCATGAAATCACCTTTCAAGACTGAGTAACAAAATAATAGTGCCACTGCTCATGAGGTGGGGTCCCAAAAAGCCCATGTTGAAAATCTGGAGCAAAAATACCAACAAACACCCTGGGCATTAAGGTTTCCAACCGAAACGCCCCACCTACCCACCCTGTAGAGACTGACAGGCCATTCCACCCCCACCCTGCAGCCAGTGACAGGCATCAATGTGTGCCTTGGGTCTTTGACCCTAACATTCACCCCATTCTCCTATACTGCACCCATCTAAGCTAGGGATTATATGTAGTGGAATTAAAATTTTGCTATGCGTGTGTAACTTTGTAGGTACATATTTTCACTCAGATATTCAAAATTGCCAGTTTTTTACACCACCTCATAATCAGTACAGCTGTCATTTTTCACATCCTGCATGAAATGTATTTTCGCACCTGTGGCGCCGGATAGCGCAGTCACTGCACGAAATCACCTTTTCAGACTGAATAACAAAATGATAGTGCCACTGTTCGTAAGGTGGGGTCCCAAAAAGCCCATGTTGAAAATTTGGAGTGAAAATACCAACAAACATCCAGGGTGTTAGGGTTTCCAACCATAACACCCCACCCTCCAGAGACTGACAGGCGTCGGGGGTGTGATTTGTGGTCATCGACCTTAATGCTCATGCGATTCCCCCCACACAACCACCCTGTAGCCAGTGACAGGCATCGAGGTGTGCCTTTGGGTCTTCGGCCCTAACGTTCACCCCATTCTCCTATACTTCACCCATCTCAACTTATTTTCCTATGGAATGGGGTGAGCGTAAGGGCCGAAGGCCCCAAGGCACACTATGACACCTGTCATTGTCTGCAGGGTGGGGTGAGGTGGAATGGTGTGGGAGTGTTTAGGCTGATGACTCAGGCTAAGGCCCCCAATGCCTGTCAGGCTCCTGCAGGATGGGGGTGGGGTTGGTGTTAGTTGGGAACCCTAATGCCTCAGTAAGGAAGTAAATCAGGAGGGCAGTGGATGTCACCTATCTTGATTTTAGAAAGCCTTGACATCGACCAACATAGAAGGCTGATTAACAAGATGGGTAGTCTGGCCACAGGACACAAGCTGATACGTTGGGTTAGAAACTGGCTGATGCACAGGAGGCAAAGGGTGGTGATTATGGGATCCAATCTGGGGAGAGGGTGGTGACCAGCGGGGTACCTCAGGGACCAGTCCTGGACCAGTTCTGTTCAATGTCTTCATTACAGACACTGCGGAAGGGCTGGAAGGAAAGGTCTGTCTGCCCATTTGCAGATGACACCAACATCTGTAACAGAATGAATACTCCAGAAGGGGTGGAGAAAATAAGCAGGGACATGGGGAGGCTTGAAAAATGGCCTGAGGAGTGGCAACTGATGTTCAATGCAAAGAAGCCCAAATAATGCACCTGAGAAGAGGGAAACCTGGGGAGAGTTACAGGATGGTGGGGAGGTGCTGATAATCACCAAGGAAGAAAGGGACCTAGGAATTATCAGTTCTGATTACCTAAAGGTGTCAAAACAGAGCAGAGATGTTGCAAGGAGGGCCAGTGGCATGCTGAGGTGCATAGGCAGAGGTATCACTAGCAGAAGGCATGATGTGGTGATGCCATTGTATAATGCACGAGTGAGGCTTCCCCTACAGTACTGTGTGCAGTTCTGGAGGCCGCAACTGTGCAAGGACATTGACAGGGTGGCGGTAGTCCACAGAAAGGCAACCAAGATGGTACATGGCTTGCAACACAGAACATATCAGGAGAGACTGAAGAACCTCAATATGTACTCATTGGAGGAAAAGAGGGAGTGGGGGAACAAGACAGACATTCAAGTGCCTCAGGGATATAAACAAGGTGCAGGAGCGACATCTTCCAATGCATCAAATGTTTGGCATTGACAAATGCTTGTTTTACTGTGGAGTCTGCAACATCTGCACTCTGCTGCTGTTTTCTCTGCACTCTGCTGTTGAATTCGTTGGTCCCTCTACTCTCTCTTTTACTAATGGAAAACAATCCTATTTTAATAAGAGTATTCTGCAGTCTGCTGCAATGTCTGTACTCTGCTGTTTGTTGTCTGCCATTGAATTTGTTGGTCTCTCAGTCTCTACTCTCCCTCTCTCCCAAAATTAATTTTTGCCCTTTTTTAAAATCTCCAGACACACACACAAATGACTTGTCTCCACTGAACGCAAAGCCCCAAATGCATTTGATACTCAGTTTCCTAGGGACATCCTGTGGTGGCTGACACAGAGGACTGGTTAGAACATGTGTCAGTCACTGAACCGAGACCCTCATTGGTTGGCTGTCTTCAGTGTCCCAAGATCACGAGTGTTTCCCTTTGTTGGTCATGTGATGGTCCGGGGACTTGGGAGTCTTTGGCAGAGATCAGGGGAAAAAGAAACACTTTTTTTTTTAATTTTCTGCACCCTGCCCTGCCTTTTTCATGACACTTAACTGACAGTACTGGTAGTGAGAGTGTTATTCTAGACCAGACCTCACTTCCGAACTGGGCCAACTCAGCAATTCGGTCGAGCCAAGAAAGACTCAGTTTTTCCAGGCAGAGCCAAGTCAGATCAATCCCGGGGGGGTTCGGAGCCCCCCAGAGCTGGTTCGCCCATCCCTAGTTGAGGTTTTTGTTGTGGGTGGATTTTAATAATTAGTGGCACCATGTGCTTGTGCTCTGCTGTTTGGACCCCAAGGTTTAGCTACTCCCAATCCCAACTGCTTGACCACTGCCCTCACAATGACCCTCTGCCAGTGGTGGCATTTAGCACTGCAGGAAGGCAGGCATTGTAAGGATGCAGCATGGTAGGTGGGGGGGAGTGCTAATGGGGGGCACTATTAGGTTAGTAAGTACCAAGGTGCCCCAGGGTGAAATAGGACTTAGAGAGAGAATAGACGTGGTTTGTTACCACATCCATGGCTCGCAACAGACCATGTGGGCAGGTAGCTTTTAGGCCAGCAGCCACCACTTGTCCCCTACGGGCAGCACTGTGCAATGCCAAGTCAATCAGGAACAAGACTACTGTTATGGTGGACTTAATTTCCTTTGTTGATCTGGCTTGCATTCTGGAGACCTAGCTGAGCAGCGACACTGGTCCAGTTCTGGAAACGGTGGTCGCACATGGATTCTTTATTGTTCATTGTCTGTGGAGGGATCATAGGGGGGTGATTATCTGTTTTAGATCTGATTTGATCTTCCCTGAGCACTCAGTTGGGAAAACTTTATCATTTGAATGTATCTCCATACGCGGGGGTCTAGATGTAGGTTGCAGGTTCCTTCTTGTGTATCATTTGCAGTACCTAGAGGTATTTTCTGCAGGAAATTGCAGACGCCATCGCCCAGAGGTTGTTGGAGTACCACAGATGGTTAGTTCTGGGTGACTTGCATTTTGTTCAGGATTTTCTCCAGCTGATGGATTTGCTAGGCATAGCACGAGTAGTTACTTCTGCAACCCACCAACACGGACACTTCTTGGACTTAGTCTTCTCACTGGGGCTTGAGATTAGAACCCTTGAGATTGCTCCAGTCAGCTGGTAGGATCACTGCACAGTGAAGTCCATATTTGGGCCCTTTGTAGTCCACCCCCTGTGAAGATGGTCCAATACTGCCCTTTAAAGGGATTCTTCGCAGAAGGACTCCTGGTGGTTATGGACCCCTTGATTACTTGGCTTGACAGGATCGGGGTGGGGTGGTCATAATAGGGCCATCACCTCAGCCTTTGATTCAGTTGCACTGGTGCATATACAACCGCTTGGTGCCTGCAATCACCATGGTCTGACAGGGAGCTCAGGGAGATGAAGTCTATGGGTCGGAGATTAGAGGGTCACTGGAGGAGATCTAGGGATGATGAGGACAAACTGGCTTTGAGAACTCACCATGGTGAGTATCAAAGGGAAGGCTCCTCTTAAAAGGCAGCTTTTCTGTCCAGGGAGATTGCAGGAAGGAACAGACCACCTCAGCTCTTCTGGACAGTAGGCAGGCTACTCCATCCTGCCTGTCGACAACCAGTCACAGCATTTTCATTCACCAAATGTGAAGAGTTTGCTCAGTTCTTCTCCAAAAGGGTGTCTTCTGTTCAGACCAGGATATCCCCACTCGGGTTGTTGCAGCACAGCAGAGGCAAACTGGTTACCAACAAGAGCTCTCCCCCTGTCTTGGGAGAGTTTAGCTCAATTTCAGTGAAGGAGGATTGTGAGATGATTTTGGAGCTGTGGACTAACTATTGTGAGCTGAACTCAGGCCCAACGTGCCTTCTAGTAAGAGGTGTGGGGTTTTGGGGCCCAGTGTTCGCTGAGATAGTCTGGTGTTCCCACTTGGAGGGGTTGTTTCCTAGCACATTGAAAGATAGACTGGTGAGGCCTCTTCTGAAGAAACCATCCTTGCACCTTGACTACTAGGCGAATTATAGACCCGTATCTAATCTTCCCTTTCTGTGAAAAGTCATTGAGAAGATGGTGGCTCTGCAGCTTGAGACACACCTCAGTAACACTAACATCTGTGAGCCTCTCAGTCAATTTTAGGTCAAGGCACAATACAGAACACTTTGGTCAACATGCACAGTGACCTAAAATGAGAGATAGAGGGGAATGATTAGTTCTTGTTCTACTCGATCTCTCATCAGCTTTCAACACCATAGACCATGGGTTATTGCTGGACCGCCTCAGAGAGTACTGTGGATTCAACAGCACGGTTATCAGATGGTATGAGTCCTTCCTCAACATTAGAATGTATCGAGTGGTGATGGGGAACTTCTCTCTCCTGAAGCACCTACTCTGTGGCATACCCAAGGGGTCGGTCCTCTCTCCTGTGTGGTTCATGGTGGATATGGTGCCAGAAGGATCATTAGACAGTACAAGCTAAGCTTCCACTGTTTTGCAGATGATACCCAGCTGTATCTGTCATTTGTACCCGAGACGCCAGATGCGGTGGAAGTATTAAATTTGTGCCTTGCTGAGATTTAGGACTGGATACCATCAAGCTGGTTAAGACTCAACCAGAAAAGATGGAAACACTAGTGACTGAGCCTGGTCGAAGTGGGGTGGAGGCAACCGGGACAGTGACTGGCCTTGTGCTGTGTCCTGCCAGCTTGGTAGCCTCTGCTAATTTGAAGAATCTGGGGGTCATTCTTTTTTTTTCTATTTTTGCTCCCCTTCAGCTCTTGTCAGTCTGTCTCAGGACATCTGGGCAGCCTGAATACCATCTCCCCTGCCATCTCCCAGGGCTTGCCTTGCTTCATGAGTGTGGCCCCATGGTATCCCCTCCCCACGGTGCAGAACTTCAGGCTGGATCAGGTCCCTTGGTTAACATTCCATGGTGCTCATGGAATGGGCAGGGTGCAGGATCTGTGGGCCACCCAGAGCCATCACAGGACTTGGCTGCTTTTTGGGGGGTTTTCCTGTCCCTGGGACGCTGGCCGATGGATGTGAAGACTGAGATCGTGCATGTCCATCTGGTCAATCCGCAGTCCTCAGTCCCAGAAATGCACTCCTGCCTGCACTGCCACCCTTGGTCACCCAGGTGGTGGTCATGTGGTGGCAGCGGACCCATTTCCCTCCCTCCCCGGAGGAGAGCATCCTGTGGGCTGTTCAGTCCTCCTCCTCCTCCTCCGACTGGCCCCCTGATGACCCCGGCTCGTTCCCAGACCCAGATTGCCAGCATCACAAGCTGTATTGCTACTGTTGTGTCAGCGGGCTGGCATAGAATCTGGGGGTCATTCTGCATGAGAGACTGACACTGGAGGCTCAGGTGTCAGCAGTCAGACAGGTTTTGTTTTGTTTACTGTCTTAGGCACATCGCCTGGATTTACACCTTGATCCACCCTGAAGACCTGCCATTTGTGGTACACGCATTAGTGACCTCCAGACTTGACTGCTATAATGTTCTTTACCATGGGTTTGGGGAGGTGTTCTGTGATGCCTGTAGCTAGTGTAGAATCCAGTGGCCAGGTTACTGACAGGCCTCCCAAGGTCCTGTCATGTGACCCTGGTCCTGGGTGACCTGCACTGGCTGCCGTGGAAGCGATGCATCGCCTTCAAGGCCATTTTGCTGAACTATAAAGCCGTATATGGACTAGAGCATGGTTAGCTGACAGAAGTCCTGACTCCTAACCATATCTTGCACCTGCTCCACTCCTCTGAGCTGGGCCTCCTGTCTGCTCCAAGGGCTAGGCTGAAATCATCCAGAGACCACATTATTAAGGTTGCTGACCCAGCCCTATAGAACACACTTTCAAGATCCCTAAAGGAGGCACCCTCCTCCCAGTGGTTGCCTTTAAGAGGGTCCTGAAGACCTAACTTTTTAGGGAGGTTTTTGGTCTTGGATGCTTCCACAAGCTAGCATCACTGTTTTAACTTTTCTGTATTTAATTATTGCCAATATTTCTTTATTTTTTATATGTTGTAAAATGGATATACAACTCTGTTATTTCAGATTTTTTGGTCTGTATAAAGCACTCTGAGCCACCAGGAATTGGTGATCAAAAAATGAAATTGCTAATTCTACTAACTTCCCATCACTGATGTTAGGTTGACTGGCCTGTAGTTTCTAGATTCCTCCCTTCTGGCACTCCCATGCGAAGGGGCCATGTCATCCCTTCTCCAGTCCTCTGAAATCACGCCTTTTTCCAGTGAACTGTTGAACGAGGCTGCCAGTGGAGCAGCCGGCACTTCCCTCAGCTGCCTGGGATGTACCCCCCATATTATCCCATAGTGTTATCCACTTTCAGGGCGGCAAGCCCTTTCAGTACTCTTTCATCTAAAGATGGTCTTGTGTCAACCGCCTCCCCACCTCTGTTCTCTGGTGCCTCCCCCACCCCATTGTGAAGACCAAGCAATCCTGTGAAGGAATAACTCATGCTTCCGTTCCCCCACTCACCCTAAGCAAGTAACAGCTCCCTCTTCCTACCCTGTCCACCTCATCCACACACCCAACCCCATAATTCAACAAAGCACACCCCAAACTACCCCCCTGTAGCACCTGACCTCCCCCACCAAGCACCCAAAAACTTAAGGGAAACATCTTTATAATGGAAGGAAATGTGCTCTCTCATAGGAGCAGTCAGCTACTGAGTCACTAAGTCATCCAGTGTCACATTTTACTACACAGAGCCTCGGAGGAAGGGCTTGTGTGCTTTCCAATACTCTTTTTCACCAGAGCAAGCCCACCTGTGAGTCTGATTCCTGCTCACTGACCCGTTTCATTCAATTGGAAAATCTGCACTAGGATACAAGACGAAATAAGGCAGAAATGAGGCCCCTCCCAAGATCGGGATCAAATTTCAGCTGCAAGGGCATCAAATGTCACCACTGATCTTTTTTTAATATTTATTTAAGCAGTAATGCGTGACAGGACATGTGGTGTTATGGGATTTTTGTGGTGTGACACGAGGCTCAGCCGAATGACTTTAACCACACAAGAAGTGTGTTAAATCCCACTACAACACATGCCCTGAAGTGCATTATTGCGATTATAAAATGAACCCCTTATTAAAACTTAAAATAAACATGAATTAGGCTAAAAGAAAATAAACAGTTGATCACTGGGCTCTTTA
Organism: Neoceratodus forsteri; assembly: GCA_016271365.2. NCBI lineage: Eukaryota > Metazoa > Chordata > Ceratodontiformes > Ceratodontidae > Neoceratodus > Neoceratodus forsteri. Next base: position 78,779,119 of record JADMNL010000034.1, read on the forward strand.
CCGATTGTCTGTTGCAGGATTTACACACGGTCATGTGGCATGTTTTGACCAATGCGGTTACAGGATTTTCAAGACCTGTTTTGAAATCTTTGGTGACTAAGTAGGGCCTACTAGGCACAATGCGTGTTTTCAGGGGGACCCAGGAGCACTGGGGAGGCTAAGTGACTTGCTCAGAGCCACACAGGATGTAAGTGGCAGTTGTGGGAATCAAACCCAGGTCTGCTGGATGTATCAAGCTCATGCACAGCTTTTGTCTAACCTCTAGGTCATACTGCCAGTATTTTATTTTTTTTCCTCAGGCCTGTCTTCTTAGACACCTGCACCTTGTGGGTTTCCTTGATTCTGTTTCTAAACTTTCTCAGTAAAGGCAGCAGCACAATGAAAAAAAACCTGATTAGAATTTCGTGAAAACAAGACAGTATTCCTGGAACAAGAACAATAACAAGAAATGTCTGTCATTTATGCTGCCATTACAATGTTGAAACTGAAAAGAATAAAAATGAAGGCTGAACTCATATAAATTCTGTTTTTGTTTTATTTTTTATTCATCAGTCCTTCCCAAAACCCACATTTGTGGCATTACAGCACTTCATCTAGCCAGCCCTAAGGAGCTTGGGGCCCTGTGTGAACCTTCTTGTTAGGCTTCTTATCAGGACTGGGGGAGTACCAGGAGACATCCTCATCTCTGCAGTGACTTCCACATATGGTATCTTCATGTGCGCTAGTTTTATGTTAATTTTGTGATCTCCCTGAATTAGAAATGAATCCCCAAAGCTGGCTGGCTAGCGCAGTGATAAAGCTACCACTTGCCATCCAGACGACCCGAGTTTGCATCTTGAGTCAAGGACGTCTAGTGCTGACCTGGGAGTTGGGGTTCTGACATCTATCTAGACGTCTTTTGCCTCGGAGAGGGAGGGTACCTCCTTCCACGGTACAATTGCCCCCTGGTGGCCCATGGGGAGGGTGTGTCATGTGGGAAGGAACAAGTGGTATCTCTAGAGTGGCCTTACTTCAGCATGCACCTGCTTGCTTGGCAAGTGATGCAGAGATGTCACATGCCCAGAGTGACGTCTCCGCATGGGAGTTCTGGAGGTAGGGCGGGGCGCACCTGCTCTTCCAGCGGCCCTGAGAGATGCTGTGCTGAGTCACTTCTCAGGACTACACTCTAGGGAAAGATAAGGGAGGACTTGGGAGGAGAGTACTCCAGCAGCACCAGGTGGATAAAGCCTTCCTCCATGCCACAGTAGGCTCCTTTTGATTCCTCCCATATCTCACTGGCTCCTCCTCCCAGGCTTCGACCATCGAGTGAACTACCATCCTCCTGGCTTGGGGAACCAGGGGTCTTGCCCACAGGGAGCAAGCTGTAAGTAATAGTCAAGGTGACTGGAGAAGATGTCGTGCAGAGGCTGGTGGAGGCTGGAATATTAGAGGACTCCTACGGTAAGTAGAAGGGTCTGGGCAGGTGGAAGAAGGACCTGGCAGCTGGTGAGGAGAAATGGAAGTAAAATAGAAAGTATAAAACACAAACAGTTAATCTTCCAGAGCTGAGGAGAGGCACACATCAGCAGCAAATTCTGGAGACAACTGAAGAGAGACAGAAGGGACAAGGAAGAAATGATGCTAACTGGACAGCTGAAGCTTTATGGTGCCCCTCTGCTCCCAGGGCCCTGTGCAGATGCACAATTCACACTATGCCAAGGCTGGCTCTGATTAGGATATTGGTAGTAAATACTGGAAGATATATTCCTCTAGGTTTACTAGGAAATGTAGGGGGTGTCCTGCTCTGTCCTGTGCCTCTTGTGAGTCTTTGATGACTCCCAGAAGCACAGGAACACGCCACCACCACCCCAATGCTTAATCTCACCATGGCTATGAGCACAGAAAATGAGGGACGGTTACTTAAGCCTGGAAACAGCCAGCCGATTAGCACAATGATAGCACTATCGCTGATGACTCTGGAGACTTGGGTTTGAGAACGAGCCTGTGGAGCTGGAGAGTCGACAAGGGGGGCGAATGCCAGAGTATCACAGTGGACACTCACCTCCTCCAGGGAGGGAGGGGAATTGTCTGTTCCCACTGTGTTAGCACCATCTGATCGCCTACAAGTGGAGCAGGAATGCAGGACAGCAGTGGGAGGGACAGACTTGCTAACCCGCACTGCATACACGTTTGTGTGCATGCAGACACACAGTCATGCTGCTGTTTCTGAGGGTGGGAGAAAACAGGAAGAAAAACAATACTGGCCAAGGCTGGAGGCACCCTCTCCTCACAGCCCTTTCACTGTCACAGGGCTTCTGGTCTTTCCATGCTGGATTCAACTTTATGGGTGGGAGTGATCACCACCGATGGCCCGATGAAGGGACGGTAAGACCTGGGGCACAGAAGGATGGGAGAGGGCCTCGGCCAGGTCAGAGAGAAAAAAGAAATAAAAATAAAGCCTGAAACTTCATAAATTGTACCAGGAAAACCCTGCATTTCCTAATAAACCTAGAGAAATACAGTAATAATAATAAACTTTATTTTTAGAGCGCATTTCATAAACCAAGGCTCTGTACAGTGCTAAACATATAAATTTAAGAAAATGCAGAGCCATATCACCAAATAACAGAATAAATAAGTATCTAAAATAGCTAAAATATTCAGTCTGGGTAGGTGCTAAGCCACAGATGTGTCTTCAAGGCCTTCTTGAAGCTCTCCACAGTGGTGCCCTCACGTATCTGAGGGGGTAGAGAATTCCACAGGGGTGGGGCCACATACATAAATGCATGGGCCCCTGATGTCTTAAGGCGTACCCAGGGAATATCTAGCAACCGTTCATCAGCTGAGCAGAGTGGTCGGCCGGGGCAGTAGGGGCACAGGAGGTCTTACAGATAGTCTGAGCCCAGTCCGTGTAGGGCCTTGTAGGTCAGAAACCCAAACTTGAAGGTGATCTGCCACTGAATCGGCAGCCAGTGCAGTTCACACAGCACCGTAATGTGACTCGAACGAGGAGTCCCCATCAACAACTACGCCCCAGCATTCTGCACCAGCTACACACGGCGGAGTACAGTATATCCCTTCTTGTTGACGTCATTTTGTTCACCTTATACTTTCAACTCACTGCTACCATATCTCTGTCCATTCCCCTCGTCCTCTGACCACCCCCACCATGTCCTGCCACCATCACTCACGCGCCTCATGTCCTCCATACTCTCCTTTCTCCAGTCTTCTTTCTCTGCCTCCTACCGTCAGCCACTGCCCCTCCTTTACCTAGGCCCCAACCCTCTGCACCCCTCCCCTCCAAACACATACTGTCCCACACACCACATCCATCTCACCCTATCTCTTCCCTGCCCCCACCATCCTCCCTGGTCTGTACCATCTCACTCTGGCAGCACCCTTCATCTAAACCCTTCCTACCCCCGCCTCCTCTTGCAAACTCTGTCCTACACATTCGTTGGTGCGCAGTCCCCAGAGAGCACCCCCACTCGCACTCTACAGGGTGCTCCTCCTCCTATTACTACTATCCGGTAATATCCACCCCCCCGGCTCTGTCACACGAACATCTATTCCCCCCCATGGCCTTCCATCTCTTTTATGAACATCTGTAGCTTACCAAAAAGCTTGACAGCCTGCAGGGTTGGGTGACCCAACACCACCCTCACATCTTAGCCCTAAGAGACCTGACTCTCCAGCTCTACCCCTGACTCAGCTATCCCGAGCTTCTCCCTCTTCCGCACAGACAGACTGGGCAAACGTGGTGGCGGCTGTGCCATCTGTATTAAGGACTCCCTTAATGCGCAATCTCTCCCCACCCCCCAGCTTGAACGTGATGCCCAGGCCCTCACCATAAAAGTGTCTACTAGGAACTCCACTGCCCCACTCTCTCTCACCACTGCCTATATCCCTCCTAGGAACCAGAAACTGGCCTCCCACTCCATCCTGAACTACCTCTCCCTCTTACCATCAAAACATGAGAGTATTGTCTTGGGAGACTTCAACATTAATTGACTCTTGAAGGATGCAGCTCCTTTTCGGAACACCACTGCCACCCTGGACCTAACGCAGGTTGTCAATACCCCCCACCCACCAAAACCCAGCCTCCGGCTCCTCAACACTCCTTGATCTTATTTTCACAAACCGCCCAAATAGGATCTCCTCTGTTACAGTCCTCCCCAATGCCCTCAGTGATCTCTGCACCTGGTCCTGTAAAACTCCCACCCCCCCCAAATTAATTCGCCTACGTAAGCTAAAACCTGGCAAACTCAAGAACCTAAAGCTCCACCTCAGGCACTGGGACTGGTCACCCATTTTTAATGCCCCTGACGTTGACACTGCCTTAGACCTCTTTATCTAAGTCTTCAACACTGCCTGTGATAGTTTTCACCTCGCACAAAATGTCTTATCAAAGGCAACCCTGCCCCCTGGATCTCCCACCAGCTTCTGGACATGATGCGCCAACGTGATGCCCTCTGGCAGATCGCCCTTGACACGGGTAGGCCTGCTGACAGACAACGATATCACGAGGCAAGGAACAAATCCACCTGGGCCATATGAAAAGCCAAAGCCTCCCACTACAAAATGTCCCTTACATCCTCCTGGGGCATTGGCTGTAAATTCTGGAACAACATCAAAGAACTCAGGGGCACGTCCAAGACTCTCCCCCCCTCCCTAATAGAAGTTAATGGTAACCTCACCTCTGACCCCAAGCTAATTGCATCGCCTCCATCACCCTCATCACTCCTTCTCTGATCTGAGCCACGTCCTCCCTCTAACTTTTTGACCCTCCCTCCTGCTGATTCCCCCACCCTCTTCTTCACCCCCTTTTGCCTTAAGACTCTCTCCCCTGGAAGCTAAACCATATATACTGAAATCCTTGGCTAGCTCAAGGTTCAGCGGTGACTCCTTGATCTAAGACTGCTCCACTCACCCTCCATGAAGTACTAGTCCCCTCACTTTTATCCTTAATCTCTCTCCTATGCCCCAGTAAATCCTCACTCAGTTGGAAGGCTGCCACCATTACCCCAATACACAAAAGCGATGACACCACAACCACCGATAACTATCGACCCATATCCATCCTCCCCAAGGCCCTGGAGCGCATAGTATCAGATCAACTCACTGAGTACCTCTCCCAATATAATCTTCTCTGCAAAGAACAACACAGCTTCCATAAAGGTCACAGCACTATCACAGCCCTAACTGAATTCTCCTCTCACCTGCAATCTGCCCTGGACAAAGGCCAACTCGCTGGAGCAGTATATGTGGACCTGTCGAAGGCCTTCGACACAGTCAGTCATGACCTTCTTCTAACTACCCGTCTGGCACTAGGTCTCTCCCAGGACACCACTCTCTGGTTTGCAGATTACCTCACTGGCAGATTGCAACAGGTCAAGATGGGGGCAGCCCTCTCCTCTGCCGTCTCGGCCAGGGTCCATCTTGGGCCCCTCCTCTTTAGCCTCTACCTCAATTCCTCCCTCTGCCTGTTCTGGCAACCTCCTGTTATATGCAAATGACACTGTCCTCTCTCCTCACACTCTGACCTCACCACTCTCCAAATTCCCTTCAAATCACCTTCACAGGGCTGAACAATGGTTCACTAACCAGAGACTAGTCCTTAACTACAAAAAATGAAAGTCATGACCTTCACACATCACCAAAACCTCACATAAATGACATCCCACTATACTTAACACCCACCAGACCCACTTGAACCAATTGACTCCTTCCAATAGCTGGGTGCCACACTGGACTCCTTCCTCTCTTTCCACCAGCACATCCACCACCTCTCTTCAGCCATTAACACTAGAATTGGCCTCCTGCACTGGTACAAGCACTACCTTATCCCTATTGCTCTCCGGTAGCAGTCTCCTCCTCTGTATTCTCACTGCTCGACTCGGGATCCTCATCTATGGAGCAGCTGACACCACCTCCCTCAGTAGGCTGAGACTGTCCCTTAGCAAAGCCTGCCCGTCACCCCTTGGCTGTGACCGTACTTCCCACACCTGTACCCTGTACAGCATGACTAACTGGCTGAACTTTGACGACAGATTAAGGTTTCAGACTTGTCTCATGGCCAAGAAAATCACACTAGGATTGCCCCCCAGCCTTCTGGACATCATTAAGTCTACCCTGCCACCAGAAACACTCATAGCTCCACCAGATCTCTCCTACACATCCCCAGATGCTGTACCTCCCTCTACCAGCACTCCTTTATGTTCCAAGCACTATCCTGGACCAACTCTGTCCCCCACACCATTGTCTCAGTAAACAAGATTGGCACATTTAAGACCTCACTGAGGGACCACCTCCGCACCGCCAGTGCCTGTGATTGTTTTTTTTTTTTAATCACTTCTGTTTTTTCTGCCTTCAGTGGAGCAGACCCCCGCGATCTCTGGCTGCCGTTGCTTGCACCCCTGGACCCGGTCGTGCGCGTGGGGCATATGAACCCACACATACAGGGCTGGGCCACCATCACTCCGTACCCTTGTTAGGCACCTCTCTCGGGTCCAGGGGTGCTGGGTGTGGCCATCAGCCACAGAGATCGCCCCCTGCTAGTTTTTCCTTTGTTTTTTTTGCCCTTGGAGTGTGGGTGTGCAATGACGTCAGGTACAGCGTGCCGACATCTGCAGCACTCCGCCCCCTTGCTGGCACCCCTCTGGTAGTGCCCCCAGTCATCACCAGTGGCCGCTACAGAGTGGTGGCTCCCTGAATCCCTCCCCAAGATAGGAGAGTAGTCCTCCAGATGCTCAATCCTATCCCTCCCCTGCCAACCACTAATGGCCCAGGCTCATGTCCAAACCCGGTTGCCAGCATGGCTAGGGGTGTGGCGTCCAGCACCTCAACCCTCAGTGCACCAGGCCAGCTGCCTGTGATTGTTTTAAAGCCTCTTACCCTTTTTCTCCCCATTCTCCATTTCTCCCTCCACTCACTGACAAGGGACCTCCATCCTACTACAGCCCCCACTACCCCCTTTTGCTCCCACCCCTTCTAAACTCTCCTGTTTCCCCTAGTGTCCTGCTAGGACAATATTCATATGCCTTATGCTCAGCCTAGTGGCTATGTTTCACTCTGTTTTGGTACCACCCTGTAACATACTTTGTTTACCTGATTGCTACTGTATGTATACTTTCTGTGTAAATTGTACTGTCTGTCTCTGTACCACCGACGTGGAGCCTTCGTAAATGAGTCCCCGACTCAAAGGTAATTTCTGAAACTTCAATAAATAATAAATAAATAAATAAAAATATATAAATAAATATATGTACTACTGATTGATATCATGATGCAGTAGAGCAAGGCCATGAAACATTGGTGTTTGCAAGAGTGGATGAATAAAACATTGGAAACAAAATGCAGAATTCATACAGGAGTGGGGCCTACCTTCTTATTGTATTCATGAACTGCAGAATGCCAGTGAAGAGCTCCTCTGGGTTATCTGGTTTAGTATGTTTAGGAAGGGCAGAGTGCATTCTGGAATTAACCCCCAATCCCACTCCCACCCCACCCCATCTTTACATTTTTGAAATTAATTTTTTTTGTTAATTATGACTGACAAGATTTTTTTCCCCATTAGCATTATTAGGTGCATATAGGATGGCTAACAGTAGGTGTGATTTCTGAATTAAGTCTCCATAAGGAAAGCAGTGGGGCCCAAGAAGTGATAGCTCTGAAAACTGAATGTCCTCTTTTATGATACCAAGCTCTTTCGGGGGAGAGACACCGAGGAGGGCATAAGGGACCTGAGGGAGGACCCGGCAAGGGTTGGAGAGGTGGTCTGGAATCTGGTAACTGGGTTTGAATGCTAAAGGATTGCAGGGTAAAGGTAATGTATGTATGTACATAGTGAGCAGGAACCCCTCCAGGGCAGAATGCAGACTTGGGGGGGTCACAGTCCTGGAGGAGAAGCAGGACCTGGGGATAGCAAGCACAAGCAACCTAAAGCCATCAATACAATGCAAAAAGGCACTGGGGAAGGCAAAGAGGATGATGGGTTGTATATCGAGGGGGTGCAGGAGGAAGGAGGGATCCCATACCTCAAGAAGGACATAAATCAGATGGAGACAGTGCAGAGAAGGGCTACCAAGATGATATAGGGGCAACAGGATGTACCATATGAACAGAGGCAGGTGAACCTGAACAAATACTCGGTACCTCAGAGAAGGTTGATGAATAAACTAGAAGATCTTGGTGCAGCAAAGGACACTGTTAGATGGGTGAGAAACTGGTTGAAAGGAGACAGCAGAGGGATGATGTTAACAGAGTCAAATCAGACGGAGGGAGGTCACCAGTGGTGCCACAAGGATGGGTCCTAAGTCCAGTCCTTTTCAATATATTCATCAACAATATGGGAGAAGGCATCAAGGGCAAGATGGAGGGTGGCTTCCTTAATCACAAAGTGCAGATCCATTGCCATCAATGAGACACACTTGATGCAATCTTCGTCGTTAGATTGTACACAAAATGTTACTCGTTGTCGTGTGGTCTTCAGATAAGTACCCCATGTCTGTAAGCTGGGACAGTGGCATGGAGGGCTGAGGCATTGAGCATTACCTCCTGCCATGCTGTCTACCTGTGTTCGGTGATAGGCACGAGTTGCTGGGGGTCAGGGCTGGGTGAGGATCGAGCGGCCGCTAAGCAGCTCTCCTCTCCTGGACTGGGGAGGTTGGCTCTCCCGGCCTTTAACTGCCACCATATGGAGCTGTGGTGGTGATACAGGCATTGGAGGGGGCCTAAACGCTAGGCCAGGGGGTGGGAGGAGCAGAGTCATCTTGGGCCAAGGCATGTGTGCGCACCTTGACACACACACCCGACCTTGTCTGGGGCTCTGGAGACTAAGGAAGGGGGAGAAAATCAGTGGAAAAACTTGGGTTGGGGCTTAATGAAGCCCCCCCAGCTGGCGACAACGGCTTGCCTGAGGGCTCAAAGGACCAAGGAGTCGGAGACTCAGGATAGCCACAGTGCCGAAGGGATGGGGTGATACAGCTGCACAGCCTTCCAAAGGAGTATAAAAGAAAGAATGAAAAAACAAAGTACCTCATATTTGGTACTAGTTGGTGGGTGAGGGGTTCCATGCTTGTGGGGGGATGGATGGGGGGATTTATATCTGGTAGTATTGTGTCTGTTGATTGCTTGTTCATTCTTTGTCATGTTCTCTATTGAGCGTTCAATAATGTATACTTTCTAAAAGGTGTGTCTTTTCACAGATGACACTAAGCTCTGTGGCAGGTTAGACAGCAAGGAGGCGTTAGAGAGATGCAGAGAGACTTGCAAAGACTAGAAAAGTGGTCAAAAGTTTGGCAGTTGAAATTTAGTGTCAAAAAGTGCAAGGTGATGCATATAGGGAACAAGAACCCCAGGATAGAGTACCGGATGGGGCAGGCAAAGGGGGGGCATGAACTCTGAGGAAACAGCCCTAGGGGTCATCATCAGTGACTCCCTAAAACAATCAAACCAGTGAAACAAGGCCTGCAGTAAGGCAGACAGGATGCTGGGTGCATAGGAAGGGATACTGACAGCAGAAGGAAGGAGACATTACTACCTCTCTACAGAGTGCTGGTGAGGTCCCACCTGAAGTACCGAGCCCAGTTCTGGAGTCGTCACCTAAGAAAAGGTAAGGACAGGCTAGATACAGTGCAATGTAGGGTGACCAACATGATTCAGGGCCAGCAGGGGAGATCTTACGAGGATCAGTTCAAGGCACTGAATGTGTAATTCTGGAGGCCAGACAAGAGAGAAAGGAGATATGCTAGAGACCTCCAAGTTTCTGAAAGGAATGAGCAAGCTAAACTGTGAGGAACTATTTAGCATAGGTAGTGGATCAAGATCACGGCGGCTTGAGTGGAAACTGCCAGTGGGGAGGTTCAAGAGTAAAGTGAGTGTTTTATTTCACAGAAAGGTGGTGGAGCCATGGAGCATTCTGTCAGCTGATGTGGTGGACACCAAAACTATCACTGATTCCAAACATGGCTGGGACTGAGTGAAGGGCTTAGTGATTGCTCAGGGTTGTAGCAGTAGGGCGTGGCACATGGGGTGGATAGCATGGGTTATAACCCTGCATGGACAATTGGCCCTGGATATATTAGGGTTTTAGAACCAGACTGGATGGACCACTGGTCTTTTTCTGCCATCATTGTGCATGTTTCTATTTGCTCGCTGGGAGAGAAGGGGAGGATATGATCGTAACTTTTAAATGCCTTAAAAGCATTAACAAGGTCGACGTAAGGAATCTTTTGTGCATAAGGGAGAGCAAAAACATCTAGAGATATAACTACAAGTTAGTAGGAGGGGTACAGGAAGGAGGCCAGTAGGCACTTCTTCACTAAAAGGGTGGTGACAGAATGGAATGCACTGCTGGGGAGAGGTGGTAAATCACAGTACAGTTGGGGGGGTTAAAAGAGGGTGGCACAGATTCAAGAGGAAGGTAAGGGTGATGAGGAGGGGGGCAGAGGCATGTAGCATGCATGAAATGAGCTGCACAATGAGCAGACTTGACAGACCATCAGGTCTTCTGCTGCTGCCGTTTTGTATGTGTTCCTGTTAGGGCTGTGCACAGAGATGATTTTTTTTCAATTCAAAATTTATTAAATTTTACACAATTAGAGAGAAGATCTGCTGTTACATACATGTATGAGTCATACGGCTATACAGAGTTATGAAATCAGATCAACTCTCCCTCCACCCTGCCCTCCCTACCCCTCCCCATTCACACAGAGCACAGGTACACAGTGGAAAGCTATCTAAGAAAAAATTAGTAACCTTCAGGGCCTCTGAAGAGAATACAGAGTAGCAAGAGGGCCCCATCTCTTGAGGAATTTCTGAGACTGATTATGTAAACCAGCAATTGTCTTTTCCAGGCGAAGATTGGCCAACAGTTCCTGTAACCATTCACTATAAGAAATATCAACTGTATCTTTCCAGTGCCTCAAGACCAGTTTTTTAACCAACACGGCAATGAGGGTAATGTGATACTTTCTGTTGGCAACACCAATAGAGGAAAGCTCCCCCAGGATGCAAATTTCAGGAGTAAACAAATCTGATAAACCCAAGAGGGGGCCGGCTCTCTGTTTGATAATAGTCTAAAGGGGAGCTATCTTGGGACATATCCAAAAAATATGAAATAGGTTACCCTCACCCTACAGACACCGAGTGCATGTAGATGAAGGGAGGAGACCCAATTTGGCCATCTTCTGAGGTGAATAATAAAGGTTATGCAAGATTTTAAATTGCATTAATCTGAGCTTGTCTTGCATCACAAACTTATGACATCTCTTCCATAAAGAGGGCCAAAGAAATTCTTGATTGGGGGAAAAAAAGAGGGTCCAAAAGTGAGTCAGGCCAAGACTGTCAGGCCATTTCCAACTGTGAATTACTTCATACATTCTAGAGACAGCATGGGGAAGGCCTGCAAGGGGGATTAAGTCTGTCGGGGAGAAAAGATTTGGGGATACCAGTGGGAGTGCTCCACAGAATTTTATTATTAAATGTCGTAATTGAAATATTTTTTTTAAATAGCAGATTTCAGAATATGGGCTTCTTTTAAAATTTTAGGAGAGGTTAACCACGAGCCATCCGCTTTCAAAAAAAAGGAGAGGGGGCGATCCTCTAATTGAGAGATCCATCTCAAATGAAGCGGCTTGCCATCAATTTTAAGGTTAGGATTTCCACCAAGGTTGAGATAGGTCTATGGTGTGTTTATATTTTAAAAAAGAGCAAAGTTGGGAATGGATTCTAATAGTTAATGCAAGAGGGGTATTTTTCAACGCCGGCGGTAAAGAACTTAAATGAACATGCAATAATGCAGTAGGGGATAGTCCATGAATTTGTATTAAAGTACATTCTATTTTAAGCCACACTGGTGTAAAGGGATGCGGCAGTGAGGGCTGCTCTGACGATAACCATCTCAGATATTTATTTGCATGACTAGACCAGTAGTGAAGTCCTAGGTGTGGTAAGCGAAGTCCCCCTTTCAATTTCGGTGCCGAGATCTTGTCATAGGCTATCCGGGGTTTCTTATCGGCCCAAATAAAGGCTGAAAGCATCTGATGTATCTTTTTAAACCATGCTAGAGGTAGCCAAATGTTCAAAAGATTTAATGGCTAGAATAACCATGGGAAAATATTCATTTTGATAATATTAATTTTTCCCCAAAGAGAAAGAGGAAGTGACTCCCATCTCTTTAAATCCTGATTAATAATGGAGATTAATGGGTCGAGATTTAATTTTGCAAATTTATTCAGGTCTCTAGACAGATTTATCCCCAGGTATTTTAATGAGTTGGTTTGCCAAGAAAAACCCACTGTGGAGGCAACTGGTTTTAGCACTTTATGATTCAAGGGAAAACCACCATCTTGTCTCTATTTAGTTTTATAGTTGAACATACAGCTGAATTCATCTAGGATGGTAAGTAAAGGGGTATAGAAGTATCGGGCTGGGATAATTGAAGAGCAAAATGTCTGCATATGCCGAGACTTTAATAGTTTGATGATGGATGCTTAGACCCTGAACATCAGGATTTGCTGTGATCCTCTTAATAAGAGGTTCCAAATAGATATTAAACAGCGGGGGATAATGGACAGCCTTGTCTAGTTCTGGAATGGAGTGTAAAGAATCAGACAGCAGTCCATTACAAACAACCATGCTGTAGGAGATTTATATAATACTCTTATCCATTTTATAAACAGAGGAGGAATCCAAATGCTGCCAGTGATTGAAACAAAAATTCCAATTGACCTATCAAATGCCTTCTTGGCATCCAGGGAGACCAAAACTGCAGGGAAATCAGCATCCCTAGAAGCCGAGAAGACATGCGCAAGGGTTCTGAGATGATCAACTGAGGATCTACCTTGCATGAAACGTACTTGTTCCGGGCCTATAATATCTAACAAGACAGGGCTCAGACGGTTCACCAGGAGTTTTGTTAAGATTTTAAGGTCCTGATTCTAGAGGGAAATCGGTCTATAACTTTGGACTCTATCAGGGGGTTTACCTTCCTTGAGTATTAAGGCAATTAAGGCTTCGAATAAGGATCCATCTGAGGCCTGTCCAGAAAGAATATGGTTAAAAGGGAAATAATGGATGGTGCTAGTTGTTGAGCAAAGATTTTATAAAATTAGAGGAAAATCCATCCGGACCAGGAGTCTTGACCCATCTTTTTCTTTGATCTACAAAGAGCTGCATTTTCAAAATGGTAAATTCAATCTTTTCCCTTAATAAATTCAAATATGAATCTTTGAGTTTCACTAAGTTTTCCTAATTTGCTCCAAGGATTGGGGGATAAGTCATGCTCTATGACGCAAATTTGGGATAACAAGTGTTTCAGCTGTTCATCCTGATTTCTTTTTCTTTTCGCTGCCAGACCTATCAGCAGGCCCCTGAGATAGGCTTTTGAGGAGCACCATTCTATATCTGGTTTTCCAGTAGAACCAGCATTAACATCGGTAAAGAGAGCAATATCATCAGATATATACTGTATGTCACGTGATCCAGGATCTTCAGCAATTGCTTGTTAACTTTCCATCTCCCACCTGCCTTGGGAAGAAATGTAAGAGAGATCAAACAAGAAACTGGTGAATGATCAAAAAGTAGGCCCGAGTGAATGGTGGAGTCTAAGACTCCAGGGACTAAGGATTGGAAAATAAGCAGGTAATCAATACGGGAGGATGAACGATGTACCTGGGATGTAAAAGTAAATTCTCTGTCCAGGGGATGAAGGATATGTCAAATATCTGTCAGTCCAGCACCATCTAACAAATCTCGAAGCGTCTGCTGTGCAGGGGAAAGTCCTTTACATGGTTTACCTGAGTGGTCTATTTGCGGGTCAAAAACTAAGTTGAGATTGCCCCCTATGATTAGGGGAATATGTAAAAATGGTGAGAGGATATTAAGAATATGCATGAAGAAGCTGGGTGTGTCAATGCTGGGGCCATCGATACTATCCAAAATAATTTCTCTAGTGTGGAGCATACACCTTACAAAGATATATCGCCCTACAGAATCTGCTACAGTTTGGCTAGGGGAGAATGGTATGGCTCTTCACAACAGGATCAGGACCCTGCGGCTTTAGGTATTGCCCTCTGCCGTGAAGTATTGACCCATCTGCTGTCTACGTAATTTCATGGCCTCAGTATTAAGTAAGTGGGATTCCTGCATGAATACAATCTCCACAGCCAGAAGATTTAGGTACTTAAGGATCTGATACTGTTTAACTTTATGTCTGGCCCCCCCCCGCACATTCCAAGTAATTATTTTCAGTGCCCCAGCCATGGAAAGTTATAAACTGGTCGCAGTATGAGCCAAACATCAAACATTTCTCCCAGCTAAGTGTCCCTGTGTGAAGTGAACCTCCCTCCTCCCGCACTCCAACACCAAATTAACTATCTATGTATTCATTGAACTGTAAAGATATAAAACCTTAACCCATCCCACCCTCCCTAACTTCCTACTGCAGTTCGCCTTCTGCATCACACCCCAAAACATTTCCCTCCACTCCAGCCATCCTAACAAAACCTAACTATATAAAGTGGTAAAAATAACAATTATCACTCATTAACATCTACTTAACAATAAGCTATTAGAGCAAATTACCCTAACTGGAGAGGTCGAAGGTAAAAGGTTATTAGTCGAGGAATAATTCTCCAATCAATTAAAAAATGATATATCAAAGGAAATAAACCCAAAGAAGGCCAGCAAAATTACTGAGACTACTGGTAGAGTTAACTCACTCGTTTAACATGGCGACTTAGGCTGATCTGAGAAAAGGAAAACAAAAAAAAATTTAAAATTTAAGCTTTATCTGCTTTATACATCTCAGCAGGTAATTTTGACATTATAGGAAACAGTTCCCATTCTACAGGTCAAAAGAAAAGTAGGTAGTATTAGCAATATATCGCAGCTGAAAAAATTAACATATACCCCAATAACCGAGTGCCAGGTGTAGCACTCAACTTTTCCAGGTCTTTTAGCCCTCTTTATTAATAAAATAAAAATGAGTGGGACATTCTAGAAAGTCACCAGTACTTATCTACAAGGTAATTGGAAGCCCTGCATGGTGGTAAGGAAGAACAATTCGCTAGCAAGTCTCTGAGGCTGGGAAAGACAAAATGGACATTATGAGTCAAGACAGTTCAATAAGTCAGCAGGAATTAAATTGGAGAACTTGCATTTGTAATCGCTGAGCCCCATCTAGTGGTGACTGCATGGAAATGCCAATAGGAGAATCCAACATTGGGATGATTCTTCACTAATGCGAAAATTGCACTGTAGCTTTGCCCAAACACATATCTCCATGTTGGAGCTGTTGGAAAGGTGCCCAGACATATGAAGGGGGGTCAGTGGTCCAGTGAACATCCCCAGCAGGGGTATCTACTAAGCCAAAGGCCAGTAAAACTTGCTAGAAGTAAATCTAGACTTGTAGCCCCTAAACAAAGAAAAACATTCCTCATTTAGCCTGCATAAAACCCCTGTCACCACGGCATTACAATCAGGGGTTCTTGAATAAATCAGGAAAGGCAGACTTCAGATGTGCAGAAGCAGATTCAGGGTCTTCAAAGGCGGTCCAAAGTCTCGTGATTAGGACATTCACCGTTGCTGGATACACCATCCTAAACTTAATGCCAGCAGCAATTAGCTTGACTACCACCGGGTGGAATGCCGTTCTTTTAAGGTGGACTGACACTGGAAGATCCTGGGCTATCCTCAGGTGTTTCCCTTCCCAACTTACTTCTTGAAGCTCCCTTAATTTTTTGTAAGAAGTGCTGTTTTTCCAAGAAGTTGAGAAAGCGGAAAATAACAGTGCGAGGAGGGGCGTCAGAAGCTGGTTTTGGACGAAGAGCTCTATGTGCTCTTTCAATTATGTATTTAGTGCCAAAGAGAGAGGACCCACCAACTTCTTCACCAATTCTGGATAAACATAATCATGTCATTTCCTTCTTCTCCTTCAGGGAGACCAATGATAACTACATTATTTCTACTACTAGTCCTTCAAGGTCCTCCACTTTTAACTCAAGTTTGGCCAGGTGTTGTTTGTAGGTGGCAGGTTCGGGTTATGCTTATCTTGATGTTTCTTGAGTGAGAATAGCCTAGCAGAATTATCTGTGGCTCTTTTGAAACTTCCTCCAGTTTTGAATTAAGGGAGCTGAAGTCAGAGGTCAGACCATGGAGATCATCTCTGAATGGCCTAAATTCCTCGAGAAACCATTGCAAGGTAAGCGGTTCACTGTCTATGTAAGAAGAGCTGGCCCCGAGGCTGAGACCAGCAGCCTCAGCGCCTTCGGGCCTTTCGGGATCACAGGTATGGTGTTTAGGTAAACTTTTTGTATCCACCTCCATTCTAATTCTCTGAATATATCCCGAGTGTTCCTGTGATATTCCAACTTATAGTTAAGTATGCTGCGATACTCGGTTGTGTGATTTAGTAAATTAAATTGATATTATTGGAGCAGGTGGCTGGAGCTCTACAGGAAATCTGCTACACGGCATGGTGAATCACCAGAAGTCCCACAGAGCTGATTTTGATATTTGTATTTCAATGTCCTGCACAGCCAGTATGGTGTTATGCTTGTGCAACTGTGTTAGTTTGGTTTTGGCCATTGGCACTCTCTATTCCAGAGGAATTACCACCCTGTAGGGGTACCAAAGGCAAGGAACCCTCGGAGAGGGTTCCACCCCTAGAGGTGCCACGGGACGATTCTCGTGGCTAAAGGTACCTTAGAAATCCCCAAAAAGAAATGTAGTACAAGCATATCCTCAAAAAATGAGATGACATGAAGCATATAAGCAAGCAGTAACTGTGATGTAGTAGCACTAACTGTGACATAGTAGTAGAGAAGCATAGACAGTTTGATAATATAATGAGATGCTCAGTTTGATAATGTAATGAAATGCCCAGGTTGCACAGCATGATATTGATGGTTTACTTTGAGAATTTAGGGGTTCCTCTAAGGAGAGAGGGAGCGGCAGGGGACACCATCCACCTCCATCCAACAGCGGAACCTACCTAAAGAAACTAGGGGACACTACTACGCTAACTAACAGTTATGAACTGAGGCAACAGAGGAGAGGAAAAAAACCCTTTGAGGAGGAAAACTCTCTGTGGATCCAAGGCCTAGGTCACCTTCCCTCAGGGCTTGGGACATTTTTTAGTGACGGCTCTGCAGCTGCAGTTTGCAAAAACCCAATTAAAGGGAGGTGGAAAATATTCCAATTTGGAGGAAGGCTCTCGCTCAAACCGTCTAGCTGGAACGCCGTGGAAGGTTGCGAGAAAACTCTGCAACAATACGAGCAACCAAGGTGGGAGGAGGAGAGCAACGACTGCTGAGGCACTCACCAGGCCTACCCGCCCTAATCTCAAACTGGGTGAACCAGAGGCAGTCGTAGGGAGAATGCGGTGAAGGTGCCTTGCTAGGGAAACCACTAAAGCCAATGGATAACCGTTATAGTGGAACACTAGAGCCAAAGGAGATCCGAGTAACCACCCTTCATGGCTAGTCTTAATTCTACACCAGGAGCTGTGCTGTCACATAACAGGCAGCTAAGGCCAAGCCCGGGGTGAGGACATTCTCAGCTATGTGCCAGGTGAGAAGGATCCTGCCCTAAGTTGGACACGCTCAAGATGCGAACTAAATGCAGAGCGAGACCCTCGGCTGCAGGAACCCTGCACCAGAATAGAATGGCTGGCATGCCCCAGAAACAGATTGAGTGCTGAAAAGCTGGTGAGCTGATTGAGCACTGGTGTGTTGAGATCATAATGAGCATTGAGTGCTGAGATCTTGCAAGGTCGAATGCAGAATTGAGTGCAGCAGAATCCCAGAGGCTGAAGCAGAGGGGATGGCAGTAGACATGAAGCAATGATTTGCGTAAGCAATGAGCAACGATTATGTAAACAAGCGTGGACCAGCAAGTAGTAATAAGTGTACCTGCATGTAGGTTTGCATAACATAGTAGCAATGAAACAGCACTGAAGAGTGGGGCAAGCCAGACAGGCATTTAAAAGCCAAATAAAGGTGACAAATACTCTGAGGATGTTTGGCGATGAAGGCAGGATGTAAAAGAAAAAGAATTAGCCACATGGGGCCACGACTCCCCAAACACTTCCCAGTCCTCGCCGTAGGACAAACAAGTAAGTGATGGAAGGGACGAGAATCATATGCAGACATTAAAGCTAGTTTAATAGCCTCAGCAGGAACTTTAGCTGACCTCAGCGTGAAACAGCAGTGTACAAACAGGAACTAGAATGACTGAACTGCATAGCAAGGTTCAGAGCTTGAATCAGGTAAAAACAATCAGACTTGACAGCATAGGGAGCAAGTAATTCTGTAGCAGAGGAAGCAGTAATACTGGGAAGCAGAGTGAAAACAATCGAGTATGCAACATGTAGCAGCTATGGCTGAGTCAAAACACACAGGTAGCGATTGCATTTGCATTGCAGTAGGTTGAGAGTTGTGAGCAACAGTGCAAATATTAGGAGCTCAGGGGCGATATGCTAGGAGCTTGGAAACAAAAGCTCCCAGAAAAAACAAACCAAAAACAAACCAAAAACACACAAACAGAGAAAACAGGGATGAAAGACAGGAGAAGCACACAGAGCCGAAGACAAAATACAAACCAGAAGCAGGAAAGAAACACAGACTCCAACAGACAAGCAGGAACAGCCGGCCGGGTGGGGGGGAGGCCCCAACCAGCTCAGAGGACAGACGGACAAAGCCTTCAGCTGCAAACAAAAAATGTTTCATAATGAGGCTGAGAGGAACTGCTTATATAGCTCAGGAAGTGGGAGTGGCTGGCTGCTTGGCCATCGAACTCCAGGCAAAGCCTTTCCAGTTGTGTTTGTATTTGTATCTGTATCTGTATCTGTATTTGTTTGCACATCAGTGTTCGCAAAATATTTTGTTACATTTTGGATTTCTTTCTGTTGTCAATGATGACATAAGACCAAGGGTTTGAGAGGTTTCAATACAATTTGCAGATCTATCAGGAAGATATGCATCCATGCATTGAACATTAGCAGTCACAGGTGTTTCATGTCAGCCTGAACCAAGGTCTAACACTACTCTATGTGGTCTAACACACATACAGCTATTTAAGAGTGATACTTGTATTTCTAAAAAGTGCCGTATGTGTGCGTATTTGTCCCAAATAGTATTTGTTTTGTACAGCACTACTTCCTGTGTTTATTCAGATGGAGCCCCCTCCCCACGTACTTGTGAGGGATCCACTACTTGTATATTAGAAATCCCATGCCCGGTTCATAGAAACATAGACTTTGACGGCAGATAAGGACCGCTTGGCCCACCTAGTCTGCCCCTTTCCCTACCTACTTGATAAGCTGCAGATCCTAGTTAACCAACAGCCTACTTCCTCCTACCCCCCACTAGAATTGCCTCATGTCTGTCCCATGTATTCTTGAATTCCCCCGCTGCTTTTGACTCCACTATCTCCTCGGGAACGTTGTTCCATGTATCCAAAACCCTCTCCATGAAAAAATACTTCCTCACATCACCTCTGAGTTGTCCCCTCTATCTTCAAATTGTGCCCCCTTGTTCCTGCACATCTCTTTTTCTGAAAGATGCTACCCTCTTGGACTTTGTTGATTCTCTTGAGGTATTTGAAAGTTTCTATCATGTCCCTCCCCCTTTCCTCGAGGGTATACATATTAAGTTCCTTTAACTTTAGCTGCTTCACACACCCACTCCTTCCCCCTTTGAGGTTCTCCACACAGGCATAGGAGGGGGCCAATGTTAGTGTATGTTGCCCACGTGCAAGGCATGCTGCATGGTATCACTGCATGCAGCTGTGTAGGCTGGGGGAAAAAAAAAACAGTTCACTCATGTCTGCCCAAACTGTGACTCCAGCCCCACATCAGCAAAAGATGAGAGTACCTGGCACACCTATGTCATCTGTGTTTATTATGAGCAATAGATGTTCAGTGACTGCACTCATGAGGTGGAGAATTACATGCATGTTACAGAACAGTGCAGTATATAATATGAAACAGTACTGCCGAGGGGCCGTGGGAGCAGACCGCTGCTCTGCTTCTTATTATGTTGTTTGGGATGCATGTAATTCTCTACTCAAGTATAACGTCATTGGGCATCGACTACTAATGAGACACAGACAGCCATGTGAACTCTGGACATTGTCTGTTTATCTGATGCCAGGGTCCCGGCCCTGCTCCCATTGACTGAGAATATTTCCTATCAGGGCAATGTGTCCATCTGCTACTGAAAAGATGTGGGAATTATTATCTCATTCTGATTGTAGGGGGCCTTTTAGCAGGTTTTTCCTGTTGATAAAATAATAATACTCAGCCCCCACCACCACCTCCATACACGTAAGTACAAGCTCCTCTGGGCCAGATTAAAGTTATCAGGGGCCTTAGGCTAAAAAAATCCCCCCCACACACACAGGTTCATGCCCTTTAGTTTGTTTCCTTTTCATAGCACCAGTGAACTGAGATTTTTTTAATGATTACATACACACTATGTTTTTGATTATAATGAAATCTGATAGCTTCAGAATCTTTGCTTCTTTCGTGCTTACTTGTTAATCCCTTGCACACGTATGTTTATGGAATTGAGATACTTGCAGACTAGTTGGTTAGTTTCTGTTGACTGGCAAAGAAGCGCTAGACAATACTGCCTATTTTCAGCCTCGGACGGGGTGGGGGGGATACGGATGCAAACCAACTGAAACTGATTATCTACACTACAAAAATTAGGAAACCTGTAGATGGCAGTACACAAATCTCACTCACCATCTGCAACAATCAGACCACCAAACAAGATAAATACATGACACTAACAAACCACAATCAGCCACACAGGAACTGCAGTCACCAAAAACGACCAAACAGTTCCAGGGCTGAGTTTTCTTTATTTAGTTCTCATGTGTATGCCTTGGTTTTAGCTACATGCTGGTGCCATGGTTGGTATATGAGAGAGAATGTATGGAGCTGTAGCCATGTGACAAAAGCACGAATTAGGGGCTGGCAGTATAGTGTAGATATTAGAGTAACAAGCTGTGAATGAGCCTGGTACATCCATCAGATCTGGGTTTGATTCCCACAACCTCCCCTTAGTTATTTATTTATTTAAAGTTGGTGACTGAGAAAGGCACACTGAGCCGGGGCTCGTTTTCAGGTGCGACCAGGGTATGAAGTGTACAAAGAGGTATGCAGAGAAGTACAACAGTGGTTTGTTACAGACATTTAGAATAACATCAAGAAATTAGAATTGCATACATTAATATTTACAGTAAAAGACAGACATTAACATTTACAGTATTGTATAAACAAGCATGGGATTTGTACGGTAGAGAGGCAGGAATACAATTGGAGGCTGATGTATGCAAACTTGGACCATAAGAGGCCTCCGATAGTAGGTTAGGCATGAGTGGGTGTGTGTCCCTTGGAGCATCTTTGGCAGGGAGGGGAGGAGCCTGAGGAGTTGTTTAACGGGTGAAGGGGGGGGTCCTGGTGAAGGCTGGGTGGAAGGTTGTTCCACAGGACGGGGAAACAGTGGGAAAAGGCAGCCTGACCGGTAGCAGAGTGGGGGTGTGAGAGGTGGAAAGTGCGTGCATCCCTGTGGCAGAGGGATTAGCCTAGGGATTTGGCTGGAGAGAGTCGAGAAGTGAGGTGGGGGGCAGGGAGCCAAACCAGTATTTAGCTGTGAGGGAGGCACTGTGGATGGTTCTCCTGTGGGAGAGCGGGACCAGGGAGAGAGTTAAATTGAGGGGGCACTGATGAGTAAGTGAGGGGAGGTGGTGGCAAAATGGCAGTACGAGTTGAGTAGGATGTCAAGTTTGGAGAGGGATGCGATTGGGGCCATACCATAGATGATGTCCGCATAGTCAAGCACTGGCAAGATTGTTTTATGTATGAGTTCGCTATGGGTGGGAAGAGGAAGACTGTCCTTGTGGTGATAGAGGATGGCCAGTTTGGGCCAGAGTTTGGTGCAGATGGCCTCGATGTGGGAGGAAAAATTGAGGTGGCTGTTCAGCCAGACTCCCTGATACTTAAAGACAGGGACTCACTCAAGGGGAGAGCCGTCCAGTGTGGAGATTGCTGGGGGGGCAGGTAGGGAAGTTAGCTTTTGTCTAGAGCCGAAGACCATGGTGACAGTTTTTTGGTGTTTAGCTTAAGCTGGTTTTCAGGAACCAGGACTGGATTTGGTTGAAATCGCTTTGTGATTAGGGAGCACATTGTCATGGGGCGGCTCAGGCATAAATGATTGTTTCCATCGGCACACAGGTGCACGTTTGAGGAGTGACAGGCGGAGGGAGGTCATTTATGAACAGGGAGAAGAGGATGGGACCAAGGATAGAGCCTTGGGGGTGTTGCCTATTTGTACAGACTGCTGCCTATTCTGGAGGTAAGAATGGAACCAGCTAATAGTAGGTTGGACAAGGCCTAAGGAGCTAAGTTTATGGAGCAGCAGAGGAGGAGGCTGAGTCGGAAGGCTTTCGCCAGATCAATGAAAATGGCGGTGGTGGTTTGGCTGTTGTCCATGGCAGAGAGGATTGAGTCAGTTACTCAAAGCAAGGTGGTGATGGTGGAGTGGTGTTTTCTAAATCCTGACCGAAAGGGTGAGAGGGAGCTGTTGGAGGAGAGAAAATTTGACAGCTTGGACAGCATGAGGGATTCTTGAATTTTGGCGAGGGAGGGAAGGAGCGAGATGGGCCTGTAGTTTCCCAGCTGGGAAGGGTCACCACCTTTATGCAGAGGGAGGATCTTGGCCAGTTTTCAGGCAGAGGGAACTGTCGCTGTGGTGAGGGAGAGGTTGAGTATGTGCATCCAGGGTGAAGCTATGGCACAGGCAGAGGTACAGAGCAGTCTGGGGTGCAAGCTGTCTGGGCCGGTTTTGGACTGGTTTAATGAGGTGAGTGCAGTGTAGACTTCCAGGGGTGTGAAAGAAGGAAAGAGGAGGCTGGGGTAGGTGCAGGAGGGTTTGGTGGAGTCTGGTGGGGAGGGGGTGAGTCGGCAGGCGCAAGAAATGAAAACGAGTTGAAAGTTCAGCTACAGTAGTAGGATCTGAGACAGATCTGCCTTCAATGTTGAGGACAGGACTAGTCTGCTTGGGGCGGGGTCAATATGGGAGTTGATCACCTTCCAGAAGGGAGTTTTGGTTCTGAGTAAGTTGTGCTTTAAAGTAGGAGGCTTTTGGTTGCTGAATAGCTTTGGTGTATTTATTTCTGAGGTGTTTGTGGGACTGGAGGTCACAAATGGCACGGGAGGCCTTGTATAACCTCCATGCCCTGTCCCTAGAGTGACACAAAGCGATGAGGCTGGTTGAGAACCAGGGTGATGGTGCCATTTAACTCTGGCTTTCCTGAGGGGAGTGTGGTGGTCCCAGGTACTTAGGAAGATGGCACAGAAGTGGAATAGGTGGTGTCAATGTCTAGCACGGAAAAGACTGGTAGCCAGTCAGCGTGTGTTAGGTCATGCTGTAGGGCAGACTCATTGAGGAGGTGTAAGAGGCGAGATGAGATAAAATTTGGGATGAGAGTGCGGGGAGTGGATTTTGTGAATGCAATAAGTGATGCAGTGGTTGCTAAGGGCATCAGACAGGATGCCTGTGGCAGTGATCCTGTGAGGATGGGTGGTTAAAATCCAGTCCAGAAGGGAGTGGTTTTGGGACCAGTGGTTTAGGCGGGTTGGTTCCTGGATTAGCTGGGAGAGGTTTAGGGCTTCAATTCTCAGGGCAGCAGATTTGGCAGAGGAGGAGAGCCTGTCGAGATTGAAGTCGCCAAGTAATATGAGTTCACCATTTGAAGTGTGAGGAAATTGCCGAGATGGCCTTAACAAGAGAGTGAGGAGAGGACTCTGGTGGGGCATAAAGCACCCCAATATAGAGGGGGCGGATGAGGGAAGGACAGGTGGGCAAACTATGGATTCATGACAGGATGGGCAGGATTCCTTGAATATGGTGGAGCATGTAAGGAGTGTCTGACATACAGTGTGAACCCCACCTTGCTTGCCATGGTCCTGGTAGTAGAGGACATAGTTAGGGATGGCAAAAGAGAGGTTGGGGATTTTGGTGGATAGCCAAGTTTCCGTGATGCCGGGTATGTCTGGTTGGTACTGGGTGGCCCATACAGTGAGGGCATCTAGTTTGGGGAGTAGACTCTTGGCGTTGATGTGAAATATACGGAGACCCTTGGGGAGAGAGTCTGGGGACAGGCTGAAGAGAGTGAGAGTGCTGACATGGAATGTCCGGGTGCTAGAGGGCCAGAGTTAGGATGTATGTCACCTGCCAGGAGCAGAAGTAGCAGGGGTATGGAGAGGATAGGGGATTGCTTGCAACTGCCGGGTCTGCAACTGGAGGGAGAAGCATGGAGGTTTAAGCACCAGAGAAAAGCCTCAAGATTTAGTAGGTGTGAGTGGAGCAATGAAGGGTGTATGGTAGGAGAAGGTATGGGGAGTGGGTAAGGGGAAGGATGGGAGGGAGTGGTGAGGAGAGGCAGAAGTGATTGTATATAGATGGGCCAAACAGGGTAGAATGGGGTGACTCTAGGGAGGAGTGCAGAATAAGTGGATGAGTGCTGAGGGGCACCAGTATGGGGAGTAGGAGTGGGGAAAGTGGGGAGAGAGGAGAGAATTTGAAGAAGAAGGCACAGTAGTAGGGACTGCAGCATGGTGGTTCACAGAGGCTGGGTGTAGAAACTGATAATAATTGCGGTAGCTGCCACTAGTGGTAAGATAAGATAACTTGCTAATGGGGAACACAGCTGATTGGTTTTGGCCATCATGTGTTTGTAGTAATATAACTTAGTGTCGACCAAGGGTAGTGGTGGTGGGGGCATTGGTGAGCCAACGCGCAGCGTCGACGGGACCTCCTTAGCCAAATGCTGAACACTCCAGGATCCGAATTGTTAGCATACCTGCAATGTTGCTGTTGGGGATGGCTATGTCCTTCCGTCCTCATGAACCCTCGGGGAGCCCCTTGCCATCGAATGCTGACTGTCTATGAAGGGGGAGAGAAAGAAGGAGGAAATTAATAACTGGTATGATTTGGGAGGGGCTGCACAAAAATGGTGGGGTTGCTAAAGAACTGCGTCATGAGAAACGCTCCAGGGGATCACAGTGTGCAGTGGTTCAACTTGGCTAAAACAATTAAATGTGCAGGCAGACACTCTGGAGAGTCGCATCGAATTTAAAACAGGCTAGCCCACAAAGTGAATTGGAGCACTTGGTTCATCTTTTGAAACTGGGCCCAAAGCACAATCAATGATGCTTGTTATGGGTCAAGCTTGCAAGAGTCAATTTGAGTACACAGTCAACCCAAAGAATTTTAACCTGGAGCACAAATAATACTGCATATAACAATCTATTTAAAACATTTGTTACAGGCTGAGTTTGTACGAGGAATTCTGTCTGGGTATGCCCTAGCTATGAGCTGCAATAGAGCGTGCTTTAAAGTAACAGCATAACTGGGTTAGCATTAGTGTTACAGCAGTAAAAATATCACTAGTAAAGTACATTGAATCGTTGGTATCAGGTTATCTTTGCAGCACAACATTCTATCTTCATTTGTATGGCGACATTAAAGAAAGCTAGCTTTGAGCTTAAAGGCTCACTGGTTGAACTGGTTTGAAAAATGGCTCCAAGAGTCTCTGTCCTCCTCAGCCAAATGTTGAACACTGCAGGATCCGAATTGTTAGCATACCTGCAGTGCTGCTGTTGGGGAGGGCTATGTCTTTCTGCTTTCACGGACCCTCGGGGAGCCCCCTTGCCATCGAAATGCCGACAGTCTGTGGTGTTGCTGTTGGGGAAGGCTACATCCTTCCACCCTCATGGACCCTTGGGGAGCCCCTTGCCGTCGAAATGCTGACTGTCTGCGGTGCTGCTGCATATTGCATGACCCTGAGCAAGGCACTTAACCTCCCCAGTGCTCCCGGGATGCCCCTGAAAACAAGCCATATTATCCAGTTACCAAAAGAATAAAAAGAGAAAGAAAATGTAATATTAAAACAAGCATTTGTCAATGCTGAATGTTGTCTTGCTGGCGTTGGCATTGGTAGTGCAGGAGTTAGAGAGATGCATAATAGGAATGGCATGGCAGTGAAGTACAGTAAAAGAAGGTGACAAGACTTTCTATAGATACATTAGTGAAAGGAGAAAGTCCAGAGGGGGTATTACTAAGATCAAAGGGGATAGGGGTGTGCGTGAGGAGGAGGACCATGTAAAAGTATCTATCCTAAATAGGTACTTCTGCTTAGTATTTACTGAAGAGAAGGTAGGGCTGGGTCCACAGCTCAGCACCATGGACACAGGGGGGTGGGAGGTGTGCACTAGTCCCTTCACAAAAGAAAGGGTCCTACAAGAGCTCGATAAGCTCAGGGTGGACAAGGCAATGGGACCTGATGGCATACATCCCAGGGTACTAAATGGGCTAAGGGTGGAACTAACAGAGCCATTATCAAAACTGTCTAGTGAGTCTCCGAGCACAGGAGCGGTCCCAGAAGACTGGAGAAGGGCTCATGTGATCCCGCTCCACAAGAGTAGTAGCAGGGAGTAGGCAGGGAACTATAGACCAGTTAGTCTTACCTCAGTAGTGGGCAAGAGTATGGAGACACTCATTAAGGAAAGGATAGTGCAACACCTGGAATCTGTAGGAGTACAGGATCCAAGACAGCACGGGTTTACAAAAGGAAGGTCCTGTCAAACTAATCTCATAGATGTCTTTGACTGGGTAACCAGAGTGGTGGACCAAGGGGGAGCAGTTGATGTCGCCTACCTTGACTTCAGCAAAGCTTTCGATACTGTTCCACATAGAAGATTGATTAATAAGCTGGGTAGGCTTGGGATGGGTCAGATGTTGGTCAACTGGGTGGCAAACTGGTTGATGGGAAGAAAAGAGTGGTGACAAATGGTATACAGTCAGAAGAGATGCAAGTCACAAGTGGGGTACCTCAGAGATCAGTCCTGGAGCCAGTCCTCTTCAATATCTTCATCAGTGACATTGCAGATGGACTGGAGGGTAAGGTTTGTCTGTTTGCAGATTACACCAAGATCTGCAACACAGTAGATGATCCAGATGGGGTGGGCAGAATGAGAAGCGATCTGGGTAAACTAGTAAAATGTTCAGAAGAGTGGCAACTGGGGTTTAATGCAAAGAAGTGCAAGATTATGCACATAGGGAAAAGAAACCCTGAAGCCACCTATAGGCTGGGAGGGGAGTTGCTGGCAGTCACAAGGGAAGAAAGACTTGGGCATCATCATCACCGATGACCTGAAATCATCCAAGCAGACCACTAAAGCAGTGGGTAAGGCTAGAGGGATGTTGGGGTGTATTAGTAAGGGTATCACAAGTCGGAAGAGGGAGGTAAAAATTCCTCTTTACAAGACACTGGTTAGGCCCCATCTGGAGTACTGTGTGCAGTTCTGGAGGCCACACCTTCACTAGGACATTAACCAAATTGAGGCAGTCCAGAGAAGGGCAACCAAAATGGTGCAGGGACTGCATCAGAAAACATATGAGGACAGATTGACTGAGCTCAATATGTTTACCCTAGAGCAAAGGAGGGAGAGAGGTGATATGGTCGAAACATTCAAACACCAGAAGGGCATTAACAAGGTGAAACAGTCTAACATGGTTCAATATAAGAAAAATAGGAAGACAAGAGGACACAACATGAGATTAGAGGGAGGCCGATTAAGGGGTAATGTGAGGAAATTCTTTTTCACAGAAAGAGTGGTGGATGCTTGGAATGTCCTACTTCAGGAAGTGGTGGATATGAATACAGTGCAGGGCTTCAAACAGGCATGGGACAGGCATAAGGCAGCAATACAGATGAGTATGAATAGATAAGCTATTGACAGAGCAAAGGCCGATGGCACATTCATAAGGCAGAAAAGAAATCGCAGACTGGATGGGCCTTGTGGTCCTTATCTGCTGTCAACTTCTATGTTTCTATGCTTTTATGTAAGCATGGAACCAACATCAACCCACCCTGCAGAAACTGGCGGGCATTGGAGGTGTTACCTTTGGGTTATCGGCCATAATGCTCATGCTATTTCACCTCACCCTACCCTGCAAACACCGACAGGTGTCGAGGTGTGCCTTGGGGTATTCGGACTTTACACTCACCCCATTCCATAAGGAAATACGCCGAAATGGGTGCAGTATAGGAAAATGGGGTGAATTTTGGGGCCAAAGAATCCAACGCTCACCTCGCTGCCTGTCACTGGCTGCAGGGTGGGGGTGGAATGGTGTGAGCATTATTGTTGACAATCCCAGGTCACACCCCTGACGTCTGTCAGTCCCTACAGGGTAGGGCGTTATGGTGGTAAAGCCTAACGCCCTGGGCGTTTCTTGGTATTTTCACTCCAGATTTTCAACATGGGTGTCTTGTGACCCCACCACATGAACAGTGACATTATACAATGGTGTGTGAAAATCCTGTAACATCATTGGTCAAAACATGTGACATGACCATGGGTAAATCCTACATAACCCATGGCTGAGGAATAGCGTTTATAACAAGCATTTGTCAATGCCGAATGTTGATTGCATTGGTGTGTTGAGCTCGCTCACTGCCCCTCTGTCACTCGCTCAGTCTGTGTCTCCCCATGCTGCAGGCTGCTGTTTTGTACTGGGCTCCTGCCTGTGTTGGCACCTTGTTCTGCCCACTAAGAAATCCACAGCTGTCCAGACAGAGCTCCGTTGAGGTGGCTCACTCCCCCTCGCTCACTCACTCATTCTGGTTCTCCTAGCACTGCAGGCTGTCCTTTTGTACTGGGCTCCTGCCTCTGTTGGTGCCTTTTTCTGCCCACAAAGAAATCTGTAGCAGTCCCAACAGAGGTCTGTTGAGCCTGCTGACTCCCCCTCTTTCATTTGCTCATTCCGTTTCTGCCAGCGCTGCAGGCTGCCCTTTTCTATTGGGCTCCTGCCTGTGTTGCTGCCTTTGTCTGCCCACAAAGAAATTTGCAGCAGTTACAATAGAGCTCCGTTGAGCTCACTCACTCCCCCTCTCTCACTCGCTCTTTCTGGTTTTCCAGCCACTGCAGGCTGCCCTTATGTACTGGGCCCCTGCATGCATTGCTGCCTTTTTCTGCCCACAAACAAATCTGCAGCAGTCCCAACAGAGCTCCGTTGAACTCACTCACTCCCCCTCCCTCACTCACTCGTTCTGTATCTCCTGCTGCCGCAGGCTGCCCTTTTGTACTGGGCTCCTGCCTGCATTGGCGGCTTGTTCTGGCCAGAAAGAAATCTGAAGCAGTCCTGACACAGCTCCATTGAGCTCTCTCACTCCCCCTCTCTCACTCACTCATTCCGTTTCTGCCGGCGCTGCAAGCTGGCCTTTTGTACTGGGCTCCTGCCTGCGTTGCTGCATTTTCTGCCCACAAAGAAACCCACAGCAGGCACAATACAGCTCCGTTGAGCTCGCTCACTACCACGCTGTCACTCACTCGTTCTGTTTCTCTTGGTGCTGCAGGCTACGCTTGTGCACAGGGCTCCTGGCTGCGTTGGCACCTTTGTCTCTCCACAAAGAAATTCACAGCTGTCCCGACAGAGCTCTGAGGTCGCTTAGTCTCCCTCTGTCATGCACTCATTCTGTTTGTCCTGGCGCTCCAAGCGCCCTTTTGTACGGGGCTCCTGCCTGCATTGGCGCCTTTTTCTGCCCACAAAGAAATCCTCAGCAGTCCTGATAGAGCTCCGTTGAGCTCACTCAGTCCGCCTGTCTCACTCATTCATACTGTTTCTCCCACCGCTGCAGGCTGGCCTTTTCTACTGGGTCCTGCCTGCTTTGACACCTTTTCTGCCCACAAACAAATCCACAGCAGTCCTGACAGCGTCCGGTGAGTTCGCTCCACTCCTCTCTCACTTGCTCTCTCTTTCTGTTTCTCCCAGTGCTGCAGGCTTCCTTTTGTGCTGGACTCTTGCTCTGGGGGCCTTTTCTGCCCACAAAGAAATCCACTGCAGTCCTGACAGAGCTCAGTTGTGCTCAGTCACTTTCCCCTCACTCTCGATCTTAATCTGTCCCAAACACTGATTTCCCACAGTGATCGTGCTATTCTCCGGCAGGAGTGCAAAAACATATCTTAACCAGGATGTGAAAATGACAGCTGTACTGTTCATAAGGAGGTGTGAAAAGTGCCACTGTTGAAAATGTGGCGTGAAAATATTACAAATTTGCAAAGTTACAAGGGTGCATGGAAATCAGCTCACGCTTCTAACACAGTCATACTATGGAGTTTCATCACCAGATTTTCAACATAGGGCTTTTAGGACCTCTGCTCATTAACCGTGCCACTGTCATTTTCTTAATCTGTCCCGAACACTGATTTCCCACAGTGACCGCGTTATTCTGTGCCGCAACTGTGAAACCACATTTCAGTCAGGATGTGAACAATGACAGCTGTACTGCTCATAAGGAGGTGTGAAAAATGCCACTGTTGAAAATCCGCCTGACAATATTACAAATCTCCGAGTTACAGTAGCGTGGAAAGTGTGCACGCACACTTGTAACACAGTCATTTGATGACTATCATCACCAAATTTTCAACAAAGGCATTTTAGGACCTCTGCTCATGAACAGTATACTGTCATTTTCTTAATCTGTCCCGGACAGTGATTTCCCACAGTGACCGCCTATTCTGCACCAGAACAGCGAAAACACATTTTGGCCAGGATGGGAAAAATGACAGCTGCACTGTTCATAAGTAGGTGTGGGAAAATGACGATGTTGAAAATCTGGAGTGAAAATGTTATAAATTCTGGTTATGAGCGTGCATGCAAACTAGCGCAATGCATGCTCATAACACAGTCATTTCAAGGAGTATCGTTACCATATTTTCAACACAGCCATTTCAGGACCTCTACTCATGAACAATATCACTGTCATTTTCTTACTCTGTCCCAAACACTGATTTCCCACAGCGACCACGCTATTCTGAGCCAGAAGTGCAAAAACCCATTTCCACCAGGATGTGAACAATGACAGCTGTACTGTTCACAAGGAGGTGTGAAAAAATGCCAACGTTGAAAATGTGGTGTGAAAATATTGCAAATACAAGGATTCTGACGTGTGTAGCAACTGCACAGCGCTCGCTACAGTAAAACAGTCATTTTTGATTTTTCACAAATTTGCATACATAGGCTTTGAGACCCACCTCATGAACACTAGCACTGTCATTTTCATCGGCTCAAAGTGATTCCGCACAGTGACTGCGAAATCACCTTTCCGGGCTGATTAACGCCATGACAGTTCAAGAATTCATGAGGAGGGGTCCCAAAAACCCCATGTTGAAAATTTGGTGAAAAAATTCCCAAAAATGCCCGAAATATGCATTAAAGTTGAAAAAAACCCTATTTATTACGTTCTACAGCTTACCGGCATTTCCTCAGTTCGCGGTCGGCTTTGAAGAGTGCAGATGTGTTCCTTGTCCACCAATGATCATCACGCCGAGCTCCGGAGGTAAGTATGGGGTGAGGGAGGGGTGTGGGGAGGCAGGGTGCGCGGTGGGTGGGTGTGGGTTGAGTGGGGGCCAGGGAGACTACGAGGACCGTTCCTTTTGCAGGTAAAAAAAAAAACACTTTGTGGGACCATTTTTCCCTTTACAGGGGCATGTGGCATGCTGGGGTGGGCTCCCCGTGCCACCAACAGCTTTTTTGGGAGTATCACTAGCTGACGGGGGATTGGGCACCCCATCGGCACACAAAGGGGAGGATGCATTATGCCGATGGGGATTGGGCACCCGTCGGCAGGAAGAAAAGTGGGGGGGCAGGGTGCTACAGAATGCCGATGGGGAGTGGGCTCCCCCGTCAGCACCAGAAACACAGGGGCATGAAGGCCGACGGGGATTGGGGCCTCCCGTCGGCAAAACAACATGGTGGGGGGGATATATCATTTGCAAACACGGCAGCAACCCGCCACCATGTTCACAAACAATATCAGGGTTTTTACATCCCACCTTGCAGTGACGGGTCGCTCCCTCATTGCAGCGGATGGCTGATGCTGCAATGACCAGGCGGCCCCTGATTGCAGCGGCTGATTTGTCTGAAGTTGGTGCAAACGTTCCAAACTACTGTCACCAGCAGCCTGCAATGGCATTGGGAGAACTGGGACAAGCATTTGCAGGCTGTGGGGGCATTGACCACAACAGTGCCGCGCCTCCACAGCCTGCTACTGAGAAAGCTGCCGCAATATGTTTCTTGCGCTGCACGCAATCAACATAAAAAACATAATTAAACACATTTTAAATTTATTTTACACATGTCCATTGTATAATTGCAATAAGGCACTCCAGGGTGTGAGTTATTGGGTGATTTACCTACTGTACTTCTTATGTGGTTAAGTCACTCAGCTGCACCTCGTGACACACCACACCAGGCGTGGGTAAATCACCAATAACCCACACCCTGTTGTGCCTTATTGCATAACTATCAGTTAGATTAGCGAAAGGTGATTTTGCACAATGACTACGCCATTTGGCACCACAGGTGCGAAAACTCATTTCGAACAGGATGTGAAAAATGACAGCTGCACTGTTCACGAGGAGGTGTAAAAAAATGGTAATGTTGAAAATGTAGAGTGAAAATATAACAAAATTGGTGAAGTCACGAGCGTGAATAGAAACTGCACAATGTACACCAGTAGTGCAATTATTTGGGATTTTACACCAGATTTCCAACGTAGGCATTTTGGGACCACCGCTCATGAACAGTGGCACTGTGATTTTCTTAAACTGTCCCATACGTTGATTTTGCACAGCGACCGCACCCATTGTGTGCCACAGGTGCAAAATCAAGTTTTGGGCAGCATGTGAAAAATGACAGCTGTACTGTTCATCAGGTGGTGTGCAAAAATGACAATTTTGAGAATCTGGAGTAAAAATACAAAAAATTGGCAAAGTTACAAGTGTGCATAGAAACTGTGCAACCCACACTGGTAACGCAGTCATTTGGGGAATTTTTTCACCAAATTTGCAACATGGACTTTTTGGGACCTCTCCTTATGAGCACTGTCACTGTGATTTTTCTTTTTTTTTTTTTGTATTATCTTTTTTTTTTATAGTCAGATACATATGTGCAAGCATCATCGGAGATTTTCGAGGTAGTCATCGCTCTTCCATCTGTCAGTGAGTTGAGAGGCACGGTTTCAGCGTTATCGCATTTTGGAGCTGTCTATGACACGCCCAAAATGCAGTGGCATACAGTTGAAAGCAGCCACGCCCAGCAAGCAGAGATAAGAAGCACAGTTCTCGGAGACGCAGGCAGACGCCTCCCTCATTGATCGCACTGTGCCGATTGAAAACTCGTCGGCCGAGCTGCTGGGAGCCTTCCACCCAAGCGCGGGCAATCGTTCATAGGTCGAGCTGCGTGCCTAATCCCCAGTCAAGCGCTGAACGCTTTTCATCGCCCCAGCATGCGCGCCCACCCCAGCATGGCAAACGGTCCCACGCCTTTTTTTTAATTTTTAACCTGCAAAACGAAAATGGTCTCCTCGACCCTCCCACAACCTCAAGATGCCCCACTGCGCACCCAGCCTCCCCATGCCCCCACCCCATACTTACCTCCAGACTCCCGCCGACGATCTTCGGTGGACCGCGAACACATCTGCACTCTTCAAAGCCGACCGCGAACTGAGGAAATGCCGTAAGCTGTATAATGGGCTAGATAGGGGGTTTCAACTTTATTCGCGTATCTCAGGCATTTTTGATTTTAAATTTTCAACATGGGGTTTTTGGGACCCTTCTCATGAATGATGTCACTGTCATGGCGTTATTCGGACCCGAAGGGTGATTTGCGCAGTGACTGTGCAGTGACTGCGAAATCACCCTTCGGGCCTGAATACTGCCATGACAGTGACATCATTCATGAGAAGGGGTCCCAAAAACCCCATGTTGAAAATTTGGTGCCAAAATTCCAAAAAATGACTGTTTTACAAGCGTGCGTTGCGCAGTTCCTACGCAGGCTCGTAAGTTCGCGAAATTTCAATATTTTCACTCCAGATTTTCAAGATTGCCATTTTACCACACCTTCTTATGAGTAGTACAGCTGTCATTTTTCACATCTCACCCAAAATGTGTTTCCGCCCATGTAGCGCAGAATGGCGCAGTCGGTGTGCGAAATCAATGTACGGGACAAATTAAGAAAATCACAGTGACACCGTTCATGAGCAGAGGTCTTAAAATGGCTATGTTGAAAATTTGGTGAAAAATTCTAAAAATGCCTGTTTTACGAGCGTGCGTTGCACAGTTCCTACGCAGGCTCGTAAGTTCGCAAATTTTCAATATTTTCACTCCAGATTTTCAACATTGCCATTTTACCACACCTCCTTATGAGCAGTACAGCTGTCATTTTTCACATCCTGCTCAAAACGTGTTTCCGCCCATATGGCGCACAAGTGTGGGAGGCTGGGTGCACAGTGGGTGGGTGCGGGTTGTGGGAGGAGTTAGAGGCCGGCGCGGGCGTTTTCGTTTACAGGTTTAAAAAAGGCGTCATTAGGACGTTTGCCACGCTGGGTGGGCTCCAGCGTGGCACAAGAACGAGGCGTTCAGCCCGGCGGGGATTGGGCACCCGTCGTCCAAAGGACTGCTTGCCACGCTGGGGTGGGCTCCCAGCGTGGCACCTACTGGGGGGATGCAGCTCAGCCGGCGAGTTGGGCACCCGTTGGCTATACAGTGCGCGAGGCGCACTGCAAGGCAGTGTTGGGGGTGGAGTTGGCAGATGAGCAGTCGATATCTTATCGGTGCTCACTGAAGCGTAGCTCCCCCTTTCCACTGTATGCTACTGCATTTTGGAGCATGTCATAGACAGCTCCAAAATGCATTGGCTTATAGGGGCCGTGCCTGCCAGCACACTGACTGAATTGGAGGAGGAGGTGACACACCTCCGAAATCTCCGATGATGGCACTATGTTTCTTGCACATGCGTGCAGGCAACATAAAAATGAACAGTTTCAAGGCTGAATTTTCTATATTATATCAGTCCCCCGGTTTCAGATGCATAAAAGTGCTAGGGTGGATATGTGAGAGAGACCATATGAAGCAGAAGCTGAAGCCAGAGGTTCATTATAAAAATTTTGAAGTGCAGTCTCTATCTAATTCTCTATCTAATTAAGGGTGGGACAGTTGCATGAGGGGAGGGCTGGGGGAGAAATCACAGTGGATAGGGTGAGGAGGCCCTTCGGAAGCTAAAACTGATAAGGCGCTGGGGCCGGATGGGCTACATCCGAGGGTTATGAATGAACTGGCGGAGGAGTTGGCAGCTCCACTGGCTGCACTCTTTAACACCTCTCTGCAGACAGGATGGGTGCCTCAGGACTGGAGGGTGGCTCATGTAGTGCCTAACCACAAAGGGGGGTCTAGAGAGGAGATGGGGAATTATAGGCCTATCAGCCTAAAGTCTGTTGTAGGCAAAGTAATGGAGGGCATTATCAAGGAGAGGCTTGGGAGGCAGCTGGAAAGGTTAGGGCACCAGGATGCTAAACAGTATGGCTTCGTCCCGGGTAGATCGTGTTCAGACCAACCTCGTAGAGTTTATGACCGGATGATTGGGGCCCTGGACAGACATAGGCCAGTGGATGTCCTATACCTGTATTTCAGCAAGGTGTTTGATTCTGTACCCATAATGGGCTGATAGCAAAGCTGGGAGATGGGAGTGGGAGGACAGGTGCTCAAGTGGGTAGAAAATTGGCTTTTGGGCAAATACCTTCCTGGGGAGGAGACTATCCCACCGACCATTACCTCTGTAATCAGTGGGGTCCCCAATGTTCAGTATTGAGGCCACTCCTGTTCAATGCCTACGTCTCGGATATAGGGAGGGGGTTAGGAGTAGGCTGAGTCTCTTTGCGGATGACTCCAAACTGGGAGCACTGGTGGATAGGGAAGAAGCGAGAGAGAGACAGTCCAGGGGGACCTGGATACCCTGAAGGGGTGATCAAGGAGGTGGGGATTGAAGTTTAATGCTGGGAAATGTAAGGTACTTCATTTGGGGGTCAGAAACCCAGGCCATGTATACAGTACATCCGGGGGGGGGTCGCACTGCAAGCCACATCAGGCGAGAGGGATCTAGGGGTGGTGGTAGATGTCAAAATGAATAACTCTGAAAACTGCAGAAGAACCGCAGCCAAAGCAAACAGGATACTGGGCTGCATAGCCAGGGGAATTACGTCCAGGAGGAGGGAGGTGATCCTCCCTCTGTATAATGTATTGGTCAGGCCGCAATTTGAGTACTGTTTACAGTTCTGGAGACCCCATCTGAAGAAGGACATAGCACTGCTGGAGGGAGTCCAGAGGAGAGCAACCAGGATGATTCAGGGTATGGAGGGGGAGGCCCTAAGAGGAGAGACTGGAAGAGCTTGGGCTGTATGCACTGGAGGAGAGACGAGACAGGGGAGACATGATAGGGGTCTTCAAGTATATAAAAGGAATAACCAAGAACAGAACCGTGGAGCTGTTCAGGCTAAAGAAGGGAGGAACAACCAGGGGGCATAAGTGGAAGCTAGAGGGGGGAAATTACAGGGGGGAACATAGGAGACATTATTTCACTGAGAGGGTAGTGGAGCTGTGGAGTGCACTGCCCAGGAGAGTGGTGGAGGAGGGCATAGTGGAGGGCTTCAAGAAGGGGTGGGACAGGTACAAGGGGAAACTGAAGCCAAAGATGACCCTCTTGGGCGCTGGGGGGGCAGGAAGGCGAGAACCCATTAGGTGGCTGACTACCAAGCAGACATGACAGACCATTAGGCCTATTCTGCTGGCTTTTAGTATGTTAGTAAGTTAGTATGTTAACTCGGCAGACAAATGTTGACCCTTTAAATATAACCAGTGTCACATGGGTTACCAAAACACCTCTTAAACCTGCACAATCGTTGGTCAGTAATCTTGCCTGTTGGGGGCAATCATTCCTGAGTTTGTGGTATCACTGGTAATGAATGGTATACTAGATGTGAGCTAAGGATAGCCACAGTAGACAAGTGTGGGTCACCTGCATTATGGGCTGCACCCCCCCTCCTGCACCAGCAGGCTAGCCCTGTCCCACTGAGTTTGTCATTTGCCTCTCTCAGCTGCTGCCCAGTTTCCAGTCTGCAGCTCTTATCCCATGACCTGGTTCTTCCACCATTCCCCACAGTCCTGCTCGGATCCTGGTGTACTGATCTGGAGCAAACGGAACAAGATCTAACAGCAGGACACTGTTTTAAATAAAACCATGGCACTGAGTTCAGCAACTTTCCAAGTCTTTTCCCCAAATCCACCTCACCTTATGGTAGCCGCCATCTTTATCCCAGCCAATCAATTCCAGTCCTGACTCGTCTCCGCTACTTATCCCAGGACAAAGAGTTCTGGAGGCTTTGAAATTTGGTAGATCTTAGTGCGGCCTGCATGTAATTAATAGTCCAACAAGTGGATTTTTAAGCAACTGGGCTAGTATTCCTAAACAAAAGCTTAAGTGCAAAACATACTATAGTCAAATTAACATATAAAAATACAACAACATTTGCTTCAGTTACTTTTGCAATAAAAGCAGCACCTGGTTACCTACCAAATGTTATCAGTCTATTAAATCCATGAATTGATCCATATCAGGCTTAGAAAACTGTTTCCTTCCATAGGTGAGTGTAAGCCACGTACATTCCCTTCATACACCTGAAGTGCCAACGGTAAATAACACTTTGCAACTTGCAAAGGTGTAACCCCCCTATAAATGGGGGTCACTAAAAAGCCTTCTGATTTAAAATAATTTAGTGAGAGTGCCTAATGCCTCCATGCACTGTTGCTTTAAGAGCTGCCAATCCGCAGTATGATTGATTTGAACTGGGGGGACTGTGTGTTTCCTTGCTTGAGTCCCACCTGGGCCACTGAGCAGATCGCTCCATTCTGCGGTCGCTATATGCGCAGGGGGAGCACTTTCAAAAGATGTAATTATCTGCTGGGAATTTGTTGGAGTGATAATGACAGTACAGTTTGTCTAACCTGCCTTTCTTGCAGCTGGGACTCTGTGTGTTTAGCCCCTCCATTTCGGATCTGAACTGCTGAATAGGTCCAATTAATGGGGAAGGGCTCCTTAAAATGGAGCCTGCTGGGAAATCAGCACTTGGACTCTCAAATGGAGCCAACCGCAAGGGGCTTGTATGGAGAGAGCCTCTGGGAAATGTAGTTTGGACTGTGGCGCCTTTTTTTGCCAATAGAGGGAGCCTGTTGTGACTGACAAGGAGAATCAGCCAACTGAAACCTTTTGGATTTGGAGGAAAGGCCCGGACTGTCTGCTGGGAGAGTCAGTCTGAGCATGGAGCTGGAAGAGTGAGCAGCTCGTAGGGCTGCTGCTCACGGAGCAGCGCGGGAACCGTGCGGGAGGCCTGAAAAAGGCCTGTCTTTCGTCAGCTCTCCTGAGGGGAGAGAAAAGGACTGTGTTTTCTCGGATCAAGTATCTGAACATGGGTGAAAAAGGAAAGCAGTCATCGTGGCCTAGATATTGGGCAACCAAGTATGGCGCCTTTTCACACCACTGAGGGCAGGAGGAAATGACTGGCATGTTCAGCCAGCCAATGGAAATGGGTAGTGCCCGATTTGTAATGAGTGCTTAATGCTGCCAAGAGTAGTCTGCATTGTGGCTGGTGAGAAGAGAGGAGCTCTGTGCTTCTGCGCCCGGGTGGAGTGCTTTCATGTGAGCGCATGAAGGCCTGCATCGGCCGTTGGGTTCTGCCACGCGTAAGTGGGATTAAATTAGAACTGCGTGCGGTCAGAGGAGGCTGGTGCCAGCCCGGCTACCCACCAGGCTTGACCTGTATGGAGGATTGGAGAATCTGCTGAATTGCGCGGTCCTCGGGAAGGCTGAAACTGCTCTGCAGCACCTTAGCAGCTGAAAGTCTGTGTAAGCCTTGGAGGCTGCGGCCTGGTGTGGTACCCTCTGTTATTTGCCATATAAATGTGTGATGAGGCTGGTGAAATTCAGGCTCAGCCCTGTCAGTGGTGAAGAAAGCGTGCTACTTTGTGGAGGCGTGAGTACTAGATCAGGGTAGCTCCTGCCCAGTGTGCCAAGATTGGTTTCAAGTTGTACTGTTCTGCTGCAGACTGCCTCACTGAATCTTTGCTCCTTCTGACCTTCTTGGAATCTCTAAGATTATCTGTGTAAGGGCCCCAACCAGCTGCCACGTTGGACTAGCCGTTAGGGCTTGGGTACCCAGGGACAGCAAATATTAGGGGTAGGCCTATGCACAGAGCCCTAGTTAGATAATTATAGTGATAAGCAAATTAACTTGATTTCCCCCCCCTTTCCTTGTTAGCGGCCCCTTTAATAAATCAGATTGTGTGTTGCAACTACACCCTGGCTGGTTTGTGCATCCCTGGTGAACTGCTGCATAGTGACTGTGATATAACTGTACCTTACTTTACAGGTGGTCCCGGAATGAGCTGAAAGATACTATCCGGGGTAAGTGTACTGGTGAAAAGAATTGTTGGCACCCAGTGTGAGCCACTAGTGGGACA
Organism: Neoceratodus forsteri; assembly: GCA_016271365.2. Classification (NCBI taxonomy): domain Eukaryota; kingdom Metazoa; phylum Chordata; order Ceratodontiformes; family Ceratodontidae; genus Neoceratodus; species Neoceratodus forsteri. The sequence continues at coordinate 78,818,525 of JADMNL010000034.1, forward strand.
CAGGGGGTTGCAGTAACTGAAGGGCTGTAGCGAAACAATCTCGATTATTAACTGCTCTGGGTGGGGCACCCGTTAATGGACCTGGGTCCGTGTGTATCTGGGGAAGGCAGGCAGGGTAGTAGCTCTGAGGGTAGCGCTCTGGGGGTTACATTCAGACAGAGATTCTGAAGAGGAATCTTGATGTTGAAGTGCCCTGAAGTTTGGGGCAGAAGAGAACTGTGTTTGAAGTTGGAAGCTGAGGGGGAAACTGCCTCAGGTGTTCCTGCAGCCGTCGTGTGCAGTAGATTCACACGGGAAGCGCGTGTGAGGCCATAAAGTTGGCCTGCATTCATTAGTGAGTAATTATTCGGACAGCGATTCTGAGCTTTTAGAGTGAGAGAAGAAGCAGAAGTCATTTTGGGACCAGACTTAACCTGAAGAAGACTGAAAGTGTGCAGAATTGCAATCGGCCTGTCGGGACTCTGTGGTCTGGTACAGTAAGTGACCTTACATATAAATGTGTGAGTGCTTGTGGGGACTGGGCTGAGTAATCCCCATGTTGTGAACTGTGTGCTGTGCTGGGAGGGTGTGATTCCCTAGCAGGGTTCGATCTAAATCCACGTGTAAGTCAGAGAAGAATGCCTCGGTAGCCAGGCTTAATCTCCTGAGGTGACCGGCTGCTTGCCTGATAGTGTTTTGTGTACATATAAATTGTGCAGCAAGCTGGAAGTCACAGCCAGCATCTCTTGGACTGCATCTGCCTGTGACTAAATTATATGGGATGCTTGATGAAAGTGTTGTTGCCAATGTACTCTGGATGAATGCCTTTGGTATAAAGTACTGGATGTGACCGATTTGAATTGCGATAGGATGCTTGACAGAAGCATCACTCTCATTGCATCGGATGGGACTTTCAAGTATTGTGCTGAATGTTCTGGATGTAAGATCCCCATAGTTTGTTCTGGAATGTTCAGAAGTCTGTTAGTGCAGGGCAATCCCTGCTGTGGTTGTAAATAGTAATTTGTTGCTTTACACAAATCTGTTTCCAAGTTGCCCCCACCCTCAAATTAATAGCCGGCCACCTCGACCAGCTGCAACTCCATCAGGCCTGCAACATCTTGGACTGTGGTATCTGTTTAACCAGTATGGTATGAGATTGCGGGGTTTCTGCTGTATCTGGGACTGATGCCAGTGCGGGTATTATTAATAATTGGGTTTAACATCTGATTTATCAGCAGCTAGATAGCCAGGGCTCTGGATGTTGTAAGTCGAATGGTAAAATGTGATTTATGTCTGCCTGTTAATATGTAGCCACCCAGCTGGAGGGTTCACCAGCAAAATCCAAAATGATCTCTGTACAAGTGTAACTACAGTAAGATAACCTCTACTCCTCCTGTTTCCCTTTCCTAGCTCCTTTATTCCCCCAAAATAAATATCTTGTTGTTGTTGTTGTTGTTTAAAATCCTGTGTGAGCATATTATTAGAGAGAGCCTTTAATTCAGAATGTGGAAATGTGGGGAACTGTGTATTGGGGTATGTCTAGGGAAGGTAACTGGTCACCGTGGGTGGTGTAGCAGTTCAGGGGGCTACACCCAGTACCATCTCACCCATGTAAAGCACCCTGAGTGGAGGCACTGCGTAAAGGTTTTAAAAATGTTATAAGTTAGCGAACCCAACCCCCTTAGCCTATGTTCAGGGTAGTAGGCAGGGTTGTAACACTGGGGGGGTGGTGCCGTCCAGGGGTTACAAAAAGATAAACAATCCTTCAAGGAAGTTGGAATGAGAGGATAACTATGGGCACAGTGGAGTTCAAATTCAAGAGGACTGAAACAAAGGTGACCTTATAGTTTGGGGTCCCCCAGCAAGATTAGTCTTGGAGACTCCTACCTCTCTACTAAGGTGGATATCTTCACATCATTGTTTTTTTTTTTTTTATTTATTATTAAATTATTTGATAACTAGGTAAGGCGTATTAGGCACAAGTGCTTGTTTCAGGGGTAACCTGGAAGCACTGGGGGGAGGTGGTTAAGTGACTTGCTCTGAGTTACTCAGTATGCAAGTGGAAGTTGTAAGAATGAAACCCAGGTCTGTTCATACCTCTCAACCTCCCGTCTCATAAATCAGGGACAAAGGACCAAAATCAGGGACACATCTTCAAAATTAGTGATATCCGCTCAGGAAGCTGGCAGAATAAGGGGCTTAGTGTAAAATGTATTTTCTAAGGAAGAACAAATCTGCAACTTTAATGTTTGACATTATTTTGTCCTAACACCCCACTGTTTGGTCAGGAAAACACAATTTTTAGGAGGGACAGAGTAAAATTTTGAGGTAATCAGGGACGCCCTGAAAATCAGGGACAGTTGAGAGGTATGGGTCTGTTGGATGTACCAAACTCATTAGTCTAACCTTTAGGCTATATTGGCCACCATTTTAAAAGCTTCTGCCAACTCACTTTCTCCCTTGCATGCTATTTAAGGGCACTGTCACAGGCTGTGGAATAATGGACCACAGAGGCAGTAGATGTTGAAGTAAATCCAAATAAAACTTATTTATTTTCATAAAGAGCGAACTCAAAGCGACAAAATAACAGAAGCAAATAAAAAAAAACAGCTTTAAGAACTAGCAGACACTAGTTCCATTGGAGGCTTACAAACAGCACTTCCAGGTCTGACTTCTCAGAACCAACTGACTGACTTGAGTTGGGAGCACAGCATTTTTATACAATTCATAAGTCATATGCTTGCCCAACTCCTCCCCTTAAGTCTCTTCTGGTTCAAAAATCTTTTAAATACAGCGTGTTTTATTTTATTTACAACATTACAATCTTTCCATTAATGTATAAAAGCTTTTTCTAGAGTTGTTTAACAATAAACAGTTCCTTTTAATGATTTTAGAGCTTAAGCAGTAAAAACAGGTACCGCCCCTTTAAGTCAGCCCATAAAACTAGCTACAGAAAGGCCAGCCAGTCCCTAAGGAGCTTGTTGAATGCATAGGGAGGCAGAGGAACACCACAGTACACCAGCTACTCCCTACAAACTTCCTCGTTTCTTCAAGCTGTTCCTATGAAGGTTATAGCTCCTAAATTTCAATCTTCAGGTATGCAGGGGTGATTTTAACCCAATTTACATTCAAACTGCTTGTTTTAACGTGAAGGTTTTGCCTACAAATTCAAAAGAAAAGCAGTGATTTTCTCAAGCGCTCCAAGGAGAAACAACTCCAGGGGAATATATGAATTAAATGCATTGCCTATATTCCACTTTTTAACTGGCATAGAATTAACAAGCATTTGTCAATGCCGAACGTTCACTTGCAGGTATTTGCAGTGGTGTTTGGCACGTATGGTGCTTTACCCTAATGCCCTGTGCGATTGCTGTATTTGCACAATAAATTTTCAGCATGACCTTTGTTACCCCCATTGTGCGCTACATAGGCGGACAATACGTTTTGGGCAGGATGTGAAAATGACAGCTGTACTGCTCATAAGGAGGTGTGGTAAAATGGCAATGTTGAAAATCTGGAGAAATATTGAAAATTGCAAACCTCTCGACGTCGGTGGAAACTGTGTAACGCGACGCTAAAACAGTCATTGTTAGAATTTTTCACCAAATTTTCAACATAGCCATTTTAAGACCTCTGCTCATGAACAGTGTCACTGTGATTTTCTTAATATGTCCCATACATTGATTTACGCACATCGACTACGCCATTGTGTGCTACATGCAGTGGAAACATGTTTTGGGCAGGATGTGAAAGATGACAGCTGTACTGTTCATAAGGAGGTGTGGTAAAATGGCAATGTTGAAAAATCTGGAGTGAAAATATTGAAAATTCGCCGAACTTACAAGCCAGGAACTGCGTAACGACGCCAGAAATATTTAGTTTTGACGATTGACTAAATTATCATGATAAACATTGTCATGGCATTATTCAGGCCTGAAGGTGATTTCACGCAGTGACTGCGAAATCACCTTCGGCCAGAATAACGCCATGACAGTGACATCATTCATGAGAAGGGGTCCCAAAAACCCCATGTTGAAAATTTGGTGCCAAAATTCCAAAAAATGCCTGAGATATGCAATAAAGTTGAAAACCCCTATCTAGCCCATTATATAGCTTACCGGCATTTCCTCAGTTCGCGGTCGGCTTTGAAGAGTGCAGATGTGTTCCCGGTCCAGCAATGATCGTCGCGCCGAGCTCCGGAGGTAAGTATGGGGTGGGGGGGTGGGGAGGCGGGGTGCACAGTGGGTGGGTGCGGGTTGGGGAGGGGGCTGGGAGACTACGTGGGACCGTTTTGCTTTTCAGGTTGAAAAAAAAGGCGACAGGATGTTTGCCACGCTGGGGTGGGCTCCAGCGTGGTACCAAGCTGTGGGGGCATTTGCAGGGACGTGGAGCCGACAGGGGATTGGGCACCCCCGTCAGCAGACGATGCAGGACGTTTGCCACGCTGGGGTGGGCTCCCAGCGTGGCACCAAAGCTTTGGGGGGGGCCTGAGGCCTACCACCGCTGTGTATGACAGCGGTGGTTTTCTTTGAAGCGAAGACCACCGCTGTCATACACAGCTTCCACACCCATTGGTGCAGGACCGCCACGCCTGCTCAACGGAGCAGTGGATTGAACGGGAGAGGCACACCTCCAAAGTGCAAGCATCTAAACGCTCGCGCTACGTTTAACGTGAAAAAGGAACTGTAAAGGGTTTAAAGCATAGGCTCTTTAACAGGGTTTAAAACCCTAATAACTGGACTTCATTAAACTTGTTTTATGCCCTATCTTCAGTTTACATTTTATTAGGTTTTATGTCTTTCTACAACTAGCACCAACGAAGGAAAGGGAAAACAAAATAGGGATACTGCTTTACAAGTACCAGTATAAAATACTGAAGCCCAGTTCTATAAGTATAGGGGAAAGACAAAAAATGTTTCTGCAGAAACTAATCTTTTAAAATAAAAAGGGCTTTAATTCTCAATGTGGCAAAATATTATTTTAATCCTAACGTTAGTAGCTTACCGCTATGTTTCCTTTATTACGGAGATGATAATGAAATCTCAATGAAGAGTGCAGATGTGTTCCCGGTCCAGCAATGATCGTCGCGCAGCCCAAAATTCTGTTAACTTGAGGATACCACCGGACCACGGATGGCAGGAAACACCGCCAAAACACCGGAAGAGAGCACAATGGGACAAGCGTAACAAAACTGTAACAAAACCTAGGGGCACAAGTACACACCATGTAAATTCAGACCCGTCCCTCCCCATCTTGAATTCCACCTAACCCAACACCTCCCCCAGCGTACTCCTAAGAGGCACAGATCCCAGACTCCTACATATCCCATTTATGCGGACCACCAAAGGCCAGTCAGCTTTTAAATTCCGAATCCCACAGATCTGGAATGCCCTCCCCGCCCCTATCAGACATGCACACAACCCTGGTCTCCGCTCCAGTCTTCTCCAGGCACACTTCTCCTCCAGCTGCTCCTGCTAATGCGGCAAGTTCAGCCCTCTAATTTAAATAAAAATGTACAGTATCATTCCTGTTATGTGCATATCTGTCTGTAATCTACTGTACTACTATACCTGGAGTACCTGTTACACTATTATATTTGTACAAATCCTATGCTATTGTTTATTTTACAATCTCTGTACTTGTACTTGTTTCTATTATTTGCCGTGTACTGGGTCTAGGCCCCCAGGTCGCATCTTGGAATCGAGCATCTTGCTCAGTATGCCTTCCTGGTAAATCTAGTAAATAAATAAATAAAGATGCCTATAGATTAGGCTGAAGTGTCCTGGACAGGAATGATTATAACTTAAACAAGATGAGTCTACTTCCTTTTGTCAGGATGATTCACTCGGAGGTGGGGCTCCCTGGCAGGGAAGGGCCCTAGGCCTGGTCCTTGTTGGTTTATGCCTTAATCCAGCCCTGCTCTGCCTCTCTGTGATGCATGCAGGAAGTTGTGCCAGATAATTGGCAAGCCACAGTTTACAATAAATAGCTAAACAACTTAATAATAGCATTCCGTTCCAGCCATTTGAAAGGTTTCACCTGTGGTTCGATGGGGGCTGCCACCAGACTCCACCCCCCTGCCCTACGTAAGTCACACACTCCCCCGCCTAGTGTTTTGCACAACTGGTCTCACCTCTGTGCTGCCCGTAGTTTCATCTGCTCCTCTGCCATCTCTGTTAGTGTCTCTTTCCATGTGTCTCCTTGCTCCTGTCCATTTTGCCTCTGTCTCTTGTTTCATCTTTGTTCCACTGTTTGTGCTTCTTTGATGCTACTATTGTCCTTTCTGTTGTGTGCATGTTCCAATTGCTTCTGTCACCCCCCACACACACAAACACACACAGACATTTTTGCTTCTTTTTTCTTCCCTGGCTCCATTTGCTGTGTTTTGCTTTTCATTTCTGTGCTGCTGTCTTACTGTCCCTGGTGCTTTGCTTATGCTGCAGCTCCTCTGCCCCAATTCTTTGTGCATTTCTTACGCCCAGAGGGTGCTTTTCTCTTCAGGGAGGGAGAGACACACAGGACTGCTCTTGTACTCAACCTAGCACCACCGTTGGTGGAAGCACAGGTGGAGGCTCAGGCTACCATAGTCAGGGAGGGTGTCAATAGGTGTTTGGCTGAAGCATGCATCCACATGTTGCCACCTGGATGTAACGCCCCTCACACTGGTGGGGGTTGGAACCACAAAAACAGGAGAAAAGCAGTAACACCTCAGCATCAAGCAAAGTGGCACTGGGATTCCAGCATGTGAGGGGGTTGGTGATTTTGGTATGCCAGGACCATAGGTGCGGAACAGGGCAGTCACTAGGGCTACGGCCCACCCACTTTCATAAGTGGCCCTATCAGTTTTTGGCAATCATGTTAATGAATTTACTAGGGAGAATTTACTCCCTTACATCCTTGGCCCTACCACTTCTCAAACTGTTCCAGCACCAATGCCCAGGACCCAGCCAAATAACTGGAGGTAGAAATCCCAAAACCACCATCTGGGGAAGGAAAAAATTACTCAGAAGGATGCACTCCATAAATCTGCACAGCAATCTGCAGTCCAGCCCAATAGAGAAAGACCAATCACAGTTTTTTTATATATAAATATATTTTTTCACAACACACAGCCAAACGACATTTTGGGGCTTTTACCATCTCACTCAGGACCAATGGTTTGTATTTGAAACTGTTCAATAGGCAATCTCTGATCGGATATGTTGCTATTACAATTGCACTCCTAGGATTCAAAGTAACCCTGGCTGTTTGTTTTACTTACTTATGTTACTGTTTTCTATAAAGCCTCTGGCTTCCTGCTTGGCCCTGACTAGCTGCCTCCCAGCATTTATATCTACTTGTGGGGCCTCCTATTAGAGACTGCATACTGAATAAAATTTGTTCTAAACCTTTGGTTCAAAAGAGGCGTGGAAAATGGTAAAAAAACAAACAAAAAAAAAAAACATGAAATATCAACCTTTGACCTTTGGTTGTGTTGTAGAAGAATAAAATGGTAAAACTCTTTACTGGTGAGTGGGTCTTTCCTCCACTGAGCTGGGACACAAGATCTCCCCTCCTTGAGAGAGAAGAGCAGTATATGGGATGCTGATTGCTATCACACTGGGCTCCCCGGGCAACCCTGGTGCATTCCTGAATCTGACTCTGGGGGACTGTGTAAAACTCAGGTTTTATGTGCACCCTCAGTGCTAATAGAAACCCCTCAGGCTTCGCCTTCTGGAATTATGTAGTATCCCACACCTTGAGTGTGTATAAACGTCACATCATGCACAGTTCCCCAGGCATTATTCCATATGTAATATTTTACCAGGAAAGGTTCACCAACAGGGGCGTCATTTAGGGGTCACCAGGGGTTGCATGCATTTGAATTCACATTCAGAAGGGCTTGCTAAGGGTCTAATACAATGATGCACTGTGGTGGTGGGGCCGGTGGGGTACATTCCCCCACCCCTGAGTTAGCAGACAACTTCCCCCTAACATACAATTGGTGTGATTGCCCTGCCTGGGCTAGCTTTGCAGCATGGGTCATATAACTCATTGAGGCAAGTCTAGCAGCACCCCCCACACTCTCTGTGGGTCCCATCCTTTTTGCAATATTGGACAATACAAAGCTGCCCCTGTCAAAAGTATATAAAACAAGTCTGCTTGCTGCCCTGGGAAAATTATTGCTGCTCCACTGACTGAAATGTTGACCCCAAAAGACTGACCATCCAAAGCTTTGTTACCACTTCTTGCTGCACACATCACACTATCTATGTAACTTGGTACAATATGTTTCAATAAACACATGGCTGTGTTCATGTTTCTCCAAAGCACCATGCATGTCTGCTTTGGTGAAAGGGTGGGGAATGTGGCCTATTAAGAGTAGACAGTAGAGAGGCTTCAGAGGATTGCTGTGGGTGGGGATCTGCCTGTGTCCACTGTCGCTTCTGACACCTGTGCTGGCAGCTCACGAAGGTAAGCAGGTAGACTTCCACTAAGGAAAGGGATTGGCAAGCAGATAGGGGGTTCCCAGGGGGTGGAGGGGTTGTGGCAGGATGGGACAAGCAAGAAGGTACTTAACTAGGAGCACAGCAGTGCAGAACTCTTTGCCCTCCACTTATGTTGGAATTTCCACCCTTCTACCCTTGTAAAAGTAGGGCATGGGAATGACAGGGTATAGATAACTTGCTGTCCCACTAGGGGTGACCACCTTAGGGGATGAGAGAGAATTTTCTCAATTTTTCCCATTAAATATTCTGGGTTTTTCACCTTCCTTGGTGAGGTAAAAACAGTTTAGGTTTAGGGTAGAATGGCACAGTTGTGCATAGGAATGGCAATCTCCCAATGACTGTACAGAGGGGGAACAGGGAAGCTTGCAACTCCTGCAGATGGTTCTCCCTGAGGCAGGCAAGAGGTGAGAGCCTGGATGGCTGGTGTTCCCCCCTGCAGTGGGCAGTCGGGGAGATAGCATCTTTGGGTATGGCCTCCATGCGTATAGCCATCTGACTGATGGGGAAGGGGCACAAGTCACATGGCCCTGGTGCCACCCCCTGGAGCAGCAGGAGCGCCTCGGAGGAGTTGGAGACACGACGTGGGACTGATTTGGGACAGGACAGGACAGATCTGAGGAGAATTGACCAGAAGGATTCTGAAGGAGAAGAACAAGAAGACAGTACAAGCAGGTAGGCAACAAAACAATAAAGGAAAAAAAAACTGTGCTTTGCTTGCTGAGCCAGTGAGATGGGATGGGAGTATAATGGGACATGGACTGTGGACATTGGGGCTTCTCCTCTACTCCAGGGACTACTGGGAGCCAGTATGAGAATAAGAACACTGACGGGCAGGTACCAGGGCAGGGTGGGACTTTGAGAGTGAGCAGCAGTAGCTCAGCTCAGAGCCGGAGCACTTTAGTATTGATCCTATGACCCCCCAGTCGCCCACCAGCTATTACTGGCAGATGTATCTTGAAGGGCAGCAGTTCTCACCTGATGTGCATGGCTTTTCATCTAGCTGGGTAGTAGGGCTCGAGTATTCGGTTATCGAAACCCCTGCAGCTAACTAACACAGTGCATCTGGTGACGTGCTGCCTGGGTCCAGTCAACGTGGGCTCCTACCACAAACCACCCAATGCAGCAACCACAGAGTTGAGGGTAGGGTGTCAGTCTGCAGTCGCAGCACCAGTAGGGCAGCCATCTACCCTGCCTATCAGTATTGCACTCCCTTGTGCACCCATCCCCAACCAGCATGCAGCTCCACTTGCAAACAGCAGTAGATAGCTCATGGCTGGGAAACTTTGAGCTGTAGCACAGACACTGCATGATAGCAAGTATTGCAGCTGTAGGGGGTTGTACTGTTACAACATGTGGCCCACTTTGAACGGAGGGGCATGCCCCCCTCCTCCAATGAAGGACAGCTGTCCTTGGATGCTTAATCTACCCCCCCAGCTAGCCACTGAGTGATCTGCATTATTCCCAAACCAGAGTCACTTTTGTGGCAGGCATTTGGACAGCAATGAACTCTACCAACTTCTTGAGGATTTTCTCCATTGCCTTCCCTGGGATGGATGCCAAGCTCACCAGCCTGTAATTCCCGGGCTCCTTCCTAGACCCTTTTTTGTGCAGTAGCACAACAGTAGCTGTTCTCCAGTCTGCCTTCCGTCTCTCTCTCTGTTTGTAGACTACCACTCCTTTTTTTTTCCTTTTTAGGATCTGTCCCTTCATCATACAAAAAGGGCTGTGCCACCTCGACTGGTGATTTCTTTAGACTGTGCACATTTGAATATGTAACTGTTTTTCACGGATTGCAAAACTGATATTTGATTTGCTAATCACTGGGCATAGCTGCTGGCATGCCAGGCAACTGACTGCAGTCTGTACACTGCTAAATTTCTTTTTTTTTTTTTGCTTAAAACTTTTATTAGAATTTTGCACATATACAAACAGTACATACATTAAAAAATTCATACAGACACTATACACTAACATAAAACAAAGAAAGACTCTACTATTTATATATGTCCACATATCCCTAGTAAATCATATACTCTAATCCATTAGTTCTCACACTTTGTGATAGTAAGCCTCCCCCAAGCCATGAAAAAGATGTCGAGCCTCCCTCAAATTTGGAAACAATCTTGGCCCTCCCCACAGAAAAAAATAAATCCTACTTTGCACAGCACACCAGTAATAAAATGAAACTAATCAAGTTAGCTGAGTATATTCTCTTTTTATTCAACTTATTGCTCTCTACCCCTGACCAGCACCCCAGGTTATACTTGTCACTCCACTTTTCTGACTCTTGGGCCCTTGTTACTCTGTTTCTTTCTCTGGAACAACTAACTTAGCCACTTTCATCTCCCCACTTACCCTGCAGTTAGGTAACTTCCTGTACCCTTACCTCAGGTCACATCTGAAAACATGTATCGGATCACTGTGCCTTTACAAGTCGTTAATTTACATTTGTAACATGGCATCAATCAGACACTCAAAATGGGCAGCAGCAATAGGCGGAATGGCATCACGGGACCCGAATCGGAGTGGGTATTAATCCAGGGTAAGTGCCGTGCCCACCAAGGTAGTACTGAAACCAGCCAGACCCCAGGTTAGCAGCACTGGGTAGTGGTGGCGAGCGAGCGCAACAGCGGTAAGAGAGGCGGAACGGGAGCCTGACTAGCCACCCGAGCTTGGAAACGGGGAGGGGGGACCAGAACCTACGGCGGACAGTGGCAAGAGGTAGCAGATTGCCAGGCAGAGACAGTCTGACCAGTCAGCGGGAGGCAGCAGGAAGTGAGCACCCCGATATGCAAATCACGAGCCAATCCCTCCTTGCAGCCATTGAGAACTGCACCGGAGACCTCCAGCGGCGATTATGATGGCAATACCCGCACAGAACTTGAAATGACCGGGACACTGATATCGGCTGCAGTCAGCTATGCGGTTACAGGTAGAACGGCAAGTGACCGCATCAGTATGTAAATAATGTTGTACGCCGTTGTGTGAAAGTGCAGTAAAAGTTGTAAATCATGGCAGCGCCTCCATGTTTTCTTTTCGGTCTCGCACAGTGGGCAGTCTCCCGATGCCGCCACCGACCCGCGGCCCATGTTACAAGCGCATTAAGCCACTCCGCCCAGGCATCTAACAATGCGATTGATGCATGGTGGGGTGGCTGTTGCCCTCGGCCTTTGGTCTGGGCCACAACCTCCCCAACACGTCGTGGCTTAATGCTTACATAAAAACTTACTGTAGAAATAAGCCTTGGCTCAGCATGCCTCCCCCAGGCATTCATTTACATATAAATACATACCTATAAACAAGCTTTGGCTCAATGGGAACTTCCTGGTCACAAATGTGTGCATAAGTAAAGTATCTCACCTGCAATTATCCATATTTAATTTGTTTTATCCTTTCACACAAAACAGCCACAACTTAAAATTTAAATACTGTACATTCTCAGACTTGACTGGGCCTCCCCTTGAACAAGCTGGAGCCTCCCTTGGGAGGCTGGCCTCACCATTTGAGAACCACTGCTCTAATCCATTCCAATCACTCCATATCTTTTATCCATTTCGTAAGCTTTCATTTAGGTTTCGAAATCCATTTATGCCACATTTCCCCATTTTTCACTCTAGATTATACGCGATTAACCCCTACTTTCATATCTCAGGCCCCCATCTGTAAGATCACTGCTTCTTCCATAGTTAATGTTGTTAGGAAGGGGTTCCATAGAGACATAAAAGTCTATATTCTACCTTTAATTTGGTAAGACCTCTTTTTCAATACCAGGGCCTCAATGACCAAAGCAAGCCACTGCTCAGTAGAGGGGTCCTTTGCCAACACCCAAGTGTTCAATATGACCTGTCTGGCCTGTGAGAGTAGAACCCTGACCCACTTTCTATATGGGGCCCACTCCTCTTCCCCTCATCTCTATACCAAACAGTAGGTCAATTGGGTGGAAAGGGATGTCCACCCCCATATTTCCCCTCATATTCTGTGCTACCTTTTTCCAAAATATTTGCAGTTGGGGGCAAGTCCAAAAGCAGTGCAGGTATGTCACTTCTGTTCATTGCATCTGTTGCAGGTATCCGACACTTCCGGCTGATATCTATGTAGTACCACCGGAGGGCAGTAGAGTCTATGTATAAATTTATAGGCTGATTCCTTATATTTGTGTGACAGTAAAAGGCCCATATGTGTTTCTAATACGATTCCCCAGTTGTGATCAGAAATTGGGAGTCCTAGGTCCCTTTCCCACAGCCCCTTGGTGTTACTTGTCCTGTCCCATAAACTGTCTCGGATTACATGGGCTACAGCCCCTGCCATTCCTTTAGGGTCCCTCCTGGCTCTACAAATCGGGGCCTCTACCTGTTCCAGTGAGGATGACTGTGGCCCCTGCTTCCTTAGCTGCTTACAATAATCCCTAGCCTGAAAGAATCTAAATAAATGATTATTAGGTACCCCTCTACTCTCCTTAAGCTCCTGAAAAGTGCATATGTCCTTCCCTTTGAGGAGGTCCCCTATGCAATGCACCCCTCTAGTGTTCCATTCCTCAAATCCTTGGTCTTCCAGCCCAGGACAAAAGAAGGGGTTCCCATCTAATGGTAGAAGTATCGTTTCAGCCTCTGTACTTCCCAAAGCTTTCTTGATCTGCTCCCAGCTCTCCAAAACCATGAGCACCAGCAGGTTTATCCGACCCCGTGCCACATATGCTTTTCCCCCTCTAGCTAAGTATGCTGATAGTCTGCCCCAGCCCTCCGTTTCTTCCAGGTCTATCCAACTGACTGCTTCAGGTTTGGCAACCCAATCCTTAATAATTCTCACTTGCGCGGCCAGATAATAGTTCTTCATATCAGGAAAATGTAACCCCCTTTGTATTTAGCTTTAATCTGCCCAGACTGATCCTGGACCCTTTCCTTGCCATTAAAATTCAGAGAAGCCCCTTTCTAGCTTCTTAGTGTCTTTCTTGTTCAAGCCCATTGGGATCATCTGCAGCAGGTAGAGGATCCTTGGCAAAATATTCATCTTTATAAGATTCATGCGTCCAATCCAAGATAGTGGTGATGCTCTCCACCTCCTCATTTCTGCTATCATGCCCCCAATCAGTGAGGTATAATTCAATCCGTAGAGTTCCAGTGTAGTCTTTCCAATGTTTACCCCAGATAGTTAAAGGATGACCTAACTTCTCACAGCCCCCAAGACTCCTTCCCCCTTACCCTCCCCTTCCCCAGATACATTATCTCTGACTTATCTAGGTTTATCTTGTATCCTGAAAAGGTAGCGAACTCCTCTATAAGTTCTAATAGCGGGGGGCATGGAGTTGTCCGGATTACTTAGGTACAAGATCATGTCGTCCGCATAGAGCAACAATTTATGTCGTTTGTCTCCCGACCCTCCTACTCCTTTAATGTTTGGGTTTTGCCTTATGGCTATGGTCAAAGGTTCAATTGCCAAATCAAATAATAGTGGGGAAAGCGGACATCCCTGCCTCGTCCCCCTAGACAGGGCGAACCGCTCCGGTAACATTCCATTAGTCAGCACTGCCACTGCGGAGAGGCATACAGAGCCCTCACCATTGCAACAAATCTTTCACCCAGTCCAAATCTGTTCAGCACCTCAAAGAGGTGTCCCCATTCAATTTGTCAAAAGCCTTCTCGGCATCCAGGGACAAAACCGCTATCATCCCCGGATGCCGAGAAGAGCAATGCACCACATTTAGGACCTTCCTCACATTATGATAGGAGTGCCTGCCCTGTACAAAGCCCGTCTGGTCCGGATGCACCATCTGCGGTAGCAACCAGTCCAAGTGGCCGGCCAGTACCTTAGCGTAAATCTTAGCATCTACATTCAACAAAGATATAGGCCGGTATGCGGCACAGTCCTGTGGGTCCCTTCCAGGTTTCGGTATGACACAAATCGTCACCATTTCCATGGTAGGCGGAGTGGGTTCCTCTCTGGGCTGCCAAAACAGCCCCAAAAGCAAATCCACCACCTCCTGACCCATTCCTTTATAAAACTCAGCTGGGAGGCCATCTGGTCCAGACGCCTTGCCTGGCTTCATACACTGTATGGCCCTTCTGATCTCTTCCTTAGAAATTTCTTTATCCAACTCCTCCCTCTGCTTCTCAGTAATTCTTCAAATTTTGGCCCTGTCTAGAAATTCTCTTGCTCTATCCAGTGTACCTTCACACTTATATAGGGCCTGGTAGAACTTCCTAAACCTTTGCCCTATGGCCTGGGGCTCTCTAATTAGGATTCTTCCTTCTCCCTGTACCTCCTGAATTCTCGCTATCCCCCTTCTACCTCTATTAAGGTTCACCAGCATGGGCCCTGGTTTATTACACCATTCATAAAACTTTTGTTTCACGAACCATGTCTGATTTCTTGCCTGCTCAGCCAGCACATTACTAAGTGTCCCTCTTGCCGTTGCCAGCATCTGCATAACCTCCTCACCCCCCCAGCTACCCTGCGCTCCAATTCTTTAACCTGTCGTTGTAACTCCTCATAACACTTGATCTGTTCCTTCTTATATCCTGCTACATATCCTATAATAGCCCCTCTTAAATAGGCCTTTCCCACATCCCAGAACACTTGTCTGGATGGTGCCATCTTCCTATTGAGCTCCACATACCTCCCCAGTTGTTCTTTTAGGAAAGTCTGAAACTCTTCCTTTCCCACCAGGTATAGAGGAAACCTCCACGAGGCAGGCTTTGGCCTATGGGCCTCAAATTCTAGTGTCATGATCACCATGGCATGATCTGAAATGTGTATGGGTCCATGTCTCATGTCTACCATCTTGTGATACCAGCCCCCCTTGATGTAGATGTGGTCTAATCTGGACCACGTCTTGTGGGGGTTGGAAAAAAGGTATATTCTTTGAGAGTCTGGTTAGTTCGCCAAGCTGCCTAATAAATCTAGCTCCACTATGCCTTCCCTCCCTGTTTCATGCAGCCTGCCTCCCTACCCCTCAAGTGATCCATGATTGGGTCCTGTGTGCAATTAAAGTCCCCCAATATCAGCCCATGAAACTGCTCTCTTGTAAGTAAATCTAGACTATTTCTGTAAAACGGCTCAAACACAGCCGGGGCATATATACTCCCAAATGTAACCTGTGTCTCGCACAGCATTCCCTCTACAAACACATATCTCCCCTCCTTTTTATCTTGTAGCACTCTTAAAACCTTAAATGGGAGGTGCTTGTGTATCAGTATTGCCACCCCCCTCTTATGCGAAGAGAAGGATGCAGCATGGCAAGCCCCAACCCAATTCCTCACCAACTTCTGGTGCTCTAAGGGAGTCAAGTGTGTCTCTTGTAACAAAGCGACCTGAGCCCATAACCTCTTGAGGGCTGTAAGAATACTAGTGTGTTTAATCAGGGAGGAGACGCCTCGCACATTCCATGAGACAACATTCACCCTCTCCTTTTGATCCATCCTGCTAATTTTTTTATTATTATTTATTTAGTTGTTTAACCAGGAGTAGCACACTAAGCTGAAAGCTTTTTTACAGGTGCAACCTGGGAGCACAGGGAAGTTAAGTGACTTGCTCAGGGTCAAACAGTATGCAAGTGGAAGCTGTGGGATTCAAACCCAGGTCTGGTCTGCTGGATGTCACCAGATTTGCAGCTCAAAGCCTTAAACCACTGCACTATACTGCTAATAACAGCTGGAGCTCTCCATCCCTCAAACCTGAACATTTCTTCTTTAGTAGCCTTTACTGATTAAAATTTCTTTGAAGATGGCTGCTAAATAAGTATTACTGAAATGTCTCTGTCTAAGAAGAAGGCATCCAGTGATCCAAAGCAACCATCGGTGCTTCAGTTATTTGCTAAGAAAAGAATTACAGCAGATACTGCACATGCTGAACACACAGTGAAGAAATCAAGACCTGAAGATAGTGTTCTATCAGCTGGTACGCATGAATCTGATAGTAGTCGTATAGTTTCAGAGCCGAGTTCTGCTGCTACAGGCCCATTACTTGTTGCTTCGCCCTCACCCTCCGATGCATGTGAAAGCACATCCTCCGATGCATGTGAAAGCACGTCATTGCCATCTAGTGAAGGCTACTCATTTTCAGTGGGTGAGTGTGTTGATCACGATACTGTGCCAACTGACATATCTGCTACTCCTTACTAAGCTCCAGTTCAGCCAAAGTGTGTTTTCCCTATGACAAAATCACGTAAATTTAATGGTGATTACAAAACTCGTAGTGGGTAGAATATTCAGTACAGAGAGATGCTGTATGCTATTTTGCATGCAGGCATTTTACTAGCACTCGTACTGCACCTGGAGGTGGAGGTCGTGAACATGGAAACATTCCTTTTGTCGATATTGGTTTCGTAAATGGGGAAACAATTGGTTGTGCCTTAAGAAAGCACAGCGAGTCTACGAAACACAAAGCTTCCATTGTAGCATGGTGTGAATTGAACCACATACAGTCTTCACCAGGACATCAGTCAGTTGTGAGATGGATTGAAAAAAATAGGGACATTGAAATTGAAGAAAATAGACACCATGTTGAATTACCACTGCATGCAGTTTGTTACCTAGGACGGCAAGGTCTTGCTTTCAGAGGTGGTGATGAGTCGACAAATTCCAATAACAAAGGCAATTTATTGAGTTTCTGGAAACATTATCTGCACATGACTCAAAATTAAAAGAAAAAATGTCTAGAAGATAGTCATTATACCTCTCCAGAGTATCAAAACGATTTAACATAGCTGCAACATTAACACGAGAGAAAATTGTAAGTGAAGTTACAAAATATTTCTCTGTTTTAGTCAATGAAACCTAAGGATGTATCACGCAAAGAGCAGCTCAGCTTTGTAATCAGTTTTGTTGATGGAGATGGTAATATCTGTGAAAAACCACTTGGCTGCTACCACATGGATAAACTGGATGCTGGTAGTTTGGCTGGTGCCATCAGTCAGGCAGTATGTCAGGCTGGACTGCAGTGGAAACACTGTGTAGCACAGTGCTATGATGGAGCCTCTGTCATGAGTGGGTGCTTCAGTGGAGTACAAGCAAGAATAAGAGAGATTGCTCCTCAAGCTGTTTATATTCATTGTCATGCACACAGACTGAATCTTGTCTTGGTGCAAACAATTAATAATGTATCAGAAGTGGAAAAAAAATGTCAGCATCTTACAGGCTGTATATGTATTCATTTCTCAAAGTTGCACCAAGACATGAGTTGCTTGTTAAAGGGGAAGTCTCCCATAGTTTCACACCAATATTTTCCCAACTCCTTATGTGTAATTGTTGTGTGCTTCCTCCCATTGCCAGCAGTCCTGTTGCTGTCCAAATCTAGATTATAAATAAAAATATACTGCCCCCAGAAGTTATCAATGTGTTTGACCTCCCATTTTGCCATCAATGCTGCTGGAGGATGATGTCATCAGAGCAACAGATAATGGTGTTGCACTAAATGCAGTTCCACCAGTAAACCAAACCCACAATGTTTGGTTCCCCACTTGAGTAATGGAGGAACCCTTTAAGTGTTGTGCACATCCTGAAGTGCAGGTATAATAGGAACTAGGACCATATGAGTGTGATTCAACACTGATTTGACATGTGTATATACAGTATGCCTATAAGGAAGTGCCTGTATGTGTTGTGTTAAGGTTTCTGTTAGCAAAAACAGTTTACCCGATAAACGACTCTGGGTACAACAAGAGTCTTAAGTGGTATTATATGGCTGTTGTAGTATGTTCCGTGTGTGTCAGTATTCTCTGTTTTGATTGACACCAGCAGTGAGACACAATCTTGCACAAATGCCCCTTTCCCTTTGTAACTAGGCAGTCAGTGATTGGATGGCTGATGTAAGGCAATAAAGAGTTCAGCTATAATAAGGAATAGGTTACCAGGACAACATCAGCTGCAGCATATGGAAGAAGACTAATGTAGTGGTTAAAGCACAGGCACAAGAACTGGAAAACTCTGGTTCAAATCCTACTAGAGTCCCTTACTCTCTAACCCTTAACAAGTTCCCCTAACCTCCTTGGGAACTGTGATGGCCCCTCAGGTTCATGACTTTAAAAGTGCCCCCATTCCCATTATAAATCAGTAGCAGTGATGTGAGAGCTATAGCACTTCACTTTGTAGGTACTGAGAAAACAAGCTGTGGCAGTCCCCCCTTTTGTAATGCCAGCATTTGAAGTAGGATGTCCCTCACAAATCAGATGCTACACTTGAACTGTTGTAGGTAAAGAAACTAATCAGTCTTGTAACATGGCATACCAGAGAGCAGTGAAATGGAGCAGCCGCATTGGCTGAAGTGGCATAGGTGACACAAACCGAGCGGGTATTAACCCACAGTTAACACCCGCTTAGTTAGTACCACCTATCGCCACGCGCAGCAGTAGAGGAACCGCCTGCTCGTCACCACCCCTGGGGCCACCCACAGCGCTCGAGAGCCACAGCCCCCGCTGCTCACCCCCAACAAAATGCAGGCGTCACTGGTGTGTGACTGGCGAGCTGCGCAGTGTTCTGGTGGTCGGAACAGTAGCAAGACGAGTGCAGCAGCTGAGCACTTCTAGACATGCACACCGCAGGCAGACAGTGACAGCAGAACAATGGAATGCTGAACTGCAACGTTCTCCCTGTGCGGAGTCCAAGGCATCCGTCGATGGGACAAGGAGGAGTTCGGCGCCGGCCCCATGGAGCACAGCACAATGGCACCTCCCAGCGCTGTCACAGATGTCCCCAAAAGCATTGGCAGCAAGACAGTGGACCCCAGCCCCTGAGTGGAGGAGCTGCTGTGGAAGTCGAGTCCCTTGTGGCCCCCAAAGACAGTTGTCCTGTTCCCTGCAGCAGACCTGGGGTCACCAGACAGGGCAGCTGTGTGTGCCAGAGCTGTGGAGGAGACCAGCAGGCAGCGCTGACCACTCATCGGAGCCCCAGGACATGGGATGGAGCAGTCTGGCACATGCAGGAGCAGTGAGGCAGCAGGGTGTCAGCAGGACAGCAGTGTGTCCATGGGCAGAGACCCCCATGACCACAACACAGATGTGCAGGCACCCTGGCACAGAAAAGATGGTGCTAGTCCTGCAGCCAGCAGCAGCTGCAGTGGGCTTGGCGTGGCAAGCACCAGCACCGGGGGGGCCATGCTGCACACCACAGAGATGCCACGCCACTCAGCGAGGAGGAACTGGATGGGCCGGAGACCGATGGGTGGAGGCCAATACCCACAAAAACACAGCGTGGGCCTCAATGTATTTTCAGACTGGCTCAGAGGCACAGCTCAGCAGGTGGAACTCAAGACTGTCTCCCCAGCTCAGTTGGCAGCTCTGCTACACAATTTTACGCCTCAGTCCGCATGAAGCAGAGGGGCAATGCAGCCTAAGCTCGCCGTTGGACTGCGTGCGGGGCTGCAACGCTACCTGACCAGCCCACCAAAACAAGAGTCCTCAACATCATCACGGACAGTGAGTTCGTTGGCGGCAGACAATGTGTTTGTCGCTGTCCTGAAGCACTACCGGCATGCAGGGCAGGACACAGCTAGCCACCACCCCAGCATCACTGCCAGCGACCTCAGCAAAATCTGCAGCTGCGACAGGCTGAGCCCCGAGACCCCATATGGTCTGGTGCGCAGGCTGTGGTTCAAAGTACAGCTGGGTCTTGCTCGGAGGAGCAGAAAGGGGCAGAGAGAGCTGTGCCAGGGCTCCTTCACCATCCAGGTAGATGAGGAGGGCAACGAGTTCCTGGCACTGTCCTTCAATGAGCAGACCAAGAACCATGGGTAGTTGGGGGACTCCACACAGCAGAGTCTGAAGGGCATACTGTATGGCAGCCCTGGCAGCAGAGACTGTGTTGTGGGAATGTTTCACGAATACATTCAGCAGTGCCCACCCAATGCTCCTGCCTTGTACCTGCACCCGCGGAGAGTGGACCAGCTGGGTCCCAGGGAGTGTGACTGCTGGTACAGCCACCAACCAATGGGCAAGAACTACCTCGGTGCCCTCATGCCTCAAATCTCCAACAATGCTCAGTTCTCTCTGCGGTACACCAACCACAGCATCAGGAGCACGATGGTGACCATGCTGTCCCAGGCCGGACTGGCGAGCAAGGAGATCATGTCTGTCACGGGGCATCGCTGCAAGACCAGCCTGCACAGCTACTGGTCTCCCTCAACATCTGAGCACAAGTGGTGGTCATCTGTCCTCTCCAGTGGCAAGACAGCAGGGTCAAGCCCCCCCAGCCCCATGGGCCACTACCACCCCCAGACAGCAACCGGGACCCGCATCCTGTGCCGCACCCAAGGACATCATGCCACAGACACCAGGCCCTGGAGAGCAGGCACCCCCCAACCAGCACCCAGCAAGCAACCCGAGGCACACACCACCCGCCACTGCCACCTCAGGCGGAGCTCCCGGAGGGTTCCCCCCATGAACACGGGTAGCCATCCTGCCAGAGGTAAGGCAGAGAGTGCCCACAGACAGCCCAGCAGCACAGAGAACATCACCGTGCAGGCCCCCCACCTCAGCCCAGGACAGCACACTGGAGACAGCAGGCACCCCGCCCCCCAACCAGCACCCTGCAAGCAGCCTGCAGCACACACCAGCCCCCACTGCCCACCAAGTCACACACCCCAGAGGTGCACCCGTTGAGAATCCCAGCAGCCGACCTGCGCGAGGTGATGCAGAGGACCCCCACATCCAGCCGACCAGCACATCAAGGGTGGCCCGGCAGGCCCCTGCCACTCAGACAGTGCACATCCACACCATGACTGTCCACGGCCCAGTAACCTTCTCTTGTGCCCCGCAGGGAAGCCGGGCTCTGTAACATTGCAAGCAGCATGACATGCTGGAGAGAGCGACGGCGTGCTGCACGTACTGTGAACCCGCCCACCTGGAGGGAATCTGCATAGCTGTCTCCCGGTGGCTGCAAGCGCCAGAATCATTGTGCTACATAGCCGCCCACCGCCCAACACGTTATCCACTGCACGGATGTAACTGGGACTTACTGGTGCACCGCGATCCTTGACAAGTGCTCGAGTGAGTCGTTTCACCACTGTACCTATGTCCTCTCACTGTAAGTTGAATAAACAGCTGTTCCTCAACAATCTGTCTCCTTGTTCCTCTGTCCGTAGGGTAGCCGGCTGACGGGTGGACACACTGGTAACATAGACTCATCAGCAGCATAACAAGCCTATGTTACAAGCATTAATCACCTCAGCGTCCGGGCTCTGCTGGTGATTAAGCGCTCGCTGGGCGATTGGACCCTCGGCTTCACCCTTGGGCACCAACCCCCCAGCGGGCATTAATCCACTGGCAGAGCCCTCCTCTGTCGGTGATTAATGCTTACTTAGTGTTTGTAGTACTCTGTATTTGCTTAGCTCATTCCTCCCATGTTATGTGCATTCTGTATCTTGGTATTTCCAGTCAGAACCCAGATGTAAGGAGCATCTGAAATGTAAAACAATACACTTTATAAAGTAAGTGATCTAGCTCTCCACTTTCAGGCTGCTGAAAGGGGGGTGTATAATTTGTGCAAAGGAGGAATTCAGTCTTGTGTGATCCTTTGGGAAACTGCTCAAGCCTACCTTGTAAATGAATCCTCTCAAGGGTGTTCACCTGGTTCACTACAGAGTGACTGATTGACTGCTCGATTGATTGATTGATTGGTTGGTTGATTGGTTGATTAACTGATTCAGTCTACTGCTTTCCACAACATGTCACAACTGTCTCACAGAGAGAAATGAGCAATACACAGGAATAGCTTTTTCCTGTGAATGAAATACTAGTAGATGTATTATTTGCTCTACACATGCAGTATTAAGGCTACAAGTACCAGTCCCTGTGTGAGTTGCATGACAGAACTGTCTTAAGCCATTGCAGACTTAAATTAATATTAGGATAGACAGCATTGATACCATTATGTTTTGTTCTGCACTGTTGCTGCAGTGACATCAAGGAATGGGAGGGGCTGTATTACAAGTGACTCATTTGCATGTAAATGGAGGCTTGCTTGACATTTTACTACCTTGTGTCAGAGCCTCAAACTCTAGATATGTGTTGCAACAGAAGAAATGGCTGATCTGTTATTGACATATGTACAGTACTTGATGTAATGTATAATAAATACATCAGACATATCCAAATCATAAATATACAGGAGTCTTCTCCTTTAAAGCTCAGAAAGAAGGTCTACAAGTTCTGGAACTGGAACGACTGTGTGGTACACGGTGGTTTTACTAGTACAACTGTGTCAAGAAACTTCAGTTGCGTCTAGAGTCCATTATTATAACACTTCATGCTGTTCAGTCACAAAACACAGACAAAAAGGCAAGTAGTGAAGCAAAAGGTCATCTGTTTAAAATTCAGAACTTCACCTTTTGTAGTAACACTGTACAGCCTAGAAACAATTTTAAGGAAGATGCAATCTGTGTCTGAGGAACTTCAGAGAAAAGATCTGGATTTGCCAAGGGCCTGTGATCTTAACCAGTCTTCGAAAAGTGAGCTCTTGTCTATACGCAATGATTCACAGTGGCAAAAGATTTACAAGGAGGCGCAACAAGACGTTGATCACTGTGGCATTGATTATGATGAAAGCCACTCAGCACACAGGAAGGCCACTGCGCAAACATCAATTGAGCCAAAAACTGACAGAATTTTTTGTTTCATCCACTTTGGGGAAACTGACTGTGAATATAGAAATTCTGGAAATTTCTGCTAGATCTAACAGTGACAGGCTTAAACAGGAAATATACTTGGCCTGCATTGACAGGTTTGTTACTGAACTTGATTCAAGCTTCACAAGTAATCGGGAGCTCTTAAGAGCTATTGCTGCTCTCAACCCAAAGGATGACAGTTTTCTGAATTACTCTGCTTTAAAGGTCCTAGCAGAATCTTACCCAGGAGCAAATATAAACACAATTGTGTTAGAGTCACAGCTGGAATCAGCAAAGGCATACCTACAGAACAAAAATATGCAAAGTATTCATTGTGTCAGACAACAGTTGCAATGCCTTTGTAATGCATTTCTAGAAGTCCTGGAGATTTTGAACCTGGTGCTGGCACTCCCTGTGACCACAGCTTCAAATGAGCGTTTCTTCTCATGCATGAAAAGAGTGAAAACTTACTTAAGAAACAGTTGTGGTGACCGATGACTCAGTGACTTAATGATGATGGCATGTGAGCCACTGGAGGTGAAGCAGCTAGACCTGTCAGTAGCAATAGACAGATTTGCTCAGATGCATTCAAGAAGATACCCATTACTGAAGTAACATTGCTATCTAAAGAATGAAAGGTAATCAGTGGGGTTCCTCAAGGTTCAGTATTGGGGCCACTCTTGTTCAATGCCTATGTCTCAGATATAGGGAGGGGGGTTAAAAATAGGTTGAGTCTCTTTGCGGATGATTCAAAGCTGGGCACACTGGTGGATTGTGAAGAAGTGAGGGAGTCAGTCCAGGGGGATCTGGATACCCTGGAGGGGTGGTCAAGGAGGTGGGGACTGAAATTGAATGCTGGGAAATGTAAGGTTCTTCATTTGGGGATCAAAAACCCGGGCCATGTATACACCCGGGTGGGGTAACACTGCAAGTCACACTGGGAGAAAGGGATTTAGGGGTGGTGATAGACGTCAAGATGAATAACTCTGAAAATTGTAGAAGAACAGCAGCCAGAGCAAACAGGATACTGGGCTGCATAGCCAAGGGAATTACGTCCAGAAGAAAGGAGGTGATCCTCCCTCTGTATAATGCCTTGGTCAGGCTGCAGCTGGAGTCTTGTGTACAGTTCTAGAGACCTCATTTGAAGGACATAGTGCTGCTGGAGAGGGTACAGAAGAGAGCGATCAGGATGATTCAGGGCATGGAAAGGAGGCCTTACGAGGAGAGACTGGAAGGGCTTGGGCTTTACTCACTGGAGGAGAGGAGGGATAGGGGAGACATGATCAGAGGTTTTCAAGTATGTAAAGGGAATAACCAGGAGTGGAACCAAGGAGCTGCTTAGGTTAAAGAAGGGGGGAGCTACCAGAGGTCATGAGTGGAAGCTGGAGGGGGGAAATTACAGGGCGGAGCGTAGGAGGCATTTTTTCACTGAGAGGGTGGTGGAGCCGCAGTCTGCGCTGCCTGGGAGGCTGGTGGAAGTGGGCACAGTGGAGGGCTTCAAGAAGTGGTGGTACAGGTACAAGGGAAAGCTGAATAAAAAGAAGACTGTTTTGGGGGCTGGGGGTGTGGTAAGGCAAGTAGCCACTAGGTTGCTGGCTTTCGAGCAGACAAGACAGACCATTTGGCCTATTCTGCTGGCTTTTTAGTATGTTAGTATCTACAGTCAGCCATCAGTCATGTGTGCTACCAGTGTCTCCAGTCAGCCTTCAGTCCGGTGTGCCAGTTCTGTCCCAGTCAGCTCAGCTACCAGTCCAGTTTGCAAGTTGTGCCTCCAGTCAGTATAACCAGTCCAGTGTGCCAGCCGTGTTACCAGTCAACCAACCAGCAGTACAGTCTGCCAGTAGTGTCTCCAGCCAGATACCAGTCCAGTTTGCAAGTTGTGCCTCCAGTCAGCAAAGAGTCCAGTCAGCCAGCAGTGTCTCCAGTCAGCCAACAGTCCAGTGTGCCAACAGTCCAGTGTGACAAGTCAGCAACCTGTCCAGTGTGCCAGCAGTGTGACAAGTCAGCCAGCAGTCCAGTGTGCCATTAGTGTCTCCAGTCAGCCAGCAGTCAGTGTGACAGTTCTGTCCCAGTCAGCTCAGCAACGAGTCCAGTTTGTAAGTTGTGCCTCCAGTCAGCAACCAGTCCAGTGTGCCAGCAGTGTTACCAGTCAGCCAGCAGTCCAGTCTGCCAGTAGTGTCTCCAGTCAGATACCAGTCCAGTTTGCAAGTTGTGCCTCCAGTCAGCAACGAGTCTGGTCTGCCAGCAGTGCCTCCAGTCAGCAACCAGTCCAGTGTGCCAGCTGTGTGACAAGTCAGCAACCAGTCCAGTGTGCCAGCCTTTTCTCCAGTCAGATACCTGTCCGGTGTGCCAGCAGTGTCTCCAGTCAGCCAGTAGTGTGCCAGCAGTGTCTCAACTCAGATACCAGTCCAGTCAGCCAGCAGTGCAGTGTGCTAGCAGAGTCTCCAGTCAGATATCCGTCAGTGTGCCAGCAGTGTCACCAGTCAGCCAGCAGTCCAGTGTGCTAGCAGCCAGTGTCTCCGATCAGCTTAGCTACCAGTCCAGAGACAGTTTGCCAGTTTTGTCTCCAGTCAGCTACCAGTCCAGTTTGCCAGCAGTGTCACCAACTAGTCAGCAGTCCAGTGTGCCAGTAGAGTCACCAGTCCGCTTCCAGCACTTCCAGTCACCTACCATTCCAATCTCCAGTGTGCCAGCAGTGTCTCCAGCCTCTAGCAGGTAATAACACTCCTATGTCCTTTGCTTTACCACTTTCATGGGTGATTGGGAGGGAGTTTATGTTCTTTTAAATTATTGTAAGAGGGAGTAGTAGCCCAGGTGTGGAGAGTTAGAGTACTTTCATTTGCTTTGCTGCAGTAATTGGAAGTCTGGTAGACTTTGTTTTGTGTAACCCTGGGACTCTCAGTTCTTTTTCCTTTATAACAATTTTTCTTTACAGGTTTTTTGGTGTACAATTTTACTAGGATCTTTTTCTTTTATTACTGTTTTTCTTTACAGGTTTTTGGTGTGATCTTTTTCATCAGTTCGTTTTCCTTTTATTATGTTCGCTTGCGCATGCATGAGAAACGTTTTAGAATGTAGCACCGGAGGTGTGCCTCTCCCATCAATGCACTGCTCGTTGAGCAGGCATTGTGATCCTACACCAATGGGTGCAGGAGCTCAATATGACAGTGGTGGTCCTCTGCTTCAAGGAAGCACCGCTGCCATACTGAGCGCTGCCGTCACGATGTCCCCCTGGCGTCACGCACTGCCCCTACGCACATCACGCCCCCACAGCTTTGCTGCCACAAATATTGTTTGCCGACGGGGTGCCCAATCCCCGTCGGCTGCACGCCCCAGCCATCCTGCTGCGTGTGGAGCCAACCCCAGCGTGGCAAACATCCACTTTCTTTGCCGGCAGGGTGCATCTCCATCGGCTCCTTGCACCCCCGCATGAAGCTTGCCGACGGGGTGCCCAATACCCATCGGCCTCTGCCCCCCAGCCATCTTCTGCCACGCTGGGGCCCACCCTAAGCGTGGCAGCGGTCCCATCCGCTTTGTTTTGCCGATGGGGTGCCCAATCCCGATGGCTCTCGGCCCCCAGTTATCTTCTTCCATGCTGGGAGCCCACCCCAGCATGGCAACGGGTCCCACGTAGTCCTTTTTGTTTTTTTGTTTTACCTGTAAAGAAAAACGGTCCCGCGCACGTCTCCAGCCCCCTCCCACAACCCGCACCCACCCACTCGCACCCAGCCTCTCCACACCCTCACCCCATACTTACCTCCAGACTCCGGTTCGACGATCTTTGGTGGACCGGGAACACGTCTGCACTCTTCAAAGGCGACCGCGAACTGAGGAAATGCCAGTAAGCTGTATAATGGGCTAGATGGGGGTTTCAACTTCATTGCATATCTGTCATTTTTTGGAATTTTTGCAGCAAATTTTCAACATGGGATTTTTGGGACCCCTTCCATGAATGATGTCACTGTCATGGCGTTATTCGGGCCCGAAGGGTGATTTCGCAGGCACTGCGCAGTCACTGCGCAAAATCACCCTTTGGCCTCAAATAACGCCATGACAGTGACATTATTCATGAGAAGGGGTCCCAAAAACCCCATGTTGAAAATTTGGTGCATAAAGACTGTTTTACAAGCGTGCATTGTGCAGTTCCTATGCAGGCTCGTAAGTTCACGAATTTTCAATATTTTCACTCCAGATTTTTAACATTGCCATTTTATCACACCTTCTTATGAGCTGTACAGCTGTCATTTTTCACATCTCACCCAAAACGTGTTTCCACCCATGTAGCGCACAATGGCGCAGTCGGTGTGCAAACTCAATGTATGGGACACATTAAGAAAATCACAGTGACACTGATCATGAGCAGAGGGTCTTAAAATGGCTGTGCTGAAAATTTGGTGAAAAATTCTAAAATGACATTTCACGACCCGTCGTTCTGCAGTTCCTACTATCGCCAGGCGTTTGTGAATTTTCAATAGTTGCACCCAGATTTTCAACATTACCATTTTACCACACCTCCTCATGAGCAGTACAGCTGTCATTTTTCACATCCTGCCCAAAATGTGTTTCTGCCCATGTGGCGCTGGTCGGCATGATCGGTGTGCTGAACTCAATGTATGGGACACATTAAGAAAATCACAGTGACACTGATGATGAGCAGAGGTCTTAAAATGGCTGTGCTGAAAATTTGGTGAAAAAATTCCTAAAAATGACTGTTTTATGAGTCTGCGTTGTGCAGTTCCTACGCACGCTCGTAAGTTTGCGAATTTTCAATATTTTCACTCCAGATTTTCAACATTGCCATTTTACCACACTTCCTTATGAGCAGTACAGCTGACATTTTTCACATCCTGCCCAAAACATCTTTCCGCCCATGTAGTGCACAATGGCGCAGTCGGTGTGCGAAATCAATGTATGGGACACAGTAAGAAAATCACAGTGACACTGTTCATTAGCAGAGGTTTTAAAATGGCAATGTTGAAAATTTGGTGAAAAAATTCCTAAAAATGACTGTTTACTGAGTCCATGCTGTACAGTTCTACGCACGCCGTATCGCTTTGTGAATTTTCAATATTTCCACCTAGATTTTCAACATTGGCATTTTACCACACTTCCTTATGAGCAGTACAGCTGTCATTTTTCACATCCTGCCCAAAAGTGTGTTTCTGCCTATGCGCACAATGGGGGTAACAAAAAGGTCATGCTGACAATTTATTGTGCAAATACCAGCAATCGCACAAGGCATTAGGGTAAAGCACCATACATGCCAAGCACCACTGCAAATACCTGCAAGTGAACGTTCGGCATTGACAAATGCTTGTTACTTCTTTTACAGGTTTCGGTGTGTCATTTCTTTTACTAGGCTCTTGTTTTAACAGAGAAGAAAAGTTATCTCCATGGTTCAGAGTATGCTTTCATAACAGTATAATTTCTCTCATGTTTTCATGTGTATTTTTTATGTACTGTAAGGTGTTGGTATAGAGACGGTTCTTTATTTTTAGCAATGTGTGGCTTAGCTTGTGTAGTGCCAGTCATTTAACAAGAACAGTGTGGTAATATTTTTTGGACACAGTGTGGTAATATAATATTGTTTAATATTTGTACAGTAGAGGAATGGAACTTTCACTATACTGAGGAACCCATAATTTGATGAAAACTAGCTATTTAATTTGAATCAGCATCTGTAATGACTCATTTCAGACTTCTATTCAGACTTTGCTATCCAATTCATACCCATTTTTAAATTACTTGGTAACTAGCTCTATGTCACATTGACAAATGCCACCCTCTCTGGCCCCGCCCACACCGTGGGTCCCCCCCACCTTGCTATCCCTATGATTTTGATGAAATGACACCCCTGCTGACGGGCTGCACCCTAGGGTACAGATGGAGCTGGGGCATTTGACATTGTCCCTGGTGGGGTTATTCACTGGTTCACTCACTTCACAAATAGTTCTGAGAGACTGGAGAAAGGCGCTGATAGTTTCACTTCATAAGGGAGGTGATGGTGGGACCCAGGGAACTATAGGCCAGTGACCCTGACCTTCACTGCGGACAAAGTGCTTAAAACCATCTTGAAGGAGACCTTAGTGGGGTTTCTGGTGAGAAATGGGCTGCAGAACCATAAGCAACATGATTTTGTTAAAGGAAGATCCTGCCAGACAAACCTTATTGACATTTTCAGTGTGGTGATGCAGGCAATAAACAGGTCAATCCATAGATATTCTGTACATACATCTCAGTAAGGCCCTTGACTCAGTTCCACATAGAAGATTAGTAAAAATGAATCTCTGAGAGATCTGGGATCGGGGGAGAGTATTACCAAGTAGACTGAGAACTGGTTAACTGGTAGGACCCAGAGAGTGATAGTGAGAGGAGTGCAACTGGAGGAGGTAGTTGTTACTAGCGGAGTTCCTCAGGGGTCAGTGCTGGGGGCAGTTCTGGCAGCTCAAGTTTAGTGCAAAGCAATGGAAGGTCACGCATGTTGGTAAGAAAAATCCCAGACTGGATAATTGGTTGGGGGGGGTAAGCTCACAGCAACATCTGAGGAAAAGGATCTGGGTGTAATCACTGAAGACAACATTTTTTGTTAATGTAGTTTTTATTGAAATGTTCAGTGCTCTACAATAAGAAATGCAGTTCCAAAATATTAGTACGGTTTGCTAATTAAGAGTACGTCACAGTAATTGTACAAGACCTACCCAACACACCCAATAGTGTCATCTGAAGAGCACACCCTCCGTGTCACAGACTGAGGGTGGCGCACTAAGCTTGGAGAAATTCTGTTGTGGTGATCGGAATCCATGTGGTAGAGCCTGTATCGGGGTAAATGGTGTGGTTATGGGGGAGATGAGAGCTGCACTGTGGGGGAGATGAGGGGGCAGTCCATCCCACTGCCAAGCATCAAACCTCCCCCAATACTGAAGGGGAGGGAGGAGGTGTCACCAGTCCAATAAGCCCGTCAGATAATCACCTCAAGAAGACAACTTGCAGGGACAGGCATAGCTCACCAAGGCATATGAGAAAGGATACAGAATGCAAAGTGTATAGGAAGAGGTTTCAGCAGCACAAGTGAGAGAGTGATCCTGCCTATGTACAGGTTCCTTGTGCAGCTGCTTCTGGAGTACTGAGCTCAGTTTTGGAGTCCTTGCCTTCAGGAGGTTAAGGAGAAATTAGGGGCTGTGCAGAGAAGAGCAACCAGAATGGTAGCAGGGTAACAGGGGAAGACATATGAGAAGAGACTGCGTAGCTGAACATAGACTCACTCAAGAATGGATGGGAGGAGCTGGCCCGGTGGCGCTGAGGGTTGAGGCACTGGATGCCACACCTCACACCACGCCGGCAACCCGGGTTAGGGAATGAGCCCGGATCATCGGGGGTCAGCAGGGGAGGACTAGGATTGAGCATCCACAGACAGCTCTCCTTGTCCTGGGGTGGGTTGGGGAAGCACACTGCGCTCCGGCAGCCCCTGGGGATGCCCGGAGGCACTGCAGATGCAGGTGTCAGCAGAAGGGGAGCATGGCAGATGTCTGCACATCAGTACATGGACATCATTGCACCTCCAAGCTTCATCGGGGACCTACTTCAGGAAAATGGCTGGGCGCGACCGAGCAGCTTGATGGCCACGCCCTGTGCTTCTGGGAGGACTGTCATGGAATCGTACTGGGGGGTTGGGCCAGCTCGGCTAGGCAGGGCATGGGGAGCCTCCAGTAAGTCGGCGACGGCCATACCGGACCCCCCCCATCATGCGGGTGAGCCTGCTGCTCTTCCGGTGGGCAGGGCCGGTGGCTGGATGCCCCCGCCGTTAAGTCGCCACAGCAGGCATACAAACTGTGATATGATAAAAAAAGAATAGATGGGAGAGGGGGAACAAGATCTTAACCTTCAAGTTTATGAGGGGCATCTACAAAGTTGACACCCAGCATCTGTTCAAGCACTGTGTAGGTTCCACCATGGGAGGCATGAATGCAAACTCATGAAGGGAAATTTTAGAAGGGATGTGAGGAAGCATTTCTGAACTGAGTGGGTGCGGGACTGAACAGTTTGCCAAGTGAGGTGGTGGAGCTGAAAACTGTGGAGGGCTTCAAGAGCGGGTGGGACAAATATAAGGGACTGAGCAAAATGAAACATGATCAGGAGCTAAACACAGGGTATAGTAAGGGGTGTGAAGTAGGAGGGGCATAAGGGGGAAGAAGCCACCCTAAGCACAACAAGTGTTTTGACTCATTTATTTATTTATTAGTTTCTTTTTTTTTTTTTAAAGAAAATTATCTGAGGATCAGTGGCAGGATTTTTAGGACAGTAAATTAATAAAAAGGGAACTAGGGGAGCTTCAGTAGCAGACAAGTAGTGGAATAGCAGTATAACTGCAGTATAATGTGTGGAGTGGTGCAATGCAGTGGCTGTGGGGCAGCCATATTCAGGCAGACCTTCTGACACTGAGTGCTGCCCTATCTGCATGCACCTCTCTGGACCGCGGATGAGGTAGCCAGACTCAGAGCGGAAGTAAACTGGGTCAGGAGTACCATCACCCCGATCCAGAGACCACCCAGTCCAATGCAACTTCCTCAAAGGATGCCAAGAATGAGGAGCACTTAGATGACAGTGGGCTCAGGGAGGGTTAGAGTGGTCAGGCAGAGGCACATCCCAGATCCTATTCCACTCAAGAACTCATATGCCACACTGGCAAACGAGGACAACCAACTAGAGGTACCCAGAGAAGTGGAAGGAAAGGATGTAGAGGTTAGCCAAAGAGGTGACCTCAGCGGGGAAAGCAGTGGACCCCAGAGGAGGAGGAAGCGAATCCTGGTTGGGGACTCCATAATAAGAGGGATCCAGCTAGGAACACAGCAGGGGAGGACAGAGGTGAGGTGCTCTACCAGGTGCCACGGCATGGAGGATAGAAGGAAGATCCTGGGGATCACTGGGAAGGCAAGACGGAGGGTGAGCTGGATGTCATTCATCCACCTAGGTACTAATGACCTGGCAAATGGGGAGCCAAAGGAAGTTCAGGAAGCATTTAGGAAATTGGGGAGGGGTCTCAAGCAAGTAGCTACTTCTGTCACTTTCTCAGAAGTACTTCCTGCGAGAGGCAAGGGAGAGCATAGGAGTGCATGCACCAGGAACTTTAACTCATGGTTGAAGAACTGGTGCTGGGAGGAAGGGTTTGATTATTGGTGACTGGGGACCCACCTGAGTGGATGGAGGTTTGTTCAAGCCTGACGGCCTGCATCCATCCTGGAGGGGAATCCAAGCACTCAATGATAAGTTTAAATGCAACATTGACAAGCATTTAAACTAGCACGGGGGGGTGGCAGGCCAGCAAGGAGGGTACCTACTTGCTCACCCCCCACAGCTAGCAGTGGAACCAGTGAACCAGAGGAGTGGCCATCTCTGCAAAGCAGTGCCCAAGAGGTGGATAGGCAGAAAAGGGGCAAAATTCAGCTGAAGGGCAGACAGCAAGGAGAACCAGGGATAAAGGACAACCAAGGAAGGGGCTGGAGTAGAACAGCGAAACAGTCTAGGGAGGTCAAATCATGGAAAGCCATGTGTGCAAATGCCAAGAGCCTTAGCAACAAGATGGAAGATCTGGAGGCTGTCATGGTGCAGTCAGACCTGGACATTGTGACCATCACTGAAACCTGGTATAATGATAACTATGACTGAGAGATGGCCATACCTGGCTACAACATATTCAGAAGAGACAGGGCAGGCAGGAAGGGAGGAGGAGTGGCACTGTATGTGAAAAATGACATATGGGCCACAGAGATCCAGGAGGAACAAAATGGGGAGAGATACTGTGGGTTAAGCTGGAAAGGAAAATGGGGACAGCATCTGCACAGTTGTGGTCTATAGACCACCAGCCCAGGAGGAAGAAACAGATAGAGTTGATGCTAGCCATCCAAAGGATGGCAGACAAGGTGAGGTAGTACTGGTTGGAGACTTCAATATTCCAGATGTGGACTGGAGCATCCCAGCAGCAGCATCAACTAGGAGCAGATTTATCCTGGACTCTTCAGGATGCCTTCCTCAAGCAACTGGTCATGGAACCAACTCGGAGAAGGCAATATTGGACCTTGTGCTCACAAACAGGGACAGTGTGATGGGGTAACAGTGGGGAGCACCTGGGGAACAGTGACCACCAGTCATTGTGGTTTGAAATCACAGAAAGAGCAGGACCAAACCACACAAAAACACGATCCTGGATTTTAGGGGGCAGACTTTGGGAAAATGGGGAGATACTTGAAAGAGGCATTAAGGGAATGGGACAGGAATCAGGGGTTGAGGAACAGTGGCAGTATTTAAAATGGGTATTACAAGAACAACAGAATTATGCATTAAGCAGGTTAGCAAGAGGAAAAGGAAGAGGAGACCATTATGGTTTTCCAAAGAGGTAGCAGAGAAAGTGAAAGCAAAAAGATTGCATTCAGGCAATACAAAAGACACAGGCAGAGGGGATAGGGAGAAGTACCAGGAGAAGCAAAGGGAGGCAGGGAGGTCAGTAAGGGAAGCCTAAGCTCAGACAGAAGAACACATTGCAAAATCAGTGAGTAGAGGGGACAAAACCTTTTACAGGTACATAAGTGAAAAAAGAAAGACAAAGGAAGGGATAGTGAGACTGAAGGGGGAGGACGGGGGCCACGTGGAGGGTGACAATAGTAAAGCTGATATATTGAACAGGTATTTCTGCTCAGTCTTTACTCAGGAAGAGAAGGGTAATGGGTCTGAAGGGAGTACAAGGGGTGAGAATGGTGCAGAATGGACAAGTCCTTTACACGAGAAAGGGTCCTGAAGGAACTGGAAGTAGTAAGAGTTGATAAAGCAATGGGGCCAGATGGGGTGCACCCCAGGGTCCTTAAAGAACTAAGAGAGGTGGTGGCTGAACCTCTGGCTATCCTGTTTAACAGATCACTGGAAACAGGGGAGATACCCAAAAACTGGAGGACAGCAGATGTAGTCCCCTTATACAAAAGGGAACAAAGAGGAAGCAGGGAACTACAGACCAGTCAGCCTCACCTCGGTAGTAGGGAAGATCATGGAAGCACTACTGAAGGAAAGATTGGTGGAACATCTGGTTGTCAATGGACTACAGGACCCAAGGCAGCATGGTTTCACCAGGGGAGGTCATGTCAGACTAACCTGCTGAATTTTTTGACTAGGTGACTAGGAGGTGGATCAGGAGGTCGTGGACATGGCCTATCTGGACTTCAGCAAGGCCTTGACACTGTGCCACATAGAAGACTATTACACAAACTGGGGAATATGGGCGTGGGCAGGACAGTAGTGTGGTGGGTAGGTAACTGGCTGGGTGGCAGGACACAAGGGTGGTGGTAAATGGCTGTCACCCACAGAGGGAAGAGTGACCAGTGGGTACCACAGGATCAGTGCTGGACCGGTCCTATTCAACATCTTCATCAGTGACATGCGCAGGACCTGGAAGGCAGAATTTCACTGTTCACTGATGACACAAAGCTCTGTAACAGAGTAGACACACCAGAGGTTGTAGACAGAATGAGAAGGACCTGCAGAAACTTGAAGAATGGTCAGGGGTTTGGCAGTTGAAATTCAATGCAAAGAAGTGCAAGAAAATGCAAATGGGGCACAAAACCCTGGCACAATATATCAGTTAGGGGGTGAGGATATAGCATGCACCAAGCAGGAAAGGGATCTTGGGGTTATCATCTCTGGATGACCTCAAGGTAGGGAAACAGTGACAAGGCAGCAGGTAAAGCAATAGGATGCTGGGATGCATAGGCAGGGCATCACCAGCAGAAAGGGAGGTCATAATTCCACCATACAAGACACTAGGGAGGCCCCACCTGGAGTACAGTGTACAGTTCCTGAGACCTTACTCACGTAAGGACATAGACAGGGTAGAGAAGGTTTACAGGAGTGGGCAACAAAGATGGTGCATGAATTGCATCACAAGTCCTAAGGAAGACAGGTTGAAGGAACTGAACATGTACTCCTGGAGGAGAGGAGGGAGAGAGGATATGATAGAGACATACAAGTATCTTACCGAGGAACAGGGTGCAGGAATACACTATTTTTAAGCGAAAAAGATGTTCCAGGACTAGAGGGCATGGGATGAAGTTGGAGGGAGGACGATTCAGAGGAAACTTGAGGAAGAATTTCTTCACAGAATGGGTGGTGGACAAGTGGAACACCCTGCCAGAGGAAGTGGTGGGGGCTGAAACAATCACGGGATTTAAGAATGCATGGGATAGACATAAAGGAATTCTGGAGGTTAGGGGTAAGGGGCAACAGACTTCTAGGAAAATAAACTGAACTTACAAGCTCAAATGGGCAGACTGGGTGGGCCATAGGCCCTTATCTGCCGACACTGTCTATGTATCTATGTATCTATGTATAAGAGGAAGGGTAGCGCCACTACCAGTAGGGGGTGCTGCATGCTTGACCAGCAATAGACTGCTGCAACAGGTTGCTGGTAGGAATAGAGCTGACTGGATGGCTTTGGTCTTTTTCTACCCGAAAAATGTCTCTGTTTCTATGGTTCTCTGAAAAGCTGTCTCCATGTTGCACAGACGTGTGATGTAAAAAGTTGCCTCCATGCTACACAGACATGTAATATGAAAAGCTGTCTCCATGTTGCACAGATGTGCGATGTGAAAAGCTGCCAGTGTGCGATGTGAGAAGCTGCCTCCATGTTGCACAGACATGTGATGTGGAAAGCTGCCTCCATGCACAGAAATGCAAAGATGTGCAACTACCGAATACTGTATACCCATGACCTGTATATGTACCACTGTCTGTTATTTCATGTATTGTATTCCCGGGTCGCCCCTGAAAAAGGGACCTCCGGGGCCCAGTGGACCTACCCGGTCATCAAAATTCAATAAATAAATAAATAATGTGAAAATCTCTCTCCATGCTACACAGACATGCAATGTGAAAAGCTTATATGCTACACAGATGTGAAATGTGAAAAGCTGCTGACATGTGATGTGAGAAGCTGCCTCCATGCTGCACAGACATGCAATGTGAAAAGCTGCCGACGTGTGATGAGAAAAACTGCCTCCATGCTGCACAGACGTGCAATGTGAAAGGCTGCCTCCATGCTGCACAGACATGAGATGTAAAAAGCTGCCTCCGTACTGCACAGACATAGGTTCATAGGTAGCTACAAGTCTTGTAGCTCAAAAGCCATAAAATGACTTGCCACTAACAGTGGATGTATGCTAACTTCTTAGCCCCCATATACAAGTCTAATTGTAACTTAAATGAAGTAACATTTGGTGTCTCTACTACCCAATATGGTAATGCATTCCGGGGCCCACCACTCTTTGGCTGAACCATCTCCCTCTTTTTGATGATCTATATATTATCCTTTTAGCCGATACGGGTGTCTACGGGGACGTCTATCAGACAAATCCTTTTTAACAAGCCCTGATGTTACCCACGTCAGTTCATCCTTAAAAGCTTTGTAGACATAAATCAAATCTCCCCTCAATTTTCGATACTCCATAGAGTATAAATTCAATTTATCCAACCTAGTTTTATAGGAGAATCCATTTAAGCCTCTAACCTTTATTGTAACTTTCTGTTGCACCCTCTCAACAGTCTTTGAACACTTAATATCCTGAGGTGTAGTTATTGGGACACCATATTCTAACACAGGTCTCACTAAGGTGCAGAACAGGGGTATAAGAACAACATGCGATGTGAAAAGCTCCCACTATGCTACACAGACATGCGATGTAAAAAGCTGCCTCCATGCTACATAGATGCGTGATGTGAAAAGCAGCCTCCATACTGCACAGATATGTGATATGAATAACATACTCACCTCTGCAGTGCACAGACGTGATGTGAATAATCTTCCCATTTCTGCAGTGCACATACATCCGAGTGGAACTCTTACTGAGAGGTGGGTTGGGGCAGCCCCTGCACGTTTAGCAAGAAGAATGGAGTGGGCAACAATGTCAAAAGCCTTTGCAAGGTCAACAAAGATGGCCGAGGTATACCGGCCTGGTCCATCCCCTTCAGGATAGAATCAGTTAGCCATAGTAGCAAGGATATAGTGGATTGTGATTTGTGGAAACCAGACTGGTAGGTGCACAGAAAGGGGTAGGAGCCAAGGAAGGAGGAGAGTTGGCAGTGCACCATTTTTCCTGCACTTCAACCAGGGCAGGGGGAAGTTAGATATGCCAGTAGTTCACTGGAGAGTAAGTCACCCTGTCTGGGGATGGGAGAACTTTATCTCACTTTCAAGCCCTGGGTAGCAGACCTAGGTGCAAATAGAGGTTGAGGAGGGAGGAAAGAGCAACAGCAATAGCAAAAGCAGAGAGAAGGAGGAGCCTACAGTTATGATAGCATTGGTGTGACTTAGTTGGTAGGATTCCCAACTGTGAGCCAGATGGTCGTGGGTTCAAGTCACCTCATTACGGACTGGGTTCCTACATTCATTACTAGTACAATTGTGCAGAACTTGCGGAGGGGGCTGCACTTAGAGGTCTCATTGTTCATGACATGGTGCACTGAGGTCCATTCTGAGCATCACTGGGGGTTGTCCAGGTGGATTGATTGATTGATAGACTGACTGACTGACTCCATTTATGCCTCCATATTGTGCTTACTTTTTGTA
Source organism: Neoceratodus forsteri (assembly GCA_016271365.2). Taxonomy (NCBI): domain Eukaryota; kingdom Metazoa; phylum Chordata; order Ceratodontiformes; family Ceratodontidae; genus Neoceratodus; species Neoceratodus forsteri. The sequence continues at coordinate 78,856,187 of JADMNL010000034.1, forward strand.
GCATCTTCAGTTGGTCTTCCACCCAAACCTCTACTTCTGGGATGGGAACCTTCTCCAATACAGGCACCGACCCCTGACACTACAGGGCAACCTCGGCTTACCCCCCCCCCCCAAAGCAGTGTCCCTCTGTTCCAACTAGGCAGGCCTGGTGTTCTTGTGAGGGTGAGAACGGATCACAGTGGTCGGTCAGGTGTCAGGGGATGGGACAGCCTGGTCACATGAATTGAAGGCCTGGGCAGCTATAGACCATTTATGTTATGCTGCCACCAATAGGACATTTTTTTCCCTGATTTCGCCCTGAGCTCTCCCACCCTCTTCCCATGATAATGCTCGCACAAGATGGCCCTGCACTGGAAATGCATGGCAGCATGTGGTCAACCCTGTCACTAAGGCTGTTATACCATGCTGCATTCAGGTATCACTCCAAGAGCAGAGCAGTGCAATCGCCCACCCTGGGAGAAGAATGCCCAGTCACACACTCTGAGCTCACCTTGCCAACTACTGCTCATGATATCCCAGGCTAGGGGCGTGAACCTGGGTCCCAGTGTATCACAGGGGTCCGTCATCATTCAGCATCATGGGGCTAATCATGTCCAGGTGAATTTTAAAGGTCCTACTGTACTGTCCAATAGGGTTGAGTCATTACGCCGGTCCCTGGCCAGCATTCCTTCCCTTAATTCCCTTAGAACCCTTCCTGAGATTCTCTCTGAAAATAAAATAGGCCCATTTAAACTTAAACTACAGCAACACCTACTATCTCTCAACATCTGTGACTGTTCCTAGCACTGCTACACTTCTCGCAGTGTACATCCTCCAATAACTTCCTCTCTTGACTCTCCCCTGACTTTATCCTTCCTCTACCTACTCCTTTGTCTCTCTTCCCTCCACTTTCTCTGTCTCCTTCCTCTCATTATGGCCTCCTAGATCATCCTCTCTCCACCCCCTGCTCTACCTCTCACAGTTTTCTTCTATCCCCTTCTCCTCCCAAAAACATACATTTCTAGGGACATGGATATGTTGTTCATCCACACTTTCTGGCAGGTATCCTTGCCGCTTTAAGTCTTGCCGGAAGGTCTTCAAGCTGGCTCCTCCCACCCAGCCGGGTGGTAAAACTCTCGGCTCCGCCCCATGACGCCAGATCTTCCTTACTGCTTGGAAGCTCAGGTTCCCTCCTTAACGCTCTGCGTATAAGACTGGTTCCTATTTCTTCACTTTACCCAAAATTACTTTCAAGGTTTTAAAGACTTCAGTCATTTATTTCCCTCGCGGCTGCGATGGACAAATCGACTCCTGGTTTTCGGAGGTGCCCATGCGGGCAGAAGATGTCTCGGATGGATCCGCACTCCACGTGCGTCTACTGCTTGGGCCTTGAGCACGACCCGCAGGCTTGCGACCTGTGCTCTTCCTTTTCGGCCTACGTCCTGGAAGACTGCGCTGCCCGTTTAAACTTGGGCGCCTAAGAAACGTTACCCTCCGTAAAGTCCAAGGAGGCCTGCTTACGGTTTCACAAGGCGGCGGCTCGGGCGGAACAGCTTGAGCAGATGATCATTGAGGAGGAGGCGGCACAGGCCGCGATCTTCGCTTCACCTCGGCCGCAGCCTTTATCCCGCTCTCCCTGGGATCCTCCTATTCAGCTTCTTTTAAGGAGCTCTGTCTGTCCCTTTCCACTAAGGGAGAGGGACCAACATTCTCAGGGCCTTCCTCTCGGTCCAAGAAGAAGGACCACAAAGGTAAGTCCCTCCGTCGACGCTCTTGGGAGCGGGAGAGGTCCCTCTCCCCGAGTAGTCGACCATCGACTTCAGTAGATCCTTCAGCTCCGGTCACTCGCCTCACTGTGTCCCCGTCAGGTCAGTTGACCGAGACTCCTGTCGACGCAGTCGAGATTTTTCTCGACCCGTCGGATGGGCTGTCAACCGGTGAAGCCGAAAACCCTCACTCCCCGGTTTCCCCGGCGGAGATTGAGGTTTCTGTGGACTTGCCTGTGCCTAAGGTTTCGGAGTCCACGGTTGAACCTTCCGAGCTGAGGGGAGAGCAGGTTTCCCCCGGCCTGCCCCAGAACCCTCCTCGGAAATGCCGAGGTTCTCGGTCTCGGTCTCGGACTTCTTCTCGGTCCAGCCGATCCCCGCCATGGGTGGTCTCGTATTGCGGGTAAGCGCCATGTCGCTAGCTCATCCCTCGCCTTCCTCCTCGGATTAAGGGAGGCTTTGGATGCAGTTGCACCAGCGAGGACCTCGTGGCAACAGCTCCTTCTGTCTGGGAGCAAGCCGATGTCGTCCACCTTCCCAGCTATCAAGTGGTTGTCACCGAGCGGCCAGGCAACCTCGCCTTAGCCGAGGCACCTGCTCCCAGGCCTGTTGCTCGACCAAACCAGCTGCCCCACCACCTGGTGGAACCTCCGCCTCCACAGCCGTTGTTTGGGGCCCCGACCAAGAATTCTCTGTCAGCCCAGGGTCTGCCCCATAGGCTGTCTGTCACCCTCACTCCCGCTTGCCCTCGGCAGGTGGAGGGTGGCTCAGGCCCTAGGCAGCTCTTTGTGGACTCTTCTGAGTCTGATGACGATTCCTTCCTGTTCTCCAGGCGGGTCAACTTGGAGTCCTCCGGAGGTCAGTCGCTGGACGATAGCCCATCGTCCTTCATGGGTTTGCTTAGGCTCATTTCGGAGTCCACTGGGATGCAGCTCAAGCCCGTATCCAAGCGGGCCAAGTATCCCCTCACGGAGATATTGGACCGAGGGGATTCTCCCATGGAGGCCTTTCCGGTGGCCGAGGCCATTGTTGGCCTGGCCTTGGAGCTCTGGCAGTGCCCTGCTTCCTGTCCTGCGCCCTCGGCCAGGATGGCGAGGAAATCATGCCGTCCCTACCGGTTCCTTGTCCGTTTTTTCGGAACACCCCTCAGCCGAGGGGTTGGTTACCAACAGCGTCTTCCGGCGTGCCGGAAGCGCCAGGGACGTGGACAAGCCTCCCGTCAAGGAGTCCAAGAAGTTGGACTACGCCGGGCGCAAAGTCTACGCTGCATCCTCCCTTGGCCTTTGTCAGGCCAGCTCGGCCGTGCTGATGGCACACTTTTCTCACGCCTTGTTGGGCTCCCTGGACGAGGTAGTCCCTCATCTCCCAGCTGACCTGCAGACCATGGTTAAGCAGGTGCGGGACCAGGGCAGGGCAGTGGCCAAGCAGCAACTTCAGACTGCTTTGGACATCGGCGACTCATGTGCCAGGTCAGTCACGGCCACAGTGGCTATGCGCCGTCGGGCATGGCTGAGGATTTCCACCTTCACAGCGGATACCCAGCTCAAGTTGGCAGATGTCCCCTTCCTGGGGACCGACCTCTTCGGCCCTGGAGTGGAAGGTCACCTCCAGAGGATCGAAAAGTCCAATGCCACTCTGGACTCGGTCTCATCCGTCCAGAGGGACAAGGGCCGCAGACCGCAACCTAAGCCCTTTCGTCTGTCTGCGCCTGTGGCACGTCCGCCCAGCAGCATCAGGGCCAGCAGGCTCGCTTGGCATCCCAAACTCAAGCCCGGCTTCCTCCTCCAGGAAGCAGGGAGGTAAGGCTCAAGTGGTCCTCGGCCGGTCCCTCCTCCAGCCTGTCAGTGACGGGTTGAGGTGTCGCCCAACCTCGCCACCTCACCCCAGGTTCCCTCGCGATGGCGGCCACCACTTCTTTCCGCCTGGTCTGCTATCACCACAGACCGGTGGGTGTTGGAAGTGGTGGGAAAGAGCCTGCCTCTGGAGTTCAAGCAGGCCCCGCCCTTCTGAGCCGTCGCCCCCCGGGGGACCTCGGGATCTGCAGCCTCGCTGTCGGCTCGCCGAGCTGACATCGCTCTGCTCCTCGAGAAGGAGGTGATCAGAGAGGTGGCGGACCCTCCCTCAGACCCGGGGTTTGTGTCCAGGTACTTCCTGGTCCCAAAACGGACGAGGGGCTGGCGCCCCATTCTCGACCTGCATGACCTAAACAAGTTCCTAAGGTCTCGGAACTTCAGGATGGTCACTGTGGCTCAGATAATACCATCCCTGGAATGCAGCATGTGGTTCTGCTCTCTGGACCTACAGGACGCATTTTTCATGTCCCTATCCGTCCATCTCACCAGAGATTCCTTCGCTTTCGAGCGGAGGGATCCCTTTATGAGTTCCGAGCCATGCCCTTCGGCCTTTCTCTTGCTCCCAGAGTCTTCACCAAATGCATGGCAGTGGTGACAGCATTTCTGCGGCGCCGAGGGGTCCGGGTGTACCCTTACCTGGACGATTGGCTGATAGCAGCCCCCTCCAGACAGGAGGCGGAGCGGTCCAGAGATCTGACCCTCCAGGTTTGCTCCCAGATCGGCCTCCTCAACGAGGCCAAGTTGGTACTCAGACCAAAGCAGTTGATTCTTTTCATCGGGGCAGAGCTCGACTCTCTTCGAGCCAGAGCATGGCTCCCAGCGGACAGGGCCGAGGTTCTTTCCTCCTTTGCCCAGTCATTTCTGGTTGGGCAATCGTGCCCTGCCCGGGACTTCCTGCGCCTCCTGGGTCTCATGGCAGCCTGCACCAGCGTGGTCTGTTGGGCCTGCTGGCACATGCGTCCCCTTCAGTGGGGATTGGCCAGCCAGTGGTCTCAATGCTGCGATCCATTGGAGCAGCTAGTGACGGTGACCCAGGGGATGTGGAACGCTCTCCAGTGGTGGACCATTCCAGCTCATCTGCAGGAGGGCATCCCGTTTGCCCGCCCTGAGCCGACGGTCTCTCTATCGACCAATGCCTCTCTGATGGGTTGGGGTGCCCATCTGGGGGAGCACAGAGCGCACGGCCTCTGGTCCCCTCGGGAGTCCCGATGCCATATCAACCTGCTGGAGCTTTGGGTGGTCCATCTAGCTCTCACCACATTTGCTCCATTTCTACGGGGTCAAGTGGTTCAGGTCCAGACGGACAATACCACGACCATGTACTACCTAAATCGCCAGGGCGGGACGCACTCCATGCCTCTGTGCAAGGAAGCTCTCCACATTTGGTCACTCGTGAGCAGCCTGGAGGCGGATCTCCTAGCCATTCATGTGGCAGGAGTCTCCAACACCCTGGCCGATGCCGTAAGCCGGATAGGGGCTGTCTCTCATGAGTGGTCTCTCCTGCTGGAGGTAGTACAAGATCTGTTCTCCCATTGGGGCACACCTCAGGTGGACCTGTTTGCCTCCAGAGAGAACGCAAAGCTGAGGCTGTTCCATGCCCGCCCCCCTCAGCAGGGCTCACTGCAGGAGGATGCCTTCTCGAGGCCGTGGACCCCGGGCTTCTTCTACGCCTTTCCCCCATTTCCCTTGATCCACAAGGTGCTTCTCAAGGTGAGGAGGGACAAGGTGCAGGTGATTCTGGTAGCCCCAGACTGGCCCCACCAATGCTGGTATCCAGATCTCCTCAGCCTCAGCTCCAGGCTCCTGAGGCAGCTTCCAGCTCGGCCGGACCTACTTTCAGTCAATCAGGGGAAGGTGTTCCATCTGGACCTTCAATCCCTGCACCTGACGGCCTGGTTCCTGAGCGGCTAGAGTTCCAGGCCTTGGGTCTTTCCGACGAGGTCCTCAATGTAGTTGAGGCGTCCCGTAAGGAGTCGACCAGGAAATGCTATGCCTTCAAATGGAAGAGATTTTCCATTTGGTGTCAGGGCAAGGGCCTGGACCCTTCCTCCTGTTCCTTGGCAAGCATCTTGGACTAGCTATGGTCCCTTTCTCAACAAGGGCTTAGGTCGACGACCCTAAAGGGGCACCTGGCAGCCATCTCCGCTTACTGGGCGCGGGCCGTGAAGCAGTCGGTGGCACAGGAAAAGGTGGTCTGGTGCTTTTTCAAAGGCCTTGATCACATTTCCCCTCCGGTGCTAGAACCTCCACCTCTGTGGGATCTACTGCTGGTATTGGCAAAGCTCATGGGCAAGCCATTCGAACCAATGCACAGGTGTGATATCTCTCACCTGTCATGGAAGACCGCCTCTCTTGGTGGCTACTTGTCAGCCAGAAGGATGGGAGAGCTCCAGGTGCTTTCCATTGAGTCTCCTTACCTGGTCTTCCACAGGGACAAGGTTGTCCTGCGCCTCACCCGAAATTCCTTCCGAAGGTGGTGTTGGAGTTTCATCTTAACCAGGTGTTGACTCTGCCGTGTTCTACCCCAATAACACCGGAGGCCGAATATAGGCTCCATACTCTGGACCCTAGAAGGGTGCTCGCTACTATAAGGAGCGCATCGCTGAAGTTCGGGAGAGGTTCGCCAGCTGTTTGTCACCCACGCTGAAGCCGCACCTGGCAGACCTGCAGCCAAGTGGACGATAAGCAGGTGGGTCACCTCCTGCATAGATCTCTGCTATAGGTTGGTGGGCATGGAGCCTCCCAGAGGAATAAGAGCTCATTCTACCCGCCATATCGCTGCATCGGTGGCTGCTTCCAGGGACATCCCTATCCAGGAAATCTGCAGGGCTGCTACCTGGAAGTCAGCACACACCTCCATCACCCACTACCACATCGACCTTGAGTCATGCTGGGATGCTGGTTTTGGGGCCTCTGTTCTCCAGTCTCTATTCCCTAAGTAGGGAGTGCACCTTGCCTCCCTCCTCCTGGAGAACTGCTAGGAGTCTGCCAGACAGTGTGGATGAACAACATATCCATGTCCCTAGAAATACAGGTTACTCACCTGTAACAGGAGTTCTAGGAATGGTATATGTTGTTCATCCACACGACCCACCCGACCTCCCCAGCTTCGACGCACTACCTGAGCTTCCAGCGGGCCAGATCTGGCATCATGGGGCGGAGCCGAGAGTTTTACTACCCGGGTGGGTGGGAGGAGCCAGCTTGAAGACCTTCCGGCAAGACTTAAAGTGGCAAGGATACCTGCCAGAAAGTGTGGATGAACAACATATACCATTCCTAGAACTCCTGCTACAGGTGAGTAACCTGTATTTAGGTTCCCCCAGTCCCTCCTCCTCTTCACAGTTGCCTGCAACCTCCTTTCTTACTGTGTGACAAGCTCCCATTGGACTGCCTCTCCCCTTACCTAAGCCCTCTTTGACCTGCTGTTCTCCTCACTGTGTCTTCCCAGACCGTTATTTTATGGTATCTGCTGAGTTTTACTTAGCATTTTGTTTGCACAACCTTGTATAATAGCCTCTGTATTAGTTCTTGTTCTGTATCTTGTACTGTTTTTATTTGTGTTCCAGCAATGTAGTCGGCTTGTAAACTTGCACTGTAATCAAATCAACTTTATTTTTATAGCGCCTTTCAAAACCAAGGCGCTGTACATAAAACCAAATACATAAAGATAACATTAAAACAAGAACATTAAGCTAAATAAATAGGTTGTTAACTCAATTTTAAATCTATCGACAGTTGGGCCTTCTCTCAGCCGACGAGGTAGAGAATTCCACAGGGTTGGTGCTGAAAAAGCGAAGGCATGAGAAGCAGATGTCTTCAGTCGTACCCTGGGAAGCTCCAGCAATCCCTTGTCAGTGAAACGGAGAGGACAGAGGGGGCAGTAGGGTACCAGGAGATCTTGCAGGTAACTGGGTCCCTGATCATGTAGGGGCTTTAAAGGTTAGCAAACCAACCTTAAAGGTGATCCACCACCAAACAGGCAGCCAGTGCAGCTCACGAAGCACAGGCATAATATGACTGGTTCTAAAAGTCCCAGTCAAAAGCCTGGCCGCCGCATTTGGCACCAGCTGCAGGCGGCGGATATCGACCCCTGGTAGCCCTAGGTAGAGGGAATTGCAGTAATCAAGATGGGTAGTGACAAAGGCATGGAACAGTGTTGGAAGATCATCCTGGGGAACCAGGTGTTTCACCCGGGCGATATTCCTCAGATGGTAAAAAGAGGATTGACGACAGCTGACACCTGAGATTTTAGGGTCAAACCATCAGCAAAAATAATGCCCAGGTTACACACCCGATCTGAAGTAGTGAGCGACATACCATCAAGTAATAAGCCTGATGGTTGTCCAGCCCCCAAACCTGCCCCTGGACGGCCTGGGTCCACTACCAGCACTTCAGTCTCAGCCGGATTCAGTCTCAGCCAGCTGGAACTCATCCAAGATCTGATCTCAGTAAGGCAATTATTTAGCACGGAGAGTACATCATCCTGTCCGGGCAGAAAGGACTTGTACAGCTGAGTATCATCTGCATAGCAGTGAAAACTCAGACTGTATCACCTGATGATATCTCCTAATGGCAGCATGTACACTGCAAACAACATGGGGGCTAAAATGGAACCCTGCGATATCCCACAAGGCAGGAAGTGAGTACCAGAGGAATAAATTCCAGTGGCAACTCTCTGAAACCTGCCCATGAGGTAAGAATGGAACCATTTAAGGACTGTACCAGACAGCCCACAAAAGAGCCGCAGGCACTCTAGCAGCACACCATGGTCTACAGTGTCAAATGCAGCAGAGAGATCAAGAAGGACCAGAATGGTACGTGCCTTTTGATCTCTAGCCATTAGGAGGTCATTCAATACCCGGACAAGAGCAGTCTCCATGCTATGCTTCTTCCTAAAACCAGACTGGAGAGTATCATAGACATTGTGAGTTGTAAGATGATCATCCAATTGCAACGCAACCGCCTTTTCAATAACCTTACCAACAAATGGCAGGTTAGAGAAAGGCCAGTAGTTGGCTAGACAATCTGGATCCAATGAAGGTTTTTTTAAGATGTGGTTGAACGACCACCTCCTTGAGGGGGTCAGGAAAGACCCCCCTCTCCAAGGACTTCCAGATAATGTCAGCAAGGATCGGGCAGATAATATCTACACATCCCACTAGAAGGGGTGTAGGGCCCAGATCCAAACTACAGCTGGTTGGGCGCAATGTTTGGCCGATCTTCACAATGTCAGTGAACTCCAGCCGGCGGAAATCTGACCAGATAGACCGAGTGCATGCCACTTCCTGATGACCACTGCAATCCCTCATAGGAGAGGTCGGACTGCTGCCAGATCTGATGCTGGCAACCTTATCTGCAAAGAATCGAGCGAACTCCTCGCATCTCAGCTGAGAAAAAGCTTCTCTGAACTGGAGACAGATTCGATTGCACAATCTGTCAACAGTCCGGAAGAGCTGAGCCGGTCGATTCTGTGCGGCAGAAATCTCCCTGGACAGGAATTCTGCCTTCTTACAGGTGATTTCTGATTGATAGCCATCATAATGTGCTATCAACCTAAGCCTGTCAGCATCATGGCCAGACTTCCGCCAGGCTTTCTCCATCCTTCAGCCGACTCGCCTCAACTCCTTCAAGGAGCCATCAAACCAAAGGCTCCTTGGGCGAAGGGTGAGAGGCTGAACATGAACAGGAGCAATCTTGTCCAGAGCATCTCCCACAGCCTTATTATAGGCTAGAACAAGATCATCTGGACTCATGCATTCACCCAAGACCGATAGGTCCAGCACCGCCGATAGGTCACTAGGGTTGATACCCCTTAAAGGGTGGTACTGAACTATCTCTGTAGGGGCAGACCTTTTGGGGGGGGCCCTGAAGCTGAACCTTATGGTGTGATGGTCAGACCAGCTGGCTGGTTCCACACCCAAATCAGCAATCTCCATACCCAAAAGAAAGATCAGATCCAATGAATGACTCCTTACATGGGTCGAGGAGGTAACTACCTGTGTTAGGCCCAGCATCGTCATCAGCTGGAGGAGATTTTGACCAAAATGCGAGAAGTCATCATCTACCCAGGCATTGCAGTCCCCCAGAACTATCAATCTGGGGGACCTCAACACCATGTCGACGATGAAGTCTGCTATCTCCTGCAGGAATTCTCCACTGTCTCCTGGTGGACGGTAGATGAGGAGAATACCGCAACCTACACCCTCTCCCAGGATATATTCGAAGGATCTGGTGCTTCCCAATAGCACGTCCACAAGGCCCAGCTCAGTCTTAAACATAATGGCCACTCCCCCGTCCCTACAATCCAACCTTGGACGGTGTATCACCGAGAACCCGGCTGGAGTTGCCGAGGCCAAAACAGGGCCTGGATTTTCATTCAGCCAGGTCTCAGTGATGCAAGCCAGATCAGTTGATCCAACAAGATCGGCTATAATAGCTGTCTTGTTTTTAATAGATCTGGCATTGCATAACACCGCCAAGGTAGGATGAGCTGTCAGGGAAGACCTCTGCACCTGCCCACTAAGGTCGGAGCCCTTGGGTATGGGGACAAGACAAGGATAACCTCTATCCTGACTCCATTTCACCCTAGGGTGTCTCCTGGACCCCACAACTCCAATCTGCCCTCCCCTTTCCTGTCCCCCACCATGCCCAGCTCTCCCCCTTCTTTTTTGGTTTCTAAGGATGCCCAAAGCACAACACCTAAAATAGGTGTCGGGTAACAGTGGGGGACATTCAAAGGGACATAATTCCCTGAGCCTGGTGGGGGAATAATGCCCAACCATCACCAAACCTCCCCAACGCATTATAACACTGCGTAAATAATAAAACCAGATAAGCTAAAATCAAAAACCCACCCCAGATAAAATAAGTAAATCTAATCTTAATAACAATGCTAAATTAAATACTTATTAATATCTAATAAAATATATTATTAAATGTCTCTACCCCCCTTCTCAAATGTCCAAATAATTCACTCCTCCAATCTCTCTCTCTCAGAGGGGAGGGGTGATAAAAATAAAATAACGAGAAATTATAGACAAAACAAAGACCTACCCACTCTCCATCACTTTGTCATCTTCTGATGCGGAGCTTTTGTAAATGAGTCCCTGACTCAAAGCTTTGTAATTCTGATATTTTCAATAAATAAACAAAAAAATATATAAAATGCAGCTCCTACTGCAGCTGCACATAACTGTGTGGGGAATGTCAGAGAAGATGTAAAGGCTGCCTTCTTTAACTGCACAGAGTCACAGCAACACCAGTAAATAACTCTGGCATGTAAAGCAAGTTCAGATACAACAGGCATGACAAGTGTGACACAAAACATAAAAATATAACAGGAACAGACTACCAGATGGAGTGGTGGGGTCTAAATCGGTGGAAGAATTCAAGAGGGCATGGGCCAAGCATATGGGGCTGAGTATCGGGGAGAGGGCAGGGGCTGGCAGGGAAGGGGAGGTGTGGGGGGAAGAAAAGGGCAGACTAGATGGGCCAGTGTGGCTCTTTCCTGCCATCAAGCTTCTTTGATTCTATAAAAACCAAGTTCTATGCCATCAGATTCTTTCTTTCTTTCCTTCCTTCCTTCCTTCCTTCCTTCCTTCCTTCCTTCCTTCCTTCCTCAGTTTTTGTTGACCGGGTAAGTGCACTAGACAAGTTCTGCCTATTTTCAGGCATGACCTGGGGGAGGGGAATATAGATGGATGCCAACTGACCTTGAACTAGATTAAGCTGTTGGTGGTATTTTTAGTGAATGGGGGAAATTTGGCCAGGACACCGGGGAAATTCCCCTACTCTTTTCAGTCCTGGTGAGCAGAGGAAGGAAATGGATGTTGGGGAGCTGGCCTCCTCCCCAGCCTCAAACCAACAAGAGACCTGCAACTCAGAGGGGATTTCTTTTTCACCCCGATGATGGTCGAAGCAACAGGAGAGCAAATAATAATGGATACAAATGTTTCAGTCCAGATGGAAGTAGAGATTACTTTGGACTTACCAGACCCGGGACCAGGAGCACAGAGTCGAGAGGTCCAACAGCAACAAGCGAGAGAAGTTGACACGGCAATTTCAGAAACCGAACTACCCTACTTTCAGACAGCAAAGAGATCTGCAGGGGTAGAAGCAATCGACCAAATAGAATTGGAGAGATTACGACAAGCGCAGCTGGTAAAATGAAAAGAAGACTTACAGTACGAAGCAGCGAGAAAGAAGCTGCAAACAGCTGCCACACCCCAAATGAACATTGAGGCTGTACCGGAGCGGGCAAAACAAACAACTTCCACGGTAGGTGGGGAAGAAGGGAAAAGTGATTGTATTGAAAAATTTGGGTTACCGCAAAGGAAAACGTTGGGAATGGGCACCAGGAGAGAAATTAAAGTAAACAATGTGTGTGTGCGTAGGAAAAGGTGTGTGTGTGTGCTGCAAAAGGCCCCAAAGATGAGTGGTCAGCTGCTACGGCCTTACACAGCACAGGATGGGTAGCAGAATAAAATGGGTCTTAGATACCAGACCCTGCCGATCCAAAGGTGAATTACTTTGCGGATAAAGAAATTGGCCCTCCAGGTAAAATAATCCTTTCACCACAAAAAAGTAAGGATGGCAAACAAAATTCAGGGGATATGATGAAAGTAGTTGATGAATCTAAAGGGATGTTTTTTGGTACCAGATGGAAAGGATGACATGGATATAAGTTTTGTACCATAGAATAGGAGAACTGATGTGTGCCCTCTTGAACCCAAGGTAACAGTGGTGGCATCTGAAGGCCCACACAGTCTGGCTCTGTTGTTAAACAAAACCACCCCGGGAAGTGAGGCCAGCAATACAAACCCCATTAAGTGAGGAAAGTAGGAAGGACACTATGCATGCTAAAGGCACCGAGGATACTCTGTCGGTTGGTATAAAGCTGCAGGATCCCATAAAAAAAACAGCAATACAAACCATTATTAAGGATGTCTGATTTGTTTAAAAATAAAGGGGAACCAGCTCCACGTAAGAATGTAATCAGATTGAGGTATAAAGGAGGCCTTGAAACACTACCAGATAAGGTATATGTGGGGAAAACCTTGTTAAAAAACTCATTAAAGTTTTATGCATCCAAAAAATTTTTGCTCTTATACATATGGACGAATACAACTATGATATTAGTTTTAAAATAGTAGACTCCCTTGATTGTTTTTGGGAAAAATATAATACTTTGAAAGATACACCTTTGTGGACTCCTTTTCTGGTGATTCCAGTTACCAAACCAGTGGTCTGGACTATTACAGTGATATTTAAAAATGAGGGTGTACAAGTGTCTGACATATTGTTTTGGTCGAAAAAAAGGTGTGAGGTCTTAAAACATCCAGGGCCCATCATGGATTCAGTGTAGATATGGACGAGAGGCTGGAGAATTAAGTGTAAATTATTTATGTCCAATAATGGATTTTACATCTTCCAAGTTGCTTTTATCTTGGTAGGGACAGAGGGTTCCTTGTTCTATCCAGGCCAGCCAAAGTCATGCCACAAATGTGGATCCAGAATGCATCTTAGTAACGCATGTGATACTCCGCATTGTACTCATTGTTTGGAGACTGGGCATTTGGCTGCAGTGTGCCCAAATCCTTTTCATTGCAATTTATGTGAAGAAAAGGGACATTCATATGTATGTTGTCCATGTGCCTCACATAATGGGGATATCCCGACCCATGATGCACTGATCACTCAGGCAAAAAAAAAAGCTGTGCAGTAGCATCAGAAAAACATATGCAAGAGATTTTAAGAGAGAAAGGAAGAAAGGACTCAGGAGAAGGTGAAGCAACAGAAGAAAGTATAAATAAGGAGCTACAGGCCCAAAATGAGAAGCCACAAGACACAGGGATGGGAAAACACCTGAACAAGGGAGCACAGACCAGAATGGAAGTAAGTGTGATGCTGGTAAAAGAAGGTACCCAGACAGGAGGTATAAGCACAGAAAATATTGCAGAAGGGGTGGAAAGAGAATGGGAAATGGAGATTGGAGAGGATACCATTATACCAGATTCTAATGAGCAAACCACAATAGAATGAGAACCTATGCCTCCCCCCCCCAAAAGGTGGTAACAGAACCAGTATTTCAACAAGTTCGTTCCAAAAAAAGGCCAAGAGCAAAATGGGAAAAGCAAACAGAACCTAACGATAAAGAAAGAAAAATCACAACAGAGAAAAAAAATGGACAGCTACAAACTGATACAGAGCATTACCAGTGGAACCTGCACCTGAGGGAACAGAAGAAGATGATGAGGGTTCAGGCCCGCCATCTTTCTCTTCATCAGTTAAGGATCCTTCATCAGGAATAGAAGATCAGGATCCAGGGGCTACAGTTGAAAAGAAATAAAAAGAAATGGTCAACCAGATCTGAACAGTAAATCATTAAGGAGTGTCTTCTGTTTTCCTTTTTGTTCTTCTGAACGTCTAACATAAAAATAATAACGATCAACGTTAATGGTATAAAGAGCAGCAAAAAGAGGTTGCCTGTTCTCACAGAATTACAAACATAGAAGGTGGACATAGTGTGTCTACAGGATACAAGGATAAAAACTCTGGCAGAAGTAGCCAGCGCATCTAAGTTATGGGCCAAGGCAGCTTCCTTTTGGTCCCAAGGACTTGAACTATGTGATGGTGTAGGAATATTGTTTCTGAATCCCAATTTAAAAGTCACCAGACTTATAGAACTGGATCCAGGAAGGACTTTAATTTTAGACATTCTGCTAAAAGAGCTGAGATTTAGAGTCATAAATTCATATGCCCCACAAACAAAGGTTAAAAGGATTGCACTCTTTAGAAAAGTACAGCCTTATTTATACACAGCCTGATTGGTGGTATGGGTTGGAGATTTTAATTGTAGCTTACAGTTACAGCAAAATGATAGAGGTAGTCAGATGAAAAAGGTATACTGTGAGACTAACACTCTAAAAAAGATGATTGGTGTAACACAGCTAAAGGACACATATAGGTCCTTACATGCCGGGGGGGGGGTGTTGTGTTGTAGGGGGAACCTCCTAACAAGGACAGATTTCCTATTCATCTCACAACGGATAGAGGTAGCACAGGCGTGTATGCATGACTGGGAATTTACAGATCAAAGGGGCACAGAAATCCATATAGTAAGGGAAGATTCCAATGCTATTGGAAAAAATCCATGGAGACTGAGTGCTTCATTATTAGAAAATGAGGAAATATGTAAAGCATGGAAAACCTGGTGGGTGGTAAGGAAGTCGGTAATATGCATATATGACTCTATGAGTGAATGGTGGGAGGACTCGAAAAAGGATTTTAATGACTTTTTTCCAAAAACAGCCAGTAGACAATCATTGAATTCATATTTAAAATATCTTACATTACGCAAACAACAATTCCGCTCTTTAATATCCAGAACTGAAACCTTAAAACATGATTATAGCAAACCGATTTCACAAATAAAAAAAAAAAAAATGTTTCGGATACAATACAACAGACCAAACACAATCCAGCAAGAACTGAGGTTTGGAACGGAAAGCAAAAAGCAAACATTTGAACCTTATAAGGACACACAAAAAAGGGTACAGAGAAAAGAAATAAGGCAACCAGAGGATGAGACAGCTTGCATAGAAAAGGAGAAAGGAAAGAACTTGACGATTGTAAATAACTACATCTGGAGAAATTATGGGTGCCACCCTTGGATAAATCCCAGATACATCAGCTACTCCAAAATATAGAGGAGGAGGAAGAGGTAAAACAGATAACAGGGTCTTTGAACAAAAATACAGCCCCAGGTGTAGATGGGCTTACACCAGCATCTTACAAAATAATGATTCAAGACGTACTTCCAGAATTATCACAAGTATTTAATGAGATATTAAAGTCGCATATAATGCCGTTGTCCATGACTGTAGCAGACCTGATATTTATTTAAAAAAAAGGAGAAAAACAGAAGCTTACGAATTGGAGACCGATCAGTTTATTGAATTGTGACTTTAAAATTTTAAGTAAAATCTTGGCAAAGAGATTAGCACGAATATCAGTGACCCAGATAAGTACAGGTTAAGCTTGTTCAGTTCCGGGAAGGAGCATACAGGATAATTTACTTATGCTACGAGAAATCTTTCAGAGAGGTAAAGAAGATTTAGAGGAAGAGATTGTGTTAAGCTTAGACCAGCAGAAGGCCTTTAATGCAGTCTCCCACGAGTATGTGTACTGTGCATTAGAAGCCTTTGGGATTCCTAAGCAATTTGTGGAATGGCTGAGAATGTTTTATTCAAAAGCAATAGTACAACCCAGGGTTTTTTTTTTTGTGTCTACTTTCTCATTTGCAAATTATACTACATAGCCACTAGAGGGCTACAACAGCTGTCTTTTCTGTTAAAGAGGAAACGCATTATATTTTCTTCTTCCTCTTCTGCTCTAGTGGACCTGGGATACCTCTCTTTCTGAGGACCATCTCCGGGGTTTTTCTGCCTGTTTCTCAGGCCGAACCATGCTCATCCACTAAGGCTGCAAGACTTGAATGCCTGCCCCCACTTCCATTCTGTACTGGTGGAGCAGGGTCAGAAACAGAAACGAAAGCTACAGACCAATCTTGCCACACCGGATTGCAGCCTTGGACCACCTCACTGGTTCAGCTGCAAAGAGTTGCTCCACAGGTATGTTCAGCGCCAAAACCGCCTCTCAGCCAACAAAAGGATTTTGAACTTATGACACCTGATCGCCGATTGGTCTAGGCTTCTTGTGGCTTTTACTGCCGGCTGTTGTGGCGTTTAGATCTAACGTGGGAAATTACAGCTGGTTCCTCGGTGTGTCAGTAGCTTTACTAGCGCTCAGCTCAATTCTTCGGAACCCTCATCCCTCCCTAAAGTAGAATGACCCTTGCGCTTCTCCCTCTCCTGCATCCAACAGCTCCTTTCAGGTAGCCATTCTGGACTATTGGGCTTCTCAGCTGTTTCTGCCGGGAAGTGGGACATCTCCTGAGCTGCCTCTGCAGATTACTCCCCCATCCAGACCTGAGACTTCCTACTCATGGCAGATTTCTGCCAGGACACTAGTGGCTGCAATACTAGGCCAGTATAACACCAGGAGTGGGTACAGGCCTACCCATCAACACCACCTCCCCTATAGTCCAAAAAATAGTGTTTACAAATTACAGTTTGTTGCCTTAAAAAGAATCCTGCTTCTTTTACTATTGTGCTCAGGCAATGTCGAGCTCAACCCAGGACCATTAGACACCCTTGCTTCTCCATCAGACCTGGCAGGTATCAAAGGAATGTCTTTTATGCATCTTAATGCCTGTAGTTTGCTGAAAAAGTTCACCTTTATCCAGGCTTGGGTGAGCCACACCCTACCTGACATCCTAGTGATCACTGAGACCTGGCTTAGGCCAGCCACCCCAGACAATGAAATCAATATCCCAAATTATTTACTGTTCTGAGCAGATAGGCAATCAAGAGGAGGTGGGGTGGCAATTTATGTAAGGGACAAATACTCAGCCACATGCATAGACACATCATCCTCCCCCAAAGAATTCAAGTGCTTGACCCTAAAGATCAAACTTTTTCCTTCTAGTGCACTCTGTGTAATAGGCTGCTACAGGCCCCCTTCTGCCGGGCCGCATCTCCTGTCTCACCTCAGTTCTGTACTGGGGCTCAGTTCCTTGGAAACCATTATTCTTGGTGACCTGAACTACGATTGGCTATCAAGTGCATCAGCTCCCTTAATCCTTTTGTGACACTCTAGGGCTGGTGAAACTCATTGGCGAGCCTACTCGCCCAAATAAAAAGAACCTTAACAACAGCTCCCTCTTAGATGTAATTTTGGTTAGCAAGCCACACCTGTTCTCTCATGTCGGAACATTTTTCTCAGACATTAGCGATCATTGTATAATCACCACCATTAGATCCGTGCACAACCCACAGTTTGTGGCAAAGTTCTCTATCAAGCAGTGCAAACGCAACTTTAATTTGTTTGCTTACATCCATGACTTGAAACATTCACCGTGAGGGCAGGAATTCTTCCCAGCCAAAATGGTCAACAGGGCATATACTATTTTTACGATATATTTTAAGTGAGGCTTTTAAATAAACACCCTTCAGGTTAAGGTCGGTCAGGAGCAGCACCTGCCGTTGGTTCTCACCTGAGCTCAAAGCTTCCCTGTTAGAAAGGGATACTTTATGGGAAAAAGCCAGAAGAAGCAAGAATGACTCAGATGGGAGTCCTTTTAAGAGAGCACGTAACAAGTGCACCAAGTTGGTCAGAGCAGCCAAGGCTGCCTACTATCGTTCAGAGCTAGCCTCTGCCTCAAGAAATCCTTCAAAGCTCTGGAAAACATTAAAAGACATATCTGGACATGCACCTGGTAATTCCATTCCAGCAAAAATTAAGTCCAGTGGCAGCGTTATCTCTAACCGATCGAAGATATTGGAAGCCCTCAATAACCATTTTTGCAACAGCAGGGCTAGCATTTGATACTTCTCCTGCCAATGACCTCTGCACAGCCTAGGCCCACCAACCCATGAGTCCCCTCACCAAGGAGGCCTCTCCTCCTGCCTGTCTCTAAAAGAGGTGGAAGACCTACTGCTGCAACTGGAGACCAGGAAGGAGCAGGCTCAGACTTCATAGAGCCATACTGTCTGAAATGTGTCTACTATGTGATTGGTGCCAATCACCCACCTATTCAACATGTCACCTCCCAGGGTAACCTTCCCCCAATGGAAAATAGCCCATGTCATCCCTCTATTAAAAGCAGGTGACCCCATGATATAAATAATTACAGACCCGATCTCCTCCTCCCCATCCTGTCTAAATTACTAGAAAAAATAGTGTGTGGCCAGCTCTAGGTATACTTAGAATCCAGAAGCCTATTAAACCCGGTTCAGTCTGGATTCAGAGCAAAGCACAACACCATAACAGCCCTAGCTAAGGTGACCAATGATTGGCTCCTAGACCTTGACAACCAGAAGCATGTCTGTGCCGTTTTCTTGGATCTTAGTAAGGCATTCGACACAGTCGATCACAGCCTGCTTCTTTCCTCCCTAAGCACGTTAGGCCTGGACCATAAATCTGTGTGCTGGTTTGCAGACTACCTTGGAGAATGTAAACAGCAGGTTAAAGCTGAAGGTGATCTTTCTCCATTAAAATCTATGCTAAGGGGCGTGCCCCAGGGCTGTATCCTTGGTCTCTTCCTCTTTGCAGTCTACATTAACAACATCAGTGACCCCATCAAAAAAGCCAACATCCACTTATTCGCAGACGACACTGTACTGTACTTGAGTCGTCCCACGCTGGAAGCAGCCTGTGAAGACCTCCAAGCTGAATTTAACCTTCTACAATACCAGCTCATAAACAAAAAGCTTTTGCTCAATGCGAAAAAGACAAAAGCCATGCTCTTCTCCCCCTCCTTGCATGAGGTAATTCCTCCTGGGGGGGGGAGCTATCCCAAAAATTACCACTTTTCTTGGAGAAACACTAGAGTATGTAGCTAAATTCAAATATCTAGGAGTTTGGCTTGATCATAAACTTTCCTTTGCCGACCATCTTGAAGAACTACAGAAGAAACGAAGGCAAAGATTAGAACTATTCTACAGAATTAACCACCTGCTCACAAAGGGGGCCAAGATTCAACTGGTTCAAGCTACCTTCTGATCTTTAATATTTTACGTGGACCTGCTCTACGGTCACTGCACTGCCTCTGCACTGGCTAAGTTGGACACCCTCTACCACAGAGCTATCAGGTTCATTACTGGCCTTCCACTTTCCACACGCCACTGCTCCCTGTACTCATCGTTAGGCTGGACTTCCCTTCACTATAGAAGGAACAGAAATGCTGCCCTATGGGCCTTCAGAGCGGTGACCAACAAGCTCCCCTCATATGTCTCAGATTGTATTCTCCAGAGTGAGTTAGGCACCTATGCTCTAAGGAGCTATTCCCTAATTGCCCTCCAAGTTCCTAGGGTCAAAACTCATTTCGGCAAAGCTGCTCTAAGCTTCTCTTTACCCACATTGTGGAACGGTTTACAAAGGAGCTTGAAGCTGAGCTGCCCTGTTAGCCTGAATATCTTCAAGGCGCTCTACGATCGCTACATGACAGCACCTTGCAAATGTTTTCCTCACCGCTAGCCCACTAATTCTGCAACTCCCCCTTTCCATCCTGATGCTCGCCATGTTTCTACCCCTGGCTCTCACTCTTTCCCTATTAACTCTTCCTGCTGCACCCACCCTTTCCTGTCCACTCCAGCCTGGCTAAAATCCCACCCCATCCATAGTAGTGTCCCAATTATCTACCCCTCCTCTGTCATTATCATAATAAACAAGTACACGACAGCCATCATCACTTTCTGTGGTTTTAGCTCAATTTTCCCCCCCAGTCATCTGTAATATATCCCTCCTCTTCTTTACCTCCCCATACACGACCTCTTTCCCCTATATGTGTAGTTGCCAGCTACCTCACTCAGAAGATCTCTGCTTATAACCCTTGTATGCCTATGGTTGATTGTACATCTGCTGACTTCTTCAATTGTAAAATAATGCTGTTTTTTTTATTTCAACCTTGTACTGTACTGTATACACTGTATATACTTTTTCTTCCTTGTATATTATTGCTTTTTGTATACCTGCTTCTGTACTGTACTTTGATGTATTCATGACCAGGTCCACCTTGCAAATGAGCCTTGCTCAATGTTGTCCACCTGGATAAATAAAGATTTTGATTGATTGATTGAATGGATGGAAAGGAAGACAGGTACAGCTGAGGAAAGGTGTGAGACAGGGATATCCATTAAGCCCCTTGATTTATGTATTTTGTATTGACCCCTTTTTTAAAATCAGTAATGATGGAACCCAAAATCCAGGGTATATCTCTAGCAATAGCGACTCCTCTAGTGAAGGTGTTAGCTTATGTGGATGACGTGGCTATAGTAGTACAGGGTACTACAGATGAGACTGAAATTATGGAACAGTGTAGGAGCTTCTCAAGGGTTTCAGGATCAAGGACAAATATAGAAAAAAGTAAAGGTATATAGTTAGGTCAACAGCTCCTAGTTAGGAAATGTTATGTCTCAGTTCCCTCAGTGGTGGAACCAATGGTTATTTGGGGAATTTTATTTGGACCAGGAGATCTGGCACAGTTAAATTGGGAAAACAAATTGATGCTAACTGAGGGAGAGGTGGATGTGGCAGCAGTCCGTGAGACCTGGGTCACTGCAGAACATGACTGGGACCTGACCCTGGAGGGTTATACCATATTCAGGAAGGACAGGGGGGAGGGAAGGGGAGGAGGGGTAGTAATAATAGTCAAAAACTGCATTGGCATAGGAGGAGTGGAGGAGGCAGAGGGAACTTTAGAGGTGATTTGGATCACCTTGATGACGGGGGGGCAAGAGAGTAAAAATAGGAGTGGGGTATAGACCCTCAGCACTGGCGGAGGAGCTGGAGGAGAGTCTGGTGGCAGATGTTGGGAGGCATTGCAGATTGGGCAGGGGAAGGGTGGTGGTGCTGGGGGACTTAAACATGCCAGGAACAGACTGGGAGACTATGACATCCTCAGTGGCCAGGGAACAGAGGTTGTTGGATGTCTTTCAGGATGCGTTCCTAACTCATCAGGCGGGGGAACCGACCAGGGAGGCACGGATACTGGATGTGGTCCTGGCAGACAGTGACCAGATTGGAGGCCTGGAGGTAAGGGACCCATTGGCGGGGAGCGACCATGCCACAGTCTGGTTCTGCCTGGACCTAGGAGGGGTAGAAGGCTGCACAAAGACGGAGGTAACTGACTTCAGGGGGGGCGCATTTCCAGGAAATGGGAAGGATCCTTAAGGAGCTGCTACCAACACCTGTGCAAGAGTAAGACGCAAATGCGGTAGGGCTCAAAAACCCTGCTGGTGGACCAGGGAGGTTCAGGAGGTGGTGAGGGGAAAGAAGGTGGCCTATAGGCATTTCAAGTGCTCAAGGAGTGAAAGGGATTGAGGGGAGTATGAGCTGATGGTTGGAAGGGCCACTAGGGTGGTGAGGGCGGCTAAGGCAAGAAAGGAGCAGAACCTGACCAGGGAAATTAGGAGAGGGAACAAGAGGTTCTTTAGCTACACTGGGGAAAAACGAATGGTGAAGGGGCAGATTAGCAGGATTAAAACAGGGGAGGGATGGGCACAAGATCCGGGGGAGCAGGCTGAGGTATTAAATGGTACTTAGCCTCAGTTTCACCAAGGAAAATGGGGGTGCTGCATTATACATGGGAGGAGACGGTGAAACTGAGGAGGGGACCTTACTGATCAGCGGGTCTGGGGGCATCATTGGCAGGAGGGGGGGGGAGGCAAAGCAGGGGGACGAGGTAGTGGAGGTAGAAATCATGGCAGAAAGAGTGAGGGAAGCCCTCGGGTCCCTTAAGATGGAGAAAGCACCAGGGCCGGATAAATTACATCCCAGAGTACTGAAGGAACTGGTGCATGTCCTGGCGAAACCCCTGGTGGAGCTTTTCAGCATCTCTCTGAGGACAGAGTAGGTGCCTCAGGACTAGAAGGTGGCGCATATGGTGCCTATCCACAAGGGGGGGATCAAGGGAGGTGGCAGGGAACTACAGGCCCGTCAGCCTAACATCGGTGGTGGGCAAGGTGATGGAAGGCATCGTCAAGGAGAGGCTGGGGGGACCTGGAAAAGTTGGGGTGCCTGGACGATAGCATGGATTCGTCCCGGGGAAATTGTATCAGACAAACCTTGTGGAGTTCTATGACTGGGTGACGAGTGCTGTGGACCTAGGTAGACCGGTGGACGTCCTCTTTCTTGACTTCAGCAAGGCATTTGACTCTGTTCCTCATGGGGGCCTATTGAATAAGCTGAGAGAAATGGGGGGTGGGGAACCAGATGATCAGATGGAGAGGGAATTGGCTCCAGGGCCAGACCCAGAGGGTCATGGTTGGTGGGATAGTCTCATCCCCAAGGAGGATCATTAGTGGAGTCCCTCAGGGATCGGTCCTTGGGTCCCTCCTGTTCAGTGCCCACATCTCTGACATAAGGAAGGGTATTAGGAGTGAGACGAGTCTCTTTGCAGATGACTCAAAACTGGGGGCAGTGGTGGATGGGGAGGAGGGGAGGGTGGCCCTACAGGGGGATCTGGAGGCTCTGGAAAGGTGGTCTAGAAAGTGGAAGCTGAGGTTCAATGCAGAGAAATTCAAGGTACTGCACTTGGGAGCCAGAAACCTGAGCCAAGTGTACACCCGGGGGGGGGGGGAGATGCTGCAAGTCTCGATGGCTAAGAGGGACCTGGGGATGGTGGTGGATGTCAAGATGAACAACTCGGAGACTTGTAGGATGGTAGTGGCCAAGACCAACAGGATGCTGGGATGCATCGCTAGGGGGATCACCTCCATAGGGAGGGAAGTGAAACTCCCTCAGTTTAACTGCTTGGTGAGGCCGCACCCTCGAGTACTGCATTCAGTTTTGGAGGCCACACTTAAAGAGGGATATTGAACTCCTGGAGAGGGTCCAGAGGAGGGCAACCAAAATGATCTGGGGCTTGGGGGGCAGGACCTATGGGGAGAGGCTCGAAGAGCTAAACATGTACACATTGGAAGAGAGAAGGGACCGGAGGACATGATAGAGGTCTTCAGGTACATGAAGTTCTGTTTCTTCCCCCTCCGGCTCAATTAGAAACCAGATTAAATGTATTTTTTAGAGCACTATGGGGCAGTCACCTGAATCCAGTGAAGCAGGATACTACGTACAGGCCAATTAAGGAAGGTGGCCTGGGGATGGTTCTCCCACTAGCCATCTTTTATAGCATTTATCTGTTTCATCATTTTTTTGAGGGCTTAAAACATTTCACAAAACCATGGCAACAGGTAGTGAGGGAATGGGCAAATGTCGGTGCAATGGCCTGGATACAGGGCAAAAGCAGAATATTGAATAGAACCAATGTTATTTCTCAGCATGTGAAAACCATAATCCAGAAAGTGATAAGGTGGAAGGTCCCTTATCACGTTATGTTGACAAAAAACAGGCAACAGATGTATGATGAAATAAGGGTTAGTGCAACTGAGGAGTTGGTTCTTCTTGGATGCCCGGTGAATAACATGGTAGAGGTTTTATCCCAGTTAATCAATCCCAGAATGCCAGCCTTTGTGTGGGATCTAGTATGGTTAATGATTCATGGAAGGTTAAATGTTAAAAACAACAATAAGCGTAAGTCAATAGATGAAAGATATTGCCCAAGACAAGAATGTGATCAGGTTTTAGAGATCCAGGAACACCTTTTTTTGGAATGTAGTTATGCACAAGATTTCTGGAACCATATAGATACATAGATACATAGACAGTGTCAGCAGATAAGGGCCTATGGCCCACCCAGTCTGCCCATTTGAGCTTGTAAGTTCAGTTTATGTTTTCCTAGACGTCTGTTGCCTCTTACCCCTGACCTCCAGAATTCCTTTATGTCTATCCCATGCATTCTTAAATCCCATGATTGTTTCAGCCCCCACCACTTCCTCTGGCAGGGTGTTCCACTTGTCCACCACCCGTTCTGTGAAGAAATTCTTCTTCAAGTTTCCTCTGAATCGTCCTCCCTCCAACTTCATCCCATGCCCTCTAGTCCTGGAACATCTTTTTCGCTTAAAAATAGTGTATTCCTGCACCCTGTTCCTCCCTGTAAGATACTTGTATGTCTCTATCATATCCCCTCTCTCCCTCCTCTCCTCCAGGGAGTACATATTCAGTTCCTACAACCTGTCTTCATAGGACTTGTGATGCAATCCATGCACCATCTTTGTTGCCCTCCTGTAAACCTTCTCTACCCTGTCTATGTCCTTACGTAGGTAAGGTCTCCAGAACTGTACACTGTAGTCCAGGTGGGGCCTCCCTAGTGTCTTGTATAGTGGAATTATGACCTCCCTTTTCCTGCTGGTGATGCCCCTGCCTGTGCATCCCAGCATCCTATTTGCTTTACCTGCTGCCTTGTCACATTGTTTCCCTGCCTTGAGGTCATCAGAGATGATAACCCCAAGATCCCTTTCCTGCTTGGTGCATGGTATATCCTCCCCCCCCAACTGATATATTGTGCCAGGGTTTTTGTGCCCCATTTGCATTATCTTGCACTTCTTTGCATTGAATTTCAACTGCCAAACCCCTGACCATTCTTCAAGTTTCTGCAGGTCTCTTCTCATTCTGTCTACACCCTCTGGTGTGTCTGCTCTGTTACAGAGCTTTGTGTCATCAGTGAACAGTGAAATTCTGCCTTCTAGGTCCTGCGCAATGTCACTGATGAAGATGTTGAATAGGACCAGTCCCAGCACTGATCCCTGTGGTCACTCTTTCCTCTGTGGAGTGACAACCATTTACCACCACCCTCTGTGTCCTGCCACCCAGTCAGTTACCTACCCACCACACTACTGTCCTGCCCACGCCCATATTCCCCAGTTTGTGTAATAGTCTTCTATGTGGCACAGTGTCAAAGGCCTTGCTGAAGTCCAGATAGGCCATGTCCACGGCCCTCCCCTGATCCACTTCCCTAGTCACCCAGTCAAAAAATTCAATGAGGTTGGTCTGACATGACCTCCCCCTGGTGAAACCATGCTGCCTTGGGTCCTGTAGTCCACTGACAACCAGATGCTCCACCAATCTCTCCTTCAGTTGTGCTTCCATGATCTTCCCCACTACTGAGGTGAGGCTGACTGGTCTGTAGTTCCCCGCTTCCTCTTTGCTCCCACTTTTGTATAAGGGGACTACATCTGCTGTCCTACAGTCTTTGGGTACCTCCCCTGTTTCCAGTGATCGGCTAAACAGGATAGCCAGAGGTTCAGCCACCACCTCTTAGTTCTTTAAGGACCCTGAGGTGCACCCCATCTGGACCCATTGCTTTATCAACTCTTATTACTTCCAGTTCCTTCAGGACCCTTTCTTGAGTAAAGAGACTTGTGTCCATTTCTGCACCATTCTCACCCCTTGTACTCCCTTCAGACCTATTACCCTCCTCTTCCTCAGTAAAGACTGAGCAGAAATACCTGTTCAATATATCAGCTTTACTGTTGTCAACCTCCACACGGCCCCCATCCTCCTCCTTCAGTCTCACTATCCCTCCCTTTGCCTTTCTTTTTTCACTTATGTACCTGTAAAAGGTTTTGTCCCCTCTACCCACTGATTGTGCAATGTGTTCTTATGTCTGAGCTTTGGCTTCCCTTACTGACCTCCCTGCCTCCCTTTGCTTCTCCTGGTACTTCTCCCTATCCCCTTCTGCCTGTGTCTTTTTGTATTGCCTCAATGCAATCTTTTTGGCTTTCACTTTCTTTGCTACCTCTTTGGAAACCATAATGGTCTCTCTTCCTTTTCCTCTTGCTAACCGCTTAATGCATAATTCTGTTGTTCTTGTAATCCCCATTTTAAATACTGCCCACTGTTCCTCAACCCCTGATTCCTGCCCCATTCCCCTTAATGCCTCTTTCAAGTATCTCCCCATTTTCCCAAAGTCTGGCCCCCGAAAATCCAGGATACGTGTTTTTGTGTGGTTTGGTTCTGCTCTTTGCGTGATTTCAAACCACAATGACTGGTGGTCACTGTTCCCCAGGTGCTCCCCCACTGTTACCCCCATCACACTGTCCCTGTTTGTGAGCACAAGGTCCAGTATTGCCTTCTGCCAAGTTGGTTCCATGACCAGTTGCTTGAGAAGGCACCCTGAAGGGAGTCCAGGATAAATCTGCTCCTAGTTGATGCTGCTGCTGGCATGCTCCAGTCCACGTCTGGAATATTGAAGTCTCCAACCAGTACTACCTCACCCTTGTCTGCCATCCTTTGGATGGCTAGCATCGGCTCCCTATCTGTTTCTTCCTCCTGGGCTGGTGGTCTATAGACCACACCTGTGCTGGTGGCTGGCCCCATTTTCCTTTCCAGCTTAACCCACAGTATCTCTCCCCCATTTTGTTCCTTCCGGATATCTGTGGCCCTTATGTCATTTTTCACATACAGTGCCACTCCTCCTCCCTTCCTGCTGGCCCTGTCTCTTCTGAATATGTTGTAGCCAGGTTTGGCCATCTCCCAGTCATGGTTATCATTACACCAGGTTTCAGTGATGGCCACAATGTCCAGGTCTGATTGCACCAAGACAGCCTCCAGATCTTCCATCTTGTTGCTAAGGCTCCTGGCATTTGCACACATGGCTTTCCATGATTTGACCTCCCTAGACTGTTTCGCTGTTCTACTCCAGCCCCTTCCTTGGTTGTCCTTTATCCCTGGTTCTCCTTGCTGTCTGCCCTTCTGCTGAAATTTGCCCCTTTTCTGCCTATCCACCTCTTGGGCGCTAATCTCCATCTTTTGCACACTGCTTTGTAGAGATAGCCACTCCTCTGGTTCACTGGTTCCACTGCTAGCTGTGGGGGGTGAGCAAGTAGGTACCCTCCTTGCTGGCCTGCCACCCCCAACCAGACACATATTTGGTGGCAGACACAGTATTTCATGTCCCTATCATATCAGAAATTAATTTTAGCCATATATCCACAGAGATGGCGGGTATTTCACAAAGGAACTTTACAAGAGCTATTTGCTACATGTAAATATTACGTCTGGCAAGCCCAGTGTAAATTGGTTCTACAGCAACAATTTATGTTACCTGAAGAAGTAATGCATAATGTGAGCATTTCATTGCAACAGGTGTACGATAAAGATGTCCAGAAGAGCGATAGACTGAGAATGAAGGTACTATGGAAAGGGTGTGCACTATTTTTAACATAAAGGGGTAGGGCACAAGTAAGGTGTAGACAGGGTGAGGAATAGTGGAAAGAAAAAGAGAAACAAAAAGGGTATGAATAAGGAAGAAAAAAAAGAAAAACAAACTGTGGCTTAATATATAAAATGAAGATGAAGAATAAAGAGAAAGGAAAGAAAAAGAGAAAAGAAAGAAGATAAAAGAAAAAAGGGGCGGAGAAGAAGACAGAGAGGAAGGAAAGACAAGGAAAATGAAATGAGAAGCATCATAATAGTTATAGGAGAAAGATAACCTTTTGGTAGAGACAATAAGAAGTTACAACAGTTTTGACAGATATGTTAGGAATATATGAATATAGAATTATACTTCCCTTTTCCCCCAACAAAATTCCCCTACTCTTTTCAAGAAGTGCCATGGGATCTTTAGCATCCACCTGAACAGGCAGATGGGTCCTCAGTTTAACATTTCATCTGAAAGACGGCACCTCAGGAGTGCAGCACCCCCCTCATGCTGCACTACAGTGTCAGTATTGGGATATTAACCCAAGTGCCTGGTGTGGGGATAGAACCCACAACCTTTTTGCTCTACTGTCCTCAGAGGCGAGTGTGCTACCAGCTGAGCCACTGACACTGATAATCCTCAACCTGCCTACCCACCCCAGCCCCATGCATTGACCACTGGTACTATCTTGCCACCTGCCCTGACTAGACTAACAACTAATCAAGGGGATGTTATCCCAGGTCTGACCCAAGGAAAAACACAATTTGTTGCTCTCACAGAAAGTGTCAGAAACTTACACAAGCCTAATATGAAATATACACAAGTGGGAGAAAAGAACAAAAAATTAAAGCAACAAAACCAGTATCTGAACTACTCACTCGTTTTTTGTCTATCTAAGGAGACAAAGGCATGGGAAGCAAATTCACATAGAACCCTATTACTCAGGAACTATACCGAACTCTCTGTACTTTGTAAAAAGAAATGCGGCAGCCATGTCAGAGCAGTTGAAGATGCAGAAAACTAAACAATAAAAAGTTGCTGGTGACACATTTTATTGGCCTAACAAAAGATTCTTTAGAGGAAAAAAAAGACCAACATTGAGAGTTCCACTCTCTACACTAGGTCAGTAAGTTTTCAGAGAGTTGAAGTTCATCCCAGATGCAGTCCCGAAGTGTTGATACTGGCAGCACTAGAGACTTGCGCCACCTACTGTGCAGAATGCAGAATGCAGCATGACTAGTCTGAAGTGTAGCTGTGATTGCAGAGGACAGCTTTTGTAGTCCAACAGCGCCACTCAGTGGTGATAAAAATAGTTGTTTGTTCTTTCTGATACTAAATCCTGCGGTACCTCCCACCTTTCACCTGTGGAAAATTTGACGCTTAAAGCCTATAACAGAACATTGTTCCTGTTCTCATTATTTTATATTTAAAGATTATTGGAAGTACAACATTTAGTTTGTGTTATTTCCATTGCTGAGGTATACATAAACAGAAGAGCCCATAAATAAGTGACTCTTATTGTCTTTTGTAATTTTGATGCCTACATGAAACTTTTCTACCTTGATTTAAATATTGTCATAATTTGTAATAGTTGGCGCTGTATTATACCGTATGCATTGTCAGTATCCTGTGCAGTGGATTTATTAACTGTCTAGATTTGCCGGCCTGTCAGTGCAGCGATAACGTTAGTACTCACAACGCCAGCAGCCCATGTTCAGGAACCACATTTGGCTTACAAACAGCATGGTAGACCTGACAAGGGTTAGGATAGAAAAATAAAATAACTCATGGTGTGCGGCATAGGAGGTACCTTGAAAAGTACATGTGACAGGTATGTTAATATTTTTATCAACTGTAGCTGACACTACAGCAGCATTTTGGAGAAGCATTCTTCATTGCAGTGCTGCTTCAAAAACAATTTATATTGCTAGTACATGCTACCAATAAAAATAATGAAATCTACAATATATTTTAAACTTCCAATGTGCTTTCAATACTCTTGGCGTGTGTACAAAGGGCAGGGCCCTGTGCCACCGCCTTTGTTTTAAAGTTCTCGAGGAAACCGTGAGGTCATTATCCAACATTTCAAAGGAGGTCACATCTGTCAACCTCTGGTCACTGCACTATGAGACGCTGTCCCTCAAAATGTGGAGGAAATAATAAACTGCGGAGGTGGAAGCTCAGAGCATTGTGGCGATTCATTTGGCTTGGAATTTACAAAGTTTGCTGTTTGCGCACCATTACACATAATTAAAACTTTCTGTTTTAACTTCTCAGTGTAGAGTGTGGGAAAGCACCCACTTCATGTGAGAAAGAAGACATCTGTCTGGTAAACTGGAAGGGCATGACACCCCCCCATTACATGGTGGTTGAGTGGTTAGCTGGAGGTAACTACAGACAATGGCTTGGGAAGCATCCCTCATAGTGTGAGATGCACCTGCATACACAAGACCATTTTAGACAGGAAAGAAGATTGTCGAGCCATCAAATGCCTTTCTCCCACCTGTTCTGTGGGATTCCCCCGTCACCCCTTTTTCTTCAAAGTACAGTACTTGTCAGGTCTAAGTTCAAAGGTCATTGCAGTATTAGCTAACACCACCTGCTCTGGAAGTACGTTCCAAGTGTTCACCACACATTGTGTGAAGACGTTCTTCCAGATGTTTCCCCCAAATCGTTTGCTTCTAACGCTTTGTATACACTGTGCCTCTTAAAACATTTTAACTCAATTAAAACATTTTAAGAGGGTTGTGTCCAGACTGTAGCATGGTACAAACCGTGCTACAATCTGTGTTCTAAAACTGCTCAAACCCTGCTTGGACCTAGGCTTGAGAACAGTTTTAGATCAACATGGTTCCCTTAATCCATGCTAACAGCAGTGTGGATGTGCACCCTGCTGTAACATGGATTAAGGTAACCTGCCCTTAAACAAAACTCCTTTGTTTACCCTGTAGGAATTTAAAAAAATACAACTTTCATGTGGATAAGCTCCCAATGAGCTTCTGAAACCAGCAATGTTTTTTGTTTTTTTTATTCATTTCCACACCCAATCACAAGTATCCCATCATGCACTTTGGCACCCGCAACGCTTCGTGTTGGTGCTGCAGTCATGCCTGGGAACTCTCTTGGGCAAGCACGGTATTGGAGCGTAGTGTGGCTGCTCTGACAACTGTGTTAGGACCTGAATTCCAAAACATTTTTTTAAAAGTTTTTGGTATCCCTTCCAGTGAGTACAGAGTCTAAATTACATTGCGTGTCTCCTGGTATTTTCATCCTTGTGTATCCTGAAGATCAGAATTTGGTCTGAAGGTGTCATCCTGTTCATTATAAATTCAATGTGCCTGTGCAGCTGGTTTCGTGCTTGTGTAACATAGATAAACTTTGTCTGTTTGCCGCTCTAATCATGGGATATACCACCCTATAGGGGTACAAAGGCAAGAACCCTAGGGGAAGGATCCACCCCTTGATGTGCCATGGGAGAGATTCCCTTGGCTACAGATACCTTAGGAAGAAGCCCAAAAAGAGTGTCAAGCAAAGCATACAAGGTAGTGAACACTTATTGGGGGTGAGGACCTGTACGTAGGTCAGTTGGTAGCATAGGTTCAGTTGGTAACATGGGTCAGTTGGTAGTATGTCTGAGTAGAGTAGGCAGGAAACAACAGGTGAATAGTGACCCACTCGGGGGTCTGACTGTATGGTGTGGAGGCTTGGCTTCCTAAGGAAAGAGAGAACAGCCAAAGGGAGAGACAGGACACTTACAGGATGACCACCCGCTCCATCCAACAGCAGAAACCTACCTAAGTGACATGGGGATTATTCCCTAAAGCTAAGTAAATATTATGACCTGTGGCATGGAGCAGAGAAAAAAAAAACTTTTGAGGAGGAAATCTCTGGGGATCCAAGGCCTAGGTTGCCTTCCCTCCAGGCTTGGGATGTTTTGATTAGTGACGGCTCTGCTGCTGCAATCTGAAAACCCAATCAAGGGGGATGGAAAACATTCCAATTTGAAGGAAGGCTCTCACACTATCTAACAGGAATGCCGTGAAGGGTTGCGAGCGAACTCTGCAACGCAGCTCCACCAAGACAGGAAGAGGAGAGGCGACGACTGCTGAGGCGCTCAGCTCTTACCGATCTAAAAACAAACCAAGTGAACTGGAGGCAGTCATGGGGAGAATAGTGTAGAAGGCGCCTTAGGCAGCTGGTGCTGCAGCTAAATGATAGCAGTATATCCTCCCTTCACAGCTTAGTCAAAATTTGACATCAAGAGGCACCGCTGTGCATCGACCTTCAGCCCTAATGGCTAAAACTTCACCTGGAGTGAGGACATTCCCACGATGGGCCAGGAGGGAAGGACCCCACACCAGGCATCACACACTCAGGATGCAGACTAGGGTGCATTGTGAGACTGTCCGCTGCGAGTGAGCTCAAGCCAAATTGATGGGCATGGTCAGCTAATCTCATATAGCAATGGAGCAGGCCACACAAAACACTGGAGAGAATATCAGGTAGTAATGTAACCCCTAGGTGCGCTATCCCAAGGGCTACTACCCCTGCCTGCTTGGCTAGTAGCAGGTTAAGGGGCCTGGGTACTGAAACAGGTGCCTCCACCTGGAGATCAGGGTTGTTAGTAGTCAAGCTAACCTGGGCACAGCCCTCCGGGACACTGTAACCTCCCTCTTTCCCTTCTAGTGGCCTGAACAATATACAGTAATCACTTTCACAATGACCCTTATTCACCAGGCAATTACCCACACTGTTTGCACTTACCACCAGGGCTGGTTCCTTTAGCTCGACCCTGGAGACCCCCTGTAAAACAAGGTTATGCACTGCAAATAGCAACAGTACAGTACTCTTGGAGCAAACTGGAACCACAGTCAGGTTAAATGCAAAAAGAGTTAGATCTGATTTATTCAAGGGACTTGAACAAGGGAGGGGCGTAATCAGGTCGATTTGCTTAAAGTCTATATCAATCGGACAGTTATGCATACACTTCAGAGTCCCTACACAGTCACACAATCTGGGTACCCAGGTAGGAAGATGGTGGACTAGCCAGGAACGTTGCCCGGGGTAGGCCAGCTCGCAGTTGGTTGGGGCCCTGTGATGGAAGAAAGCAACATGCACAACACACACTATTTGTAATCCAGAGCTGGAGGGCTCAGTTCATGACAGAAAAGACAACAAAGCAATCAGATGACAGCACTTTAGATTTAACTGTTGCAGGGAGCTACCCTGATGTTTACTCATGATACCCAATACAGGACACAGGCAGGATGAAATCAAGACAGCAGGTTGTTGAACTGGAGTGTCAGGAGAAGCAGGGCCCACACAAATCACCGAGGTGTCGTTCCTGTACAAAGCGTGAGCAGGGGGCTGATCCCCAGGCAGGTCTCGTCAATGGCTTTCTCTGCGCAGCGGGCAGTCTGGCTGGGCCAGTGTGGCAAAGCCCAGACCCAATGGAGATGAATACTGATTCAGTCTGTGGCAGCTGGATGCAGCCTCCAGCAAGCAGAACACAGTTCAGCACACACTGGGGAACCAAATCATGACCCGCTAACAGCACACAGCACATTTACATGTAAGGAGCCTTAGCAACAAGATGGAAGATCTGGAGGCTGTCATGGTACAGTCAGACCTAGACATTGTGGCCATCACTGAAACCTGGTGTAATGATAACCATGACTGGGAGATAGTCATACCTGGCTATAACATATTCAGAAGAGACAGAGCAGGCAGGAAGGGAGGAGGAGTGGCACTGTATGTGAAAAATGACATAAGGGCCACACAGATCCAGGAGGAACAAAATGGGGGAGAGATACTGTGGGTTAAGCTAGAAAGGAAAATGGGGCCAGCCATCCACACAGGTGTGGTCTATAGACCACCAGCCCAGGAGGAAGAAACAGATAGGGAGCTGATGCTAGCCATCCAAAGGATGGCAGACAAGGGTGAGGTAGTACTGGTTAGAGACTTCAATATACCAAACATGGACTGGAGCATCCCAGCAGCAGCATCAACTAGGAGCAGATTTATCCTGGACTCCCTTCAGGGTGCCTTCCTCAAGCAACTGGTCATGGAACCAACTCGGCAGAAGGCAATACTGGACCTTGTGCTCACAAACAGGGACAGTGTGATGGAGGTAACAGTGGGGAGCGCCTGGGGAACAGTGACCACCAGTCATTGTGGTTTGAAATCACAGAAAGAGCAGAACCAAACCACACAAAAAACACGTATCCTGGATTTTAGGGGCAGACTTTGGGAAAATGGGAGATACTTGAAAGAGGCATTAGGGGAATGGGACAGGAATCAGGGGTTGAGGAACAGTGGGCAGTATTTAAAATGGGGATTATAAGAACAACAGAATTATGCATTAAGCAGGTTAGCAAGAGGAAAAGGAAGAGGAGACCATTATGGTTTTCCAAAGAGGTAGCAAAGAAAGTGAAAGCCAAAAAGATTGCATTCAGGCAATACAAAAAGACACAGGCAGAAGGGATAGGGAGGTACCAGGAGAAGCAAAGGAGGCAGGGAGGTCAGTAAGGGAAGCCAAAGCTCAGACAGAAGAACACATTGCAAAATCAGTGGGTAAAGGGACAAAACATTTTACAGGTACATAAGTAAAAAGAAAGACAAAGGGAGGGATAGTGAGACTGAAGGGGAGGATGGGAGCGTGGAGGATGACAACAGTAAAGCTGACATATTGAACAGGTATTTCTGCTCAGTCTTTACTAAGGAAGAGGGGGGTAATGGGTCTGAAGGGAGTATAAGGGGTGAGAATGGTGCAGAAATGGACACAAGTCCCTTTACACGAGAAAGGGTCCTGAAGGAACTGGAAATAATGAGAGCTGATAAAGCAATGGGGCCAGATGGGGTGCACCCAGGTCCTTGAAGAACTAAGAGAGGTGGTGGCTGAACCTCTGGCTATCCTGTTCAGCCAATCACTGGAAACAGGGAGGTACCCAAAGACTGGAGGACAGCAGATGTAGTCCCTTATACAAAAGTGGGAACAAAGAGGAAGCAGGGAACTACAGACCAGTCAGCCTCACCTCGGTAGTGGGAAAGATCATGGAAGCACTACTGAAGGAGAGATTGGTGGAACATCTGGTTGTCAATGGACTACAGGACCCAAGGCAGCATGGTTTCACCAGGGGAGGTCATGTCAGACAGAACCTCATTGAATTTTTGACTGGGTGACTAGGAAGGTGGATCAGGGGGCAGTGGACATGGCCTATCTGGACTTCAGCAAGGCCTTTGACACTGTGCCACATAGAAGACTATTACACAAACTGGGGAATATGGGTGTGGGCAGGACAGTAGTGTGGTGGGTAGGTAACTGGCTGGGTGGCAGGACACAGAGGGTGGTAGTAAATGGCTGTCACTCCACAG
Organism: Neoceratodus forsteri; assembly: GCA_016271365.2. NCBI lineage: Eukaryota > Metazoa > Chordata > Ceratodontiformes > Ceratodontidae > Neoceratodus > Neoceratodus forsteri. Next base: position 78,890,818 of record JADMNL010000034.1, read on the forward strand.
AGGGTAGAGTGACCAGTGGGGTACCACAGGGATCAGTGCTGGGACCGGTCCTATTCAACATCTTCATCAGTGACATTGCACAGGATCTAGAAGGCAGAATTTCACTGTTCGCTGATGACACAAAGCTCTGTAACAGAGTAGACACACCAGAGGGTGTAGACAGAATGAGAAGGGACCTGCAGAAACTTGAAGAATGGTCAAGGATTTGGCAGTTGAAATTCAATGCAAAGAAGTGCAAGATAATGCATATGGGGCACAAAAACCCAGGCACAATATATCGGTTGGGGGGGTGAGGATATAGCTTGCACCAAGCAGGAAGGAGATCTTGGGGTTGTCATCTCTGATGACCTCAAGGTAGGGAAACAGTGTGACAAGGCATCAGGTAAAGCAAATAGGATGCTGGGATGTATAGGCAGGGGCATCACCAGCAGGAAAAGGGAGGTCATAATTCCACTATACAAGACACTAGTGAGGCCCCACCTGGAGTACAGTGTACAGTTCTGGAGACCATACCTACATAAGGACATAGACAGGGTAGAGAAGGTTCAGAGGAGGGCAACAAAGATGGTGCATGGATTGCATCACAAGTCCTATGAAGACAGGTTGAAGGAACTGAACATGTACTTCCTGGAGGAGAGGAGGAGAGAGGGATATGATAGAGACATACAAGTATCTTACAGGGAGGAACAGGGTGCAGGAAAACACTATTTTTAGCGAAAAGATGTTTCAGGACTAGAGGGCATGGGATGAAGTTGGAGGAAGGAGATTCAGAGGAAACATGAGAAAGAATTTCTTCACAGAGCGGTGGTGGACAAGTGGAACACCCTGCCAGAGGAAGTGGTGGAGGCTGAAACAATCACGGGATTTAAGAATGCATGGGATAGACATAAAGGAATTCTAGAGGTCAGGGGTTAGGGGAAATAGACTTCTAGGAAAACAAACTGAACTTACAAGCTCAAATGGGCAGACTAGGTGGGCCATAGGCCCTTATCTGCCGACACTGTCTATGTATCTATGTATCTATGTATAAGAAATTCTGCTGTACCAGGCACATTGCTATCCGGTCGCAATTACAGAGTCTCTGCACAAACCAGGAGTTCAGAGGTGGCTGGAAATCCTGACAGACCGATCGCATTCAGCAAATCTTCAGTTTTCTTCAGGTTAAAGCCTGGTCACAGTCCAGTGGCTTAAATCATTTTCACAACTCAGATTCAGTCCGAATCAACTCTATTTTCCCTCTCAGGGACAGTAGGCAGACAGACGGGCCAAAACTCAGTCCTCTCACAGTTCTCCCGCACGAATCTATGCAGGATTACTGCTCGACTATCTCGAGCTGTTACTTTTCTTACTTCCCAACTCAAACTGAAAGTAGCTGCAAGCAGCCTGGGACTTTCCCTAGGATCCAAAAGGTTTGGTTGGCTGATCTGTCTGTCAGTCATAACAAGGGCTCCCCCTCCAGGTTCATTTAGGAGCCAAAAGCCCAAAACTACAATCCCTATACAATTTTTGCTCCCACAAAGCCCCTGGGGACAAGTTCCATTTTAGAGTCCCCAAAGGTACTGATTGGCCCATTTCAGCAGTCCAGGACCAAGATGGTGGAGATAAACAGAAATGTTGCTGCAAAAAAGGCAGGTTAGACAAACTGCAATATTATTACTATTCTAATAAATGATCAGCAAACAAGTGCATCTTCTAACAGAGTTCTCTCCCAGATTAATTATGACTGCAATCCATGCAGCTCTTAAAGAGGCAGTACAGAAAGGCAATGGGTGAGTGCCTAAGGAATGCACTAGCAAATGGGCAGAAAGGAGGGGTGGAAGAACAATGGGGAATAATAAAACTTCCATCACAGAGGTAACATGCCGTTGTGTGAAGCAAATAAACAAAATGAAATGATGTAAGAAACCACTGTGGTTCTCAAAGGAAGTGGCAGTGAAGGTTCAAGAGAAAAAGAAAGCATTCAGGAAGTACAAGGAATCACAGAAGGAGCAGGACAGAGAACTGTATCAGTTAAAGCAAAAGGAGGCTGGGAAGGCAGTCAGAACAGCAAAGGCCCAAACCGAGAAAAGATAGCCAACTCAGTTAAGAAGGGGATAAAACCTTTATAGGTACATCAGGAGCGAAGGAAGACCAAGGGAGGGATAGTGAGGCTTAATAAGGGAAAGGAGGTGGGCAGAGGAGAATGTGAAAAGGCAGAGATACTAAACAAATATTTTGCTCAGTATTTACAAATGAAGAGGGGAGGTACCTAAAACAAACAGTAGAAACACTCTGGATACAGAAGTTGATACCAGCCCATTTACAGAAGAAAGGGTTCTGAAAGAACTCTTAAAACTGAAGGTAGACAAAGCAGTGGGGCCTGATGGGATTCATCCCAGAATTCTAAAAGAACTAAGGGTAGAACTAGTGACACCACTGACTACCCTCTTTAACAAATCATGGGAGGATGGGGTGGTACCCGAGGACTGGAGGAGGGCACTTGTGATTCCCCTTCACAAAAGTCGGAGCAAGGCAGAAGCAGGAAACTACAGAACTGTTAGTTTAACCTCAGTGATAGGGAAAATGATGGAATCACTTCTGAAGGAAAGAACTGTCAAGTATCTAGAGGCCAGAGGGGCACGGGACCCAAGGCAGCATGGATTCACAGCGGGAAGGTCATGCCAGACGAATCTGATAGATTTCTTTGACTGGGTGACCAAAGCAGTAGATCAGGAGGGGCTGTGGACATGGCCTACCTAGACTTTAGCAAGGCATTTGACACAGTCCCACACAAAGATTAGTATACAAGTTAGCCAGCCTGGGAGTGGGTCCCAAGATGACAGCCTGGGTAAAGAATTGGTTGGAGAATAGGACACAGAGAGTAATAGTAAATGGAGTCCACTCTGAAGAAAGGGGGGTTACTAGTGGGGTACCGCAGGGTTCAGTATTAGGACCAGTCCTCTTCAGTGTCTTTATAAGCGACATTGCAGAGGGACTGGAAGGAAATGTATGTCTCTTTGCAGATCACACAAAGATCTGCAACAGAGTTGATGCACAAGGTGGGGTGGAAAGGATGAGAAGGGACTTGGCAAGGTTAGAGGAATGGTCAAATGTATGGCAGCTAGATTCAATGCTAGAAGTATGTAATGCACCTGGGAAACAAAACCCAGGGAAGAGTACACAATGGGGGTGAGATACTAACAACAACAAAAATGGATAGGGACCTGGGGGTAGTCGTATCTAATGACCTAAAGGTGGGCAAGCAATGTGAGAGGGCAGCAAGGAGGGCTGGGGGGGGTACTGGGATGCATAGGGAGAGGCATCACCAGTAGAAAACGGAGTTATTATCCCTCTGTACAGACAGCTGGTCAGACCCCATCTGGAGTACTGCGTGCAGTTCTGGAGACCCAATCTCTGCAAAGACATAGACAGGATGGAAGCTGTCAGAGGAGGGCAACTAAAATGGTGCAGGGTCTGCACGGAAGACATATGAAGAGAAACTTAGGAGCTTAATATGTATAGCCTCGAGGGAGAGGGGACATGAGTGAAACTTTCAAGTACCTCAAGGGAATCAACAAAGTCCAAGAGGGTAGCATCTTTCAAAAAGGAGTGTGCAAGAACAAGGGGCACAATTTGAAGATGGGGGTGGCTCAGAGGTAATTTAAGGAAGTATTTTTCACAGAGGGTTGTGGATGCATGGAACAGCCTTCCGGAGGAAGGTTGTGGAGTCAAAAACAGTGGTGGAATTCAAGCATGCATGGGACAGTCATAAGGCAATTCTAGGGGGTGGGGGTAGGAAGAAGTAGGCTGCTGGTTAACTAGGATCTGCAGCTTATCCATTAGATAGGGAAATGGGCAGACTTGGTGGGCCAAGCGATCCTTATCTGCCGTCAAATTCTATGTTTCTATGTTCCTCGCTGCCCTAAGGAAAATTGTGTTCCTACTACTTTTGTGTTCAGGTAATGTTGAACTGAACCCTGGTCCCACAAAAGCTCTCTCATCTCCATCTGGCCTTACAAGACTGAAAGGAGTCAGCTTTATGCACGCAAATGTTTACAGTCTTTTAAAGAAATTTACATCAGTCCAGGCGTGGATTACTCATGCTGCACCAGACGTACTTGTGCTCTCTGAATTCTGGCTTCAAGCATCCACTCCAGATAGAGAGGTTAACATCCCTAACTACCTCCTATTTAGAGCCGATAGGCAGACCAGGGGAGGCGGAGTAGTCATCTATGTCTAAAACAAATTTTCAGTGTCCATCCTAGACTCTACCTCTGTTGCAGGTGGATTCAAATGTTTGTCCCTTAAAGTTGAACTTTCCCCATCAATGGCTTTCCGTGTCATAGGCTGTTACAGACCACCAGCCGCGGGGCCTCAGCTCCTGTCCCATCTGTCATCTATTATGGGCTCTGTCCCCATTGAAACAATTGTTCTAGGAGACCTTAATTATGATTGGTTGACTAAGGTCTCGTTACCCCTGAAGCAACTCTGTGACTCCCACAGGTTCACACAACTTACTACTGAGCCAACTCGCATTAACAAGAAAACCCAATGAACAGCACCCTATTGGATGTCCTTCTCGTAAGCAAACCATATTCCTTTTCCCATGCTGGAATTTTTTAGCTGATGTTAGTGACCACTGCTTTATTGCTGGTATAAGAACTGATGATAAACCCTCACCAACATCTAAATTTTCCACTAAAAGGTCCAGACGGAACTTCGATCCTCTCACATACTTCAATGAATTAAAAAAACTCTTTGCACTGGCAGAGGTTTTACCTTGCTAAATCAGTGAGTAATGCCTACGACATATTCCATGAAATTATAACCAGTGCCCTAAATAACCATGCTCCTCTGGTAAAAGCACATATAAAAGCTAGAACATGTTGTTGGTTCTCAGTGGACCTCAAGGCTGCCTTACTAAAAAGAGATCAACTCTGGAAAAAGGCTTGCAAATCACACACAAACGAAGACTGGTGTCACTTCAGGACAGCTAGAAATGCCTGCACTAACATGGTCAGAGTCCAAGGCCAATTTTTACCGATCTGAGCTAGATTCTGTGTCGAAATGCCCTACCAAGTTCTGGTCCACACTAAAAGAACTGACTGTTCATTCTCCGGGAAATTTGCTTCCCTCCAAAATTACCACTGACGATGCTATAATCAATGACAGAAACGAGATCCTGCAGGCCTTCGACAATCATTTTGCCACTGCAGGCCTAGCATTCGATAACGCACCGGTAAGCAGACTACACCCACTGATCAGCACTAAGCTCCCGGAACTGAGTAACAATATCATAAGCACCTCATTCTTACCCACTTTCGTAAAGGAAGTTGAAGATCTTCTCCTACAATTAGACACTAAAAAAAGTGCTGGGGCTGACTTCTTTGACCCATATTACTTGAAAATTGCTTATCACATCCTTGCCGCACCTATCTCTCACTTATTCGACCTGTCCCTGTTGAAAGGTTCCCTCCCTCAGTTATGGAAAGTTGCTCACGTCATCCCCCTGTTTAAATCAGGGGATTCCTGTGACCTAAATAACTATAGGCCGATCTCTCTCCTCCCCATACTCTCCAAGCTCCTAGAAAAAATGGTGGATACCCAGCTGAGATCTTTCATAGACAACTCAAACTTACTAAACCTTATGCAGTCAGGCTTCAGAGCAAAGCACAGTACCATTACGGCCCTGGCAAAAGTAACTAACGACTGGCAACAGGGCATTACAGCAAAAAATTCATCTGTGCAGTTTTCCTGGATCTCAGTAAGGCATTTAACACCGTCGACCACTGTTTGCTTCTCTCGACTTTATAAACAATAGGCCTAGACCGAACCTCCTTGTGTTGGTTCCATGACTACCTCACTGGTAGGCAACAACAAATCAAGGCTGAAGGGGAGCTTTCTTCACTTAAACTGATAAAAAGAGGAGTCCCTCAGGGGTCCATATTGGGACCATTACTGTTTGCTAGCTATATCAACAGCCTAGATATAGGCATTAAGGAAGCATGCAACAGCTTTATCTGGTTCAAGGTCAGTTGGCATTCATCTGTATCCCCCTCCCCCAGGTCGTGCCTGAAAATAGGCAGGATTTGTCTAGTGCACTTACCCGGTCAACAAAAACTAAATAAATAAATAAAATAAAGCATTCACCTGTTTGCTGACGACACGGTGCTCTACATAAGCCGTAAATCTCCTGAAGCTGCCTGTGGCGACCTGCAAACCGACTTTAACATCCTGCAGCACCAGCTCCTCAGTAAAAGACTACTACTTAACGCCAAGAAAACCAAGGCAATGCTATTCTCACCAACTGGCCAGGGGGCATATTCTGCCGCTGCTGGTCCATTACCTTCTATCTCCACATTACTAGGTGAACATCTTGAATACGTACCAAAATTCAAGTATTTGGGTGTCTGAACAGACAATAAACTCTCCTTTGTGGAACATATAGAAGAACTCCTGAAAAAGCTGAGGCAGAGGCTTGGACTCTTCTTCAGAATAAATTGCCTCCTGACCGCAGACGCCAAAAGACAGCTTGTCCAATCCACGTTCCTCTCACTAATTGACTGTGCTGACTTCATATATGGCCAGTGCCCAGCCTCACACCTTGCTAAACTGGACGTACTGTATCATAGAGCTCTGAGATTTATAACAGGCCTCCCCTTTTCCACCCACCACTGTTCATTATATGCAGCTGTGGGTTGGCCCTCCCTTCAACACAGGCGGTATAGAAATGCAGCCCTCTGGATGCTCTGAGCCATCACCAACAAACTCCCGCATTACATTGCTGACTGTCTCCCACTAAGCCTGATTGGGAATTATGCCTTGAGAAGTCACTCGCTGGTTTCCCTGAAAGTACCTAGAGTCGGTACCCACTTTGGAAAAGCAGGCATAAGCTTTGTCCTGCCCATGCTTTGGAATAGGATACAGAAATCACTGAGACTTAGCTTCCCTGTTAGTCTTGCTCAAGGCCCCTAGAATTCTGCGGATGCAGAATTTTGAGCAGAACTTGCAATCTACCGCAGAACTTCTGCGGTGCCGCAGAATTCACTCTTCTTGTTGATTTTTTATTAATATTTCTGTTTTTCCATAGAATCTGGTTCCCTTCTCCTCTTTTTATATCCTAAATCCCCTATATGCTCAGAATGTGATGTTATCATTGCTATAACATCATACATTAGCTTATGAAATGGCCGCAATCTACAACAGAAATGAACAGTCACTTATCTACCACAGCTCCCACTGCCAGAGATGGTGGCACAGCACATCAGGCATGGTGATATTTGCTCAACCTGCACTACAGCCTAATACAATTTTCAGTCTTACATTATTGCACTAGGGCCAACTTAAACAAAACCTTATCAATAGCACAGACCTGTTAAGTCCATACCTCACTTTGTACAGACCTATTTGTGCCTTTAAGGTATAGAGATGCCATCTGAAATGAATAACTGGTAAAATGAATTTAACTGTCATTTTTAAGAAAAATAAAGTAATTATGTCCAGAAAAGTGGAATATAATAATGTATAGACCTGTTGAAAGAATAGACCTGTTAAATAAATAATTGCACTGTACGCATTTTTGCCAAGGTTATTGATTACATATTGTCATTGGTTGATAGAATCACCTGAAAGTTATGGAGAAATTGTGTGTGCAGGGACAGCTGTTGGGCCAGAGGGTAGCATGCTGTGTTTCCGTGCTGGCAACTCAGGTTCAGAGATTAGCTCTGGGAGCTGGCTGGGCAGTACAAGGACTGATGGAACACATCATTGCTGGGAGCCTGGGAAGGTATGGTGCAGTGTTCTGTCACATGGTGGACACATTGTGCTGGTCTGGAGAGCTCTATCTCGTAATCGGTTCACATGCATGTTATGGCCTGATGGTGTTACGCAGTGTGTCGGGGAAAGTAGGTTGACATCAAAAATGAGTTTTGCAATAACTCCTTTATTCCATTTCTAATGGGACCTGTATGAATGACGATGCAAATTAATGGAAATTAAAAATATAACACACACACACACACACACACACACACACACACACACACTGTATCTCTGTCTCTCTCACCACACACACACATTTGTATGTATGTTACGGATTGTATATAAATACAGTATATAAGTGACACACAGTGGGAACTTCATGAGTGGTGTAGAAAGCACATACGACTATATAAGTGATAGACAGTGGAAACCTCATTAGTGGGATAGATAGCATGCATATAGAAATACCTTATCACATAAGATCCCCTCTGCATATGTCATTTATTTAATAGGCTAGTATCTTAAGGGAGAGACATTTGTTTTGCCTTTTTAGGCATAAAATTATTTTTATAAGTCTGTTATTTTTTGAACTAGTGTTACTGTGCTTTCCACCATCCTGATTGCTATGACCACTGCCATGAAAGTGAAGTCAGGATGACAAGCTAACACTGTGATATGGTAGTTTGTTAGTGCCGCAGAACTTCTGCAGAAATTACAAACCACCGCCGAAGAAGTTCTGCGGCAAATGGTAGTCTTGCTGCAGAACTTGGTCCCACTGTGCCGAAGAAAAGTAGGGGCCCTGGTCTTGCTATGTTCAAGACCCCGCATGCCAAAACATTTGTGGAGCTCTGTAACTGTTTCCATCATTTCTAGTTGTTCAGCTGACGTTTCCACTCAATCTAAGTCCTTCCCATTCAAACTAAGTGTTCCCGTACCAAGATTACTCCCCCCTTCCTCAGTCCATTCTAGTCCCACCGGTACTACCGGTTCACCTCAGTCCATTCCAGTCCCACCGGTACTACGTACTCACTGCAACAGCCCCCCCATCGCCCACTCTTATGCCCTGATACCACCTGCTTAGTATCCCAGAATCTTTCTGCCAGCGTCCCTGCCTCCTACGCGTGTGCTTTTCCATATCCCAGGGACTCCTTTACAGGCTATGAACATGTTATTGATGGCTAGGATTATAAAGGCATCTCTGTATATACTATTTACCTTTATTTCTACACTCTATATATTTTGTTGTATATGTCTTGCTACTGTTGTTTTATGTATATTTTACTTGCACTCAATTCTGTACCCTCATCCTTGCCAACTGCAGGTCCACCTTGTAAATGAGCTTGCTCAATGGTGATCGCCTGGGTAAATAAAGATTTTGATTGATTGATTGATTGATTGATGTGCAAGTGTGTGCTGCTTCTATAGAAAATGGACAGGGCCAGATTAACAAGTTATGTGCCATGGGCAATTTGTAATTGTGGAGCCCCCTGTGATGTCATCAATAGGCCAAGGGTTTGGGGGCTGCCTAGGCACCTGAAAGCTAAACAGTTTTTTGATACCTTAAAATGTGTTTGGATGGATTTCCATCTACTCTGAATGTCATTTCTTGGGGTGGAAATAGAAGGTTAGAATGTTTGAAGTTGTAAGGCTGGAGTACATTCTCACAATGATACTGCTCTTAATTTGATTTATTATAAATATATTTGCATGATTTGTTTGTTTCTGTTTTGTGGCTGTCATTTTTTATATTGTAAGGGAGCTGAGCACTGGAAGGGTATTGTTTTATAAATAGAAGTATCATGCCATACCATAAGCACACATCAAAACGTAAACGTAACAAGCATTTGTCAATGCCGAATGTTTACTTGCTGGTATTAGTATTGGAAAAGCAGGAGTTAGCTAGATGCAGAAAAGGAATGGCAGAGAAGTATTGAACTTCACGCCAACCGTACCGCCACCCTGCAGAGACGGACAGGCATTGGGGTATGCATTTGGGTTGTCACCCACAACGTTCATGCCATTTCACCTCACCCTATCCTGCAGACACCGACAAGTGTTGAGGTGTGCCTTTGGGTGTTCAGCTTTACAGTCACTCCACTCCATAAGGACATACGCTGAAATGGGTGCAGTATAGGAGAATGGGGTGAACTCTGGGGCCGAAGAGTCCAAGACACACCTCAATGCCTGTCACTGGCTGCAGGGTGGGGGGTGGAATGGCATGAGCATTACAGTTGGCAATCCAGAGGCACACCCCTGATGCCAGTCAATCTCTACAGGGTGAGATGTTATGGTTAGAAACCCTAACACCCCGGGTACTACAAATTTTCAACATGGCCTTTTTGTGACCCCTACCTCATGAAAGCATTTGGGACCTCTTCTCATGGACTGTAGCACTGTGATTTTGTCAATGTGTCCTGAACTTTGAGTTCCTACAACGACCGTGCCATTGTGTGCCAGATGTACGAAAACACAGATCAGGCAGTTTGTGAAGAATGACAACTGTACCATTCATAGGGAGGTGTGAAGAGATGGCAATGTTGAAAATCTGTAGTGAAAATATTAAAAATGCTAAAAATGCTCAAACTTCCGTGAGGACGTGGAAACTGTGCAACGCATGTGCGTAACAGTCATTTAGTGGAATTATTTTACCAAATTTTCAACATAGGCATTTTGTGACCTCTGCTCATAAACACTGTCACTATGATTTTCTTAATCTGTCCCAACCATTGATTTCCCACAGCAACTGGGCTATTCTGTGCCAGATGTTTAAACGCATATTTTGGGCAGGATGTGAAAAATAACAGTTGTACTGTTCATAAGGAGGTGTGAAAAAAATGACAATGTTGAAAATCTGGAGTGGAAATACTACAAATTTGTGAAGTTATGAGGGTGCATGGAAACTGCACAATGCACACTTCTAAGAGTCATTTTATGGACGTTTGTCACCAAATTTTAAACATAGGCATTTTACGACCTCTGCTCATGGAACAGTCACTGTGATTTTACATATGAACATACATACGAATCTGCCAGCAGAACAGATCAATTGGTCTATCTAAGTCTGCCCAAGTGTGCAGCTAGCACCCTAGATTGCAGCTGCCCCAGCCTCCTCCCCCTCAGTTCCTCCCCCGCTTGTCCCAGCCCATGCCCCCTTGATTCTTGCTTTATCCCACTCCTTAAAACTATTGACTGTCTTACATGTTACCACACCCTCTGGCAGCGCATTCCAACTAGACACCACCATCTCAGTGAAGTAGGGCCTCCTCATTTCACTCTTGAAATGTCACCCTTCTAGCTTTAGTCTGTGCCTCCTCATCTCTCTTCCATTCCTCAGTTTAAACACCCCCTCAGTGCTAGGTTTATTTACCCCCTCAGGTATTTAAATGACTCAGTCATATCTCCCCTATCCCTCCTCTCCTCCAGTGCATAGATATTCAGCTCCTTCAGTCTAACTTCATATTCCTTTCCTTCCATCCTCTTTAACATTTTTGTTGCCCTCCTTTGCACCCCCCCTTCAGTAACTTTATATCTCTCTTCAAGTATGGCCTCCAGTATTGCACACAGTACTCCAGGTGCGGTTTGACGAACGATCTGTAGAGAGGTAGGATCACATTCCTGTGTCTGGATGAGATCCCCCTTATGATGCAGTGCAGCATCCAGTTTGCCTTCGCTGCTGCTTTCCTGCACTGGGCCGAGTTGTTCATGCTACCAGTTACCAACATCCCTAGGTCCTTCTCCTCCTCCTCTGTGATCCCCAACCTCAGCTGCCCAAACCAGTAGTCCCTCTTCTGATTCTTAGCCCCGAAGTGCATCACTTTACACTTCTTTGCATTGAATCCTAGCTGCCACTTCACTGACCATGTCTCTAGTTTGGCTAGGTCCCCCTGCAGTTTTTCCCATCCATCCTCTTCGTCCACCACCGCCCCCAATTAGCTATCATCTGTGAACAGACTAACCCTGCTCCCCAGTCCATGTGCTATATCAGAGATAAAGAGCCCAAATAGCACTGGGCCCAGCAGTGACCCATGCGGCACCCCGCTTGTCACTGTTCTGGGTGCCGAGAGCTCCCCCACCACCACCACCCTCTGCACCCTCCCCTGTAACCAGTTCTCTATCCATTTAGTCAGCTTTTTTCCCACCCCCTCTGCCATCAGCTTCCCCCCAGTCTCCCATGAGGCACTGTATCAAAGGCCTTACTGAAGTCCAAGTACAGGACATGTACCGCATGGCCCCTGTCCAACTCCCTTGTCACCCAGTCATAATACTCTATAAGGCTGGTTTGACAAGACCTCCCTGAAATGAACCCATTTTGCTGCCCATCTAGGAATGCCACCAGCCTCTCCTTCAGTATTGCCTCCATAAGCTTACCCACTATGGACCTAAGAATGACCAGCCAATAATGTCAGTGGCTCAGTAGGTAGCACACTCACCTCTGAGGCCGGGAGATCAGAGGGCTGTGGGTTCAGTTCCCACATCTGGCACTTGGGTTAATATCCCAGTACTGACACTGTAGTGCAGCATGAGAGGGGTGCTGCACTTCTGAGGTGCCGTCTTTCGGATGAGATGTTAAACCGAGGTCCCATCTGCCTGGCTTGGTGGTAGTTCAGGTGGATGTTAAAGATCCCATGGCACTTATCGAAAAGAGTAGGGGAATTTTTTATTGTACAAACATCAAGGACAAATGAAAACCGACAGTGTTAAAGCATACAAAAATTAAAGCAATCATGAATTATGAAGAAGTCAAATTAAATATCACATTGTGTTAAATCACAAACACACACAAAAAAAAAACACAATAATTATGTGTATCTATCAAAAAAGCAAACTATTTATATTTGACAAACATTGGAAATCCTTTCCACCAACTGGTAAACTGCCAAGAAGTGGAGTGTGCACAATCTTGAACATAAATCCTTTCCATAGCCCCTGTAATTAATATGCTAACAGTTTCATATGACATCCTTCTTTGGTACAAGATCCACTGACATCGTGCTTGCCATAAATAATAGATTAAACAACAACAAAAAAGGTGCCATGTTTCCCTATCATAACATCTACTCAACTGGAAATTAATGCCTAAAATCAAGGTATTATAATCTGTATATAACAGCCAAGACATATTCCATTTAGTAGACAGGAATTTCCATAAAGACGTGGCAAAAGAGCAAGAAATTAAAAAAATGTTCCATTGCTTCTTCCTGAGCAATATAATCCGGATAAGGACAGTATCTTTCGGTTACAACTTTATGTTTAGCATTGCCCCCTACGTTCAAACAACTGTACAAAGAAAGCCAAATCAATTCCCACATATATTCGGGTAATCTAGGAGTATTCAATCTTTTGATGGCAATTTTGACTTGAGTCATAGGGCAGTTTTTAAAGGCAGGTTCAGTCGGATAAAGCAATGTCATTACTTCTTTATACAATTGCTGCCCAGTCTTATCTGTGACCAATTGAACTGGAATACCCCAGGTAAAAAACTTCTTTGCCACTGACAAAAAATAGTTTGGCACTTTTAATGATTTGATCGGTTTCGGGGGTAAATTTTGCCAGGCTAAAAAGTAGTTAGCCAAATTTTGTTTAAACAATGACCCATAAGGGGTTATTTGGGGAAGAAGCCCTGGTCGAATATTATGTGAGATGAATAATGTATGAAAGAAAACTACCGGGTCCACCATCCCAAGTCCACCTTTCCCTTTGTCTAAATAGGTATACTGCCTTTTAATTGGATTTAACCGATTACCCCATAATAATTGAAAAAATATACTATAAAGTCTGGTTTCTAAGGACATAGGTAAAGGAAAAACCATAGCCGTATACAAAAAGCAAGGAATAACAAATTGCTTCAATATCTGAACTCTCTTAATTTTTGACAATTTTCATCTTCTCCATTAGTCAATTTTTCCCTCAATTTTATGTAATGCAGTGTTTCAGTTTAATTCTGATAAATTCTGCGACCCATAGAATAAGCCCAAAATTTTTATAGGCCCCAATGAAATCGAAATTCTTCCAATAATTTCCTCTACCACATCCCTTCTTCCTATAACTAGGCCCTGACTTTTTTGTTCTTGAATTTTAGAGTTAGATACCCTAGAAAAAGAGACCAATAATTCAAGAAAAATAGGGATAGATTAAATTTTGGAAAAAAATATACATAAATCATCAGCAAATGCCTGGATAAAATACTCAGGCAAGCCGGATGGGCCTAACATCCCCTCCCATTTGGGAATGGTAGTCATTGATCTTATTAAAGAATCTATAGTAAAAGAATATAAAAGAGGGCTCAAAGGGCATCTTTGATGAACCCCACTAGGCATATGGAACCCCACACCACATATGCCATTCACAATTGGGTGGGCCAGTGCCCCTTCATAAAGTGCTGTGATCCAATGAATCATTACCTTAGGTACTCCATAGTGCTGCAAGGACAAAAAAATTACGGACGATACTCCCTATCGAATGCCTTTTTCTGGTCCACTGAAACAATACAGCCCTGTTTCCCTTGCAAAACTGTGTATTCAATGAGATCACGAAGGATCATGTGGGCCTGCTGGATTTTTCTGCCAGGTAGTCCACAAAATTGGTAAGGGGAAAGCACCGTAACTGCAAAGTTTTTTTTTTAGTCGGTTATTTAAAATTCCTTTGAAAAGCTTATAATCAGTGTTTAACAGTATAATCGGTCTCCAGTTCTCCAAATGGGTTTGCTTCCCCGATTTGTACAAGAATATAACTAATCCCGTCGGGAGCCACCCAGGAAAAATCTTACAAGAAAGAAAAAAATTAAAAACTAATTCTAAACACTGACTGAATTCCAAAGGAAAAGTCTTGTAAAGTTCTGCTGTTAAGCCATCTTGTCCTGGAGAAATGCCTACTTTTTGAGATTTTATTACCTCCTCTATTTCTAAACGTGTTATAGGTTGTACCAGTAAATTTCTTTGGAAGGTTGACTCAGGAATTTGAATAGAAGAAAGGAAATGTTCCATTTATGTTACACTGGGAGGTACTGCAGGTGCATGTGCTAGAAAGAAGTCTTTTATACTGTTCTGTATGTTCTCATTATCCGTCACTATATTCCCTACTTGATTGACTAAGGCATTTAAGGAAGTATTAGTTCTATACTTCTTAAAGGCCTCAAAAGGGTCACCATGAGGTTGTTTTTCTAACCCTTATTGTTGAATAACTTTAGCAGTTCTTGCCCTATCATATTGTACTGATAACATTTCCTTTTTGAGTATGTGTATTTGTGATGAATAATTGAACTTTGAAGTATTAGCCTTAGAAAATAAGTAATACAATTGTTGCCGTAAAGCTAAATAGCGAAGAAAACAAGAATTCAACACTATTTTCCCTTGATTTTGAAAGAATTTGCCTAAATCAGCTTTCGTATCCCACCACCATTGACCGATGTCATCATATAAAAAGGTAACTGACAACCTTGCCATCAGTAAAGAACCTAATTTATGCCGAATCTCACAGGAGCTTAATAAGGGAGCACTCAACTTCCATCTGGGTTTCCTCCAATGGGGAATTGAATCACCAAAAATGTTACAATGAAGTAACAGATGGTCCGAAAAGGCCACAGGTATAGTCTGAAAAGAAAAAGATAATTTAGAAGATAAAAAAATATAATCAATTATAGAAGAGTATTTATTTTTTGGATAAATAAACTGAGGGCCACCTTTCTGTTTAATACTGGCCGTAATGAGTCCGGATGATTGTACCAATGCCCGAAGAGCCATGGTATCACAATATATTTTCCCTGTTTTTAATGCAGTTGTCAATTTCTTACTAGGGTCCAATTCACAATTAAAGTCTTCACAGAGAAAAACTGTAAATGAAGTAATCAAAAAAGGTTTAATCATTTGCATTAGTGCCACCTTTTCAGCTTTTACTTGTGGACAATAAACATATATAAATCTACACGTCGAAGATTTCCAAACCCCATCCAAAATCATCAACCTCCCTGGGATCAAGTCCATTAATTTTATCAAAGGAAAATCATAAGTACCAAAAAGAAACCCCAAGCCATCAGCTGAATGTTGTCCAAAGGACCAGTAAGAAGGGCCCCAATACCATTCCTTCTGGAAATTCCTGACCTGGTCAATGGTGTAAACCCACGTTTCTTGTAATAAACAAATGTCCAAACGATTTTCATGTATATAATTAAACACAACATGACGTTTTTTAAAGTTTAACTAACTATGCACATTTAGAGACCCCAAGTTAAATGATTCCAGATCTAAATATGAGTCAGTCAACTATATTTTTTCCTCCTTTTCTTTTTTTTACTTTTGTACCCTTCTTGAACCATAAATGGGGGGGGGACTGTCCCTAGCTGGTAGTGAGTCCAATTCCTGACACTCCATGATGGAGTCTCCCCACTGAGAAGAAAGAACCGCAAAAGGGTTACTGGTTTCTACATCTGTATTAGAACGGCCTATCAAAGGAGGTTTTAAATTCCTGGAGGACCGTCTCACTTGTAGAGGCACTGTTGGAACTGCCTCATTGGGCCGAGCTTCCTGATTGTCAGCATAACATACTGGGACTAACATAGGCAAAGTATCTTTCAAGGTATCAGGTAAGGAAACTACAGAGTCCACAATTAAAGGTTGTGGGTCAGGGACCGCAGTGGTACCACCAGAGGCCTGATGTCCCGCCCCTGCTTCAGAAACCAAATCCTGAGCTTTTTGAATAAGAAGATCTGGACTACTAATAGTGGCCTTATTCCTAGCCGCCCACACACGTTCAGTGAAGACATGACCTGTGTCTTCGCAGAGATCACACTTAGTATGGTTCATACATTGGAATGCAATGTGACCAATCTCTCCACAGTTGTCACAACGGGGTTTATCACATGAGCTAGACAAGTGTGTTCTAGCCCCACATATGTAACATGCCCTAGGTTGGCTTGCATAAAAACAGACCCCCCGGTCCCGGCCCAACAAAAAAGATTTTGGAATATGCAATATCCCTGAATCTGATTGCCGAAGTTTAACTTTAAACTTCCACCCCCCCCGTCCAAAACTGTTGGTCATCTAAAATAGCCTCTGGAGAATTCAAGACATCATATTTCTGGGACAACCAATACACAATGTTATCAATATGCACACTTTCATTCCGAAACATAATTGTTACAAATTTAACCAATGGTTTAGTCAGGGGGATTACCAAAAATGGGGTCCATAAGGGTGAGAATTTGACCTGGTTGTAACGTTCCCAGAATAAATCCAATGCATAAGCTGAGCTAAAGCTTATATCAAAATTATCCTCACCAGATATATTGATAAAAGCAAACACTTCACGGGTAAAATGCAAAGAGTCTTTCAACAAATATTTCCCCACATAATGCCTGTCTAGCCTAGTTTCCAGACCACCCTTATATCTTAATCTAACAGCATTATGTCTAGGGGCTGCTTCCTTCTTTATTTTAGAAAATAAGTCTGACAACAAAGGTTTACTAGAGTCCACAGCTTTTTCATCAGTATGAGGATGTTCAGTATGTAAATCAATTAAAACCTCTGATGGCGGAACTGGTTCCTGGGGGGATTCTTGCTTTTCACCTCCCAGTTCCAAATTAGCTTGTGTCAGGGGTAAAACTGAGACATTAGGCCGCCATGAAGGCTCGTTTTGTGAAAAGTTTAATTTTGGGTCCCAGTCAGGAGGACGCCATGAACCATTATTGAAGGACCAACCAGCTTCCCGTAGTGCTGTTTGAGGGGTCCAATTTTCTTCCGATAATGGGTTAACAACAATACTGTCCTGCTGACAAGAAGGCTCAGAGACTTTAGTAAGTGTGCCAGTAACTACTGGTTTATCTGGTGGGGTCACTAAATGTCTTTTAGCCGAAAAAACAGCCGCTTGTTTTTCCTTTCCCTCAATCCCCACAGAATCAATATGAACAGGTAATTTCTTGGCAAAAGTAAATTCCAACACCCCAACCTGATCCAGAGGGTTCGTTTGATAGATGCAGCTTACCTCAGGCTGTTGTGACTGCTTAGAAGCAGCAGAGGAGAGAGGCTTGAAAACAAACCCAGCATCTTTAGAAAGTGGTTTCTGCTGTGTGCGAAGCACTGGATGAACTGGCTCCATAGCCCGTATTGCAGTGTTGACTGTAGTATCCATGACAACTGAGGACGCATTGTCAGTAGTAAACTCCAAGGAACTACCAGGTTTTGGCTCTTGGCGCTGGAAATCAGCATTTCTCTCACTGCCAGCCACTAATCCCTGGTCAGCTTCATCCTGCACAAAACTGTCCTCCTTTCTCATGTCTTGTTGTGAAGCCGCAAGAACCGTAGGCTCCGGTACTTGCAAATCCCGTTTCTCAGGCACTGCGATAGCCGAAAAAAACTCCGTCACCTGAGAAGCCTCGAAAAGTGCCACCCGGTCTCCTGCAGAAGTGCTTAAGGGTGAGTTTATTTTAGAAATCTCTTGAGAGTACTGACCAGCTGTATCCTCCAAAACGAGGGTTTTTCCTTCTTCTCGTGCCGCCCGGCTGACCGCCGATATCGCGGCATAACTTTTCACTTCAATATCCTCAGGATTACCGTTGAAACTTGCCTCATCATATGCAATCAAGTCATCTTGATAGGGAACGGGCTCCCTATGCTCTGGAACGTCCATCCTCCACCAGAGCTGAGCCAACAATGACTCAGACAGCCACTAGCCCCCTACTGCCAGCAACATAGTAGGAGAATTTCCCCGGTGTCCTGGCCAAATTTCCCTCATTCACTAAAAATACCACCAACAGCTTAATCTGGTTCAAGGTCAGCTGGCATTTATCTGTATCCCGCTCCCCTTGGTCGTGCCTGAAAATAGGCAGGATTTGTCTAGTGCACTTACCCGGTCAACAAGAACTAAATAAAAAAAAATATATATATAATCTGTTCAGCCAAAGTAAATCCCTAGAATTTTACAAGGTGATCTAGCTAATGTAACGCCCCAAAAAATTTCAGGCCCCAAAGGAAACCCAGTCAATTTTAGGCATTTTGTTTTCCCCAAATTAAGGCATGCCCCTGTTTCTTTCCCCAATGCCTGAATTAAGTTACATGCTCTAATTAAGGATTTCTCATCCTGTAAGATTAAACATAAATCATCTGTATATGCTATCACTTTGTGTACTGGTAGGTCCTTTGCTGAAACACCCCAAATTTTGGGAGACTCCAGGAGTATACGTAACAGTGGGTCAGTAGAAAATCCATATAATAGGGGGCTTGAGGGGCAGCCCTGTCTTACTGCTTGATAAATACCTATCTCATTCCCTAGTCTGCCATTTTCGTATGGTCTAACATACCCCAGATTATAACACAGTTGAAGCCATTGAACAAATTCTTCGTGAATGCCACAAAATCGCAGACATTCCCAAAGATATTGAAGTGAGACTTTATCAAAAGCTTTGGATTGATCTAATCTAATTATATAGTCTTCTGAGATCAGGGCCCCGTCCTGTTCCATTCCTTTCTCTACTAAATCCCTCAAAAAACTCAAAGCATCTGTCAAACGTCGGCCAGGCACTGAGCAAAATTGGGTGGGGAGTAGCAGTTCCGACATGACTGATGCCAGTCGGTTCCCTAGCAGTTTTGCAAATAGTTTAAAATCTACATTTAGCAATGTAATCAGTCACCAATTATTAATATCACTCTGTATCCCTGATCTGAATAGAAAAATCAACAAACCTTGATACATTTGAGTAGGTAAAATGTGATCCAACAAAAAGGAATTAAATAACTGCACTAACACTGTGGGCATAATAGACAATATCAATTTATAGAATTTGCCTGGTAAACCGTCTGACCCAGAGGAAACTTTTGTTTTCAAACCAGATATGACATTTTCTACTTCCTGTATTGAAAACGGTTTTAACTTATCCTTTGCATGCTTAACATCTAATTTAGGGGGTGCTGCTAATTCTAATATTAGGTTCGCTGTCTCCATGTTTCCATGTGAAGATTTAAAAGTTGATTCCGTATGGATCTCTAATTGTGACATTTCCTCATTGCTCCTTGCTACAAGGCCTCCATTAGTTAGTAGAGTAGGAATAAGTTTCTTGTCCCTCTTCTCTTGACTAGCAAGATATGGGTTCACTTGGGCAGCCGTGCCTTGAGTACCAAAGGATTGTTAATTTATTAGAGAAAGCAGTCTGTTTATATTGGAATTGACACATATTATCCCTTACTATCTCCAGTTCAGACGATAGATCTTCCTTCCTTTCATACTGACTGGAAAGTAGGTCTTCATAAACTGTCTGTAGTCTTAAGTATTCTGTGTAGGAAGACTGTGCTTTTGTATTACCTAAAACTTTGAAAAACCCTATCATACAATTTTTAAAATCTTCCCACCAAGACCCGATGTTATCATATAATTCTAACGTTGTTAATTTGTCACTTAGAATCATTTTTATATGTCATATTATACTTTCATCCTGTAAAATGGAGATATTTAGTCTCCATACACCCCGTCCTGCTTCTCTATGTGGTGATAAGGATATCTGGAAGACAATTAGACAATGATCGGAAGTTTCTATTGGGATTGTTTCCACTGTTAGTAAAGGTATTTGTTGTTTAATAAAAAGAAAATTGATTCTAGAGGATAATTGGCCTTTATAGAAGGTCAATGAAGCCTTCCCTCTAGGACCTACACAAACATCCTGCAGTTCTGCTATTTTAATCAGTGTCTTAAGCATTGTTTTGTCACAATATTGTTTTCCAGGTGTAGTCTTTTCCTGTAAATTTATATTAAAATCCCCCATCCCAAATCTCTTGCCTGCTTATGTGTAAGTAAGGTTGTATTTTTTTGTAACAAAGAAACTCATAACGCTTTAGTTTGGGGGCCGTAAATGTTAATTAATCTACATTTCACTGCATTCAAAAGTACATCTAAAATAAGTACTCAACCAGGTTCCAGGTCCACTATTCTTAAAATGTTGATTGCGGATGTCAAAAAAAAGAACACCACCCCACAACTAGTTTTCATCCCAATTGACCATTGAGATGTCCCCCATTTCCATTCCTCAGAGACTTTCTCTATTTCAGACTGAGAATACAGTCTAGCATCTTGTAAAAAATATACATCAAAATTTAGATGTTGTAGAATGCCATAAGTTGCTAGTCGTTTCATGTTAGATTTTATACTATTTACATTTAGACTAGCTACTTTCAGATGTATAGGCTCAGGGAGGAGGTTTAAAGATCTTCCCACTTGAGTGTGTTATCCACTTCTGTGGTTTCTTTGTCAGTGAAGCCACTGCGCAGCCAGAATTTTCTATTGAACTTGGAACAGTTTCATTTGGAGAAGCCTCTATACCAGGGGTTTCGGTTTCCATGGGTTGGGCCATTTCTACCTGGTCCCCCTCCGTGGAGAGAACACCATACCTATTACTTGGGGGAAGTGGGGATACAGGAGCTTCTTAGGGGGGCATGCTCTTGGCCTGTACAGCATCCCCCATCCTATCCTCAATCCGTGACTTTTGAAATAATTCAGCTTGAGTTTCTCCAGTCATTTCCCCCTCATCTCCTTCAATATCTGTTTGAATTAATCCTCTCCGAGGAGGTGAATTATGGGGAGTAGTAAAAGGAGTATCCTCATCCCCCCCATGTGTCTCTGTAGGTGTACATTCTCTGGGAGGTATTACAGTCTCTTTAGTAAACTCGCAGCGTGGCATCGGTGGGGCCAGACATCTGCTCTCACCACTACTTCCCCTCCCCCCCACCTCTACCCCTCTGTCTTCCAGAATGGGAAGTGTCTGTGGAGTGAAAGGGTTTCTGGGCCTGTGCTAGAAAAAACTCATGGTCAGAAACTTTGTCTGAGCTATGTTCTGCCCATGGACAGTCTGGAAAAGAATGGTCATTATCCCCACATAGATTACACGTCGGGGGGGCCTGGCATCTGTTCTCTGAGCGCCCTAACATTCCACAGTGAAAACACTTAATTTGGTCACAATCATTGCTCAGGTGCTGTAATAAGCCACACTTAAAACAACTTTTGGGTTGCCCTGCATAAAACAAAATGCCTCTATCCCTCCCTAAATAAAAGGAACTCTGTAAATGCTGTGTTCCAATATCATTTTGTGGACGTTGCACCCTTATTGTCCATCCCCCTGTCCAAAATCCATTGTCATCCATGATCGGCTTGAGGTTGTCAAAAACGGTACATCGTTTGTCTAACCAAAACAGAATGTTACTAATATTAGCCCCTTCATTTCTGAACAGGAGGGTGACTGTTTTAATGGTGGGTTTTGTTATAAGAATAGCCATAAAGTCTTTTCAAATGTCAATATCTTTTAGTTCATGATATAAATGCCAGAATTTGTCCAAAGCATTCAAGGTACAAAAACTAATGTCAAAGGTTTTATCTCCTGGTGCGTGTATAAATGCATATATTTCTGCAGGGGAAAACCCCAAAGATTCAATGATGAGAGATTTACCCACTCATAGTCTATCCGGAGGTATTTGTGCAAGACCTTTATAATGTAAACGCACTAGGTACCTTCTCTTTGCCGCCTCAGCCGGTTTCCGAAAGAGCCCAGCATAGGATTCTTTCCCCTCGGCTTCCTCTGCTTGTTTTTGTGTCCTTGATTCTGTGGCATTCTCACTGCCTGCAATTACCATTTACGATAGTTTTATACTCCTGGCTGAGCCATCTTTGCTGTTTAAAATTTGATTTCGAGCCATAGGAGAGAGAGAGAGAGAGGCAGACTGTCACTGATTGTGCCCACGGTGTCTGACGTGGTTGTAACCTCCTTCTCACCTTGTGCCGAAGCAGTAGGACAAACTGGAGACTTAGCTATAGATTCACAGTTTGTGGATATCTCTTCAGGAAAACAATTATGCTTCTCTTTCCTAGCTACATCACCATGCTCCGGTGTTCCCAGTATTGGAAATACTGCGTCAGGGACCCATATTTTGTTTTGCAAAATCCAACCTGCCTCACAAAGAGGTCCTCCTGGGGTCCATTCATCTGAGGAGCTGCTGAAAATTGTTTCTCCCTCTTTACTCTGTGTGGGGACCAAAATCCTATCATACTCCTTAGAAGGTCCAGGGACTTCTGTTGTATCTAAAGAGATTGCACTATTTTTAAGCGAAAAAGATGTTCCAGGACTAGAGGGCATGGGATGAAGTTGGAAGGAGGACGATTCAGAGGAAACATGAGGAAGAATTTCTTCACATAACGGGTGGTGGACAAGTGGAACACCCTGCCAGAGGAAGTGGTGGGGGCTGAAACAATCACGGGATTTCAGAATGCATGGGATAGACATAAAGGAATTCTGGAGGTCAGGGGTAAGGGGCAACAGACTTCCTGGAAAACATAAACTGATCTTACAAACTTAAATGGGCAGACTGGGTGGGCCATAGGCCCTTATCTGCCGACACTGTCTATGTATCTATGTATCGGTAAGCGTTTATTCCTTTCTTGAATAGGGCTCACCATAGATCTTTTCCATTTTGTTCTTTCATCCAACAATTAAAATTTTTTAAATGAAAGTCATTTTCTACTGGTATTAGCATTTCTGTCAAGTGCTTTTTCTTTTCCTTAAGTTGCTCTTGTAAGGTTAAATCTTCATCTGACTCAAGGTGTTCAGATACAAGTTCATTTTGCCAAATCATATCCATTGAGAACTGTTGAACTTTCATTCCCTGATCTTGCTTAGTATTAGGTCCACACTCAGGACCTGGAGCTATTGTCATGTGTCCATCCTGTTCCACATCCAAACCTAGACAGGAGTCCGCCATCCCTTTCTGCAGCGTAACAGCGCCCTCTGCAGTCAAAGAGTGGGGGATTATTTTTTTATTAAATCATAACAAAATATATACAAATCAGTATTATGTCATACAAAAACAATGAAAGAAAAATCAAACATAAATAAGTATTAATTCATACAAAACCCCTAAACATAAGGAAATCATTATAAACAATATAAACAACTGAAATTACCCCCCTCTCCATTATAAGAGTAGGGGAATTTTTTTTATTTGAATCAAAACAAAATCATAACAAATGACGTAAAAAACAAAAATACATCATACTTAACCATAAAACAGAAAGAACGATTAAAAAAAAAATCATAAGAATACAAATATTAATCCTGAAATTAAGGGGAAAAAAAGAATCACTATAACCCTGTTCCTCCCTACTATAAAGGTAGGTGGAATTTATTATTACCACTCTTTGGTACAGTCATAAGATTATACTTATATAATCGCAAACAATAAATATATAAATTGGTATTACACCATAATAAATTCATAATATAAAGTCATACTCCTTCCATAGTTCTTCCCAATATATCTTATCTAAAGTAGATTTCTCCTGCAGTTTAAATCTGCTAAGTTCTTGTTGCAACATGCAAAAGAGTTCAAACACCTGAATGTCTTGTTGTTGTAACAATAACCTACATCTAGAAATCCATATCCAATAAAGAAAGGAACTATGTATCATCTGCTGGGCACTAAGAAAACCCTGTGCCACACATTTATCATACATCCCATAATATAAAAGGTCCTCAGAAGGTGGAACTGTCACTCTACCCTTCCATCGGTTTTTTACCACATCCCAAAACTCCATTGCATAGGAACATTGAAAATAGAGATGCTCCATTGTTTCTAACAGTAAGACACATCTTTCTCTTGGACAAAAGCGTTCCTGTAATCATTTGTGCTTTTGGTTATTCCGTACATTAATTTTTTTGTGTAACCCTAACCAAACAGTGTTCCACATATGCACAGGAATACAAGGATTCGTAATATATTTTGATATGCCTAAACAAGTTTGTTTTGACATTCCTGAAAATGGGGAGTCCTAAAAAAAGTATTTAATATTGTTTTATACAAAGCTTTCCAAGTATAATGCATAACAAAATCCCATTTTTTTCCCCATAATTGAATTTTATCAAAAATCTCAACCCACCCTTGTACCAACCTTGGGGATCTTTTATTTTTATGAACAAAGGAATTAGACTCCCATTCCTTCAAAATAGTCATCAATTTCTTTTTAACTGGTGAAATCCAAAAGGATCACTGAGTCTTCATCACCGGCACCAAATTAGAATATAGAAATACAGTAACAAATTTAATGTTGTTTACAGTTGTGGTTTTGATTTGTATGACTGTTATTGTATAGGTGCCCTGAGCTTTGGAAGGGCGCCTTAAAGAAATAAAAATTTACTTACTTACTTACAAAAAAAAAGGACTGGATTCACTATATTCAGACCTCCAGATTTAATATCCAGATATAATATATTATGTTTAATTGGGTTTAATCGGCTACCCCAAATCCCACTAAAAAAACTTAAACTCTTAGGTAATAAATAAACATTACTTAAATATAAGAAGACTGGAATCAAGAAAGTCTTTAACAAATATACCCTCTTCTGTTTGGATAATTTCCATTTGTTCCAACTTGCCACTTTAGTGTGACCTATTTGTAGGGCGTGCATCCAATTAAAAACCACATTATCTGTGCTCCCAAAATAAATGCCCAATATTTTGCATGGAACATGCTCTACCAATATCCCACCCACAACCTCTGGTTCATTAGGGGAGTCTACAATAGTCAAACAATGAGATTTTAGTTCATTTATTCTTGCACCAGTAACCATCCCTATAGTTTTAATTAAATCACAGGCTTTCGTTATAGAGGCTCCATCCTGCATAATTAAGCATAAATCGTCTGCATATGCTACTATCTTCATGTGTACCCCATTTCTCTTTGTATAGCTGATATCAAAGGTGATCTGTTCAAAATGCGTAACATAAGGTACAAAGCTAAAACATACAGGAGAGGACTCAATGGGCAACCCTGGTGTACCCCTTTAAAAATCCGATGCTTACACCCCTGCCACCCATTTTCATAAGAAATAACATATGCTAAAGCATAACATAATTGAAGCCAATCCACAAATAACTTTGGAATCCCAAACTCTAATAAACATCTCCATAAATAATTATGGGCAACTTCATCAAATGCTTTAGCTTGGTCTAAACTCACTAAATACCCAAAACCTGTTTGTAACCCTATCTCTCCTTTCCCACTTTCCATTATCTCTCTCTCTCTAATAAATAACAAAATATCTACAATACTTCGTCCAGGAACTGAACAAAACTGTGAATTACTAACCAAATCAGGCATAACTAATGATAATCTATTCCCTAACAATTTAGAGAAAATTTTAAAATCCACGTTAAGCAACGTTAATGGACACCAATTCCCTATATCAGCACGGTCTGCTTTTTTATGGAGAAATTTCATCAGTCCTTCATACATCTTAGAAGGCAAATATACTTCATTAAGAAAAAAATTATACAAACTTAAAAACTCATTTGGCATAATTCCCCACAAAACCTTATGAAACTCACTAGGTAATCCATCTGACCCTGGAGACACGTTTTGTTTAAGAGAAAGAATAACTGATTCAAGTTCTAGTTTTGTAAAATCCGCCGTCATGGTGGATTGCATTGTGACAGGCACCCGTGGAAGAGCTGTTGCCTGTAAAAACTGAACCAAAAAATCTGAATCTAGATTTTGTACCCCAAAAGTCTTTTCAATGTGGTTATCTAATTCTTGCATAATTCCTAAATTATCTGTAACTGTGTTCCCAGTAGATGTGTTTAGATTGGTAAATAACCGTTTTTCTCTACGGTATTGACAAGCTAAAAATGGATTTACATGGGTTATCTTTCCTTGCGTACCAAATGATTGTTCTTTATATAAAGAACTCAGTCTATCATATTGGTATTTACTAACATACTAAAATGCCAGCAGAATAGGCCTAATGGTCTTTCGAGTCTGCTCAATTGGTCAGCCCCCACCCTGGGTGCTGACCTTGCTGCCCCCCTTGCCTTCTCTGGCTTCTCCCTTCCTAGTTCTGGATATTCTTGCTGCATTGGATTTTGCTTCCAGAACCCTTCCCGTACACTGTCCCAGCCCCTCTTGAACCCTCCACCAGCCCCTAGGCAGTGCATTCCATGGCTCCACCACCCTCTCAGTGAAGTAGCACCTCCTCCTTTCTCCCTGAATCTT
Organism: Neoceratodus forsteri; assembly: GCA_016271365.2. Taxonomy (NCBI): domain Eukaryota; kingdom Metazoa; phylum Chordata; order Ceratodontiformes; family Ceratodontidae; genus Neoceratodus; species Neoceratodus forsteri. The sequence goes on from JADMNL010000034.1 coordinate 78,917,569, forward strand.
CCCCTCCAGCTTCCACCCATGCCTCTAGTGCCCCCTCCTCCTTCCTTTGAAGCACCCTGACTGTTGCTCCCTATTTACCCTCTTCATGTACTTGAAGACCTCTATCATGTCCCCCAGTCCCTTCTCTCGTCCAATGTGTACATATTTAGCTCTTCGCGCCTCTCCTCATAGGTCCTGTCCCCCATGCCTCAAATCATTTTGGTTGTCCTCCTCTGGACCCTCTCCAGGAGTTTAATGTCCTTCTTTAAGTGTGGCCTCCAAACTGCACGCAGTACTCAAGGTGTGGCCTCACCAAGCAGTTATACAGAGGGAGCATCACTTTCCTCCTTCTGGAGGTGATCCCCCTGGCGATGCATCCCAGCATCCTGTTGGCCTTGGCTGCTGCCCTCCTACAAGTCTCTGAGTTGTTCATTTTGACATCCACCACCACCCCCAGGTCCCTCTCAGCCATCGAGACTTGTAGCATTCCCCAGGGTGTACACTTGGCCTGGGTTTCTGCTTCAGGTGGAGTACCTTGCATTTCCCAGCATTGAACCTCAGCTTCCACTTTCTAGACCATCTTTCCAGAGCCTCCAGGTCCCCCTGTAGGGCCACCCTCCCCTCCTCCCCATCCACCACCGCCCCCAGTTTTGAGTCATCCGCAAAGAGACTCATCTCACTCCTGATTCCTGTCCTTATGTCAGAGACATAGGTGTTGAACAGGAGAGGCCCAAGGACTGATCCCTGTGGGACCCCACTAATGACCCTCTTTGGGGATGAGACTATCCCACCAACTACGACCCTCTGGGTCCGGTTCTGGAGCCAATTGCCTATCCATCTGATCATCTGGTTCCCCACCCCCATTTCTCCCAGCTTATCCAACAGGCCCATGTAGAACAAAGTCAAATGCCTTGCTGAAGTCTAGAAAGAGGACGCCCACTGGTCTACCAAGGTCCAAGGCACTCGTCACCCAGTCATAGAACTCCACAAGGTTTGTCTGACATGATTTCCCAAGACAAATCCATGCTGTCTATCATTCAGGCACCCTGACTTTTCCAGGTCCCCCCAGCCTCTCCTGACAATGCCCTCCATCACCTTGCCCACCACTGATGTCAGGCTGACAGGCCTGTAGTTCTCTGCCCTCCCTTGATCCCCCTTGTGGATAGGCACTATATGCGCACCTTCCAGTCCTGGGGCCCTACCTGTCCTCAGAGATGGTGAAAACTCCACCAGGGGTTTCGCCAGGACATCCGCAAGTTCCTTCAGCACTCTGGGATGTAACTTATCCGGCCCTGGTGCTTTCTCCATCTTAAGGGAGCTGAGGGCTTCCCTCACACTCTCTGCTGTGATTTCCACTTCCAGTACCTCTTCTCCCTGCTTAGCCCTCCCCCCTTCTGCCAATGATGCCTCCACCTCTCCCCAGACCCGCCGATCGGTAAGGGTCCCCCCTCCTCAGTATCTCTGTCTCCTCCCATGTATGATGCAGCACCCCCATTTTCCTTGGTGAAAACTGAGGTGAAGTACTCATTTAGTACCTCAGCCTGCTCCCCCGGGTCTTGTGCCCATCTCTCCCCTGATTTAATCCCGCTAATCTGCCCCTTCACACTTTGTTTTTCCCCAATGTATCTAAAGAACCCCTTGTTCCCTCTCTTGATTTCCCTGGCCACCCTCACCACCCTAGTGGCCCTCCTAGCCATCAGCTCATACTCCCCTCAATCCCTTTCACTCCTTGAGCACTTGAATTGCCTATAGGCTGCCTTCTTTCCCTGCACCACCTCCTGGACCTCCCTGGTCCACCAGCAGGGTTTTCGGGCCCTACCGCATTTTTGTCTTACACTTGCACAGGTGCTGGTAGCATCTTGCACCCCTCTCCTGATGATTTCCCACCTCCTATCAGTGTCCATGTCTGACCCAATCCCATCCAAATGCTCCGTAAGGATCCTTCCCATTTCCTTAAAATCCGTTCCCCTGAAGTCAGTTACCTCCGTCTTTGTGCAGCTTTCTAGCCATTCTTGTTTCATATTCTTAATCTCTTCAATCAAATCTTGTCTCCCCTGCTGCGTGAGCTGATAATAATGACCCCAAAGTGTGTCTAAGGGATAAATAGTGTTCATATTTTGATTTTACTTGAGATTTACCAATTATTTGAAAATAACTCGTCAAACAAATTTTCAAATCTTCCCACCACTGAACAACATCTTCATATAATCCCATAGTAGATATCTTATCGTATACAATTATTTTTAAATCTGATAAAAACCAAAGGTTGCCGTAGAAGTGAAGTATTAAGTTTCCAAATTCCAGGACCTTTTTGCCTACTTGGGGGGTTTTCAACACTGATTCCAATTAGGCAATGATCTGAAGATTCCACAGGAACATAAAGAAGTTTTGCAATTTCCAAGGTTTTATGAGTAAATACAAAATCATTTCTAGAAGATAAAACACCCTTGAAAAACATCGGTTTAGCCTTTTTATGACCTACTGAATGTGTGTCTGCTAAACCTGCTGTTGAAAGAAGGGATTTAAGAAAAGTTTTATCACAATACTGCTTTCCCACATCTATTCCTTGTTGAAGATTATTATTAAAGTCTCCGCAAAAAAAAATTTGTCATACTAGTATAAAGGAAAGGTTGTATTTTCTTCAGCAAATCTATCCGAAGAGCTTTCATCTGCGGTCCATACACTGTTATTAAACGACATTGCAGACCTTTTAGTAACGCATCTAAAATAAGGGCTCTGCCTGGTTCAACATCTATTAGTCTATGAATTAGAACTTCTGGTATAAGAAAACAAATTCCCACATCACAGGATATCTCATTTCCCATAGACCAGTGAGATATCTCATTTCTCATAGACCAGTGAGATATCCCCCAATTCCAATCTTTGGTTGCTTGCAAAACTTCTTTATGCGAATGCAATCTAGTATCCTGTAACAAAAATACATCAAACTGAAGATTAATAAGACTCCAAATGTAGTCAAACATTCTACCCGAGATTTCAAACTATTAACATTTAACATAGCAATAGATATTGATGCGGGTTCAGGGAGGGGGTTTAAGGTTTTTAACACTTGATCTAGTTACACATTTCTGTGGTTCAGACCGAGTATTCTTAATGGGTAAATCTGCAGGTACTATCATTCAATTAGTCCCTAATGAAGTATCAGGGTCTATTAAAGGATGATCTTTTTCTACCTGGTCTCCCCAGGATGAAAAAAATGAAAATCTCTTGGTTAGAGGTAGTGGAGATAAAGTAAGTGCACTCTGTCCCTTCAAAGGCTGCATTGCTAAACAAGATGAAGAAGAAGCAATTTGCATATCCTCTTCTTTGTCAAGTATTGCATCTTGCATAACTAGGTTAACTTCTAGGTCTTATGGCTGTCCTTCTAAATGGGAAGTATCTTGCGTTAATAATTTAGTTAACCTGTGAGGTGAACCTTGAGAGGTCACAAAAGGGGTTTCCCTGTCTTCCCTTCCCTCATTTGTCAGTATCTGAATTAACAAATCTTCAGGAAGAGGGGGAATAGGTCCTTCAAAGGGAGCAGTGGGTTTCAAGGGGACTGCCTGTCTCCTATCGCCAGAACCCCCACCCCTGATGTCTATTCCCAAACATATTATCGGGACCACAAAAAGATTTTTTTGCCTGAGCTAAATAATACTCCTGATTAGAAGATTCATCAGTTTCCACAGTTACCCAAGGGCATTCAGCATAAGAATGGTTTTGTTCTTCGCATAAGTTACAAACCGGTGGAGCCACACAATGACCTACTGTATGTCCCAGTACCCCACAATGAAAACATTTCACTTGGTCACAAGATGTATTCAAATGAGAGAATGACCCACATTTGTAACAGCTTTTCGGCTGTCCTGCATAAAAAAGAATGCCTCTGTCTCTACCCAAAAAAAAAAGAACTAGGCAAATGCTGTATACTTTCCTCTGTCTGATGTAATTGTACTCTCACTGTCCACCCCCCTGTCTAAAAACCATTTTCGTCCATAATGGGTTTGGGTTTATCATAGATTGAGCAATGTTTTTCCAACCAAAACATTATGTTCAAAATATTAACCCCCTCATTCCTGAAGAGAATTGTAACAGTTTTAATTGTAGGTTTTGTTATGGGGATGGCCTGAAAATCTTTCCAAATGTCTTGTTCTTTAACTTCATAATAAAGTCTCCAGAATTTATCTAGTGCAATAATCGAACAAAAACTAATATCATAATTGTGGTCTCCTGGGGGGTGAATGAAAGCATATACCTCTGCTGGATAGAATCTCGTAGAGTCAAGAAGCAGAGTCTTCCCTACTCAAATTCGGTCCGGTACTACCCGAGCTTTGCCCTTATACCGGAGACTAACCAGGAACCTGTGTTTAGCTGCTTCTGCCGGTTTACAAAATAGACCAGCATAGGACAGTGGCCCAACATTTGTAGATTTCTCACTACCCCCTTGTAGCTGTTCTTCTTGCAACAATTTAACAAAACCAATACTTGAGTCCAAGTCACCACTCTCTCGACTTTCTGTCTGCGGAAGATAAATGTTATCAGCCACTGAATGTCTCATAGGTGTAGATCATAACTCCATAGTATCATCATGCACTGTACCTGCGTCTGACGCATCAGGTATTCCTGCAGCCTCAACCTGAGGTAGCGCAGTCTCACTATTGCATTCGGGAGACTTAGACTGAGCAACAGCAGTGATAGGTATTAATTCTTGTATTGTTTCCAGATTTAATGTCTGAACTTGTATACCGACTGGGGATCCTGGTATTGGAATATCAGGGTCGGAAATCCATCTATTGCCTGTCCACAACCATCCAGCTTGTCTTAGGGCTTCACCTGGAGACCAGTCGGTCAACTGACATGTCTGTTCTGATAAAGGCCTTTGTATAATTTTATCTTCCAACCTTTCAACCATCTTGATATTTGAAGCTTCAGGTTCTAAATCCAATTGCCCAGAAGGCAAACGTTTATTACCTTCTTTAAGGGGCTAGCAATAGAACGTTTACGTTTGGACCGTTCTGCTTCTAATTTCTGTCTACATGACTGAAAGTCCTGTTCTGCAATCGAAATTAAATCCAAAAGTTGAATTTTTTTCCTTTCCAATTCTTGTTGTAAATGAAGTTCTTCTGCCATAATTCCCTCATTTAGTACTGGGGGAATCTGAAGGTTCCATTAAAGTCTGAGCCATTTCTTGGTTTATATCTACCATAATCTCTTCTGTGATCCGAGAAGTAGAAACCAAGAGCTCTGAGCTTACAGCAGCATGACCACTCTCCTCCACCATCTCCTCCGAACTGAGATCCTCCATCCCTGCAGATGGACGGACAGCGCCACCCACCTACAGAGTAGGGGTAGTTTTATTAAAAGAAAAACATAACATCACAAGTGGAAATTACAAGTATAGACAGAATACCATATTGTATAACAAAAGCAAAAGCAATTCAGAAAAAGAAGAAGAACATCCAAAAGAAACACATCATAACAATTCATTATACAGGTATAACATTTTGCCAAAATATATCAACTTTAGATTTGGAGAATTTATCCAAATCTCTAGTTTTAACAGAAGTTAAACCATTCTCAATTTGTACAAACAAGGTGTGAGATAAAACAGTTTGTTGCTGAAAAATAAATGGGCAACGAGCTTGCCAAAGATAATATTGTATAAAAGCAAAAAACACCTTCAAGGTACTTCTATGATAATGGCACCACATCCCAGTATAATTACCCAAAACTATGGTCTGATATGTAACGGTGACTAAAAAAGGGAGGTTCCAATGTGCAGCAGCGTCCTGCCAAAATGTTTGACTAAAAGGGCATGAAACAAAAAAATGAACCATAGTTTCCTCGCAATTAACACAGGTGGGCCGTAAACAAAATCTTTCCGTAGTAGGTTTGTATTTCAAGTTACCACGAACCCCCAACATTCCCTGTATAGAGAGCCATACAATATCCCAAATATGTGGGGGATCCTAAAATCTGCCAGTTTCCTAAAAGAAAAAAACATCTGAGAAGGTATACATTCTGGGAAAAGAGGAACAAATTTCTACATTTCAAACACAATAAACTTATAAAAGGTTTTCCATAGAGAGAGTGAGCAAATGTGGAAACGATATCTTCCATTGCTGTAGTTTCTTAAAAGAAGCAATACCATAAGAAGGCAAGGAATCTGACAATAATATTTTAGGGGGTAATAGTGACCATTTATTTAAATATGTAGACCACAAAAAATTGGACCAAATTTGCCAAGTCATAGTGGGAGAAGACCAAAGATAAGAAAAAGATTCAAATAAGAAAAAAGAGTGATAAAAAACAATGGGGTTAATCATATCCAATCCACCCTTATTAATGGGAAGATAAGTAATATCTCTGTGCACTGGGTTCAATCTATTACCCCACAACATCTGAAAAAAAATACTAAATAGTCTAGTCTCCAGATGAAGAGGAGGTGGAAACACATAACTTAAATATAAAAACACAGGTAACTCAAATTTTTTTATAATTGCAACCCTCTTTTTCTTTCCAAATTTCCACCCTTTCCATCGGTGGATTTTAAATTCTCCAATGTATAGTTGCTTTTCCCAATTATAGGTAGCTAAATCTCCTGCTCCAAACCAAATGCCTAGAGTCTTATGAGGAGAAGAAGCTACCAGAATACCTGCAATAGCAGAAGGATCTAGATGTGTAGACTATAATATAAAAATAAAGCTCTTATGTATGTTAATTTGGGCTCCGGACAGTGCCTCAAAATCAGAAAAAATGTGCAATGCATTTAGTAAAGAAGAATATCTCAAGTAATAAAGTGATATCATCTGCATACGCAGCTATTTTTTCCACTGGTAAAGTAGAGGAAGGTGATAATCCAATAATATGCGCATCCCAAACAATCTGCCTAACGACAGGGTCCAAAACAAAGGAATACAAAAGCGGGCTTAATGGGTAACCCTGCCGAACCCCAATTGATATAGGTACCTCTGTGCCAAAATATCCATTAACCATGGGAACACAACTAGCGCTCTTATATAAAATGGAAAGCCAATTAATAAATGGCGGAGGAATGCCGTAACGTAGAACTATGGAAAATAAATAGTTATGTTTAACTGTATCAAAAGCTTTGGCTTGATCCAAAGCAACAATATATCCAGAAATATGACCTTTATTACTAAGTTCAAATAGATCTCTTAAAAGATATAAATTATGCTGAATGCGTCGATGAGGAATGGTACATGTTTGGGCTGGGTGAATAAGAGACCCGGCTACCAGTAATAATCTATTATTAAGAATTTTGGTAAGGATTTTGTAGTCACTATTTAACAAACTCAAAGGTCTCCAATTAGATAGTAGGGTCTTGTCCCCTGATTTATATAGAAAAAAAAGTAGTGAGGTATTAAACCCAGAAAATTCTGTAGAAGAAAATAATAAAAAATTAAACACCTTAGGCAAAAAGTAAATCATGTAAGGTAAAAAAAGTTTATAGAATTCATTAGGGAGGCATCCCAACCCGGTGAGGTATCTTTACTTAATTGTGATATCGCCTGTTCAACTTCCTGGGAAGAAATAGGCTGAATTAATGGAACCATTTGAGAGGTAGACAGGTGAGGAACAGGAGCAGTGAAACTAGAAAAATCAGGCAAAGTAGGGGTAGAGTTATCCTGAAAAGAGGCTGCAACATGTTGTTGAACTAGAGTCAACATATCCATATCTGTGGTAAGCAAAAGACCAGTAGGCGCAACATGCTGAGTCATAAGGGTGGCCTCTAACCTGTGTTTACATGCCATAAAGGGGTCAGAAGCAGGAGTAGTCTTAGTTCCAAATTTAAACTCTAGGTCCAGGGACTTGGCTCTATCATATTGATAGGATTTCATCTGTTCTTTCAGAATCTTAATTTGAGGAAGCAGATCATGGGAACATTCAAAAGGGGAGGACATCAATTTATATAATTGATTACGGGCAAGCAAATACTGTATATATTTAGAATTAGCTCTAGCTTTTCCAAATGAGAGTAAAAGTTTTTTCAATTCCTGTTTCATGTCCATCCACCAGTTCAAAGAATCTGAGTATGCACAGAAAACAGATTCCCTGCATGCGAAAAAAAGATCAGTCTGAGAATAGAAAAAAGGAGTATCAAAAAGGGACATATTCAATCTCCATCGATTATATTTGGAAAAGATTTTGAGAGGAATAGAATGCAAGCTAAAAGAACAAAAAAGCATATTATGATCAGAAAACTCTGAAGGCTGAAATTGGCAAGAAATGGGATGTAAGTGTTGGGAGAAGAAAAACATATCAATCCTTGTGACGTAAATAAACCTATGATAAGTAGCACCAAGTCCCTTGGGGTGTAATTTACGGAAAGCATCCTGCATACTAGAGTCAATAAGGATTTGTTTCAGGGCATTAGAATCACAATACATTTTCTTCTGGGTGGCTCCGGACAAAGGGGCATCTAATGTACAATTAAAATCCCCTCCCCAAATGACATGCATTCTGGTGAAAAGAAATGGCTTAATATCTCCAAATAATGCAACCCTGGCAGACTTCGTTTGTGGGGCATAAAGGTTATTAAGACGGAAAGAAAAGTCTCCTATAGAGCCATCCAAAATCAAGGCCCTACCAGGACAAACATGTATTAACCGAAAAATATGAATATTGGTGGATTTAAAAAGAATGCCAATTCCATCTGCAGGTTCTAGTCCAAAGGACCAAAAAGAAGGACCCCAGTGCCATCGCTTTTTAATTTCATCTACCTCAGCTAGTGAGGACAGACGACATTCTTGAATAAAAATAATATCCACAGGAAGGGTTGAAAAATAGGCTAATACAGAAATTTGTTTCCTATATGATTTTAAACTGCAGACATTGAAAGATAGGAGTCGCAGTGTGGCCATAAGGTGTCATAGTTCAGCCAAGTGCCCCTTTCAAACTATTGCTTGCTTTCCGCTTTTTACCTTTCTTTCCTTAGCCAGTTCTGTAGATCTACTGTCCTCATCTTCCGTAACTATCTCAGATCTATGGGACGCATCGGATTCTAAGTCCGGATCCCCCAAATCTTCTTGTAGAGGTAAAAAAATATTAGAAGTCAGAAGAGGGCAAGGAGTGGGTAATTTCAGGGAAGATCTGGTAAATCTCCGGCCTTTCACAGTCTCAAAGATGGGGGGGCATTGTAGGCCTGTCAGGTACATTCTCTGGCTCAGAGGCTTGGAGTATAGTAGAAGGAAGGCCAGAGGTAGCCACCAATGGTACAGATGTCGGTGTAGTAGATACAGGTGGATCATTATCATGTAATTTATCCTTAGCTTGGAGTACTAAATCATCGTGATCCCATCCCTCGGTTCTATTGTGCTTGGTCCAGCGGCATTGATGAAAGGCATGCCCCTTTTCATCACACAAGTTACACTGGAAAATGTTCTGACATAGGTCCATCGAATGGCCATACCCCCCCACAAAGTGAACATTTCATCATGTCACAAGAGCTGCTAATGTGAGTGCGGGAACCGCATTTATAGCAAGCTTGGGGCTGACCGTTATAAAAACACACCCCCCTGTCCTTTCCAAGAAAAAAACTATTAGGAAGATGTATTATATCAGAGTTCACTTGAAACAATTTAACTTTAAATTTCCAGCTCCCAGTCCAAATACCCTCTAAATCTAATCAGGCTTCAGGAGGGCCAAGGATATCACAACTTCTGACCAATGGTAAATATCATTGAAATTCACCCTTCATTTCTGAACATAACAGTAATATACCTAATTTGTGGCCTAGTAAGAGGAATGGCTAAAAGGAAGCCATAAAGGGTAGTTTTAAGAGCAGAGTACTTTTCCCAAAATTTTTCCAGACTATGATTAAGTCTGAAACTTACATCAAAGGAATCCTCCCCTGAAACATGAATAAGTGCAAAGAGGTCTGAAGGTAGGAAAGACATAGAACCCCTAAGCAAAGTGTTAGCAATATATTATCTATCAGGATGAGTATTTAAACCCCCTCTATATCTCAATCAAACAGCGTTTCTCCTGGGAGCCTGTTCAAGTTTGTGTTTGAACAGGTCTGCCATAGGAATGCGAGGAGGGTTATCAGAGCCCTTGCAGGAGCCAAACCTATCATCTGCTGCAGCAGGAACCGTGAGTCTCTTCCCCCACAGGTACACTGGGGCTAGCAGTAGCCTCAGTGTCCTTCAATAATGGGTGCGCACCAACTACAGTAGGAACAACAGGATGAGTAATGTCAGTACCTGAGCTCAGGGAGGTGGCATGAGTAGGTGAAGTATATGAAACAGGCTTCCAAGTAGGGTCAGGCACCCAAGTTCCTGAAGCGTTTAGTGTCCAGCCAGCATTAAGCAAAGAATCCCCTCGACCAGTCTTTGGAAGGAAGAGAGTCCTGAGTTTGCAAACCAAATTGGTTTTTCAGAGCTTGCGATATAGTAGGGATTCTCTCGTTGCAGCATGGGGCTTCTCACCGTCGGACTGTCTGCTGGTAACGGCAAGCGTCGTCGGCGTACACATGTTGGAAAAACATCCGTATGGAAACAGGGTGCAGAATCCAAAGGTCCCAAGGCAGAAGTAGTGCAATACAGGTTCATCAAATGTGGGGTGAAAAGTCTCCCGAATCGGCAGCAAACCCGATCACCTCCGGGCAGTAGACGGTTTCTCCAGGTCTGTATCAAGAGCACTCACAGTCGTAGTAGCATCCATAGAACAAACGAAAGCATTGCTAGCGGGAGCGTCCTCACTAGCGTCCATCTCCTCGCAGGAGATCAGAGCTTCTGCCATAACGCAGAGACGTCTCAGCCCTCTACTGGCCACAGAGTGCCAGCAGAGTGGGGGAATTTCCCCAGTGTCCTGGCCAAATTTCCCTCATTCACTAAAAATACCACCAAATCTGGTTCAAGGTCAGTTGGCATTCATCTGCATCCCCCTCCCCCGGGTCATGCCTGAAAATAGGCAGGATTTGTCTAGTGCAGTTACCTGGTCAACAAAAACTAAATAAATAAATAATTTCCTGGCTCCTCCCTAGGCCCACTCTTGTAGTATGGGCACCCCATGAGCCACCCTCCAGTCCTGGGGCACACATACCCCATTTCCAGGGAGGTGTTGAACAGATCTGCCAGTGGCTCAGCCAACAGCTCCGCCATCTCCCTCAGCACCCTGGGGTAGATGCCATCGGGACTTGGTGCCTTGTCCACCCTTACTGCCCTCAACCCCTCTAGCACCCTACTCCCTGTGATCACTTTGTCCATCACCTCTTCCCCCCCCCTTTCCCCACAACCACAGCCCATGCTGGTAGTGGACCATCCCTCTCCTTAGTGAAAATGGAACAGAAGTACTCATTTAGAATTTCCACTTGCTCCTCACCCTTTTCCACCCAATCCCCTCCCCGCTTTATCCTCACAGAATGTTTCTTGTACTTCCTCTTTTCACTGACATATCTAAACAAAGTTCTTTTCCTCTCCCTTTATGCCATGTAACCTTAATTCCCTGGAGGCCTTAGCTTTTTTCACCTTCCTGGCCACCTCCCTTGACCAACTCCCATAAGCCTCCTTATCCTCTCCCTTCCCTGTTCTCCTGTACTTCTGGTGTGCAGCCCTCTTTGCCCTCACCCCTTGCAGCAATTCCTTGTTCAGCCAGAATGATTTCTTGACTCTGCTCTTCTTACTCCTGGCCCTGATATGGGCTACTGTGGCCTCTGTTAGCCCAGTCTTTATGACTCCCCACTTTTGTTCTGCATCCATCCCCGGCTTTATATCCTGGAGTCTCCCTTGCAATATTGCTCACATCCTCCCAAAATCCACTCTACTAAAGTCCACCATCTTAGTGCCCGTGCCTCCTGTGTCCCTGCCCAGCATGAGAACAAGCTGCACTGTTTGGTGGTTACTACTCGCTAGTGGGTCGTCCACCCTTACCTCCCTCACTGCCTCCCCATTTGCCAGTACCAGGTCCAGAGCCTTATAGGTCCACTTACCAATTGCGTCAGAAGGCCATCCTGGAATGCATTAAGAAGCACCTGCTCCATGGTATTGCTAGTGGCCGGGGTGCTCCAGTCAACGCCTGGTAGGTTAAAATCCTCCACTATCACCACATTCCCCTTCTACATACCCTCCTTATCTGCTCTGCCAACTCCCCATCCAGTTCCCTGGATTGGGCTGGTGGTCTGTACACCACCCCCAGCCTCAGCTTTCTTCTCTTGGAGTCCAGGAGCTGCACACAAAGTGGCTCTGTCCTCTCCTCTCCTCTTCTCCTTCATCCCTTATGCATTTGATCCCTTCCCTCACATAGAGTGCAACTCCCACTTCCAACCCCCCGATCCCTCCTGTATATCCTGTATCCCAAGATTGCAAAATCCCAGTCATGGTACTCTGTGGTCCAAGTCATAGAAACATAGAAACATAGACTTTGACGGCAGATAAGGACCGCTTGGCCCATCTAGTCTGCCCATTTCCCTACCTACAGGATAGGCTGTAGATCCTAGTTAACCAACAGCCTATTTCTTCCTACCCCCCACAAGAATTGCCTTATGTCTGTCCCATGCATTCTTGAATTCTCCCACAGTTTTAGACCCCACAACCTCCTCAGGAAGGCTGTTCCATGCATCCACTGCCTCTCTGTGAAATAATACTTCCTACATTGCCCCTAGAACCGCCCTCCTCTATCTTTAAATTGTGTCCCTTGTTCTTGCAAAGTCTCTTTTTCTGAAAGATGCTACCCTCTTGGACTTTGTTGATTCCACTGAGGTACTTAAAAGTTTCTATCATGTCCCCCTCTCCTTCTTTCCTCAAGGGTATACATATTAAGCTCCCTTAGTCTCTCCTCATACAGCTTCTCCTGCAGACCCTGCACCATTTTAGTTGCCCTCCTCTGACTACCTCTATCCTGTCTATGTCCTTGCGGAGATGGGGTCTCCAGAACTGGACACAGTACTCCAGATGGGGTCTCACCAACTGTCTGTACAGAGGGATAACAACTTCCTGTTTTCTGCTGCTGATGCCTCTCCCTATACATCCCAGTATACCCCCAGCCCTCCCTACTGCCTTCTCACATTGCTTGCTAACCTTAAGGTCATCTGATATGATTACCCCCAGGTCCCTTTCCTTTTTTGTTGTTGTTACTACCTCCCCACCCATTGTGTATTCTTCCCCTGGGTTCTTGTTTCCCAGGTGCATTATTTTGCCTTCTTTGCATTGAATCCTAGCTGCCATACTTCTGACCATTCCTCCAACCTTGCCAAGTCCCTTTTCATCCTTTCCACGCCTCCTTGTGTATCAACCCTGTTGCAGATCTTTGTGTCATCTGCAAAAGGCATACTTCTTCTTCCAGTCCTCTGCAATGTCACTGATGAAGACATTAAAAGGACTGGACCAATACTGAACCCCTGCGGTACCCCACTAGTAACCTCTCTCTTTCTTCAGAGTGGACTCCATTTATAATTACCTTCTGTGTCCTGTTGTGCAGCCAATGTTTTACCAGGCTACCACCCTGGGACCCACTCCCAGGCCTGGTTAATTTGACTATTAATCTTTTGTGCGGGACTGTGTCAAATGCCTTGCTAAAGTCTAGGTAGGTCATGTCCACAGCCCTCCTGGTCTATTACTTTGGTCACCCAGTCAAAGAAAATCTATTAGATTCATCTGACATGACCTTCCCGCTGTGAATCCATGCTGCCTTGGGTCCTGTGCTCCACTGGCCTCTAGGTACTCAACTATTCTTTCCTTCAGAAGTGACTCCATCACTTTCCCTACCACAGAGGTCAGACTAACAGGTCTGTAGTTTCCTGCCTCTGTCTTGGTCCCACTTTGTGAAGGGAATCACATCCGCCTTCCTTCAGTCCTCTGGTACCACACACATCCTCCCATGATTTATTAAAAGAGTAGCCAGTGGTTTCACTAGTTCCTCCCTTAATTCTTTTTAGAATTCTGGGGTGAATTCCATCAGGACCCATTGCTTTGTCCACCTTCAGTTTTAGGAGTTCTTGCAGAACCCCTTTCTTCTGTGACAGGACTGGGATCCGACCCCTATCAAGAGTGCTTCACATTGGTGGCTTAGGCACTTCCCCTCCTCTTTTGTGAATACTGAGCAGAAATATTCATTCAGTATCCCTGCTTTTTCACTGTCCCCTCTGCCCACCTACGCTCATTCTATTCAGCCTCACTATCCTTCCTTTTGTCTTTCTACGCCGCTGATGTACCTATAAAAGGTTTTATCCCCTTCTTAACTGAGTTGGCTATCTTTCCTCAGTTTGGGCCTTTGCTATTCTGACTTCCTCCCTGCTTCCTTCTGCCTTAACTGGTTCAGCTCTCTGTCCTGCTCCTTCTGTGTTCCTTATACTTCCGGAATGCTATCTTTTCTTCCTGACTTTCAAGCCACCTCTTTTGAGAACCATAGTGGCTTTTCTTTCGTTGCTTGATTTGTTTATTTGTTTCACAAAGGCTTGTTGCCTCTGTGATGGCAGTTTTGATGATTCCCATTGTTGCTTCCACACCTCCTCCTAGCCTGTTTGCTAGTGCTTTCTTGAGGCACTCTCCCATCTTGCCAAAGTCAGCTCTCCTAAAGTCCAGTACCCTCGCTTTTGTATGGCTTGACTCTGTAGTTGAGTTTAACGTGAACCACACTGTTTGATGGTCACTTGTCCCCAGATGGCAACCCACTTCTAGATCTGAGATCTCTCACTGTCCCCGTTTGAAGTCACGAGGTCTAAGGTGCTCCCTCATGAGTGGGTTCTGAAACTAGCTGTCTAATGCCTGCCACCTGTAGGGCATCAAGAATGGCCTGCTCTTGGATGTGGCTGCAGCAAATGTGCTCCAGTTAACATCTAGCATATTCAGGTCTCCCATCAATAGTATCTCCCCTTTCTCTGCCATTCTAAGAATGCCTTCTATCATATCCTTGTCCATTCCTCCCTGACACGGGGTCTGTACCAACCCTGTGCGGATTGTGGTGCCCTTTCCAGTCTCCAAGGTGACCCACAGTGCCTCCTCTCCTCCCTGTTTACTCTTTTGTTCAGTTGCTTTTATCCTTCCTTTACATGAGAGCTTCTCCTCCCCTCTTCTCCCCTGCCTGTCTCTTCTGTAGGTTATGTGCCTGGTATTTAACATCCCAGTCATGGTTCTCTGTGTACCATGTTTCTGTGACTGCTACAATATCCAGGCATCCCTCTTCCATCAAGGCCACCAGCTCAGGGAGCTTGTTGCCCAGACTACGGGCATTGGTACTCATTACCCTCGATTTCCTGATGGCCTCACTCCCTTTTGCCCCATCCCTGTCCTTCTTGCCTTTGTCACTTTCTCCATTTACCCCTGCCCTTCTCCCTATCGACACCTCTATGTTGGTGTTTGCCGCACTTACTACCGTGATTATTTGGGGGGGGCTAGGAAGTATCTGTCACTGTAGCAATGTCCACCTTCCCCTCTGAATGTAACACCTGAAACTCTGCAATTTTGTTCCCCAGGCTTCTTGCATTGAGAAAGACCACCTTCCACCCATACCCCTCCTTCTCCTCACTCTTCTCCTTGGCCTGTGTCCCTCCTCCCAGTAGTCTGCACCCTTTCTCCTCCTTATTCTTAGCAGGTGGTGGTGTCTTCTGTATTACACCCAGACCACTCTGCCTGCCCCCTCCCAGGGTTACTACACCTCCGCCTTTACCTATATCTAGGGGGGTGAGCTCATTAGGCTCCCTGTCTGGACCTTTCTACCAACCTCAGTCTTTTGGCCACCCCCCACTAGTTTAAATCCACCTTAGTTTTTTTTGTCATGTCACTATTTCTCCTGTAGCAGGCGGCCCTCTAGCGACCTCTCTGGCTCCCACCCAGGACCAAGTTGTGCATGACGAAAACTAGCATAGCCTTTCACCGGTCGGCTGTACCCCTAGGGTGTGCTGCTCTCGTGTCTGGAGGTGCAGGGCATGGCCATCAGCCGGCGAGATCATCCTGCTATTTTCTGCCTCCATTTTCTCCCCAGGAGCCGGATGTGCAATGGTGTCAAAGGCATGTATTGCCGATGCCCGCTGCACTCCCACCTCTCGAGAACGCAGCTGCAGTGCAGCCGGCCTCTGCCAGCTACCACTGCAGCGTGATGTCATACTCCCACCCACCCCAGAAGAAGGAGAGCAGTCATGGGACACTCAATCCTTCCTCTCCCCAGCTAGCCCCCCGGAGGTCCGAGTCCATTCCCGAATCCGGGTTGCCAGTGTGGCTCAACCCTCAGCACCACCGGGCCTAAATCCACTTTAGTAGAGATATACCCCTCTAATCCCATCTTTAATACTCCCCTTCCTGCTCAAGTGTAGCCTGTCCCCCACGTACAAGTCATTATTCCCCCAGACCCTACCCCAGTTAGTCACTAACCCATCATTTTTGGTGTGGCACCAATCCCTCAGCCACTCATTGAACGCCTCAACCCTAACCTTTCCTCCCCATGCTTGCACATGGTACCAGGAGTACCTCCAACTCCCCCACCCCCTCACACTGCCTGTCCAACTCCTCGAACCTCCCCCTCACTACTTCTGCAGTCTCCCCTGCCAAGTCATTTGTACCCACATGCAACACTAAATGAGGTTTCTTCCTCCCCCTCGCTGCACACTTGAGCAGTGGCTGCCCTGCCCCTCCTGCAGTCAACCAGGAAGAAAGCTTCAAACCCAAATATGGCTGTGCCTTCCCCTTCCACCCTATCTCCCCCTTTCGTGTTGGAATCTCCCAGGTTGAGACCCCGCATCCCACTTACCCTCGTTCCTTCTAATTACCCCTTCCACCACCCCAGTATTCATTCTCCACTGCCCCTTACCCTCACCAGCTGCACCCTCTGTGACTTCTGTATCTGCACCCCCTACTTCCACCTCACCCCTTTTCTCTGCCTTATTCCTCCCATCCCCCTTGAACCCCTTCCCAGCCTGACTACTTCCTACTGGACTTCTCATGTCGACCTCTCCTCTGCCCCTGCTGATTTCCAACCCCTCTCCTATCCCCATTGATGTCAATTTACAGCCCCCATTCCCTTCGACCCCAATAGTGATGCCTCTCCCATCCTTCCAATTCCTGCAGCCTTCTCTCCTCCAGTCACCCCCTCCTTCCTTACTAGCCCCCCTTGTACCCTTTCATCCTCGCTATCTCTTCCTCTTGCTGTCATCCTGTGATGCCCTGCTTGTCCTCCCCTTCGGTATGTTCCTACTTCCACCCTCTCTCCCAGACTGAGAGTCTCAAATCTATTCCTAGTCGATACCTCTACATCTCTTCCCCCTCTGTTCCCCCTTCTAGCATTCCCTCCATGCCCCTCCTGTGGTCCCACAGGTTCCTCCCTACCCGCAGCCATCTGCTCTCTCTCTATCACTCTCGTGGTCTATTCCTCCCCATCAGGAGGCCCCCTCGCCTCAGGTACCCTCCCTTCTCCTCTCTTTTCTGCTAGTGCCTCTGATACTGGGGTTGGTTTCAGTCCCTAGTTTTTCTTCCCCTGTTCCCCCCTTGCCATCCCCTGTTCCCCACCCAGCCAGGATGCCTACATACTCATCTGCCCTGACACTTAAACTCCTCCCTAACCTCCACAGTTCCTCCCTCAAACTAGCCAGTTGTCTACAGACCATACACCCCCATCCTCTAAGCCCAGTTCAGAATCATGGTGCACTCACACCCTGTACACCCCACCACCCTTTCAAAGATGCCCGCCCTATTGGCATGCAGCACCTGCCCCATTTTGGACCCCACCTTATGTTACAGGCTCTTACTCCCAGTTTCTGTACCCTGCTATAACTGTTAGGCCCCTATTTACTCAAATTCCTGCCCCCCCCACACCAGTCCCCCTTCTGCTCCCTTGCCGACCGGGTAAATTCAGTCTCAAATCTCATCCGTTAGATGCTGTCTTACTGTAGCTATCCTAAAGCCTCCTTGTCCGTTTTTCACCCCTCAGCTACCATACTTTTTGTTCTCAGCCCTCATATAGTTTCACTTAGCCCAGTTGGAAATTGTATTGCATTCCAAGTATTACTCAGCTCAGTCAGAGAAATAAACAGAACAAATAAATATGTATTATTACAGCAATCATAACAGTATAGGCCAGTTAGAGAAAGAAACAGAACAACAAAATCTCTATTATTACAGCAATTCTTAAAGTATCCAATCATTGCTTTGTCTCCACTCCAGAGACCCTGCTGTAATATGGAGACCCACACAGCACCCTGGGTGGGAGGGTGGGCAACTCTAAAGTCCTGACAGAGCTCCGTTGAGCTTGCTCACTCCCCCCTCTCACTCGCTTGTTCAGTTTCTCCTGGCACTGCAGGCTGCCCTTTTGTTCTGTGCTCCTGCCTGCATTGATGCCTTTTTCTGCTGACAAAGAAATCTGCAGCAGTCCTGACAGACCTCCGTTGAGCTCACTCACTCACTCCCTCTTTCTCACTCACTCATTCTTAATCTGTCCCAAACACGGATTTCCCACAGCGACTGTGCTATTCTGCGCTGGTAGGACGAAAACACATTTTGGCCAGGATATGAAAAATGACAGCTGCACTGTTCATAAGGAGGTATGAAAAACTGCCAGTGTTGAATATCTGGCATGAAAACATTACAAATTTACGAAGTTACGAGGGTGCATGGAAACTACGCAATGTACGCTTATAACAGTCATTTTAAGGACTTTCATCATCAGATTTTCAACATAGGCATTTTAGGACCTCTGCTTATGAACTGTGTCACTGTCATTTTCTTAATCTGTCCTGAAAACTGATTTTCCCACAGCAACCACGCTATTCTGCACCAGAAGTGCGAAAACACATTTTGGCCAGGATGTGTAAAATGACAGCTGTACTGTTCATAATGAGGTGTGGAAAAAGGCCAGTGTTGAAACTCGCGTGAAAATATTACAAATTCGCAAAGTTGCAGTGTAGAAACTCATGCAATGCTGCTATCGTAAAACAGTCATTTTTTGAATTTTTCACCAAATTTGCAACATAGGCTTTTTGAGGGCCCACCTCATGAACACTGGCACTGTCATTTCATTAATCAGTCCCGAAAGGTGATTCTGCACAGTGACCTTGAAATCACTTTTCAGGACTGAATAATGACATGACAGTGACTGAATTCATGAGGAGGGTTCCAGTAACCCCATTTTGAAAATTTGGTGCCAGAATTCCCCAAAATGCCTGAGATATGCACCAAAGTTGAAAAAAAACTATTTATGCCATTATACAGCTTACTGGCATTTCTTCAGTTTGTGGTCAGCTTTAAAGAGTGCAGATGTGTTCCCAGTCCACCGAAGATCGTCACGCTGGGTTCTGGAGGTAAGTATGGGGTGAGGGGGTGTGGGGAGGCAGGGTGTGCAGAGGGTGGCTGCGGGTTGGGGGAGGGGCATAAGACACCATGAGGGACCATTTTCTTGGTTTCAGGGAGAAAAAAAAAAACGTCGTGGGAAGGTTTTTGGTTTTCAGGTTTGTTTTTTACACACTGAGGTGGGCTCCCAGTGTGCCACCTGCATTTTGGGAGGGGAGGACTGAAGCCAATGTGGATTGGGCCCCCCGTCAGCAAAGAAAAACTGTTTGGAGGGCATGATGCCAAGGGGGATTGGGCACCTCCTCGGCACACAACAAATGGAGGGGCATTATGTCGATGGGGAGTGGGATCCCCCATTGGCAAATGAACTGGGTCGAGGGCATGTTGACACTGAGATTGGGCAATCCTGTTGGCTTTCATGGGCTCTGAGGCAGCATTGCCGCCACTTTGTTGATGAAATGTTACAACAGGCAAGGTAGGTACCGCCCTGCAATGATGGGTCGCTCCCTCATTGCAGCGGAATGTCTGACACTGCAATGACGAGGCGGCCCATGATTGAAGCAACAAAATCGTTACAAGTTCATGGCACTCTGCAGAACCAGTATCATCAGAACACTGGGCCTGCATTGGTTGAGCACTGCCAAGCCCAACAATGCAGTACAGGCATTGGCCACCACAGTGCTGCACCTCCACAACCCGCTTCTCTCCTAAGCTGCCACATAATGTTTCTTGTGCATGCACACAAGCAAACATAAAAAGGATACAGGGTAACGTTAAAATTACAGTTTAACTTTGCTTGATCAGAACAAAAGATTATAATGTGTCCACCCCAATACTTCTTTATTTTTTTATGTTTTCATTAGTTATTTTATGTCCCCTCTCTTCTTCGTTGGCCATTAGCACCAGCTATAAGAATATGTGAAAAATAAGATGCCATCACTATCTAAATACGTCATCAAAACCAATAAAGAGTTCATGATTAGGAATTTGTATCCATGATATAATGGTGATGTCTATATCTCACTGTCTGCCCGTCCATCTCAGATTGCTCATGTTCTGCCACTGGACAAAGGAGGAATCAGCCCCCAAAGTAAACCCTAGTCCACAGTGTCCTATCTGTCATCACCTGTTAAATTCATGGCATACCATAAGGAAGCATTTGTCCTCAAAGATCAATGGCGAATACAATAAAATAAAATAAAAATCTCTCTTCCACAGGTCCTGTGAATGGCAGTGTAATAAAAAAAATGCTTATTTGAAAAGAACTCCTTTGTCTACCGTGGTTAGTTGTTTAAATTGTACATTTTATCTCTGGAAGTGTCACTAATTAAAACAGCAGTTCAGAGATTTTTTTTCTGTGACAGCTGTTTAGAATGGCTCATGACATCAGTGAAGGACTGACATTAAACTTGTGAACTCGAGATTGCCTCGAATGCTGCATGCTCTGTGATTTACTATTGTAGGACTGTACTTATGTAATCACAGACTTCTCAATTGACTTGAGTCAATCAGGAATTTCAAGAGTTGGCACGTCTTTCATTCAATAAAACAGTCTGCGGTCATGCTGACAAGTACTGGCTCTTTTTTTGGGATCAAGACAGGTACCAACAGCTATTTACACTACATAATCTAAACTGATCTGCTTTTTCTGAGTAACAGTTTCTTTGTTTACTCACAATTCACGGACTGCAAATTCAGGTTTTCTATAACTTCAGTGAGACAGTCTCACAGCTGATCACCCTCTAAGATAAACGTTTTTGTTCTTCAGAGGAGTTTCCCTGATCGTTGGCAATTACATATTTTGAACGGATCTCAGTATTGTCTGTGCCTATTTCATAATGAGTGTGGCACTGTTGCTGTGGGTGTTTTTGGTAAAGGGTGTTGGGTTGGGGGTTGTATACGAATAAATCACACTGTCATTTGCATAAACAGATCTGTACATACAGGATGAAATGCATTGTGAAAGTTACTTTGTTATATCTTGCAGATGACACAAATATCTGTAACAGTGTATATACTCAGGTGAGGGCAGTGATCGTATACCTTTACCTTCTGTTTCTGCAAATGACAGTGTCATTTATTTCTATACTATTTCTATAGTTCTCTAGCTTTTTGTCATGCCATTGGCTTACTCTTGTCTGCTGCCATTCAGAAATTGGTAGCTGAGTGGAGCCAATAAGCCTGATCCTTGTGGAAGCACCATCACAGCTACTAGCTACCAATCTTATTTTGTTTATTTCTTTTTTTTCTTTTTCTTTCTCCCCCTTCTGATCGCAATTCCATCTCGGGCTCAGAGAGTGTCTGTATGTGGGTCTGTTTCACACACAGAAAAAGCACCAGACCATTACTAACCTACAGACCTCACTCCCTGGCATCATGGCTTGCCTCATTGCTATACTATTGTTCCTAGTATACAGCGTGCCCTACAATACAGTACACCATGAAGTACCACAATATAATCCAGCCCAGGAATGCACTGTCTCAAGATCCTATGTTGCTACGGCCCACTGTACCTGCTTTGTTTCATCAACCCCACCTTTTCTGGCCTATAACCCCCCATCGTGCCCCCTCCCTTACTACTACCTTCACCTATGACTGTACTGAGCACTCACAATGATTACTTTAAACTGTCACTTTAGCGGTACTCTCTGCTGCACCACACATCATGGCGGTCCCAAAGGAAAAAAGCCATCTCCATCCTTAAAAGCTCCTTAAAGAAAATGCTGTTGTTGCTCCTGTCTGCTCAGGTAATGTGGAGTTAAAGCCTGGCCCCCCTCTGCAACTCACCTTTCCTTCAAATTTTGCAGAGGCCCCAGGACTTAAGATAATGTTGGTCAATATTCTAAGCCTGACCAAAAAATGTGTCCAATTACAAGCATGGGCTGCGCATACCAACCCAGACCTTATCATTATTACGGAGTCCTGGCTAAAAAAGGCTAATACTGACCAACAAATCTCCCTCCAGGGATACAAACAATTTAGGGGGGACAGGGCTTCTAGAGGTGGGGATGTGGTCGTCTACACCAAAACCAAGTACTCAGTCACTAATATCAGCTGTAAATCTTCCACCCAAGGAATTCGAGATTATTTCAATGAAGCTTCATCTTCCTTCTTCAGAATGCATCACCATCATAGGTGGTTATAGGCCTCCGTCTGGAGGCGCTGAAGTCCTTAATATACTGCAATCCCTAATCTCAGATGCGAAAACAGAAACAATATTCCTAGGGGATCTCAGCATGGATTGGCTAACCCCTAATTCTCATTGCCTTAAATCCCTCTGCAACGAGCTCGGCCCAGTGCAATTTGTCAACGAACCTACAAGGAACAATGTCCTACACACTGCCAATAGCTTCCTTCTAGATGAGATATTAACTACTCACCCACATAAAATTTTGCATTCAGCAGTGTTCCATAATGATATGAGCGATCACGGGGTTATTTGCACAAGATCTCATATTAAGGTCCGAACACAGCCTATGTTTAAAACAAAATGGTCCTGTCGCAAGTTCGTTGCAGCAAACTTCCTTTCTGACCTAGACAGGTTCAGATGGCAAGATCTTTGCCTAGCCAAAGATGTCAACGAGGCAGTCTCCGTCCTTAATGTCAACCTTACTAGTCTGGTAAATAAACATGCCCCCCTCATCAAAGTTAGGGTACGAAACAACTCTCACCCCTGGTTTACCCCAGATCTTAAGGCAGCTCTTACAACCCAGGATAAGCTCTGGATGAAAGCAAGACATTCCAAGAAACCATCGGATTGGTAGGCTTTCAGAACAGCTAGGAATACCTGTGTAAAAAGCATTCATTCTGCCAAAGCGAACTTCTACATCTCTACCCTTGAACAAGCAAAAGGGAACTCACACAAAATATGGAGGACACTTAAATCTATAGAAGGGGCGGCCCACTGCTCCCTCCATTCCAACTAAGATAATCTCAAATGGCAGAGTGGTGGAAAATAAGTCCTTAATCCTCAAAGAACTTAACTCCCATTTTGTCACAGCTGGATTAGCTTTTGACTCCTCACCGTATGCTAGCATTGCAAAGAGCCAACCAAGTCCTTCCACAATATCTAGCACCGCATCTTGCCCATTTCAACTGCGTGAGCTAAACTATAAGGAAGTAGAAGATTTCTCTACTTAACTTGGACATCAAAAAAAGTGCAGGGGATGATGACCTAGAACCCCTCTTCCTAAGATTAGGATATACCCATCTCTCTGCCCCATTCTTCATATCTTCAATCTCTCCATTACATCTGCTGCTGTGCTCTCCTGTTGGAAATCCGCACATATCCTCCCCCTGTTTAAATCTGGTGACCCTTGTGATGTGAATAATTACAGGCCTATCTCCATCTTGCCTAACCTCTCTAAAGTTTTTGAAAACCTGATCCATAACCAACTAAAAACTCACTTGGAAACTTTTTCTCTCACTAACCCAGCTCAGTCTGGTTTCTGGGCAAATCACAGCACAATCTCTGCTTTAGCGAAAGTAACCAATGACTGGGTCTCTACTATAGATGCTATGAAGATAAATGGAGCAGTCTTCTTGGATCTTAGTAAAGCTTTTGATACTGTTGACCACAACCTGCTAGTCAGTTGCCTTACTAACTTGGGCGCCACATCCTCCACTACCCAGTGGTTCTCCAGTTACCTAACAGGGAGGTCCCAGAAAGTAAAAGCCGATGGCCTTTTCTCTGCCTCTTTGCCAGTTGTCAGAGGAGTCCCTCAAGACTCCATTCTAGGCCCTATCTTGTTTTCATTGTACATTAATGACCTTGATTCCAACATAACTACATCCAATCTGCATTTCTTTGCAGATGACACTGTACTGTATACCTCTGGCTCAACGTTATCTGAAGTTGGCGGGGTGCTTCAAGTGGACTTTACCCAACTTGAACATAATCTAATAAAGGCAAAGCTTCTACTTAATGCAAAGAAAACCAAAACTATGGTATTCTCTCGTAGTACCTCTGCAGGCACCTCCCATACCCCGCCTAAAGACTTTATTGTTACCACGTTAGGCGAACCATTGGAAGTCAATTCCAAATTGAAATATCTGGGTATCTGGACTGACAACAAGCTGTCTTTTAATGACCATATCGAGGACTTATCCAGGAGGCTCAAAGCCAGGCTAGGTTTGTTCTTTAGAAATAGGCCCCTTTTCCCCCTCAAGACTTGAAACAGGCTCGTTCAGGCTACTTTTCTTCCCCTTCTTGACTATGGCGATGTAATTTACTCTTCCACTACTCGCAAACCTAAGCAAACTGGACATCCTCTACCACTGTGCGTTACAGTTTATTACCAACTCCCCTTACCGTTCACATCACTGTGACCTGCACGCAGCTGTTTGCTGGACATCTCTCACCACTAGAGGCTTGCTCCATGCTGGTCTCTGGACCCTTAAGTTGCTCCTGCACAAACTACCGAGTTACCTATCATTTCTCATCTGTAATTCTCACAGTGCATACTCTCTCAGGAAATCTGACTTCATTCTGTTGGACATACCCAGGACACTGACATCCTTTG
Organism: Neoceratodus forsteri; assembly: GCA_016271365.2. Taxonomy (NCBI): domain Eukaryota; kingdom Metazoa; phylum Chordata; order Ceratodontiformes; family Ceratodontidae; genus Neoceratodus; species Neoceratodus forsteri. The sequence continues at coordinate 78,942,305 of JADMNL010000034.1, forward strand.
GTAAACGCGCTATTACGCATGCTCTTCCCTCTATTGGGAACCAACTCCAACCCATGATGAAACTAACTAGCACAGTTTCAATTAACTTCTACAAAGTGCTAAGTGCAGCTAAGATAAAAGATATCTGCAGCTGTTATTAAGCCCCTCCCATCCCTATGTGTGCCTTATACATTTATGTGTAAGACCTTCCTCACCTTTATGCATGCTGCTTATTTATTGTTCGCACTATCATTTAACCAAGACAGAACTATGTTCTCATAGCTTCTGACTTCCAAGCTGTGACCACTACTGCATGAATCCCACACCTGCTCCCCTTCCTCGTCCTATTCTTGTCTCTCTCTCCGAATATATTACTTCCCCCACTCTTGCCAAGCCTTCATTACTTTGTTTATCCTTTATTCCCTGTCGCTGCTCAATATACTAAAATTATTTATTGCAAACACCAGTTACCCTGCCTTGTACTGCTGGCATGCTACCCTGAAGTGCTTACACACTATGTACCATATGTTTTCTCACTGTCTGTTGTCTTCCAATGTTATATCCTTTTATGTAATATCCTGCTTGTTCTAGGTGTACACATTGAATACATGTTATACTATTGTTCTATCAAGTATTTTATTTTATGTAATGTTCTTCATCAGTGCACATGTCTCAGGACCTCCCTGTGAATGAGCTTGCTCAATGGAGTTTTCCTGCAATAAACTTGAACTTGAACTATACAACCCTCAACTCAACACCCTTTAACAAAAACACCCACAGAAACAGCACCAATTCATTATCAAATAGAAACAGACATCCGTTCAAAATATGTAATTACCAATGGTCAGAGAAAGTTAGTTATGTAAAACCTGAATAAGCGCACAGTGAATTGTGAGTAAAGAGAGAGACTATTACTAAAAAGAAAAGGCAGATCAATTAAAATTATACAAGTAAAAAGTAGAAAAAAAAAAGCCGGTACTAGACAGCGTGACTGCAAACTTTTTTTTTCCCCTCCGGTCGTGCCTCCGGGTTTGCCACTCCTTCCGGCTGCACATTGCCACTCGTGACCCCCTCGCCCTGTCCCCCCTTCCCTCACCTCACATCGCAGCCGACCCAGGGGTGGCCCGGCATATCTCTTTGCTGAGTGGGTCACCCTCCTCTGAGGGGAAAGACACCGGGGGGGGTGGGCCCTCCGCCAGAGGTACCATGCAGTGGTCCTGAGTACCCTCCCCACCCCTGGGTAGGTGAGCAGTCGTGGGATGCTCAAACCTACTTCCACCCCAGCCGCTCTCCAGCGAACCGAGTCCGTTCCCCAACTCAAACTTTTTTTTAATGACAAATGTGCCAGCACTTGAAATCTTTGATTGACTCGAGTCAGTCAACAAGTCTGTGATTATGGAAGCACAATAATAAAGTACAGAGTGTGCAGCATACTCTCGAGGCTGTCTTGGGTTTACAAGATTGACCAAACAGCACTCCAAACTGCCATTTTAATTAGTGACACTTATGGAGGGTCTCTTGTCTCTCCCATTACAATCTCTTTTAAGACTTTTAAACTCAGCTTGGTAGTGATGATGAACACTCAGGAAAACAAGTATGTTAACATCAGGTGCATACCCAGCCGGCAGTTACTCCGCTAATTGCCCCCCCCCATTACCTCCTAACTTTCCAGGCAGGCAGCGGGTGATGCACAGTCAGCAGGTGACCAGTGATAGTCAGCAGTTGGATGGTCCAGGGCAGGCTGGCGGTAAGGTGGTGGAACTCATTGCGAATAAGTAGCCACCAAATGCTAAAATAAAGTAACCATGACTGTTCGTCCTACAAGGAGCTGGGGAGCTGCTCTTCAAGTGTGTGTTTTTTTTTGTCAACATAATTTTTATTGAGACATAAGGTGTGCAGTACAGAATCCACATGTTACAGCAAATCAGACTCATATCTTTTATAATTATAACTTCATACATGTCTATATATAGAGTGGTTATAGTGCATTTCTAATATTTTCTGACTATCATTTAACATCACAATGCATTGGTTCTTAAGACTCTAGAGCATATATAGGCCACAATGGGGACTGATGTCCCCCATAATGTAAATTTCTATTACCTTATAATATAATATCACATAGTGAAGTTTAAGGACCCCTCAGTATTGATAACAGAACCAAACCTAAGACGGGGGGTGGGGCCTAATCACCATACCCAGTTCAGAGATCCCAGTTATGGGGTCATCCTCAGAGGGGAAAAAGATTTGCTTCAACAGCTGCAATCAAGGGGCCCCAGAGCTTCAAGAAAGCCTCATGTCGTCCCAGGGCTATAAGCTGAGCCCTCCCTATTTTCATACAGTGTCTTAGGTTATTCACCCATTTTTGGATACTGGGAGGGAAGGCTGTAATCCAACACTGCGTAATTGTCTTGCAAGTATTTACTAGGGCCAGTGACCATAGATTCCCATGTTCTGCCTCTCCTGGATGGTCATAGTCAGCTCCTAGGAGGAGTTCCGCAGGGGTGAAAAGAGGGACAAAACCCATAACACAGATCATTACTGTACAGCATGCATTTCACTCCAAAAGGCCATAACCCTGGGGCACAACAAAGCTAAGTGCATGAAGTCGGCTTTGGCAACCATTCATTTAGGGCAAGCGTCAGTCTTGGAGGGGTCCATTTTATTGAGCCTTACTGGTGTAAAGTATGCTTGATGTAAGAAATTAAATTGCAGTCGTCGAAGCTTATTGCTCCTTGAACATACATTCAAATGGTTACACGCTCGCTTCCAAAATTGCTCATTCACCATCTCTCCTAGATCACTACCCCATTTGTTAATGATTTTTTGTAGGACCACACATTCCTCCCCCCCCAGAGGTAGCGATAAAAAGTAGCCATCAACTTAGTACATGGTTGTGGGAAGAATAGGCACTCCTCAAAGGGGGAGAGAGAGGTGCCCATCCATCCTCTGGGCCCAAGGTGTGGCCAAGTATGTTCCTCAGTCGGAGGTATATAAAGAAGTCTCCCCAGGTATAGTCCATTTATCTTTAAGATAGGCGAAGCTCACCAGCTGTTCCCCCTCATACAATTGACAAACCCATTTGAGCCCTTTATGCCCCCAATCTCTCAACCTCTGAGTCATAGCCATAGTGCAGGCAGATTTAAACTTAACCGCCTTTAATATGAGAGTCATTTTTGTAGGGGCAGCCAATCACCCAATTGATTGGTGCACACCATGCCAAGCCTCGATTGTGGATGAAGCAAAAGGGTTTGGGTGCTCCAGTTTCACTCCCGACCAGAGTACATCTGCCAGTAATCTACCTTTTAGGCTCCGATCACTGCCCAGTTCCTCAAGTTCTGACCACCCCAAGTTCTTGCCCTGTAAGCCAGTGGGTAGGGCAGCAAGCGGTGCTGCGTGATGATAAAACTTAAGGTTTGGTAAGCCAAGGCCCCCCCACTGCTGTAGTAACTGGAGTATCGTTCTTTGCACCCTAGCACATTTTCCCCACCAGAGGAATCTATGAATAATGGCATCTATCTTCCTAAAGTGACTCTTTGGAAGTTTGACCGAGAGAGATTGATACAAATATAATAGTCTTGGTAAAACCATCATGTTGATTATCCTCACCCCCCTATTAATGATATCAGTAGGGCAGTCCGTGTCTCACAGTCTGCAGCTGTTGCCTCCAGCAAGGGTCTATAATTCAAACCATAGATGGCATGAGTCCTACCAGAGAGACATAGCCTTATAATTTTAGGGACTATCTGAAAGCCTTTCAAATGTTGGCTCAGAAGCTGCCTGTTCATCATGCCTATTGGTAGAACCTCGCTTTTTGACCAATTAATCTTGTGGCCCGATATGGACCCATACTCTTGTAGGGTCGCATGCACCCTGGGGAGGTCCTCAGCAGGGTTTTGGAGGTACAGAAGGAGATCATTGGCTTACATAGCCAACTTATGTTTGCTATTATTAACTCAAAAACCTCTAATATCTGCACTTTCTTGGATGACTTCCACTAGTGGCTCTAGAGACAATATGTACAGCAAGGGGGGAAAGGGGGCACCCTGCCTGGTGCCTCTACCGAAGGTGAACCTAGAGGTCAGGCATCCATTCACCATGACTTGTGCTGCCGGGTCCATGTACAGGGTTTTAATCCAAGAAATAAAGTTCGGGCCAAATCCCAGACCACCCAGGATAGCAAAGAGGTACCCCCACTCCACCCGATCCAATGCTTTCTCTGCGTCTAGCGCTAAAATAGCCACCCCATGTTTATTTTTAGATTTTTCCCAGTGATGAGCAATGTTCAATGTTCTCCGAATATTATATTTCCCCTGCCTGTCCCTACAAACACAGTCTGGTCCTGATGTATTAGTTCAGGTAACAAGGGGTCCAGTCTAGAGGCCAGGGCTTTTGCCAGCACTTTATAATCAGCATTTTAAGAGCGAAATAGGCGTGTAGGAGGCACACCAGGAAGGATCCTTGCCTGATCTGGGGAGAACTGTGATGGTTGCTGATCGGGTGGAGGGGGGCAATCTCCCCAGGGCCATACTCTCAAGCAGCATGTCAGTTAGGGGTTCCAATATCACATCATAGTAACATTTAAGGAAGTCAATCGGTGGACTGTCCGGTCCAGGCGCTTTCCCGCCCCTGAGCCTTTTTTTTTTTTTTCATTGTTTTTCCTTCTGGTCACGGTTCTAGGAGCCTCTCTCAGGCATCCGGCCTTATCCTGCCCTGCCTGAAGTCTCCCCGACCGAACCCTCCCCTCCTCCACCCCCGCCTCACAGCTGGCACCCCCAGCTTAACCCCTCTGGGCTGGGGATGCCCCTCCTACCCTGGGCGCTCTTAACTATGTAGACTCCAGCTGCTTGACGTGGGCCCCTGGGCAGAGGATCTGTGAAGGCCGACTGAGTTAGACCCAGTCGTGGGCATGGGGATTGGTGCCGGCACCTACCCCTAGAACCGGGGTTTTCCTATGTTCTGTTCTGCCTGTCCTCTTCCCCTGCATGTGCACTCCCTGACACAATGGCACACGGCTACCCTCCCAACGTCAGGCACGCTATTACATGCTGCTCTGCGCTACTGCAGAGCCCCCCACTCTCCACCAGGGGCTGCCGGAGCGCCGAGCTCCCTGATGCCCTCCCCCCAGGACAGGAGAGCAGCCCTGCGGGCGCTCAATCCAGTCCCTCCCCTACCGACCCCTGGCACCTGAGCTCGCTCCCAAACTCGGATCGCCGGCGCGGTGCAAGGTGTGGCGTCCAGCGCCTCGACCCTCGGCGCCACCGGGCCAGCCACCCCTGAGCCTTTTGATAGCTAGACTAATCTCTGCCTGCATAAGTTGGGCCTCTAATGTTTCAGCCTGCTGTTTCAGAAGGGGGTTTAGGGAAGCTTTATCCAGAAACACTCACATTTGCTCAGGGGATGGGGAAACCTCAGATGTATATAGCAGCCTGTAGAAATCTTCAAAGGCCTGTCCCACCTCGTCAGGACTATCGACTAGAACTCCCAGCGAATTATGTATTTGAGTTACTGCCCTCTCCCCATCCTTTCTGCACAACTGCCAGGCCAGCATTTTCCCTGCCCGATCCCCATCGAAATACTGACCAGCTTGAGAGAGCAATATTGCTTTTTCTAAACGACCTCCACACACAGCATTGTATTGCCATTTCAGCTTCTGCAACGTGTTATACAACGCTTGGTTAGGATTCGCTCTGTGTACCTGCTCGCTTGTTTCAGTTTGAGACCTTAATGCTTCCACCTCTTTAGCCTTAGTCCAGGGTTCATGAGCAGTATACGAAATGGTTTGGCCTGGTATATAAGCCTTCAAGGCCTCCCATCGCATTGAGTTAGAAGTGTCCCCTTTTTTACTGAAAGTGAGAAATTCGCCAATACTTTCCTTTATGTATCTCACATACCCCTGATCTTTTAACAAAAGTGGATCCAGTCTCCACGGTCTATTTCCCGTGGTCACATTTCCCATAGTGAGATCCACTGTCACTGATGCATGATCTGAAATTAGGATCGGACAGTAGGTTGCCTCATTTAACAGAGGCAATAAATTGGGACTGATCAATATTTTATAGGCATATGATCTGTGGACATAAGAACAGAAACTGTAATCTCTACCGGATGGAAATAAATGCCATGCATCAACTAAACCCACCTCCTGTTCAAGAACCCCCAGTGCCCTGGCATTTTTAGACATTACCACAGGAGTAGTACTTGATCTATCTAAGATAGTAACCTGTACACAATTAAAGTCTCCCCCCAAAATCCATGGTCCTGGCCAGGCTACCAATTCTAGGGAAAGTCTCTGGAAGAATTGGGGATCCTCCACATTGGGAGCATTTATTGAGCCCAGATTATATGTACCGATTCCCGGGATCATCACTCTGGCCAAGGCATATCTACCATGCGGGTCAAGTCTACTCTCCATCACCCTGAACTGAGACCCCCTCAGTAACCAGATGGCTGCACCTCGGGCTTTGGAAGAAAAGTTTGCTGATACACACGACTTGCCCATGAAGGCTTCTGTTTTTGGGGCATCTATCATGGACATTTGTGTCTCTTGCAGCATAACTGCTTGCCATTTAGCTCATTTTACTTCAGATAGGATTCTTTTCCTTTTTATGACTGACTTTAACCCATTGACATTCCAGGTTGAGATTTTTATAGTATTAGCCATAATCAGATGCTAAAAGCCAGCATTCAACCACCCATTGTAATAATGAGTCTTTCGTTATACACACTTTCCTTTGTCTCATTTTTATACTATATCTAACTAATCATAAATCCTCCCACTCGGGGAGAGTCCGAGAGGGTCCCAGTAGGTGCCAAACCTTCACAGCTTTTTTAGTTGGCCACCGCCAAGGACCACCCTCTTCACTCCTCCCGGTCTCCCCCCACAGTCCATACTCATTTGTACCAAAACATCGCCCAGTAATAAAATCAACACCCACCCTCCCTCCTTTGGGCTCAAACTAGCCCATCCCAACAACCCCTGCAAACAGGTGGCGAACATTTTTAGATTATCTAAATTTGCACTGCACTCCTTTAAAAATACCATTAGCTTAGGAGTATCATAACAAGCTATGATAGTAACACTGGGGAAAAAGGAGAGCCCCAAGGCCAACGCAGAACATCGTTGTCAGTGATGCATTAAAGCTAACAGATTAAGTTAGTAATTCAAAGCCCCCCCTTCCCTCCGCACATTCCATAGGCCAGCTCCTGCAATTAAACCTTAAAGTTGCAGATATACAGTCTACAATCAGGTATAATAGAGTTAGACAGTATATTCAGATCCAGTAGCACAAAGTTGCTGCCTCTCGCTGATACCCTGAGCCCAAGCCCAGGTCAAGAGTAAAGGGGAGCCTGTGTATCCTAATTTATATTCCCGATGTTGTCCAAATTCATGGCTCAGTTGGCCCGCAAACATATCTACCTGCAACTAAGCAATAGCAGGTCCCACGTCACACATGCTGCAGCGTGAGTCCAAGTCCCGTTATGTAGGGCCTAGCTTACCATATGGAGGGTCAGAGAGAAAGGAACATATAGTTAATTCACATAGGGGCCTTCATGTCTAACAGATCACCCCACTCACCTAGTCATAAGGTGAAGTGAAATACTGATGATATGGAAAAAGCCACAATACTTCAGCGCTCCTCTAACTCTTGATGGCACGGCGAGCGCTCACCATCTCCATTCTTAGCCATGCTGTCCACCCACTTCATTGCTGCTCTAGGGCAGAGAAAATATTGAGGTGCACCTCCAGACCTATCAATTTTAAGCTTGGCCAGGTATACAAGTGCAAAGGACCAGCCCATCTTGTACAGTAGGCTCTTTATTTCATTATATTTCTGCCTTCTGATTTGTAGTTGCTTGCTATAGTCTTGAAATGTAAAGACTTTTTGGTTGCCCAAGACAATCGGTCCCTTCTCCTTAGCTTTCCTCAGTATGGCTTCTTTGTCCATATATTGGAGATATTTTATGAGGCAGTGTCTTGGATGAGAGTCTGTTGTTTTTGGGCCTACCCTATGCGCTCTCTCCACTTCACACTGCTGTAGTGCAGGAGGAAGATTCAGATGCTCGACCAGCCACGTGTGTAGCATTCTCTCTGGGTCATTCCCCTCGGTCCCCTCTGGGAGACTGATAATCCGAAGATTAGAACATCGCAACTTGTTCTCCTGGTCATCAATTTTTTCGGTAAGCTCCTCCACCAGTTTTTTTAGATTTTGCTTGTCATTCGATACCGCAGATAGCGAGTCCTCCAGACTGCCGACTCGATTCTCCAGTTCTTCAATTTGGGTTGTATGGGTGACTGAGGTCTCAGAGAAACCTGTTACAACCGATTGAAGGTGGGCTATTTGGGAAGTAATATTGTCAGACCCAGCCTTCATATTGTGCTGCACGAGAGCTAATGTAGCAGGAACCACAGCCAGAGATAGTTCCTGCTTGGATAGTCCTTCTTGAGCCATTAATGAGTTCACGGGTTTTACCAGCTCTGCCAGGCCTTGGCGTTGCTGCTTAGGGTGGTCTGCAGATCCAAATGATAGCTTTGACTGTTTGTTTTTACCTCTACTGGCTGCCATCAAATCCCCCAATGATCCTAGCACCAGAAAATAATTTTGATCAAATAATACTTCTATTTTCAATGTATTAGGTTGAGTGCAGTCAGGAGCTTGGCTAAGCTGCGTCCACCATAGTCAGCCTCAAGCCACACACCCCTTCCTTCAAGTGTATGTTAGGCAGCACACAGAGAGATGAGAGGGATAGAAAGACTCTTCCAAATCTGAACCCACTTGACTTCTGTTCTGTAGCAGGAAGGTCACGGTGGGTCATCACTAGTAATGGGACTGGGGCAACGGCATGCACAAGGCCATATTCTAGCTCATCACTGCTCTTTTGTTTTACATATAACAAAAGAGAAGTGAGTGAGATATTTGAACTGGGGGGAAGGGGAAGGTGCCAGTGGCAGAGTTCAAAGCTCCCTGCTAAATGACTGGCCAGGGAAGGTGTGAAGTACCCTAAGAGGGACTGAAGGGGGGGACAGAGGATTATTTTTTGGTGCCAGGGAGGTACATTGAAGTGAGTAATTTCCTGGAGATAGTCCAATCACCAGTAATTTCTATTGTGCACAGATGGTCCGAGTGTCTGGAGCATAATTACTCATGTCAGTGTGTGTGAATATGTCCGCAACTGAAGATCACTCACTTCAGGGTGAAAACAAACTGTGTGCAGAACACTGGAGCACTGGCAAAAGACCAATACCAAGATGTGCGACAGGGGACTGAGTCGTGCCCCCTCCCAGAGAGCATACTGCATGTTGCGATGACACCCTCCCAGTGTCACTGCATTTCTCTCATGGGGGTTTTCCTGCCTCACACCCCCATCAAGGGGGCTTCCTCACACACACACACATATATATATATATATATATATATATATATATATATATATATATATACATACATACATACATACATACATACATACATATACACACACACACACCCACCACCTTGCACACACTGATGGGAAGAACAGGAGCACAGCTCGGGGCCCATCCCCCCCCATGCTCAGTGTAGGTGACAGCCAGGAATCCTGATTGCCCACATCACTTTCACCCTAATCCCAACACCCACAGTCTGGAGCCCTCTTTGCTTCACCCAATTAATGGTATTCCAGCAACTGAGTGACGGCTTCAAAGGACCCAGTCCTCCCTCTTCCCCAGCCAGCAGGTGAACAACACTGATAGGAGGGCACACAGCTATATAACAAAACAAAAATGAGTGAGGGGAAAAAATGGTAACTCTGGGGGCCCCCACTCAAACTCAGAGCCCTGGGCAACTGCTCAGTCTGCCCTATTGTTAATCCAGCCCTGAAAAGGGACATTACCTGGTTGTGTGATCTCCAAGCATTTGTTTTTCCTGTTGCCACTACTACATAGGCTGAGTTGGCCTACCTGAAAGACATCTGCGCAGCAGTGCTACGCAAAACTGCTTCCTTTGGAGATATGAACTGTGTGGCCGAAAGGCTGAAGAACTGCTTCCATTACAAATGGACAATGATGTGGTTAACAAGAACATTTATGCGTTGCCCACCATGGAATGGTTGCCTCATTTTCTATAGACTTTTGTTCAGCATTCCATTGCAATGGTCATTTTCTATCTATTCCTGTGGTTGAAGTTCATTTTGACTACTTGGCATTTGCTATATGCATTAAAAGTTTGTCTATTTTGTCTCAAAATTAATATACAGGCACTAATGTATTGCAAAATGTGTCTTGCTTAGCATGAGACACCTGAAGTAAAATCTCAGTGTCTCAAAGCCTGGAATGTTAGTATTGAGAGATCATGGTGTGGGAGGTCATAGAGGTCATGAGCATATCACTAGTCAGATCTATGAGCTCAGTGTGTGTTTCCTACAAATACTCACTGAGACAGCTGGAACTCTTTTATTAGATTCTATGAGCTCAGTATAAGCACTGAGACAGGTATATTTTCTTAAACTTTATATGCTTGCATTAATATATATTAGCCTTATAAACCTTAGCATTAGCTCATTAAACACGTATTATTTTAGGACAGGCACAATTATGGGGTTAAATACAGACAGTTAGAGAGGAAATCATCTCAAATTATAAACCTTCAAAAATGACGGCGGAAGAATAATGCATTTGTTTATGCCTCAAATGTCCCATAACTCAGAATGTACCATACAGTTCCCTTGAGAAGGCTGCCTTGTTTAGGAATAGTCCAGATATCGTGTCTCCTTCTCTCTGGTAAACATATTATTCCTGTACCAGAGAGGACACTGCACCTATGAGATCATTTTTGACCCTCATGGAAAACATGTATTTTTAATCATACAAAGCCTGTGGAATTAGTAGAGACAACCTGTTTATGGAATAACAGATAAATATGGGATAAACTGATATCTAAGTTGTCTGCACAATCCAATAGCCAGTGACGGCATCACTACAGCCTTCCCTCTGTGTGTGTGCAACCCTGCTATCAATGTGAGTAATTTCTGTACTTATTATAGCAGTAGCTGAGGATAGCAGGATACTTAACAATACAATAAGAAATGCATTGGTATTTCTGTGTCTGATGTTTGGGTCAACTGATCTGATGGTTCTGTACAGAAAATGCCATATTGGAAACTGTAATTCTAACTGGAAACCCTGTATAAAAAATTAGATTTTTGCATTACACTTTCACAGACTTGTGTAAGACTCTCATTAGACTACATTCATAGTTCATGGGGTTAGGTTGGTGAGACCCCATCTGGAGTGCTGTGTCCAGTTCTGGAGACCCCATCTCCACAAGGACATAGACAGGATGGAGGCAGTTCAGAGAAGAGCAACTAAAATGGTGCAGGGTCTGCAAGAGAAGCCATACAAGGAGAGGCTAAAGGAGCTTAATAGGTATACCCTTGAGGAAAGGAGGGAGAGGGGGGGACATGATAGAAACTTTTAAGTACCTCAGTGGAATCAACTAAGCCCAAGAGGGTAACATCTCTCAGAAAAAGAGAAGTGCAAGAACAAGGGGACACAATTTGAAGATAGAGGGGGGGACGGCTCAGGGGCAATGTGAGGAAATATTTTTTCACAGAGAGGGTGGTGGACGCATGGAACAGCCTTCTTGAGGAGGTTGTGGGGTCTAAAACTGTGGGAGAATTCAAGAATGCATGGGACAGACATAAATCAATTTTTGTGGGGGGTAGGAAGAAATAGGCTGTTGGTTAAACAGGATCTGCAGGTTATCCTCTAGGTAGGGAAACGGGCAGACTAGGTGGGTCAGGCGGCCCTTATCTGCCATCAAAATCTATGTTTCTATGTTCTAAAATAACAGTATCACAATAAATCATTATTATTATATTTATCAACATATCCTGGGATGTATTCCATCTGGTCCAGGATATTTGTCTGTTTTAAATGCTCAAGCACCTCCCTGACCCTGCTTGCAGTAATTACTGGTGTTCCCATTTGTGGGACCCCTTTGCCCTGAATTGAGATGCCACTGTCGGACATTTGGCCACTGTGCTCCTTGGTGAACACTAAAAATAGGTATTTATTCAGAACAGTGGCCTTCTGCCCATCTTCTTCCACTGTCCTATCCCTGTCCTTGAGTCTAACTACCCCCTTTCTTTCTCTTTTCTTGTAAATATCTGAAGAATTGCTTGTTCCCCCCTTGACTCCATTTGCTATCCTTACTTCTGCTGTTGCTTTCACCTGCTTCATTGCCGACTTTGTCACTATGTTCTTCATCACATATTCATCCCATAGATTCCTTTTGAAGTTGTGGTAGGCCTCTGTCTTGCCCCAATGGCTTTCTTTACTTGACTCGTGAACCAAATGGGTCTTTTGTGTCCCTTTCTTTTTGCCACTGTCTTTGCACATGTCTTAGTGACCTCTAAAATGGTTTGTTTAATTGCTCCCCAAATTTCTTCTACCTCTACCTTTTTATTTTTTTGCTATGTCCCTCATTTTATTGAAGTTAGGCCCTCTGAAAATCAGGACTTCCTCCTTGGACTGAGATTTGACATCTCTCAGGGATATTTAAAACCAAACAAAGCTGTGGTCTCTGTTGGCCAAAGGCTCCCCAACCCTGACTGCCCCGATGTTTTCCAGGTTGGTGAGGACCCCATCCAAGAGGTTGTCCTGTTTAGTTGGGTCGGAGACCAACTGCATGAGAAAGCAATCCTGTAAGGCCTCTACCACCAATTGGTTCCTAGCTGATCTTGCCACTTGGTTGCCCCAATCTACATCTGGCATGTTTAGATCCCCTACCACCACTAGTTCTCCTCTATATGAAATTACTTTAATCTCCTCCAATAACTCCCTGTACTTATCCTCCGATTGGTTTGGAGGTCTATATATCACCCCGATATGGATCCTCTTTCCCAAGGATTCCACACCTTCCTTACTGCTTACATCACATGATATGGCCTCTATCCCCTCTTTAACATAAAGTGCACCCCCCCCGGCACCCATCCTATCCCTCCTATAGAGTGTGTACCCTGGGGCCAAGAGATACCAGTCATTGTTGTCAGATGCCCTTGTTTCTGTCATGGCTACAAGATCCAAACAGGACTCCACCATCCATGCCTGAAGGTCACTGATCTTGTTTCCTAGACCTCTGGCATTAATAAACACCCGCTGACCAAGAACCAGTAGCTGAATTGTTGTTTCTGCTGCAGGTATATTCCAGAATTGCCTATCTTCTTGGACTCCCTTTTGGTCCCTTTTAGCCTTTTTCTTCTTTTTTTTGATTGCAGTTGTTGTGTGATGTATTACATCTAGGTTGTGGAGGAGTGGCAATTAAGTCCCCATCTTCTACACTATCGCCGATAGCACCATACTCCCCATCCCTAGTTTAAATGCCGAAGGTGAATGTCGAACTTCTGACCCAACGCACTCACCCCTTGTCTGTTCAGGTGAAGTCCATCTTGCTTGAAAAGACCTCTTTCCCTGAAGCATCCCCAGTCACCTATGGTATGGTAACCTCTTTCCTCACACCATTGCCGTAACCAACTGTTGAATTCCACTATTTCCTTCTCTCTGATCTTGTTTGTGCAGTCTCCTTTTCCCTACATGGGCAGAACCTTGGAGAATGTCAGCGAGGCTGTCCTTACTTCCAATTGCTCCCCCAACTTCTTGAAGTTTAGCTAGACCTTTTCTACCGTCTGGTTTACCAGGTCATTTGTGCTGAGATGGATTAATAAATTGCTCCCCTCTTCAGTCTGATCTATGATCCTCTCAATACATGAAGTGTGTCTCTCGGCCGAGGTGCCAGGGAGGCATTGGACCCTCACCTTAGATCCATTTAAGTGGAACTCAACTCCTCCAATCATAGAGTCCTCCAGTACAAGAGTATACTTCCGGTTATTTTGCTTCTGCTCCCCTTTGCGACCCTGTGTTGCCTTTGCTCCGATCTGTCTTGTCTCTTCGAGGGGGGGGGTGGTCAGTGTTTGCCTCATTTTCTGTGTTCTCAGCAACTGTGTCCTGTAGATTCTTGAAGGCTGCAAAGTGGTTTGTGGTTGAGATTATTGCTGGTTGAGTCTGCATCCCATTCTCCTTCTTTAACCTCTTGCTCCCCTCTCATCCCACCACTCTCCACCCCCTGGGCCAGCAAGCCTCTGGGAGAGGGGATGAGGGGGTGCTTTCCAGTAAAGTTGTTGATGCAGCCAGGCAACCTCTCTCCTTGCCTCTTCCAGCTGAACTCAGAGCCCATCTAGATTCCTACAAATAGGACAGTGTCCAATCTTCCAGAGAAGTCCCCAGAAAACAAGTGTCCCACACCTCTTGCAGCTTATCACATCCATTGCTTCTAATAATTCTTATTCTGTACAGGAAAAAAAGAAAAGAAAAAAGAAGATTTGTGAATTTCTTTTTTTTGTATTTATTCATTTCTCCTGGCGGCATTTTCACAGATTCTTAGTATCTTTTCTGATGGGTTCGTCCCCATTTCCATTTACTCCTCTGTTGATTTTTCTGAAGGACCGGGTAGGTTGTCCCTTGGATGCAAATGAGTTGTCACTCAACCCTAGGTCACCTCCCTTCTTCTGGTTTTCACAAGAACCTCTTGCTTTTTTGACCTGGAGACCCTCTATTGGCTGCTCCTCCTGCCACTTAGGCTTCCTGTGCCTGTCAAGTTAAGAAAGACCTAGGGCGGGAGGGTGGCTGGGGTGGGAAAGCAGGAATAAACAGTACCAAGTGTGTGAGAGAGCTACTGTGCCTCTGCCTGTACTGTAACAAGTTTTACTTGATTAAGAAGTTTGCAACTGCTGTTCACTCTGCTCCCGTTTGCACAGCACCCAGCGTTTTTGTTTTGTTAGCACTCGCTGTGTGTCCCGACTTTCATCAGGTCAAATGTGCTCTGCTGTGACTATTCAGAGATCATATGGCCTTGTGGCCTCTTCTCGTAAGGTGTTGTGCAGGGATCAGCTGTTTGTGGCACAAAGTCTGCAATGTGGTGCCACGCAATCAAACTGCTGCTCCCTTCTGACAGAAGATGATCTTTTCCTTCCCTAAAATCTGCTGTGTATCTGTATATTGTTTTCTTACCTTCCATAACTCCTGTGAAAAGTCCTGACATATATCAATTTTGCTGTCTAGATATGAAAAGCTTTTATTTGGGAAACTGCCTTGATGTGTTTAAATTTTCCATCACTAAGCAGCAGTTTCACAATTACAGGGCTAGATTCCTTTTAATTCTCTGCAGGGTTTTTTTTTTTCCCAGTCTGATGGACTGTGTCCAGTTCTATACATTCTCTTCTCTTATCTAAGTTTTTATCTCCCATGGCCAGGACAGGCTGGGTCCCCCCTCTGCTCTCTCCCACCAATCCCATACTGACCTGAACCTCCCCAGGACTTACCTGTGGACCAAATAAACCCATGGATTCCCCCCATTGTGGGGTTAAGGAGGGTACCCCACCCCAAGCACAAAGTCCAGCTCCTGGTCCCAGAGTCCTGGTGATGCAGCAGGCAGGGATTGGTATGCAGGCGTCATGTTCACCTGTCCTGCCACCATTTCCCTCCATTTTCTGCCTGCCCTATACTGAGGCAAGCTCGTCAATGTGCATGAATAGAGGCATGCACATGCTGTGGAGTCCCACAGCACCTCCCTTCTTTCTGCTATTCCTTGACCCACACTGCTCCCAGGCCTTCATGTGGTGACAGTCATTCACTTGGGCATGCAGTCCTCCCCGCCAGCCTGGCCAACCCCTGGCCATTCGAGCTCATTCCTGAACACAGGTCACTGATGTGGAGTGAGGTGTGGCATCTAGTGCCTCAACCCTCAGCACCACTGGGCTGTAGTTCTGGACATTTTGTATGCAAATCAGTTTTCAATAGGGCTTTAAAAATTTCTGTCACTATTTTTAACAAATGTATTTTCTGTTCCCATTCCAGACAGATTCCGAATATGCCTATGTTCTTATGTCTAGCCCTATTTTCTTGATCTCCTTGTCTGTTAGCAATCTGTGAAATTCACATTCTATGTTTCTATTTGATTTTTAAGCCTTTTTAACTTATCAGTCAAAGGGTTACATTTGTCTTCAAAAGCTGATTGTCTGTCCTCCAGTTTGATAATTTTCTGTGACACTGTATCAACTTTTGCTTCCATTTTGTTTACTGCTCACTGAGTGTTCTGTACATTCTGAGGAACTTACTTTGTTTTATCTACATTTCTTGTAGTTGTGACATCTTTGCTAGCCATTCTATAGTCCAAGAAGGTGGCTGTTAGTTCTCTTCATCCTTGGAACTATTAGATAAATTTGTTACCCCTTTGCCCCCTTCCTTTTTCCCTTTTGAGGCAGCTTTACTGGTACTGGACCAAAACAACATCCTCCAGTATGTCCCTCTCTGTTTGTAGGAGGTTCTGCTGCTGCTCATCAGGTTTTTTGGTATCGAGAGCAGTGGATTTATGAGGTCTGGATTTGTTTTCCTTCTTTTTGGCTTCTGAGTCAGGTGGAACTTTCCGGGCCATCTTGGGCCAGGATTCTGTTTTTTTTAAAGTTGAGCAATAACTGGATTAAATTGGGGGTGATTACTGGGTTTTGCTCTTGTTAAGTACTTTTCCCACTTTGTTAATGTCAGGGCTTCTATTGTCTTCTTTCCATTGTTTATTTTGTTTTATCGTTCTCTCTGCTTTCTTTTCCAAGATGTTCAACATTTTACTTAGTCTTTTATTTTCATTGGAATCAGGAATATGTTTTTGTTCAAGTTTCCCAATAACTCTAAGGCAAGTTTCTGCATTTATCTCGAGTCTGAGTTACTGAAATAATTACTCAATACAGTACACCTTTTGAGAGGTTTATGGCAAAAAAAAAAAAAATTAATAATCCCTGGATTTAGGTTAGAATTAAAGTGCAATTAAGTTAGTTCTTAATGTATGTGTGTGTGGGGGGCTTGTCTACAAAATTTCAATCTGTATTCTCTTCCTTTTTATGGTATTTCAGAGAAAATCCAAAGGAAACCGAAACATCCAAAAGAGAAAGAGCCCTTCTAACTTGGAACTGCTGGACACCTTCAGTATCAGTTTTTTTTTTCAAAGTGCATTTGTGACTCATAGCTTCTCAGGCATTCTAATGCAGCTAAAATATTTGTGACTCACACAGGTGGTGCAGCATATTTCAGTTCTGGCTCTATACCGATGGCTCTGTGTGTGGTTTAGTAAAACACATACATACATTACCACAGATAGTTTCTTTTTTGAGCCCCAACCACTTGCTTGCATCTTATGGCTACTGCTGGATGGTGTATGGCTGCTGGTGTGCCCATCATCATGAAAATCCGAGACCACTGGGGAGCATAAAAAAGCTGATATCTATTTGCAAGTATCTAGTTTCAATACCTTAGTTTGGCTTTTTCATAGAACTTTTAAACTGAAAAGAGCAACTTCTATTAATGTCCTCCTTGATCAAACTAATAAAAAAAGACTTTCAACCTTCGGTGTTTCCTCTGACTAAGGGACTAAGCCGAAAAACTGATAAAGCTCTGCTAACCTGCTGAGCATTTCTATTAGATTTGACATTAGACATTAGCCACAACTGCAAATTCTGCCATCATGAGGGTTTCCGCATGGCTTCCAGTTGCTCTTGTTGCTGCCTCTATTTAGCTCAGTTTCTCATTTTGGCAATTTTGTAAAAGAAAAGCTCCTACTCCATGGATGGTCTGGTTGCATTTACTGTGGGCTTCAGTTTTTCCACATGGAGTTTAACAAGTCGTCCTACAAGGTGATAATGAGGGCAGAGAAGGAATTGGCTTTTGTCAATACCCATTACCTCTTTTGAGGTTCTTTTCACTTCAGTTACTTTCAGTACTTCATTTCAAAAGTAAACATTGTATTAACCAAACTTTGTATCAGTGAAGTTTTGGCAATTGTAAACAAAATTAGGATACTGACCTATGAAAGGGGAGAATGCAGCAGCCCTCCACAGCTGCCTAGCCCTTACACATACTCCGTGTGGCTCGCCTCACCACGCCCTTAGAATACATGAAAAAATGCTTACGACAAGAAAAAGTGCTAATTTAATACATTTGTGAATCATTACCTGATAAGTTTAAATGAGTATTTAGAAAAACATTAAAAACAATAGCTCATGGAGAATTTACTATGAACTGCAATTGACTATCAAAAGGGAGAAGGAACTAGCCAGGACAAGTCAATAATACATTCACTTTCTATGAATTGTACTTCCATATAAAGTTGCTTTTTTCATTAAAATTTTTATTCAGATTTTTAAACATATAAACTCACACCAATAAATCATTTAACTAAATATAAAATATATAAACATTTTTTGCATACTTTTTACCATCAACTATTAATTCAATATATACTTATACCGTAAATATTCTACTAAGTGATTAAGGTTGTTTCCATTAAGTCAGAAATCATTCTTTGCTTCTATTTATCCATAATTATAATACTCCCTCAATTTTTAACCAGAATCTAGCCATGCAAAAAAATGGATTCTAGACTTCATCAAATTTATAATATGTATTTTTAACTACATGACTTATTCTCTCATTCAGTGCTATAGTGGACATATATTTAACCCAATCATTTATATCTAATGATGTTTTTTCTTTGCAGTTAGATGAGATTAATCTTTTGAGACATATTGCTGCCAGTAGTAGCCAATTTTTTCTCATCATAACAGAGACTAAATAGGGAAGTAGTATCTCCTAGTGTGAATATTTTTTTTGGGGGGGAAGGGTTAATATGTTGGTTTAGTACCTGTGTGGAAATTTGTTTAAGTATTGACCAGCAGAGGACCATATTAAGACAGTCCCACAGCATGCAAAGTAAATGTGCACACTTTGAATTACATCTCCAGTATTCATCTTCTTTCATCAGTTCAATTTTAATACATTTCTGTGGTGTATAATACCATCTGTGTGTTATTTTATATCAAATTAATCTGCTCTGTATATCCATAATCATCTTGTATGTGTTTTTCCATATTAGGTTGCAGGCCTCCTTTGGTATTTATTTTTATATCTTCCTACCGTTCTTCTTTAGTTTGTATTGTTAGATCCGTTTCCAAATTTAGTTGCAGTTTATACAGTTTACCAACTCCTCCTTTCCCCTACTACTACAAATAGTTTCCTATTTCTTATTTATATATGTCTTATTTTCTACGATTCCCTCTGTAGCTGTCCTTAGCTGTAACTATTGATAAAATTGGGTAGTTGGTAGGAAGTATTTGTGTCTTAGATCTAGGAAGGTATATAATAGTCCATTATCTGAATCTAGGACATCTCTTAAATATTGAATCCCCATTGTTTGACATTCTTTGTTTTTTTAATGGCTAATTATTATGTTGAGCACATGGGTCATCCTGTGGTGGCTTTTTAGGTACTTTACAGGTAATTGTGGTGTGTCCTACATTCTATTATAATGAGGTGTTACTTTTCACAGTGATTTAATCCCAAAGTGGGACTTTCTAGGCACATTTAGGACTCCGAATATTACATGCATTAAGGAATATGGATGGACCATTTCTAGTTCAACCAAGACCCATGGTGATTTTTTTTTAACTTGGGGAGAAAACAGTAACTAAAGTGTGTAAACTTGAAACTCCAACCTGGGGACAGAACATTCTGTGTGGTGGTACCCATTCTATGTAATGCTCTGTTAGATCATATTAGATCTGCCCACTCGGTTGAGGTTTTCAAATCTAGTTTGAAAACTTTTCTATTCACTGAATCCTTCCCTAAATTTTAATTATTTTAATTATTTTTATTTCAATTTAAGTTGCCTGTTTAATTCTCTTATTTGTAGTTGTTTCATTGCACTGTTCCCTGAGCCCTCGGGAAAGGATACCATAGAAATAAAGCTGCCAGACCATGTCTTGCCTTAAACTTGAATGCAGAACAGTATTTTTAGATAACCCCATCCCTCCTCTTTCCCATGGTGATCTCAATGTTTCTATACTCAGTCTTGGTGGTTTGCCTTCCCATAGATTTTTTTTTTATTAACTTATTTCATTTGGCAAACCATATGTTATTAATGTTAATTGGACTGTTTTCTAGTATACACATTATTCTAAGGGAAGAAATCCTTTTAAAGGTGTTTATCTTGCCCCATAATGAAAATTTAAGCTTACCCCGTGTTTCCAGGTCAGTCTGGGTTTTACTTAGCACAGGTTCCATATTAAGTATAACCATCTTACGTAGATCATTTGGTATTTTAATACCCAAATATGCAATATGTGAGCCTTCCCAATTTAAACTTTTGGCTGTATGAGCATGCTTGAATTGGGCACCCAGTTCATTTATTGCTAATATTACAGATTTATACAAATTAATTGTCAGGTCTGATAGTGTTTCAGATGGGTCTAATGTGTACATGGCAGCTTTTAATTGCCCACATATGCTAGTACCTTGTGCACTTTCTCATTTATTTATATACCATAAATTTCCTTATCTTTCTAATTGTGCTTAGGAGTAGTCCAAATGTTAGTATAAATAACACAGAGGACAGAAGGCAGTTGTCTAGTTCCCCTCTCTAATTTTATATATTCAGATAGATTTGTGTTTGTACATATCCTGGCAGAAGAATTTCCATAAAGAGTTTCTGGTCCAGTTTAGAAATTGCTATACTAGGTTAAATTAGCAATAACCCATGACAGGGTGTGGGGTTATAGGCATTTAATCCATGCCTGGGGTGAGTTGTGAGGCATGAGGCCACAGGCTGAGTGTCCTCACAGCATCCCAGGCATGGATTAAATGCCTATAACCCCACACCCTGAAGTGGGTTATTGCGCTTATAACATGGGTTACATAAAGGACACATGTAATGCTCAGAAAGGGTGATTTTTAAGGCTGGAAAGGACTATTTTTATTGTGTATCCTTCCATCTGAAAAAAAAATTGTTCCAAATGTAGGCTGAAGATAAACATTTTATGGTTCACTTAGACCTTTTTGTAAAGTACAAAAGCATTGTAGACACATTAATACTATTTATCACATGTCAACTAAGTGAAACTCTACATGTGGAGAATACACCTGTGTACTGGAAAGCTTGCTGTGGACTGCACAATTCTGTGGGAAACTTTTTTCTATTTTTAATCAATAGGAGAATAACTGTGTATAACACTTTTCCAAACATATTAACTTGCTTCCTGGAGTATGTGAGTAGAGTGTTATTTATATTGTAATGACCTACATACTTTAATACTTTTTTGTGTGTGTTCAAAACACAGGAGTACAAAGTAACACATCTCATTTCCAAAAGTAATCAATAAAACACGTTAGAACATCTGTTTTACTTGCTTTTTACAATGTATGAGAATACATTACTTCCATGAGTTGCAAACACTTCATTATGGGTATGTAAATAATATGTATTATGCAGTAGCTATGTCATTCTCTGAGAAATACACTTCTGAACAATTGATCCTGACAGTAAGCTAGGAGAAAAAGTACTATATTAGAAAATGTAAAGCTAATATGTGTAGAATTACTTAACATTTCTGTAAAGTAAAAAAAATAGCATTGCAGAGACATTATTGCTAAATAAACTAAATGAAACACAACATGTGGAATATACAACTAAGCACTGGTGAGCTTGCTGTGGACTGCATAATTCTGTGGAAAAGTTGTTCTATTTTTAATCAGCAGCAGAATACCTGTACAACACTTTTCATTACACAATTATTAGCTTCCTAGAGTATATGAGTAGCTGTTGTTTATTTATATTGTAATGACATAAATACTTTAATACTTCTTTTAAGTGCTCAAAACATAGGACAGCAAAGTAACACAGCTCCTTTCCCAGAGTAATCAATACAACATGTTAGAACATCTATTTTACTTGCTTTTTACCATGTATGAGAATACATTACTTCCATGAGTTGCAAGCACTGCATTATGGGTATGTAAATAGCCTTGCCAGTAGAGAGTTTCTGACTTCATAATACAAGGATTCAATTGGATTATTTTATAGCAGTTAGCAAAATACAAGGTAAGTTAAAAAAATTGTAGATACATTACTGCTAATGATCACATGTAAATATGTATTGAATTGCTGAAAATCTTTCCAGTTCTTCTCAAAATATTACAGTTATCAGCAACATTTTCAGTGTCACCACTGTACTGCATCTGTCAGTAGGGATATGATTTTGGGGGATAATCACATCCCTTGCTTTGAGGGAAGAAGTGCAGGTCACCCAAGTGTGGATTAAAAAGGGAATTTAAAGATCAAATGCACACCTATTTCATTAAAAGCCTGAATTCACTTGGATACATGTCCCTGTGTCATGATTAGTGTTTCCTAAAATTATCACGCTGTTTGGTTCTGTGGTTTTCTTTAAATCAGCATCTCTTAATGTGCTCTGCAGTAACTGAAACAGTGAAGATGTCTCTGTCCTTGTTGGTGAGCAATGACATCATACCTGTCCAGCCTGCTGCTTCACCAATTAAATCCCGATTGACTGAATAAGCTGTTGCAGTTCCTAGTTAGAGCAGTCTGTAGAGTTAATTGTTTTCACTCAGAGTTTGTTACTAACCCATCTGGCTTATGTTTAGAGAGAGAAGCTTAAAATCTATCTTTCTGTTCTCATAAAAAGTTGATAATTTGGGGTGCAGTGCTGAATTTTAGTGGCATGAATGAATGTCTGTGAGAAACTACCATGTCTGTATCACAGATGTCAGTTCTCTGTCATCAGAACTCTACATTCTATTCTGGCTATATAGCACAGTGTTGTTTAATGGATATAAAATAGATCTGCATTCCATTAATTCATAGAAGCAGTATGCCTTTAATGTAGCCTCAATAAATAGGTTAATTTGAGAACAATGTTGTTTTTGTGTCATATTGACAAACATGTGTCTGCCACACTGCTTTTTCAGGAACATGTACTGTAGGAACTCTTAAAATTCAGTTCTTTGTGGGGTTCTGTGTGAAAATATATCATGTATGTGTGTAACTAGAAATACTATATGGCATCCTGATGCCCCTGCCTCTCAGTTGAGGCTGCTGCACCCCGCTTCCCTTTGTCCTCACCCCCACAGTTGGGGCCAATGCACACTGTTGCCCCCTTTTCCTGTCCCCACAAATGGGCTGCTGTGCTCTGCTAAGCCCTAGAGTCCCAGGGCCACTGTCTTCACAGTTTGGACTGCTGCACCATGCTGCCCCAGGCCACCAAAAGGTGAGGCTTTTGCTACACCCTGCTACCCACTTCCATTGCCATAAATGGGCAGGGCCACTGCACCACATGCACCCCATCACACAGTCAGGACTGCTGTACCCTGATTCCCCATTGTGTCCTGCACCCCAGTCACGGTTTCTGTACCATGCTGTCCTCTGTCCCCTGACACCACTGTTCCCTGCTGCACCAAAGAGCCTCTTGCCTCCACAGTTAGAGTTGTTGCACTATGCTGCTCACTGCCACTAGAGTCAGATCCTTTGGTGCACTACCCAAAAACTACCCAATAGAAAATACAAAAAATACTTTTAGCATGTCTTATAGGGTGGGGGACAGAGGGTAGCAGGGTGTGGCAGCCTAAACTGTTTGTGCAGGAGCAGTAGAATGCAGTAGCCCTAACTGTGTGGAGAAGACAGTGGGCAGCAGGTTGTAGCAGCCTCATATGAGGGCAGGAGACAGGAGGCATTTGGGGTAGGGGAAAGGGGGAAGCAGAGAGCTGCTGCCTCAACTGTCAGGCAGGAGACAGGGGCATCATGAGGCCATATAGTATTTCTAGTTACACATGTGCATGATGTATTTTCACACAGAAACCCCTCAAAGAACTGAATTTTATGAGTTCATACAGTACATGTTCCTGAAATAACAGAGTGTGGCAGACACAGGTTTGTCAATCTGAGATGTAAATAATATTGTTATCACATGAACATATTTATTGAGGCTACATCAAGGACACACTGCTTCTATGTGTAACCTTTCCCCACTGGTCCCCCCTTGTTTAACGAGCAGGGCTGCTCCTCTCACCACATGGCACCAATGAAAGTGGTGGGAGTTTACATACAGTAACAGTTTACAGTACATCTACTTCTGAGCCTGCCATAGACATACAGGCAAACCAAGTGTGGCAACTACCTGGCTCACACCTGATGGGACAATTTACCATGGCCATCAACCTGGGTCCCTGGGAGAAAACATTTGCTCACAATGTGCTAGGTTTGCACTTCTGGACAGGGGCACCCAAGTAAATCCAGACACAGTGGAAGCAATAACAGTACTGTGCAAACCAGGTTGGGATTCTAGAGTGTGGCTTTTATTCACATACACAGAGAATAATCACAAAGTGAAGATGGACCCCTCAGGGCTACTCCTACTGGTAATGCAGATTACTGAGGTACGGAGAACATACACAGTGAACCCTCAGGTTCTGACTTGAACAGCAAACACTCTGGTTCTGAATTACACAGCAAACTCTCTGGTTCTGAATTAGGAGATTGGCACACACGGCCAGTTACTGGTTCACTTCCCTTGACTCGGCACACATGGCCAGTACTAGGAGACTTTCGCATATTTCATGAGGAATACTGGTGGCACACACAACCACCAAAGAGCACATCTAGGCTCACAGAAAATCCATCCCATGTCTGGGTAACTGTTCTGTACTGGAACAGTCTCTTTCTCTAGACTCCATAGTAGGCAGACACTTTTAAAACAGAAAACAGTCTTGGTGACAGGGGCCCTTTGTCAGAGAAAATTCACCACAAGGAATGCAGGTGCCCCTCCTGGGCTGAACTTCAAAGTACTCACAGTTTCTGAAGTTGTCACAGGCAGCTTCACTAGACAGACTGGGTGATGGGATTGCCCCTGAACCCTGAAGATCGCCCCCATCCCTCCTTGGATGGGGCATAGGAAAACGCAATTGGAATGGTTTCCACCACTTCAGTCTCTGTCTTCTATGTTATTCTTCAAGGGTGAGAACAAACTACCCAAACACATTGTGGTAGCTCTCTGTCAGAGCTAAAACTGAGGAGCTTCTGCAGGCTGCAGCCTCCTCCTGGAACTCCACTCTACAGACTGACTGAACATTCTAAAGCTACTCCCTTGCAGCTAGCTCGAGTGTGGCTTATGCTGATGTGACAGTTCCATGATTACATCATCACTCCAGCTCAGCTGAGACTGAAAAACAGAGTGTAGCACTGTGAAATCTATTTACCTGGCATTTTATAAGTTGCCTTTCCCTGCCTGCCACTGGTTCTAATGGGATTCTAGTAACCCCTGGGAACAAGGGGGTTACATATGAATTAACAGAATGTAGATTTATTTTATATCCATTAAACAACCCTTCGTTATATGGCCAAAACAGAATGCATAGTTTTGATAACAGAGAACTGACATCTGTGATACAGTCAATGTAATTTCTCACAGACATTCTTTCATACCACTTCAGTTCAGCACTGAACCGCAAATGATCAGCTGTTAATGAGAACAGAATGATTTTAAGCTAATCTCTCTAAACACAAACCAGATGGGTTAGTGATAAACGTTTAGGGAAAACAACTTTACAGACTGCTCTAACTAGGTACTGCAACAGCTTATTCAGTCAATCAGGGGCTTAATTGGTGAAGCAACAGGCTGGACAGGTATGATGTCATTGCTCACTGACAGGGACAGACACATCTTCACTGTTTCTTCACTGTTTTCAGTTACTGCAGAATTCAGTAACAGATGCTGATTTAAAGAAAACCACAAAACTAAACAGCATGTTATTTTCAGGAAACACTGATCATAATATAGGGATGTGAATTCATGAGAATTCAAGCTTTTTATGAAATATGTGTATTTGATCTTTAATCCACAGTCATCTGATGCTGTTTGACCAAATTGGCTGCTCTCCTTCATGCAACCCATGTTATAAATATATTCATAACAGCACTGGGATATCCTCATACAATCAAATTAAAAGCTTTATCTGCATCAATTGATAATATTATTGTAGGGTTTTTTTAATGTTTTGCCAAACTAATTGATGTCATTATTCTACGTATGTTTTCACATCCAAGTCTCTCTTGAATGAAGCCAACCTGTTTTTAATTGTATTAGTTCTATTATGACGGTTTATAGTGCATTTGCCAATATTCTTGTCAAAATTTTATAATCTATATTTAGTAACAAGATGAGGCAGTAGTTTGCTGGGTCCAGGGAGTCTCCATGTTTCTTTTGCAAAATAATAACAGTTGCTTCATATATCATAAGCGGTAGGGCATTTTTATCATTGGATTCTTTAAATACCTGTAATATGTACCTGCATAGTTTTTCATTTACAAAGGAACAGAACTCACCTGGTAGTCCATCTGTACTGGAGTCTTGTTAGATGACACAGATTTGATGGCTCTGGTAATTTCCTCTTCCGATATTTTGGCATTGAGTTTTTGTTTATTGGCTTCTGACAGGGTTGGGATGCTAGATTTTTCTAGAAAATTGTCTAAAGTGTCCTTGTCTGGTGAATATTTAGACTTGTGATGAGCCTTATAAAAGTCATAAAATATATAATTCACTTCTTTTGGATTTGAAGCTAGTGTTCCATTTTTATCCTTACATAGATACATAGACAGTGTCGGCAGATAAGGGCCTATGTCCCACCCAGTCTGCCCATTTGAGCTTGTAAGTTCAGTTTATGTTTTCCTAGAAGTCTATTGCCCCTTACCCCTGACCTCCAGAATTCCTTTATGTCTATCCCATGCATTCCTAAATCCCGTGATTGTTTCAGCCCCCACCACTTCCTCTGGCAGGGTGTTCCACATGTCCACCACCTGTTCTGTGAAGAAATTCTTCCTCACGTTTCCTCTGAATCGTCCTCCCTCCAGCTTCAACCCATGCCGTCTAGTCCTGGAACATCTTTTTTGCTTAAAAATAGTGTATTCCTGTACCCTGTTCCTCCCTGTAAGATACTTGTATGTCTCTATCATATCCCTCTCTCCCTCCTCTCCTCCAGGGAGTACATGTTCAGTTCCTTCAACCTGTCCTCATAGGACTTGTGATGCAATCCATGCACCATCTTTGTTGCCCTCCTCTGAACCTTCTCTACCCTGTCTATGTCCTTCATGAGGTAAGGTCTCAGAACTTGTACACTGTACTCGGTGGGGCCTCACTAGTGTCTTGTATGAGTGGAATTATGACCTCCCTTTTCCTGCTGGTGATGCCCCTGCCTATGCATCCCAGCATCTTATTTGCCTTACCTGCTGCCTTGTCACACTGTTTCCCTACCTTGAGGTCATCAGAGATGATAACCCCAAGATCCCTTTCCTGCTTGGTGCATGCTATATCCTCACCCCCAACTGATATATTGTGCCAGGGTTTTTGTGCCCCATATGCATTATCTTGCACTTCTTTGCATTGAATTTCAACTGCCAAACCCCTGACCATTCTTCAAGTTTCTGCAGGTCCCTTCTCATTCTGTCTACACCCTCTGGTGTGTCTACTCTGTTACAGACCTTTGTGTCATCCAGCAAACAGTGAAATTCTGCCTTCTAGGTCCTCTTGCAATGTCACTGATGAAAATGTTGAATAGGACCGGTCCCAGCACTGATCCCTGTGGTATCCCACTGGTCACTCTTCCTCTGTGGAGTGACAGCCATTTACCATCACCCTCTGTGTCCTGCCGCCCAGCCAGTTACCTACCCACCACACTACTGTCCTGCCACACCCATATTCCCCAGTTTGTGTAACAGTCTTCTATGTGGCACAGTGTCAAAGGCCTTGCTGAAGTCCAGATAGGCCATGTCCACTGCCCTCCCCTGATCCACCTCCCTAGTCACCCAGTCAAAAATTCAACAAGGTTGGTCTGACATGACCTCCCCGGAAACCATGCTGCCTTGGGTCCTGTAGTCCATTGACAACCAGATGTTCCACCAATCTCTCCTTCAGTAGTGCTTCCATGATCTTCCCCACTCACGAGGTGAGACTGACTGGTCTGTAGTTCCGCTTCCTCTTTGTTCACACTTTTGTATAAGGGACTACATCTGCTATCCTCCAGTCTTTGGGTACCTCCCTGTTTCCAGTGATCAGCTAAACAGGATAGCCAGAGGTTCAGCCACCACCTCTCTCAGTTCTTTAAGGACCCTGGGGTGCACCCCATCTGGCCCCATTGTTTTATCAACTCTATTACTTCCAGTTCCTTCAGGACCCTATCTCGTGTAAAGGGACTTGTGTCCATTTCTGCACCATTCTTACCCCTTGTACTCCATTCAGACCCATTACCCTCCTCTTCCTCAGTAAAGACTGAGCAGAAATACCTGTTCAATATGTCAGCTTTACTGTTGTCATCCTCCACACGGCCCCCATCCTCCCCCTTCAGTCTCACTATCCCTCCCTAGCACCTGTTATATCATTTCTGTTCTGTGCCTGTTTCAGTCTGTGTGCTAGTAATTTAATTGCTTTCTCCCCAATTACCAGTAATTTAGTTTCATCCTAAAAATAGAAAATTCAGTTTTTTCACTGTTTTCTTTGTCGATTTCAAATTTTAGTTTAGTTATTCTGTTAAGTAGGTTGTCATTTATATTCCTCCCAGCCTTATACATATCTTCTGTGAGTCTGAACTTGTTTTCTTTTTCTAATAATTTAATTTTTCCTCTTTTCATTGTTGCACAACCTATTATCCTTCCTCTTATGTACAATTTGTATTGTTTTCCATAATATGGCTTTGGAAGTTGCCCCATTGTCATTAAGTTCAAAGTGTAGTTCAGTTTCTTTTTAAAGCCGTCGTGTGAGAACGTTTTTATCTCTGAGTAGGAACGTTTTTAGTATCCATCTTTACAGACCTGTGTCCTCCGAGGATGGCATCATGGATAATGTGCCAGGGACACGATCTGAAATTATAGCTGTCACAGTCATTGCACCCACCACAGTAACTGAGACAGAACACTAGGGATTAAGATGGCGTCCATTCTACTGTACGAGTCATACACCTTTGAGTAGAAGGTATAATTCTTTTCAGTGGGGTGAGTTAGGTGCCAAATATCTATTGCCCCTTGCTTTCCTTCCAGGTCTTCCACTGTTGGCCAGGCCACTTTCTCCCATCATTCCCCTAAACTCTGGAACTCTCTTCCCATGCCCATCTGCTCCACTCTCTCCCTTCAGTCTCTATTCTCTCTTCTTCTCAACTTCATCCACCCTTTCTGCAATTGCACCTGACCCCCTCCAGCCACCCCTAGCCTCTCTATTCAACCCCCACTCTCCTCTTGCCCGTTCTCTATCTGATTCCTCTTCATAGCCCCTCCTACTTCCCTCTCCTAAAACAAGCCACCCCCACTCTTATTCCATTTCCCCCTTCCTTTCCTTTAGCTCTCCTTGCAACCTCATAGTGCCCGTCTCCCCTTCCTTTTACACTGTTCTCTCCCTTTGTTTCCACACCACAGCCCCTCAGCTTCCCCTTCCGCTCCAATAACAATGCACCCCATCTTATTTCTCCCTCCCTACCTCCCTATCATCTAGCACCCCTCACGACCTCGTAGTTCCCTCCTCTCTTTTCATTTTCCCTCTCTGCTGTGTCTCCAGTAAACCACCCTCTGCTGTAACCCCTACATCCCTCCTTCATCTCACTTCCCTTCTCTCCGTCCTGCAAACTTCTGCTACAGCAGCTCCCCCTCCCGCTCAGTTGTAATCTGGGACACGTTTTACCTTATTTTATGTTATACTGTTTTATTTATTGTATCCTGTTGGTGTTGCGTGAAGTAACTGAGAACATACTGCACTTTTATTTGCATGTGTTAAACTGACTCTTGTAACTGTTGATCTGATTGTACCTGCTGTATTGTACTTTGTATGTTTTTTTGCTTTGTCCTCCCATTCTCCACTCCCCAGGATGCATCTGGAAATGAGCAGCTACCCAGCTCAGTATGCCTTTCCTGGTGAAACTTTTGAAATAAAGAAATAAAGCCCAGATCTTCATTCGGTCTTTTAAGTTTTCCTTGCTTTATTGTTTGTTTCTCTCATTAATGGTTTACCTTCTGTCTAAGTGGTCTTGGGCTAGATTCAAATCCCCACAAAGATTATTTGTCGAACTTTAATTTTAGTGATTTCATCAAGTACTTCTATATAGAACTTAACCAGCATCACTGTTTGAGACATAAGTATTGCATATTCCTATTTCTGTTCCATCTAAGTTTCATTCTAAAATTTGCCATCTCCCATTCCTGTTCATTTTATGACTGTTGGGAATAAAGTTTATACCTTTTTAAATTACTATGGCTACCCCTTTTCTTACTGCTAACTGAATTATGAAACACTTTATCTACCCGCATTCTTTGTAACCTGCCTGCCTCTGCTGGTAGCAAATGAGTCTCCTGTAACAAAATCTTATCTGTGCAGAGTTTGATTCAAAACCTTTTTCCTTTTAACTGGTGACCCTAGCCCTTTAACATTCCAAGTAACACATTTTTGACTGTACTGTACATGACTGGAAATTACAATATGAAATATACAAATATATTTGTAGAATAAAGAAATAGATAAATAAATAAATACGGACTTTGCCATGTCTGCAACCTCACATTTTATATTTAACAGCTTTTGTCCAGAACTGGCAGATAATATGTTAAGAATCGTTCTATACTTATAATCACCATGAGAAGTAACTGCAACCCTTAACCATATTTTGAGATACGGTAACATTAATCAATACAGCTCATTGTGATGAGTCATATGTTGTATAGTAGGAAACATTGTTTTCTTATTTACCGTATAAATCCTAAATAGTAGAACATACAACAAAAAGACAGTAACATGAATGACACAAAAATACATCCTCCAATTAGATATCAGGAATATCTGAAATCACATTTAATTTAAATAAAAGATCAGTTCATAGTTCTTATTAATCACAGTAGGACCTCTGATACCATAAATTGGCTGCTGTTCTTTACCACATGTCTCAGACATGCTCCCATTGTTAGAGTCTACCAATGTACACCTGCGTGTCAGCCTTATGAATGTCCAGATTAATATTGTTAGTCTGTTTATTTATTTAGTTTTTGTTTACCGGGTAAGTGCACTAGCCATGGCAATGACTATTTTCAGGCACGACCCGGGAGGGTACAGTACATCAAAGCATACAGAAAAACATTTCATGACATGTGCAACATGCTTTACAATAGTATACATTACATTTCAAGTATGACAAAAAAAGATATGACAGTGGTATATATTTATCTACAAGAATGACATGCATGTCAATGCTGGACAGGGGAAAACAGAAAGGAAAACAGTGGCAATAGGCAAGGTAGGAAATAATTACAGTATGAGGAAAGGAAGTATGCAGAGAGAGAGAGAGAGAGAGAGTGGCTACCTACAGGGTAGAAGCAATATTGTAGTAGTAAAGCAGAAATGTATCCAGAAATATGGATTACCCAATATATATGTTGAGGAAAAGATAAAATGTAAAGGCTGTAGTAGTAAAATGGGGTTGACAGTTGGCTTCCCGAGCCCACCATAGTCCAGCCACTCCTCCTCTTCCTTGGCATCCTTTGCAGTAGCAGTGGCAGACTTGGTGGTCCCTGGGTGGAGGAGGAGGCCCCCCAAATCCTAGCCAAATCAGCCTGCAGTCTAGCAACCTCCTTCCTCAGCCCAGAGAAGTGCCTGCAGATGGGGCAACACCACATTCTCTAGAACATCTCCCTGAAGATTGCTGCCCCACAGCCACTGCACTGCACCACTCCCAGCATACTTTCTTATTCTGTCTTCCCTGGAAATACTTGCTCCATTTTCCCCTGTTAGGGTTTAGCCTACTACCCTGCTCAGCTAGTTGTACCCTGTTGTATTAGTGTTCCTTCCTTATTCCCCTTCCACTTTACCAGCCCTTATGCCTCCCTTAGCTTTGCTTCTAGCTGGTGTCTCCCCTCATCCCCCTTTTTTTGTTTTAAAACCAATTTATACCTTTACCCTAAATAGGATTTTTCACCTCTGCCCAATTTTAGGCTTCTTCTTACCCCACTCCCATGCAGTTGAACAAGACTCGTACCTCCATTGTCAGGTAGACCTCCTGTTTCCCTGCTTAATCATTGTCTGCCTGTTGACGCTGAACACCTATTCAGCTCCTTTCCTGGTCTGTTTACTCCCTGCTGAGGTGCAGACTGTTTGGCTGCCGGCTGTCTCATTGGGCTGACTCCCCTGGGCAGACTCTTCTATCCTTTGCACGTGGGTCCTTCACATGGGGTGCTGCAATGCGGGGAGCTAAGTATGGCAGCTCAGATTCAATGCAAAGAAGTGCAAGGTAATGCAAAAGGGAAACAAAAACCCAGGGGAAGAGTACACAATGGAGGGTGAGATATTAACAACAACAAAAATGGAAAGGGACCTGGGTAGTCATATCAGATGACCTAAAGGTGGGCAAGCAATGTGAGAAGGCAGTAGGGAGGGCTGGAGGAATACTAGGATGCATAGGGAGAGGGCATCAACAGTAGAAAACAGGAAGTTGTTATCCCTCTGTACAGACAGTTGGTGAGACCCCATCAGGAGTACTGCGTGCAGTTCTGGAGACCCCATCTCCGCAAAGACATAGACAGAGTGGAGGTTGTCCAGAGAAGGGCAACCAAAATGGTGTAGGGTCTGCACCAGAAGACATACGAAGAGAGACTAAAGGAGCTTAATATGTATAGCCTTGAGGAAAGCAGGGAGAGGGAGGACATGACAGAAACTTTCAAGTACCTCAAGGGAATCAACAAAGTCCATGAAGGTAGCATCTTTCAGAAAAAGGTATGTACAAGAACAAGGGGGCGCAATTTGAAGATAGACTGGGGATGGTTCAGAAGTAATGTGAGGAAGTATTTTTTAATGGAGAGGGTTGTGGATGCATGGAACAGCCTTTCTGATGAGGTCATGAAGTCAAGAACAGTGAGGGAATTCAAGAATGCATGGGACAGACATAAGGCAATTCTAGTGGGGGGGGGTAGGAGGAAGTAGGCTGTTGTTTAACTAGGATCTGCAGCATATCCGTCAGGTAGGGAAATGGGCAGACTTGGTGGGCCAAGTGATCCTTATCTGCCATCAAATTCTATGTTTCTATGAGCTGCTTGATGGCCTAATCCTTAAGTAGTCCCCTGCTGAACCCCAACAAGATGGAGGTTCTGGTAGTGGGAGCAGGCTAAAGGTGTGACAGGAATGCCTCCGGTGTGGCAACCGGATTTTCCTGGGGCCAGCACTAGTGAAGGTTTCCTCTAGGGTGTTCAACCTTGGTGTGTACCTGGATAATGGTTTGACATTTTAATCTCATGTGTCATCCATTGTCCAAAGTGTTTTTTACCACTTGAGGAGCATCACCAGGATAATCCCCTAGTTCCGCTGGAGGACCTGTCCGCTTTAGTTCACTCCTTTGTAACCTCCCAGCTTGATTACTGTAATGTCCTATACTTCGGGGTCTCAAGAGGTACCCTCTGCCAGCTGCAACTAGTGCAGAATGCAGCTGCCAGATTGTTGACGGGCTTTCTGAGGTTTTGTCATGTAACTCCGGTGCTGTGTGACCTGCGCTGACAGCTGGTCAGGTGGAGGGTTATCTTCAAGGTGGGTTTACTCACCTTTAAGGCCCTACATGGACTAGGCCCTGGCTATCTGTCAGATCTCCTAACACCTGCTGCCCCAGTCCTCTCCCTCTGGTCCTCCTCTAGGGGCTTCCTAGCAATTCCCAGGACAAGGCTTAAAACCGCCAGAGACAAGGCTTTTAGCGTCACCAGACCCGTCCTGTGGAATTCGCTCCCCTCAGCCATCAAGGAGGCCCCTTCAGTGAGGTGTTCAAGGGCTGCCTTAAGACCCATCTCTTTGCTCTGGCTTACCCAGACATAGCCCCCTAAATATTCGAGGTAAACAGCTGACCTGCTTCCAACTTTTATTCCTATAGTTATATTAATGCACGTTATTCGATGTTTTTGTGTTTTATTGTTGTCTGTTGGATTTTATGTGCAGCACCCAGAGCCTCTGGGAATGGGCACCTGAGAAATAAAATTTGCCTTGCCTTGCTCTTCCTGGTTGTCCCAGTGTAGCCTTCTGATTGGCTGCTGTGCAGGGAGGAAGGCAGCACCTGGCTCTAATAGCCTGCTGTGTCTAAGCCCTTTATTGCAGCTCCCTAGCAGCTCTTTCTGTTCCCTGAAGGTCAGCGAGTTGGTGGCAGAGGAGGCGATACCTACCCCATCCTGCCAAAATTATCAGCGCTGCTCTGGTCTTCTGATAGGGCTATTCAAAGCCCTCTCTCCTCCTTCTGTTCCTGGTTGTCCCAATGCAGCCTTCTGATTGCCTGCCATACAGGGAGGGAGGCATGGCCAGGCTACTGTGCCTAAGCCCTTTACCACAACGCACTGGCAGCTCTTTCAGATCCTTGGGTGGGTGGCAATTTAGTGGCAGGGGGCAATCCCTACACCATCCCACCAAAACAGTCAGCATGTACTCTCCTGAACCATCTTGGCCCCCCAGCAGGCACCCAGCTCCAACACTGATCCAAAGCCCAGGAAGGTCCCCTTATATGCCCTGTGGGTACCCTTGCATGGCAGGGCCTTTGGGGAAAGCCATACCACCTCTGGACATTGTCCAAATGCAGTGGCAGAGGTGCTCCATCATGCTGAGCAGACAGCACAGAGCCTGAGTGCTGCTAGTTTCATCCTTGAGGTGCAGGGAGTATGTCCACTGTTTCTCCCTCCCAACACCATAGGCTGTGAATGTGCCACACATGCGCTATGCAGCTGGCATGTATACACCACGAAGCCAATTCATCATCCCTACCACTGCAGTCCTCCACTGTAGTACACCTCCTGGGCACCCCCAGGTGGCACCTGTGCAGTGGGGATTGGTCTCACCCCCTCTCCACACCCCCAGATTGCATCCACGCAGCAGTGATCTTTCTCTTCCCACCCCCCTCCCCAAGGTGGCACCCATGCAGCAGGGATCAGTCTTTGCCCACTGCACAGCCCCAGGTGGCATCCATGCAGCAGTAATTGGTCTCCCTCCACCCCCATCCCTTGGTGGCAACTGTACAGCAAGGATCAGTTTCCACCCACCTCACACCCCCTGGTGGCACCTGAGCAGTAGGTATCAGTCTCCACCCACCCCACACCCTCTGGTGGCACCCATGCAGCAAGGATCAGTCTCCACCTACCTCACACACCCAGGTGGCATCCATGCAGCAGGGATCAGTCTCTACCCATGCTACACCCCCAGGTGGCACCTGTGCAGCAGGGATTGGTCTCTGCCCACCTGACACCCCCTGGTGGCACCCTGCAGCAGGTATTGGTCTCCACCCACCACACACACCCTGGTTGCACCCACCCAGCAATGATCAATCTCCACCCACACCCCACCACCTGGTGGCACCCGTGCAGCAGGGATCAGTCTCCACCAACCACAAACACCTCGGTGATATCTGTGTAGTAGGGATCAGTCTCCAGTAATCCAATACCCCAGGTGGTACCTGTGCAGTGGGGACTGGTCTCTACCCACCCCATGCCCCAAATAGAACCTGTGCAGCAGGGATCAGTCACCACAAACCCCACACCCCCAGGGGGCACCCGTGCAGAAAGGATCAATCTTTGCCCACCATACACACCCCGGTGGAACCCATGCAGCAAGGATCAGTCTCCACCCACCACCACCACCACCACCCCCCTGTGGCACCCATGCAGCAGGGATCAGTCTCTGCCTGTCCCACTCCCCTAAGTGGCATCCATGCAGCAGGGATAAGCCTCTGTCCACCCTGTAGCAGGGATTGGTCTCCACCCACCCCACTCTTCCAGGTGGCACCCATGCAGCAGGGACTGGTCTCCACCAACCTCACACCTCCAGATGGCACCCAGACAGCAGGGATTAGTCTCCAACCACCCCACACACTCAGGGGGCACCCACGCAGAGAGGATCAGTCTCTGCCGACCACACACCCCTAGGTCGCACCAATGCAGCAGGGATCGGTCTCTGCCACCCCACACCCCCTGTTGGCCCCTCCTACAGCAGGTGTCAGTCTCTATCCATTGCACACCCACAGGTGGCACCCACACGGTAGGGATTGGTCTCCACCCACCCCACCCCACCCCAGGTGGCACCTGTGCAGCAGTGATTGGTCTCTGCTCACCCCCCAATCCCAGGTAGCACACGTGCAGTAGGGATCAGTCTCTGCTCATCCCTTACCCCCAGGTGGCACCTGTGCAGCAGGGATTGGTTTCTGCCCACCCCACACCCTCTTGTGGCACCCATGTAGCAGGGATCAGTCTCTGCCCACTGCAGACCCTGAGCTGGTACCCATGCAGCAGTGATCAGTCTCCACCCCCCCCACCCTTGGTGACATCTGTGCAGCAGGGATTGGTCTCTGCCCATCCCACATCCCCAGGTGGCAGCTGTGCTGCAGGGATCAGTCTCCACCAATCCCACACACCTAGGTGGAACCCGAGCAGCAGGGATCGGCCACCACCCACCCCACATCCCCAGGAGGCACCTGTGCAGAAGGGATTGCTCTTCACCCACAACACACACACACACATCCCACTGGCACCATGCAGCAAGGATCAGTCTCCTCCCACACCACACCCCCAGGTGACACCTGTGAAGCAGGGATTGGTCTCCACCCCCCCACAATCCCAGGTGGCACCATTGCAGCAGGGACTGGTCTTCACCAACCTCACACCCCCAGGTGGCACCCAGGCAGCAGGGATTAGTCTCCAACCACCCCACACCCCCAGTTGGCACTTGTGCAGAGGAGACTGGTCTCTGTCCACCCCACACCTACAGGAGGCATCATGCAGCAGGGATCAGTCTCCACCCACCCCACACCCCCAGGAGGCACCTGTGCAGAAGGGATTGATCTTCGCCCACAACACACACACACACCCCACTGGCACCATGCAGCAAGGATCAGTCTCCTCCCACACCACACCCCCAGGTGACACCCATGCAGCAGGGATTGGTCTCTGCCCACCACACACCCCTAGGTCACACCTGTGCAGCAGGGATCAATCTCCACCCTCCCTACACCCAAAGATAACACCCGTGCAGTGGGGATAAGTCTCTACCCATCCCACACCGTTTGGTTGCACCCATGCAGCAGGGCAATCTCTGCCCACCCCAAGCAGGACTGCATCCTCTGGGAGGCTCTGCCATCCTCCCCCTGTCAGACCTTCAGCACCCCAGGCTCATTCCTGAACTCCGGTCAACAGCATTATGAGCTGCAGCCCTATCGCTGCACTAACTGGCTGGCAACCCATCTGAAGGCTTAAAGACTTAGCCAGTCCTGGCCAACTACCAGGCTTTGTCCTTCACCTCACAGGTGGGTGAGGGTCATGCTATTCATAGAACTGCTCACCAAAAGAAATCAGGGTCTCACCGATGACACTTTCACTTGTTTTTATGAAGTCTGAGTGTGCACACTCGAATACCGAATATGGACTTTAAAGAGCAGCTGATGCCTCAAAAAAAGTTTGAGACAGCCCGTCGGCGCAGTGGTTGGATTTCCGCTTGCGACGCTGATGACCTGGGTCGCTGGAGGTCTGGCCAGGGGGAGTTTGATTGAGCATCCTACGGACTGCTCTCCTTCTCCGGGGGGTGGGTGTGGGTCGTGCTTGGCGCTTGACGAACCCCTGTCGGAGGCTGGGGGTTCGCGCAGCTACCAGCGCCAACATCTGAGGGGGCGGGGTGGACACTGGATGTCATTGCACGTGCCTGCCCCGACAAAGCAGGAAAAACTCTCCCTGCAGCTGGCCGTGTTTGTGAAGCCTGCCCCCGGCTTCCATTAGCCTCCGGGACCTTGCTCTCCCCCAGGCAGTTACTTGTCATGCGGCACTTGGGTGCCACATCCCCACCCTCTGGGGGTAAGCCAGGGGTACTGGGGGGGCAAAGAGTGTAAGGGGTGCTTGGAGGTGGAGGCTCGGGGGCACTGTGACCAGGCTGATGTACAGCGGCTGGCTGTGGGGGCAAAAAGAGAGAAAAATACAACAAAAAAAAAAACCTTTGAAAAACAAATATATTTAGATACAGTTCAGCTTGCTTTCATAGCCGCCGGGTTGTATGGGCCCCCAGCAATAGTTTGTGACATGGGCCCAATCCCCAGCAATAAAACTGTAAAAAAAAATGTCCTTTTTTCGGTTCTGCGCGCGTGACCTGGGCGCACACATGCCCCTCCGTGACCACCTGCAGTCTGGCAGGCAGCACTCACCTTCCCCCCCCCCCAGAATCCCCAACTGGATCAACCTTTTCATTGGTGGACTTGGTGGCATTATTTGAAACTGGCACCATTTGACCTCGCATGACCTGGGCACGGGCATAAAGACTGGAGGCAGCAGAAGAAGAAAGAACTAAAAAGCAGAAGAAG
Source organism: Neoceratodus forsteri (assembly GCA_016271365.2). NCBI lineage: Eukaryota > Metazoa > Chordata > Ceratodontiformes > Ceratodontidae > Neoceratodus > Neoceratodus forsteri. The sequence goes on from JADMNL010000034.1 coordinate 78,980,526, forward strand.
GTGGGAGTCGGGAGACACTGTCCAAGACCAGGAGGACATGGACCAGTCATCTCAGCGGGCAGAGACTGAGAGGGCAACGAGCAGCCTGGGAAGTGAGGAGTCAGCAACCACTAGACCAGGCCCACCATCAGAACAGTACAGCGTGAGTGAGCTTTTGCCCAGCACCATGGAAGTGTGTGTGGCGTGCGGGCGGATGCTTAACGCACCTGGTCAGTGGGGTGAGGATGACCATGTGTGGTCCTGGGCTGGCCTGAAGGAGTCAGTCGAGTCGGTGCTGCTATAGGTAGTGCCGTGAGCAGCTGGTCAGTGGGGTGAGGGTGACCATGTGTGGTCCTGGGCTGGCCTGAAGAAGGAGTCAGTTGAGTCAGTGCTGCTATAGGTAGTGCCGTGAGCAGCTGGGTGGTGGGGTGAGGGTGACCATGTGTGGTCCTGAGCTGGCCTGAAGGAGTCAGTCGAGTCGGTGCTGCTATAGGTAGTGCCGTGAGCAGCTGGGTGGTGGGGTGAGGGTGACCATGTGTGGTCCTGGGCTGGCCTGAAGAAGGAGTCATTCGAGTCGGTGCTGCTATAGGTGGTGCCGTGAGCAGCTGGGTGGTGGGTCATTGTCGGGCAGGGGCAGCCAGTGGCTGCTGAAGAGGACAGAGGACTGGGAGAGCAGAGGAGCTACAGGGAGAGGAGTCCACAGACCGGCAGAGCAGTCAGCAGTGAAGTCCTTCAAGTCTCCCACAGAGAGCAGCCACCAGCCAGAAGAGAGAGCAGCCAGCAGCACCATGGCTGGTAATGGTAACTACCCCCCAACCAAGATAGCTGACGATAGCCAGCAGTAGCCAGGTTAGGTGAAGAAGGGGAAGCCCAGCCCAGGAGGAGCCCTGGCCTGGCAGCGGGAGGAGGGAGAGGAGAAAGAAGCTGCTGACTCTTGTTCTTGTTGATTGGTCCCACTAGTGAGGCAGGGCGCTGCACTATTAGGCCACTGCTGTTCCCTAACCCTTGGGATTATGAGAAACTGAAATTAAAAAAATGGTTTATATTATATGACAGTAGTGTGTAGCTGCGTGTGGGCGACTCTGACGAGGCCAACATGGAATTCAAATCAAATTTTACAGTAGTAGTTGGTATGGTCTCTCTGTTAACTGTAATGCCTGCTGCCCTGGGAATTTCTTTTTTTTAATGGCATTTTATGAATGGGACCACTTGGTTGTTGTCCTGTTATTTCGTTATTATTAATTATTATTATTATTATTCTGAAGGGCAGTAAGTGGGTGGCTGTAGGATCCAACCTTTGCCAAAATAAAAACCTGCTTAATTAAGATTGTTTAAGTTGGAGACATTACAGGACTGGGCCTTAATAACCTGTCTGGAATAACTAAATGTTTGGATTTTAGCCCCTGCCTGACAAATGCTATACTACTGTGTTTTTTGGGGATTTTTTTGCGGCCAGAAATCACTTACTTCCTTTTACTAGTGGTCTATAGAAATGGTGAATAGGAGCCAGATCACTGAACTCTCCTAAGTGTGCCCCTGGCTACTGATGGGATGGCGTGGGGTTGCCCATGGGCACTGGCGAATGCCTAGTTTGTCAGTGCATATCTCAGTGTGTGGATGCCTCCAGTAACTGATGGGCGGATGGGGAGGGGTGAGGTAGCTCATGGTCATTGGCGAGTGCCTAATTTATCAGTGTATCTCAGTGTGTGGATACTCCTGATAACTGATGGGATGGGGTAGGATGGGGTGGGGTGAGGTGAGGTGGGATGGGATGGGGTTGGGTGGGGTAACTTATGGTTGTTGGCGAGTGCATACTTCATCAGTGCATATCCCAGTGTGTGGATGTCCCCAGTAACTTTTACTGTCAGTGAGACACTGCCAGAGGCATTGTCCTCAACAAGGCTGAGTTCAGCACTGTGTTGGGAATATTGGTTGATCAGCATGAAAACTGCCTCAGTCACCTCCACAGTGTAGTCCCCCCCCACCACCACCACCACCAATGGTGGAGTCCTTGCATGTAAGGAACCTAGTACCCACCTTGGCCTCTAAAGTCACCAGGCAGGAAGGCAGGAAAGTGTCAACTTTAAATCCCAATAGTGCTTATTAGTTGCAGAATCTTTTTAAAAAATATCAAGGATTGAAATATTGAATTTTATAAGCTGCCACATCCAGGATTCATGTCGTCGGCTAAACCGCACATCACCCGCATGCACATTGGTGCCTCAGACTCCGACCCAGTCCTGGAAAATTAAAAAAAGGTTACTAATACTAATAAGGATTACAGAAAGGGGTACCTGCTTGGAGTCATGCGCTGATGTTGACCATATTATTGCAGCTTGGTAAATGTTAACTTATGTAAGGGAAGCTCGAAATCATTTGTGGATATATTGGCTTTTCAAGACTAGGAACTGCAGTAGAAAAGTTCACCTGCTAGTATTTTCTCATTACAGCTGCTGAGTTTTGCGTTGATTGTTTCTGTTGCCCAGCATTGTTTAATTTTCAGAGCATCTTATGTCAGTGGTACTTCGATCACTGACTTTATTCAGCACTCACTGTTCACTGCAGTGCATTTGACTATGCCATCTGGTTGGTCCCTGCCCTGTCCTAGCCTCCCATCTGTGTGTGTGTGGGCGGTTGGTGGATGCCACGGAACAGAGGGGCCTTTAAAGTGTAGGGCTGTTATGCACTGTCCTAGAGGTGCATAAGGAACTGTGATACGGGGACTTAGACTTTGGTTTGGTCCTTTATTTTCCTTGTTACTGAAAGAAGTATAAAGCAGTATAAAATGATCCAACCATGTGCTTTAAAGCCTGATTCCCAGTCGGTCCAGCATATGTGCAATTTGCCGGTCAATGCAGCTAGCACACTAACCACTGCAGTTCATGGGATTCTCAGACCTCAGTTATATTGTCCACATGCGCAAGGGATCTATGCAGGGGGACTGGGGCCAGTCCGGGGGGGGGATTTAGGTCGGACATCAGGATTCCAAAAGGAAGCATGGGTTTACTGTCTAGTGGATCCCCTGCCCTGCGAGGGCTAGGAATTGTAAGACATGGCAGTACAAGTATTCCCTTTTCCAAGTGCTGAAACATTGAAAATAAAAGGTGCCAGTGACACCGTGCCTCTCAGCCCTGCATACTGTTTCAGAGGGCTGGGGACAACTGCCTTCGGTGCCTGTTCATGCCCCTAAACCCTCCTGAGTGGTGTGGAAGCCTGGGGGGGGCACAGAGCAGTTACAACAAAGATGCCCCTGGCTTAACTCCTGTGCCCTCATGGAAGCCTGTGTAGTGCATATCCCACACTGTGAATTACCAGCATCTCACCTGGACTCTGAATTTCCAGACAACATTTATTTATTTATTTAGTTTTTGTTGACCGGGTAAGTGCACTAGATAAATCCTGCCTATTTTCAGGCATGACCTGGGGGAAGGGGATACAGATGAATGCCAACTGACCTTGAACCAGATTAAGCTGTTAAACATACCTCTCAACTGTCCCTGATTACAAGGGACGTCCCTCATTTCACCCTCAAAATTGCTCAGTGGGTCCCACATCCGCCCCTCATAGCAAATGTGCTGCCATCATGTAGAATCAGTGAATCTACTATAAATTCAGACATTAAAGGAGAACTGCACTGAATTTGCAAGTCATTTTCCCAGCAGAATTTGTTTTTAAGAACGAATTTCAATGTTGATATTGTTTTTTCTTTACAAGCCTGTCAGTAACCACAGTGGGCATTTCTGATTTACACTCTGGTGGTAAGTGGCCATTTAGAATGGTAAAATGTAGTTTAAGTCCCTTTCTGTCACATAGTTCTATAGCAGAACATAGCACAAATACATTGTGACAACAATGGAAGAGCAGAGCAAAGGACAGAATGTACATCACACACTATGCTACGGTAACCTTCTTGGAGGTGCTGCCTGTCTATGGCAAGGATGATGCTAGGGTATTCCGCACCAAGGGATTCAATTAATGGTTGAAAAACTGGTGTGGAGCTCAGGATTTTTGCTTCATTGAGGACTGGGGAGCCACCTGGAGGGATGCAGGCTTATACTGGTGCGATGGTCTGCATCTGTCCAGGGGGGGGATCCAGGATCCTAGGTGACAGGTTTAATGCTTCATTGCAAGCATTTAAACCAGCCAAGGGGAGGCACTGAAAAGGAACAGGGAAATCCCAGCCTCCCCCACAAAGTGCAGTAGTTAGAGAGGTAAACACCAAGGCAGAGAATTCAGTAGGAGCAGGACAGGATAAATGCAGAAAAGGTGTTAAGGACGGTGGGTGGGCTAGAAGGGGTAAGGCCATAAAAAATAAATGGAAGGTGATGAGTACCAATGCCCATAGTCTGTGCAACAAGCTCCCTGAACTAGTGGCCTTAGTGGAAGAGGGATGCCTGGATATTGTGGCAGTCACTGAAACATGGTACACAGAGAACCATGAGTGGGAAGTCAGCATACCAGGATACACAATCTACAGCAGGGACAGGGTGGGTAAAAGAGGAGGAGGAGTAGCTCTCTATATAAGGGAAGGGATTAAAGCAACAGAACTAAAGAGTAAACAGGAAGTTGATGAGTCACTATGGGTGGGTCACCCTGGAGACAGGAAATGGCACCACAATCGCATGGGGGTTGTGTACAGACCCCCATCTCAGGGGGAGGAAATGGACAAGGAAATGATAGAAGGCATCCTTAAAATGGCAGAAAAGGGGAAGATATTGTTGATGGGGGACCTGAATATGCCAGATGTTAACTGGAGTACCTTTGCTGCAGGCACATCCAAGAGCAGGGTCATTCTTGATGCCCTACAGGGGGCATTCCTCAGACAGCTAGTGTTGGAACCCACTTGGGAGGGAGCAATCTTAGACCTGGTAGTCTCAAATGGGGAAGGAGAAAGGATCTCAGATTTACAAGTGGGTAGCCATCTGGGAACAAGTGACCACCAAACAGTGTGGTTCACAATAAACACAGCCATAGAGTCAAGCCATACAAAAACAAGAGTATTGGACTTTAGGAAGGCTGATGTTGGGAAAATGAAAGATTGCCTTAGAAAATCACTAGCAAATGGGCAAGAAGGAGGGGTGGAGGAACAATGGGGAATAATCAAAACAGCCATTGCAGAGGCAACAAGCCTTTGTGTGAAGCAAATCAATAAAACAAAATGAAGGAAAAAACCACTATGGTTCTCAAAAGAGGTGGCAGGGATGGTTAAGGAGAAAAGGATAGCATTCAGGAAATATAAGGAAACACAGAAGGAGCAGGACAGAGAACTTTATCAGTTAAAGCAGAAGGAGGCAGGGAAGGCAGTCAAAATAGCAAAGGCACAAACTGAGGAAAAGATAGCCAACTCTGTTAAGAAGGGGGATAAAACATTTTATAGGTACATTAGGGAGCGAAGAAAGACCAAGGGAGGGATACAGAGACTTAATAAAGGGGAGGGAATGTGGGCAGAGGGTGACAATGAAAAAGCAGGGATACTGAACGAATATTTCTGCTTAGTATTCACAAGAGATGAGATGGGGCAGGTGCCTAAACCAAACAAGTGAGAAACTCTGAATAGGGGGGTCGATACCAGTCCATTCACAGAAGAAAGGGTTTTGAAGAACTCTTGAAACTGAGGGTGGACAAAGCAATGGGGCCTGATGGGATTCACCCAAGAATACTAAAAGAACTAAGGGTAGAACTAGTAACACCACTGACTACTCTGTCTAACAAATCATGGGAGGATGGAGTGGTACCTGAGGATTGGGGTCAGGGCATGGGGGGAGGACAGCAATAGCCCAGTGGGGTTTTAACTTGCATTTCATGGGGTTGAGGCATTCGGGGAGGGACAGAAATAGCCCTGCAGGGCTTAATATTCCCACAAATGGGATCAGGGCATGGGGGGTGCCTCTTGCGCCCTTCAGGTCCAGGAATATGGCTTGCGACTGTCCCTTCAGGTACACCCTTTGTTTGGCGTACCTATTTACCATTTACCAATTATTTTACCAGGTGAGACACACTAAGCTGAAAGCTTGTTTGCAGGTGCAACCTGGGAGCACAAGGAAGTTAAGTGACTTGCTCAGGGTCACACAGTATGCACCTAGGGGGCTGTGGGATTCAAACCCAGGTCTCCAGATTTGCAGTTCAGAGCCTTAACCCACTGCGCCATACTGCCTCCTCCTGTAGGATTGTCACAAATTGCAGGACTTAGTCATGGGAACCCTGTCCCTTTCAGAATCAAGCGCAGGGTCCTTGGCGTAATGGGGTTTGGCGCAAGTTGCATATGGCGGTGACTTGTGCCATCCTTATAGAATCAGGCCCCCTGTTTTCATGCAAATGAACTCAGTCATAAATAATGGGGAGGAGAAATATGGAAGTAATATGAAATAGAAGCTGGACAACGTCTAAACAGTATGTTCTGATAAAGTTCTCAAGTAGGCATTAGCTGCTCTTTAAAGAAAAATTGCGTTGAACTTCGAAATTACTTTTTCCTTTTGAAACTGTTTACTATGCATTGGATACCATTCTGTTGTTGGTCCGCCTTTACTGGCCTTTTAATAAATTCAGTGTATGTTTCTGATTACACCCCGGTGGTCAGTATCATTTAAGAACTGTATGGTGCCCTTTATGTCCCTCTCAGCCTCTGAGTTGAGTAGTACACAGCAATGTCTTTATAAGTGACATTGCAGAGGGACTGGAAGGGAAAGTATGTCTCTTTGCAGATGACACAAAGATCTGCAACAGGGTTGATACACAAGGTGGGGTGAAAAGGATGAAAAGGGACTTGGCAAGGTTGGAAGAATGGTCAAATGTATGACAGCTTAGATTCAATGCAAAAAAGTGCAAAGTAATGCACCTGGGAAACAAAAACCCAGTGGAAGCGTACACAGTGGGGGGTGAGATACTGACAACAACAAAAATGGAAAGGGACCTAGGGGTAGTCATATCAGATGACCTAAAGGTGGGCCAGCAATGTGAGAAGGCAGTAAGGAGGGCTGGGGGGATACTGGGATGCATAGGGAGAGGCATCACCAGTAGAAAACAGGAAGTTGTTGGCCCTCTGTACAGACAGTTGGTAAGATCACATCTGGAGTACTGTGTACAGTTCTGGAGACCGCATCTCCATAAAGACATAGACAGGGTGGAGGCTGTCCAGAGGAGGGCAACCAAAATGGTGCAGGGTCTGCATCAGAAGACATATGAAGAAAGACTAAAGGAACTAAAGATGTATAGCCTCAAGGAAAGGAGGGAGAGGGGGGACATGATAAAAACTTTCAAATACCTCAAGGGAATCAACAACGTCCAAGAGGGTAGCATCTTTCAGAAAAAGAGATGTGCAAAAACAAGGTGGCACAATTTGAAGATAGAGGGGGCAGGCTCAGAGGTAATGTGAGGAAGTATCTCTTCACAGAGAGGGTTGTGGATACATGGAACAGCCTTCCTGAGGAGTTTGTAGAGTCAAAAACAGTGAAGGAATTAAAGAATGCATGGGACAGACATAAGGCAATTCTAGTGGGGGGTAGGAGGAAGTAGGCTGTTGGTTAACTACGATCTGTACCCATTAGGTAGGGAAATGGGCAGACTAGGTGGGCCGGGCAGTCCTTATCTGCCGTCAGATTCTACGTTTCTATGTTTAACAGTGACGTAAACAACATCGTACAGTTCTAGCATGGCACTGTCTACAATGCTGTGTGGAATGATCAATTCTGCTGAAATGGAAGTCCTTGGAATTTCAGAAAAAAAAATCTGCAGAATTCCATTGTAAGCAGAATGATGACATTCCATTGGAAGTGGAATGATGCAGTTCTGCTGGCGGAATGCAGATTAATAATCCACATTAGTGTTCTGTGGTTTTGTTTACACAAACTGCTGATCAGTGTTCCTCAGTTTTGTTTATATAAACTGCTGATTAGTGTTCCATGGTTTTGTTTATATACCCTGCTAATTAGTGTTCCTCAGTTTTGTTTGTATAAACCGCTGATCAGTGTTCCGCAGTTTTGTTTGATCTCCTGATCGTTACTCCATGGTTTTGTTTGTAGAAACTGCTGACTAGTGTTTCATGCTTTTGTTTAAACTGCTGATTAGTGTTCCATGGTTTTGTTTAAATAGACTGCTGAATAGTGTTCGGTGGTTTTGTTTATATAACCTGCTGATTAGTGTTTTGTGGTTTTGTGTATAGAAACTGTTGATTAGTGTTCCACGGTTTTGTTTATATAAACTGCTGATTAGTGTTCTGCAGTTTTGTTTAAATAAACTGCTGATTGGTGTTCCATGTTTTTTTATATAAACTGCTGATTAGTGTTCCATGGTTTTGTTTATATAAACTGCTGATCATTACTCCATGGTTTTGTTTAAATAAACTACTGATTAGTGTTCCATGGTTTTGTTTGGAGGCAGTATAGTGCAGTGGTTTAAGGCTCTGAGCTGCAAACCTGGGTTTGAATCCCACAGCCCCCACTTGCATACTGTGTGACCCTGAGCAAGTCACTTAACTTCCTTGTGCTCCCAGGTCACACCTGTAAACAAACTTTCAGCTTAGTGTGTCTCTCCTGGTTAAAAAAAAAGTTTATATAAACTGTCGATTAGTGTTCTGCAGTTTTGTTTATAAACAGCTGATTAGTGTTCTACAGTTTTGTTTATATAAACTGCTGATTAGTGTTCTGCGGTTTATTTATAATAACTGTTGATTAGTGTTCTGCGGTTTTATTTATATAAACTGCTGATTAGTGTTCCGCGGTTATGTTTATATAAACTGCTGATTAGTGTTCCGCGGTTTTGTTTATATAAACTGCTGATTAGTGTTCCTCGGTTATGTTTATATAAACTGCTGATTAGTGTTCCACGATTATGTTTATATAAACTGCTTGGTGTTCCGCGGTTTTGTTTACATAAACTGCTGATTAGTGTTCCGCGGTTATGTTTATATAAACTGCTGATTAGTGTTCCGCGGTTTTGTTTATATAAACTGCTGATTAGTGTTCCGCGGTTATGTTTATATAAACTGCTGATTAGTGTTCCGCGGTTATGGTTATATAAACTGTTGATTAGTGTTCCACGGTTATGGTTATATAAACTGCTTAGTGTTCCGCGGTTTTGTTTATATAAACTGCTGATTAGTGTTCCGCGGTTATGTTTATATAAACTGCTTAGTGTTCCACGGTTTTGTTTATATAAACCGCTGATTAGTGTTCCGCGGTTATGTTTATATAAACCGCTGATTAGTGTTCCGCGGTTATGTTTATATAAACCGCTGATTAGTGTTCCGCGGTTATGTTTATATAAACCGCTGATTAGTGTTCCGCGGTTATGTTTATATAAACTGCTGATTAGTGTTCCGCGGTTATGTTTATATAAACCGCTGATTAGTGTTCCGCGGTTATGTTTATATAAACTGCTGATTAGTGTTCCGCGGTTTTGTTTATATAAACTGCTGATTAGTATTCCGCGGTTATGTTTATATAAACTGCTGATTAATGTTCTGCGGTTATGTTTATATAAACTGCTGATTAGTGTTCCGCGGTTATGTTTATATAAACTGCTGATTAGTGTTCCACGGTTATGTTTATATAAACTGCTGATTAGTGTTTTGTGGTTTTGTTAAAATAAACTGCTGATTAATGTTCCACAGTTTCGTTTATATAAACTGCTGATTAGTGTTCTATGGTTTTATTTGTATAAAGTGCTGATAAGTGTTCCATGGTTTTAAATAAACTACTGATTAGTGTTCTATGGTTTTGTTTAAATAAATTGCTGATTAGTGTTCCACAGTTTTGTTTATATAACCTGTTGAATGGTGTTCCATGGTGTTGTTTAAATAAACTTTTTTTTTTTTTTTTTAGTTTTTGGTAACCGGGTTAGGCCCACTAGGCACAAGTGCCTGTTTTCAGGGTTGACCTGGGAGCACTGGGCAGTTAAGTGACTTGCTCAGAGTCACACAGTATGCAAGTGGAGGTTGTGAGAATCAAACTCAGGTCTGGTCTGCTGGATGTACCAAGCTCGTTCACACCTCATTCCTCTAACCTCTAGACTAAACTGCTTATTAGTGTTTCACACTTTTGTTTATGTAACCTGCTGATTAGTGTTCCATGGTTTTGTTTATATAAACTGCTGATTAGTGTTCTGCAGTTTTGTTTACATAAACTGCTGAGTAGTGTTTCACGGTTTAGTTTATATTACTTGCTGACTAGTTTTCCGTGGTTTTCTTTATATAAGCTACTGATTAGTGTTCCACAGTTTATGTAAACCATGGATTCATTTTTCTATGAAATCCGTGGAAACATAATCTGCAGTGGAAAAAGAATCCATGGTTTACATTAACATACAATTGGAAAGCTGGTTAATTTTACATAATGTTCCAAAATGTGTTTCAGAAGTGGCTTGCCATTCTGCCTCCATTCTGCTGACAGCATGCTACATTCTGCATCACTCTACTGCCTAAGTGTAAATCAGAAACACCAATTTGTTTACTAAAATTCCAAGAAAGATGTAACTATAACAGAATGTGAACCAGTATTGGAAATGCAGCTTCTACAGAATACACAGGCTTTCAGGTTTGAGGTGGTCTCCTTTAAAAAAATGCAAACCAGATTTTCCAGGTTGGCAGCAAACATACGGTGTAGGCATTATAGGGAAAGACAGCGATAAGCATCACTGTACTGTCTTGAACTGTCATAATTCAGAGGGGTTGGACTGAAGTGCTTACAATGATAAAAGAAGTTGAGAGAGAGAGAGAGAGAGAGAGAGAGAGATAATGTCCACTTATAAATTAATCTAAAATACAAGGGCATCACCTGAATGAACACTAAATACTTAAAAGGGGAAAATGGAAGAATAGTTTTCATGCAGAGGGTTGTCAGGATATGGTAGGCTTTTCCACAAGTGATCACAAGTGCTGAATTAATTATAAGATTCATTAAGGAGCTGGGTGATTACTTAAATAAGAAAATGATAAAACGTTAGAGCCAGGAACATGGAATCGTTTTATTATTTCTTGAAAATGGGCATCATACTGATGGTGGGCAGTCCCATGAGATACAGTATCTCATTTTCATGGAGGTCCCTCAGTACAAGTAATACGAAGTGCATACATTGTAGTGTAATACAGTGAGGTACATGTTTCCAGTGCATTCTCGCTGACACCCTGGCCATCTTTCACCAGTTCTAACCAATCATCTAGCTCCACAGACCCAATTATTTACATACTAGTATAATGACAAACAAATTAGAGGTACGGGTCATGGCAGTGGCATATTGACACTGTGATATAACCAACTATTGTATGGGTGTAGCTTATATGAAATATTTTGAAATGGTTTGAGGAAATCCTGTACGCTAATTATATGAAGTAGTCTTTGACCCCTGATGATATCTCATTATATCATCACAGTTCAGAACTGATTACCAGGATCAGCCATTTCCTAACACTTTGGGGCCATTGTATAATCACAGTAATACACCCCTCTGTGTGGTATATAATATGATAGTGTCAATTCTTGGGTGGTTTTAAGGTGTTATGATATATCATGATATGCAACAGTGCCAACTAGGATGCAATATACAATACCTTACAGCATTACTGCAGAATGTTCCAGTATGCTGCAAGAAACGGTGTAATTCAGTTGCAGTTAGGCTCATTAGCCATGCAGTATTTTCTGACATGTCATTTACATCGAGATTTTGCATTGCATCCTGGCTGGCACCACCGCACCACATCCAGTTCTGTATCATTGCTTAATTAATACACAGATTTTCCTCACTGTGCGCACCTATACCAACACCAACCTCTGCTCATGTAGCCTTCTTGAATGGTCTTACTGTACATATGATTTAATTTGTTTCTTCTTATCAGTATCTACTTCCCTTAGGATAGGTGCCAAGACTGCCAATACACCCACTTTGACCTAGTTGGATTTGACTATCGGTGTAGCAGACGGGTAACGGTTTAAGCACGTAGGGGTTGCAGAATTCAAGATTATCCTGGATCATCACCTGAATGGCAAGATAAGTGTAAGTGGCCCCCAAACATGAGCCAGCAGTAGCAAAGGTGAAGCAGAGCTGAATGGCGGTGTTGTCTTCATGTTCTATGATTCAGTGAGGTTGCGTAATGTTGTTTTGTGTTTGCAGGTGACTCATCCAGTAACATTGTCATTCAATACTGCTGTCTGTTGCGATACTGCCATTTACTTGTAGTGATGTGATGTGTTTATAAGATAGGAAGTAGTTGTTGGTAATGGTACTAACCTACATAAGGCAGCACATAGTGCTCTGAACTGCAGTTTTCTGGTGGTGTGCAGTGAGAGCTGAGAGAGGGGCACCACTGAGCTGAGGCACTCTCTCTTTTGCTGAAGGGTGCCCACCTCCCAGTATTCATGCACCATCTGCTGGTCAACCATTTACACCATTGGCACTGACTGTGAAGGCAGTTGTTCACCTGCCCCCAGCTGGAAGAAGCTTGCAATGGGACTTGGTGAAAACTAGACCACTGGAACCAGACCAGACTAGATTGGTAAAAGCTGAACTGAACAGTTTGGCTGGACCAGTCAGACCACACACAAGTTGACTGGATTTTGCCAGGATGGCCAGTCTGATCAGACAGACCCATCTGGCTTTTATCTAGTCTGGTTCTGCCCTGTTCTGGCAGTCCAGCTTCCCCCCATGCAAAGGACTTGCTGAAACCTAGACTACTGGAACAGGACAGGACCAGACTGGTAAAAGCCAGACTGGCCCATCTGTCCAAACTGGCTTGACTGGTAAACATTGCAGAGCTTGTGTCTGTTCTGACTTTTACTGATCTGTTTTTGTCCAGTTTCCACCCAAGCCTCCTGCAACTGTGGCAGCTGTGATCATTAGGGTCAGGGAAAGGGAGTCAATGAAGAAAAAATAAGTTGTAAAGAAGAAATAAAATGTGCTGTGAGATCATTTTTTGTAAAATGCAGTTTGTCAAATGAAATATAGTACTGTTAGGTACCATAGCACAATCATTTGTTTTTACAATCATTTTATAAGCAATAAGGCAGGACCAGGGGTTATGTTAATGGTCTGTTAGTCACCCTCTAGGGGTGTAATGTTGCACAAGGTATAGCCTAGTGCCACATGCCCCTAGAGGGTGATTAACTGACCATTAACATAACTCCTGGGAGAGCCTTATTGCTATTATTATTAAAAAATATTTTTTTAATGGTGTTAAACCTTTTTCAGCATATAATTGGGCTCTGCGTACTCCCAGAACTAGTGGCCTTGATGGAAGAGGGGCACCTGGATATCGTGGCAGTCACAGAAATGTGGTACACAGAGAACCATGACTGGGATGTCAACATACCAGGGTACACAAGCTACAGGAGGGACAGGGAGGGTAAAAGAGGAGGAAGAGTAGCTCTCTATGTAAGGGAAGGGATCAAAGCAATGGAACTAAATGATAAACAGGGAGTAGAATAGGCACTGTGGGTCACACTGGAGACAGGCAATGGCACCACAATCCGCATGAGGGATGTATACAGACCCCTATCTCAGGGAAAGGCAATGGACAAGGAAATGATAGAAGGCATCCTTAGAATGGCAGAAAAGGGGGAAATATTGTTAATGGGGGACCTGAATATGTCAGATGTTAACTGGAGCACCTTTGCTGCAGCTGCATCCAAGAGCAAAGTTATTCTTGATGCCCTACAGGGGTCATGCCTCAGACAGCTAGTAATGGAACCTACTCGGGAGGGAGCAATCTTAGACCTGATACTGTCAAATGGGGATGGAGAAAGGATCTCAGATTTAGAAGTGGGTAGCAATCTGGGGACAAGCGACCACCAAACAGTGTGGTTCATGAAAAACCCAACCATAGAGTCCAGCCATGCAAAAGTAAAAATACTGGACTTTAGAAGGGCTGACTTTGGGGAAAATGGGAGAGGGCCTCAGAAAAGCACTAGCAAATGGGTAAGAAGGAGGGGTGAAGGAACAATGGGGGAAAAATCAAAACAGCCATGACAGAGGCAACAAGCCTTTGTGTGAAACAAATCAACAAAACAAAACGAAAGAAAAAAATGCTATGGTTCTCAAAAGAGGTGGCAGGGAAGGTTAAGAAGAAAAATGTAACATTCAGGAAGTATAAGAAAACACAGATGGAGCAGGACAGAGAACTGTACCAGTTAAAGCAGAAGTAGGGAAGGCAGTGAGACTAGCAAAGGCCCAAACTGAGGAAAGGATAGCCAACTTGGTTAAGAAGGGGGATTAAACCTTTTACAGTTTCATTAGAGAGTGAAGAAAGACCAAGGGAGGGATATTGAGGCTTAATAAAGGGAAGGAGGGTGGGCGAGGGTGACAGTGAAAAGCAGGATTCTGAATTAATACTTCTTCTCAGTATTCACAAAAGAAGAGGAGGGGGAGGTACCTAAATCAAAGAATAGAAGCACACTGGATAGTGGGGTCGATACCAGTCCATTCACAGAAGAAAGGGTTCTGAAAGAACTTTTAAAACTGAAGGTGGACAAAGCAATGGGGCCTGATGGGATTCACCCAAGAATTCTAAAAGAACTAAGGGGAGAACTAGTGACACCACTGACTACCCTCTTTAACAAATTGTGGGAGGATGGTGTGGTACCTGAGGACTGGAGGAAGGCAGATGTGATTCCCCTTCACAAAAGTGGGAGCAAGATAGAGGCAGGAAACTACAGACTGGTTAGTTTGACCTAAGTGGTAGGGAAAATTATGGAATCACTTCTGAAGGAAATAATTGTTGAGTTCCTAGAGGCTAGTGGGGCACAGAACCCATGGCAGCATGGATTCACAGCAGAACAATCATGTCACATGAATCTAATAGATTTCTTTGACTGGGTGACCAAAGTAGTAGACGAGGGAGGGGCTGTGGACATGGCCTACCTAGACTTTAGCAAGGCATTTGACACAGTCCCACACAAAAGATTAATATACAAGTTGGCCAGGCTTGGAATAGACCCCAAGGTGGTAGCCTGGGTAAAAAAATTGGTTGGACAACAAGATACAGAGGGTAATAATAAACAGAGTCCACTCTGAAAAAAGGGGGGTTACTAGTGGGGTACCACAAGGTTCAGTACTGGGGCCGTTCCTCTTTAATGTCTTTGTAAGTGACATTGCAGAATGACTGGAAGGAAAAGTATGTATCTTTGCAGATGACACAAAGATCTGCAACAGGGTCAGTACAGAAGGTGGGGTGGAAAGGATGCAAAGGGACTTGGCAAGGTTGGAGGAATGGTCAAAGGTATGGCAGCTTAGATTCAATGCAAAGAAGTGCAATGTAATGCACATGGGAAACAAAAACCCAGGGGAAGAGTACACAGTGGTGGGGGGGTGAGATACTAACAGCAACAGAAATGGAAAGGGACCTGGGGGTAATCATATCAGATGACCTTAAGGTGGGCAAACAACATGACAAGGCAGTAAAGAGGGCTGGCGGGATACTTGGATGCATAGGGAGAGGCATCACCAGTAGAAAACAGAAGTTGTTATCTCTCTGTACAGACAGTTGGTGAGACCCCATCTGGAGTACTGCATGCAGTTCTGGAGACACCATCTCCGCTAGGACATAGACAGGAAGGAGGCTGTCCAAAGGAGGGCAACTGAAATGGTGCAGGGTCTACACCAGAAGACATATGAAGAGAGATTAAAGGACCTTAATATGTATACCCTCAAGGAGAGGAGGGAGAGGGGGGACATGATAGAAACTTTCAAGTACCATAAGGGAATCAACAAAGTCCAAGAGACTAGCATCTTTCAGAAAAAGAGATGTGCAAGAACAAGGGGGCACAATTTGAAGATAGAGGGGGGACAGCTCAGAGGTAATGTGAGGAAGTATTTTTTCATGGAGAGGATTGTGGATACATGGAACAGCCTTCCTGAGGAGGTAGTGGAGTCAAAAACAGTGGGGGAATTCAAGAATGTATAGGACAGATATAAGGCAGTTTTAGTGGGAGGGTAGGAGGAACTAGGCTCTTGGTTAGCAAGGATCTGCAGCTTATCCTATAGATAGGGAAATGGCCTGACTAGGTGGGCCAAGCGGTCCTTATCTGCCATCAAAGTCTATGTTTCTATGTATGTGTTAAAAGATTAACATAAGGCTGGTAGATTGATTACAGTCAATCAAAAAGCTGTACTTCTCGGACCCTTTTTGCAATTTTTTTATAGTGGAGGATCCTGCATCTACTGGGCTTGAAAAGTGAGAGGGACAGAAGCACAGGAAGGTGATATGACATTGTATAAGGTCACACAATTAGCCAACGGTTATATGGTGGTTAGGGATGGGGGTCTGTGATGTGGCTGGAATATGTGGGCGTGTCATTTACGTACTGATCTTTGACCTCTGTATTGTTGTAAAGATAGTATGACCATCATGCATTTTACATAAACGGTAGCATGCACCCATGTGACTAGGTCTCAACCAATAAGGAGGCTGAATTAGTCAGACCCCATTTAATAAACAGATGTAATAGGTGGCAGATGTAAGCATGTTAAACTAGTCCACTAGTACACCTGTTAAATATTACCACATTTGAAAACATACCTCTCAACTCTCAGTATTAAAATTCATAGCACCAGCCTTCAAAATTCAGAGCAAATGGCCAGAATATGTAGCACTTTCTTATTTTAAAGAATAATATGTCTACAAATTGTGTGCCTCATATAGTTCATGTTAAGGGATGTTTTTATCAAGTTAGTTCAATGATTTCATAGTTTTTGTGTCCAGAAATAGTGCTAACATTATTAAAAACATAAGTAAACCTTTGCAGAGCAACGATAACTCTCAGTGCACAAATCATGGCGCGATGCAACGTTCATCGCAGTTCAGAGGTACGCATGAGAAATCCCCTTTGATGTCATCAATATGAACTCAAACTGTACATCACCTGCTTCATATTAAATAAATTTGATGCTAATCAATCATCTCTGTGGAAGAAACCCTGTGTTGATACATTTTAAAAACTATAAATAATGACCAGATGATAAACAACCAAATGATTTAGCAGGGTATGAAATACATTATTCTCATCAGCTGCTGTGGTGGGAAACCTTGCCAACATTTTAGAATTATATATTTTACAAATGTGATACTTGTTGGCCTAGTTTACTAACTGGGAGCATTAGATTCTGGGAGATGAAATATTTTGTACATCCCTTCCTCTCCTTCATGGTGGTGGCGGGTCATTAATAGCAAGTTAGTAAAAAAAGAAAACTGATTCTGTCTTAAGAGTTTACAGTAGTCTGTCCCAGGTGAATGCTCAAGCTGTATACATTCCATGACATTACTTAATTTGCCCAATTGGCTAGGTAGACACCTAGAAATTTCCCACCATGCAGTATGCAAATGTTCACTTGATTGTGTCCAGCGTTTGAGGACTATCATGGTAACCGGAAAGGATTTGCACTCTGCATGCTGCTGGGTTTATACGTCTCATTTAGGAGATTTTTGATAAAAAAAAAAACACCTGATTGCAGGCCACAGGAGTTGTGACATTGTTGGATGTCTCTTGGTAAGTCAGCACCTTACACTAAGAATATAAACTGTGCGATGGCTTCCTACTGGACATTTATGGCGGGTTGCTGGAGTCCTGTGGTTATTTGGCATCAAAGCACAATATGAAAGAGTTAGTTGTTGGGATACCTATTGGCTGTGAGTATCTCCATCTTATTGCCTCAGCAGTTTCAGTTACACTGGATTTCTGTTGCTTATTGATACAAGGCAAGTTTTACAGTTTCACGTATCTGCCTTCCAACAGGAAGCACCCTCTAAGGAGACAAACATCATTGTATTCAGTAAGGTTGCTTACAGTTACATTTTAGTTTCACGGCCTTCACTGACCTCACTCATTTCAAATGCTGGGTTATCATAGCCTTTCTCGTTTTTGACGTTGCCCTCTTTCTCATTGTACAGGCATAATGCACAGTGCGGGGTCTCCACTTCCAGTGGCTTACTGAAGTTGGAGAAGTCGACTCTGTACTTTCCTGTCTTTGATTTGCTTATAATGGAGGCAAAACGGTAGCCCCAGAGCACCTCTTCTGGGATGTAGGAAGTCCTGACCTGGCATGTGGCACTGGTGGATTCTATAGTGCCATCTAAAAACAACACCAACTCAAAGTCCTGCTGATGGATTGTTTCAGCAGACATGTCAAAGAAGGGACTGTTCTTGTCAATCACATGATACAGAATTAATGGACAGATAAAGAACAAGTCTTCATTTCCAGAGTCGACATAAAAATCAATTTTCACCTGGTCCAGGATGATGGTCTCTCCTTCTGGCGTGACTGTAGTCTTGACGAGCTTACCATAAGTATGTCCTCCAATGAGAAGACTTTTTCTGAGGTTAGCCACTCTGACCTGGAGGCAGAGTTTTCCCTGTAGTTTGCTGATGACAGCATTCTTACTAAATGTTATAGTCTTACTACGCCCCTTAGGCCTGGAGATCTTGGCTAAGATGGCACCACACATGAATGAGTTGATAATGATTCCCAAAATTGACTGGAGGACCAAAAGAAATATGGCTTCAGCACATTGCTCTGTGATGTATCTATACCCAAAACCAATGGTTGTCTGTGTCTCCAGTGAGAAGAGGAAGGCTGAGGACAAACCATGGAGCCCATTTACACATGGAGTATGGTTGCCTGAAAGGTTGAACTCTGGAAGATCTTCATTCAGATATGCCAGCATATACCACAGAAGACTAAAAACAAACCAACTTCCTAGGTACGCTGAGATGAAGATGATGATTTGGTACCGCCACTTGAGGTCCAGGACAGTGGTCCAAATGTCCACCAAGCAGGCAAACCTTGTCTGCTGCTGCAGATTTCCAAATTCTATGTTACACCTTCCATCCTTGAATACCAGCCTGGATCTTCGCCGGTTGCGCTCAGTCAGATGAGTTGTGATGCGCTTTCGAAGATATTTGAACATCCCTTGTCCACGTCTTTAATCTGAGAACACAAAATAATCTAGAATTAAAAAAATTATCTAATCATCACTTCAACTGAGTCTGAGGCAGCAGTAGCTACCCCAAGTAGTAGAACAGTAGTCTAGCTCAAGTGTGCCAATTAATGATAGGGTTATTGTATTGGACATTATTCCAGTGAACATAGAGACCAGGGATGAATCTGTAAAGGGTTATTAGCCCACAAGACACTGTCTATCTGACCATGAGCAAGGCACTTCACTTCTGTGTGCTTTAGTCCCTCCCTGCTCTAATGCAAGACCTCACTGAGAATGAGGTGATGCATCTCAGTTGGCTGCCTTGGGTAAATACATTCTAAAATATGCAGGCCCAGAAGTGCTGGTGGAGCACATACCATGCGGTAGACCTGAGTTTGTATCTTCAGCCTGACTCCCTCCTTTTGTTCAGCAGAGTTGTGGAGGCACACAATAAGAAAGAGTTAGTTGTTGGGATACATATGGGCCGCAAGTATCTCCATTTTATTGCCTTAGCAGTTTTAGTTACACTGAATTGCTGTTGCTTATTGATACCAGGCAAGTTTTACAGTTTCACTTATCTGCCTTCCAACAGGAAGCACCCTATTGGGAGGCAGCACAGTGGAACTCTGGGGGGGGGGATCCACCTGCCACACTACAAGAGAATGTTCCTCTGGTGGGTTGATGGAGGGCCTGACATTGTGGGTGACCACATGATGTTGGCCTTCCCCTCAGAGATCAAGGGTCACTGTAAGTGGGTTGCCATGGGGAGCTGGGCAGGCTTAAGGGGCTTAAAAGTCCAGTGTGCCATGCAGAAGATGTCTGCACTATGCCCCCACATCGTCTCACCCATCACCTGCCTCTTCTCCTGACTTCCCTGGCCAAACATGATGTCAGTTCCAAGTCCTGGTTCCCCTGCAACCCTTCTACAAGAGGGATCTCCCAGTGGGGTGGCAGTTCTGGAGGTAGCAAGCCTGAATAGGAATGCAGGGGATGAGGCAAAGAGCAATGACAGGAAGAGGCCTGAAAAGATGTGGGCAGAAGGAGAAAGAAGGTAAGGGTATAGCTCAGGGATGAACAAAATTATAGAAAAAAAATCAATTATTAATAATAATAAATTGTAAAACATAGAAACATAGAAATTTGCCGGCAGAAAAGGACCCTTTGGCCCATCTAGTCTGCCCAAAAACCTCCCCTTGTCCTTTTAACCTACCCCCTTCCCTCCATGCCAATTTTGTTTCTATTTGTCCCCATGTAGTTCTCCCAAGCCCTCTTGAATTTGTTCACCGAATCTACCTCCACCACCCATTCTGGCAGCCTAATCCAGGGACCCACCACTCTCTCAGTAAAAAACTTCCCTCTCATGCTTCCTCCAAATCTTCCCCCTTCCAGCTTGAATGCGTGCCCTCTTGTGGATTTGTTTTCGTCCATCCTGAGTATTCTAAAACACAATCGAAACAAAGATAGTTATTTCCAGATGTGTAGTCTTGCAGTTGTGGACCTCTCTTTATCCATCCAATACACCAAATACCAGTTGTATTCAGAAGTATTTGGTGGATTTACTCTACCGAGGTACAGAGTGAGGTTGAGGAAATGCACATGAGTCCTTCAGCCAATGAGTAGGCTGTTCTAGAGGCTTGCCTAAGGTTGATCCTGTTACCCTGTATTTCCACCACCACCATCAAGAAGCCTGAACCAGGGATAAGTGGCAATGCAGATCAGATTTACCATTTGATGGAACAAGCACAGGTGGCAGATATGAAATGGGTGGTCATGGTTTGATAGAAAACTGGTCATATGTCAGCATCTCACTAACTACAGAATAATGCAGGCATAATGGGTTGCACCCAGTGTATGCGGAGCATACAGTATTTAAGGACATGCTTTCCTGAGCCTACAGAGCAGTTCTAGGTAGTCCCGCTGATATACTGGTCTCAAAAGAGCCATTTTATCACCTGCATCATGTGAACTTGTGCACAGGATAGTTCTGTGCCCACCCCTCCCCCCATTAGTATACCTCCTGAATACCTTCTGAGAATTCGCTGACATCTGGTTGCCCCTTTGGCCGCCTCCAGTGGCCACCATGCCCTACTTGCTGCACTTACTTTGCATTTTCTACCTGGCTGCAGTTCTGCTGCCTATTTCCTGTTTGTACCATGTCGAACCTGTTGCTACAATGTTCCACAATATGTTATTTGCTTGGGCTCTCTGCCTGCACCGTACTGTACCGTACTGACTAATTGTTACCTTGTCTCTGAAGTATTGTTTTGACTTTGTAACTTTCCTGGGTCGTTCCTGAAAAAAGGCACTTGTCTGTCTAGTGTGCTTACCCGAAAAACAAAAGCTAAATAAAAAATGTCTAATGATATTTTTGAGCTGTAGTAATCCTGACTACATCTCGGCCATGTTCAGCAGCTGAGGTTGATTAAGCTGTCTCTTCCACTGTAGGGTGTGCTGCAGCAAATAAAGTGAGCCGTGGTTTTGCAACTTCTGCCCATGCCAGACAATAAGACCAATGACCAACAGAAATGTTCTGAATTACTGATGTCTGGTTATGATTAATGACAATCATTACTGCATGACAGATGTCGGATAAATAGACTATTTCACCCTTCTCTGTGGTCTTCGTCTGCTGTAATTTGCTGTGTTCATTTTTTAGGCAAATCCTAAAACCTATGTTTAGTAATTAATAATATACCAGTTCAGACCTCTTAGATTCTTATCCCTGTTGTGATTATCATGATGTGTATATTCAATTGTGCCACTCTTACTTTTACTTACCGTTTGTACATTCACACCTTTCACTGCCAGACTGGGTTAACAGGTCACGTGACTAGGGCACCCACATTGGGCTGAGTCCAGGAACCTGCTTCACTCACCAGGACTTTTACATGCCCACTCGGGGCCACCATTTGCCAGAGTTTGTTGCCATCTGCTAAAGGTGTGCTGGTAGTCATGAGGCAGGAGCCCTCCACCTGCACTACAGACTGAGAGAGAACTTGCATCGAGAGGGTATGGGATGGGTCCCCCCAACAACCACCAATACCAGGACAGCTTGTGACTTTGAACTTTGGCACCTCGTGTCACACAGCCAATCAGTCTGTGGAAGGGCATTTGGACTTTCTGTCCTTTTTGGCTAAAGTGTCCCCCATTTATGGCTCACTCAGCTGTGCTTGTGTTTGTGACAGCAGCTCTTGGCTGCAAGCTTAGTTACTGTTTTTTTGTACCAGCGACTGCATAACTTAGTTGTACCTTAGATCATATCACTGAAGCTAGACCAGTGGCAGAAAGGGCTGAAGTGCCTTGAGTGCCTTATTTTTTTCCCACACTGGCAATCTGGTTTTTAGGATGGACGCAGGTCAGTTGGGGGTTGGCTGGGAGAGGGAGGGTTGAGCATCCATAGGACTGCTCTCCTCCCTTTGGTAGGGGGTATTTTGCCACGCGCCGCTTGACTGGCACCTGGAGGAATTCAGGTGGTGGCGCGTGTGAGCCACCTTGTGGGAGAACCCACTTTCTGAGCACCGGGGGTGTCTCCATGGAGGTGGAGCTCACACTGCATGCTCATCGCATGCCTGTGGCATCATGGGAGAAAAGCAGGAGGAAAACATGGAGGATGAGGTGCATGAAGCCCCACCCACCACGCCATCGACCCACTCAGTTTCTCCAACTCTATGGACAGTCTGGATTTGTGTACAGGGAGGAGGATCACCCTGTGTCCTTGGACCCACCTTGAGGGAAGGCTATCCACAGGGGGTAACCTCTGCGGCTGACAGGGACAGGGCTGAGTGAGCTGCCCACGCCTGCCAAATAGAATAAACACTTCTATAGAAAAAAAATGATATGATTGCTCCACAAATGTATTCTCTACGCTATAGTTACATGTACCTCGCTGCCTGTTATATAGTAGCTGTTCCCCACCTGAAGATTGCCGTCTACACTGTTATGCAAAACTTGCTTATGTCTGTCCTACCTTAGTCTGCTACTCTGTAGATGTTCCTACCAGAAATGTGTAGAAAAAAAAATTATATGCCCTGCAATCCTGACTTAGTCATGAGCCAGCTGACCCTGGCAACGCCCTACCTGGGTGGCCTTTACATCACCACTGAATACTCTGGTTTAGCCACTACCTCCCTCTAGCAAACAGAGAAATGTGTAGCACTAGGATATTGTTCCCCCAGTAATTCTTCTGGCATAACCTGTAGCAAATAATGAAATATGTAACACTAGGAACTTGTACACCCTGTATTTCTTCTGGCACAGCCACAATCTTCCTGATCCAAGCTACACCCTATCTTGGTGGCCCATGCCTTGCCGCTCAGTAGACAAGTTTAGTTGCACAAAAGTTTCTTTTCCCTTCTCATTTCCACAGAACTCAGTATACAAGCACCCACAGAGAAATGCTTTCTTCCAACAAATGGCATGGTTGCATGCAGCCAATAATCAGTACTGGTATTGGTAACCTGCACCTGGTGAAATCACCAGAAATTAAGCCAGGCACATTGTCCTGTGCAGTCCTGCTTATAATGTGTGGGATGTGGAGACAAACCCAGGCCCCAGACCACCAAGCCAAGAAATTAAGATAGTCCACAAAAATGCTAGAAACTTAGCTAAGAAAATGGACCAATTTAATGTCTGGGCCCAGAAGGAAGACTTGGACATCACAGGTCAAACAGAAACATGGCTAACCAATAATGTTTCAGACAAAGAAATCAGCCTGGATGCCTAAAATCAAGTCAGACTGAACAGGTCCGGGGTGGGGGGGGGGTTAATGCTCTATATCTAGGAAGATGTCACCAAGGCCTTTGATGTAGTTAATCATTCTCTGTTATTGGAATCATTAAAAGACGTTCACTTTTCAGGGGAGTTTATATCCTGGTTGGAAGGGTATCTAGCCAATAGGGAGCATAAGACTATAATTGCACAGAAATGTTCAGACTCACATTCAATCACATGTAGAGTACCACAGGGCTCAATACTAGGGCCACTTTTGTTTTCCCTGTGTATGAACGCAGCCCCCGTATCTTGTTCGAACTCCAATATGATTTTGCATGCAGATGATGCAGTTATAAATACATCTGGAGTTGATCCTGATCAAGCTTTAATATCTGTTCAATGTAATTTTGATTCATTTCAAAGGTGGCTGCTTTCTCGTGAATTGGTTCTAAATACAGGGAAGACAAAAGTGATAGCATTTTCTGGCCCAAGGACAGTTAGGGACATCGGTGTTTGAATTGTTGACCTTAAAGGGGACAAGATAGAACTTGTAGAAAGTTTTAGCTATTTAGGGGTCACACTTGACTTGCATCTTTCTTTTGAACCTCACGTTGGGAAATTTGTCAAGAGAATACATCAAAGGTTGGGAATGCTGTTCCGAGCCAGACCATATCTAATTCCTGAATCCTGCAAATTATTGGCACATAGTTTCTTGCTCAGTGCCCTTTATTATGGCTTAATGGTTTACTCAGGTTCTAGTAAAAAAGTATTACATAAGTTACAGGTTACTTATTATAATATATTACAATTTATGACTGGCCTTCCCCTAAGAACACATCATTGCAGTTTATTGAAAGAAGCTAATTGTCCTTCCTTAATGGATCGGATTAACCTTAAGATGAGTATTTTTGTCTTTAAGGGTATTAACGGTTTCCTTCCTCCAACTATTCAATCTTTTTACATTAGATCGCAGAATATTAAGGTAACAAGGTCACAGACTTTAGGTCTATTAAAGGTCCCTTTCTTTAAGAAAACAGTAGGTCAAAGATTATCTGTATATAGGGCTATCACATTGTTAACAAGATTCCTAGTGCAGTTACTAACTGCGGAACTGTTGGGTTCTTTAAGCATCAGCTAGCTCAGTGGCTTGCCTCTTTCTTAGAGTGTCCCTGTTATCAAACATAACTGATGGTCACATGTCTTATTGTATGTATTTATATTTTGTATCTGTTTATATATTGTATTTTTTCATTACTAAGTACAGTGTGTCCTGTTTAACAAAATGTTTCATATGTAAACTTGTCGTTTGTGAAAACGGGCTTTTAGCTCATCTTGCTAACAAGTATAAAAAATAAAAAATTAAAAATGAAAAATGAAATGTTGGCTAAATGGAAACAATTTACTCTGGTACCCTAGAAGGTATAGAATGACTTGTTGTAGTTATAAGCTCCATAAAACTAAACATAGGGGTTGTTTATTCACCACCAAAAGTAAGCCACATCACTTTGACTTGTTGGCCCAGACCCTACAAGAAACTGTTAGAGCGGGTGATCTGGTCCTTGTCAGGGACTTCAGTGGTGCCTGAGATGGCGGGGAACAGACTTGCAAAAGGCATGGAAGCCCTGGGTATGCTCCAGCTGGTTGACTCCCTGACAAGGAAAAGCTTGTACAACAGTGCTGGGAATACTCTGGATTTGAAATTCATCACCTCACATTTAGAAATTCTAAATCTAGAGATCCCAACCTAGGAGGCCACAGTAAATTACAGCTTTGACAGAACAAGTATAAGATCAGCTAATCAAAATTACAGAACAAGTCGATGCTACAGAATCTTCAGGAAGGAAAAATGTAACCTTAGCATGTCAAATGTAAGGTGGAACAGGATGGACCTCATTCCCGAAGTAAACATGGCTATCAAAGAATTCAACCATTTGTTTCTTTCACTCTGCAACAAGCCTGCCCCATTAAAAACTAGTTGGGTTAGGAAAAAACACATGCCATGGGAAAAAGACCACTTAGAAAAGCAAACTAGGATCAAAGACCGGGTATGGAGAAAGCTGAACTGGACAGCCAAAGGAGATAATTGCAACAGGTTCAAACAAGCATTTGTCAATGCCGAATGTTGATTGCGTTGGTCCGTTGAACTCGCTCACTGCCCCTGTGTCAGTCACTCGTTCTGTTTCTCCCGGTGCTGCAGGCTGCTCTTTTGTACTGGGCTCCTGCCTGCATTGCCACATTTTTCTACCCACAAAGAAATCTGCAGCTGTCCCAACGAAGCTCTGTTGAGGTAGGTCACTCCCCCTCTCTCATTCGCTCATTCTGTTTCTGCTGGCGCTGCAGGCTGCCCTTTTGTACTGGGCTGCCGCCTCTGTTGGCAGCTTTTTCTACCCACAAAGAAATCTGCAGCAGTCCTGACATAGGTCCATTGAGCTAGCTCACTCCCCCTCTCTCGCTCGTTCCGTTTCTGCCGGCGCTGCAGGCTAGCCTTTTGTACTGGGCTCCTGCCTGTGTTGCCGGCTTTTTCTGCCCACAAAGCAATCTGCAGCAGTCATGATAGAGGTCTGTTGAGTTCACTCACTCACCCTCTCTTACTTGCTTGTTGTGTTTCTCCCAGCGCTGCAGGCTGCCCTTTTGTACTGGGCTTCTGCCTGTGTTGGCACCTTTTTCTGCCCACAAAGAAATCTGCAGCTGTCCCGACAGAGCTCTGTTGAGGTCGCTCACTCCGCCTGTCTCACTCACTCATTCTGTTTCTCCTGGCACTGCAGGCTGCCATTTTGTAGTGGTCTCCTGCCTCTGTTGGCACCTTTTTCTGCCCACAAAGAAATCTGCAGCAGTCCCGACAGAGCTCTGTTGAGGTGGCCACCACCCGCCTGTCTCACTCACTCATTCTGTTTCTCCTGGCATGCAGGCTGCCATTTTGTAGTGGTCTCCTGCCTCTGTTGGCACCTTTTTCTGCCCACAAAGAAATCTGCAGCAGTCCCGACAGAGCTCCGTTGAGCTGGCTCACTCCCACTCTCTCACTCGCTCGTTCCGTTTCTGTCTGCGGTGCAGGCTGCCCTTTCATACTGGGCTCCTGCCTGCGTTGCCGCCTTCTTCTGGTCACAAAGAAATCTGCAGCAGTCATGATACCTCTCCGTTGAGCTCGCTCACTCACTCACTCACCCCCCCCTCACTCATTCGTTCTGTTTCTCCCACCGCTGTAGGCTGCCCTTTTGTACTGGGCCCCTGCATGCATTGCTGCCTTTTTCTGCCCACAAAGAAATCTGCGGTAGTAGTCCCAATAGAGCTCCTGCTGGAGCCCACTCTACCTCTCTCACTCGCTGCTCTGTCTCCCCACTGCTGCAGACTGCCCTTTTGTACTGGTTTCCTGCCTGCTTTGCCGGCTTTGTCTGCCCACAAAGACATGTGCAGCAGTTCCGACACAGCTCCGTTGAGGTCGTTCACTCCCCCTCTTTCACTCACTCGTTCCGTTTCTGCAGGGGCTGCAGGCTGGCCTTTTGTACTGGGCTTCTGCCTATGTTGCCACCTTTTCCTGCCCACAAAGAAATCCACAGCAGTTATGATAGACCTCCATTGAGCTTGCTCACTCCATCTCTCTCACTCGTTCGTTCTGTTTCTCCCAGTGCTGCAGGCTGCCCTTTTGTACTGGGCTCCTGCCTGGGTTGGCACCTTTTCCTGCCCACAAAGAAATCTGCAGCTATCCTGACAGAGCTCCGTCGAGGTTGCTCACTCCCCCATCTCACTCACTCATTCTGTCTCTCCTGGTGCTGCATGCTGCCCTTTTGTACTGGGCTTCTGCCTCTGTTGGCATTTTGTTCTGCCCACAAAGAAATCTGCAGCAGTTCCGACAGGGCTCAGTTGGCCTCACTCACTCCCCCTGTCTCACTCGTTCATTCCGTTTCTGCCAGCACTGCAGGCTGCTCTTTTGTACTGGGCTGATGCCTGCATTGCCGCCCTTTTTTGCCCACAAAGAAATCTGCAGCAGTCATGATAGAGCTCCATTGAGCTCACTCACTCACTCCCTCACTCTCTCACTCGTTCATTCTGTTTCTCCTACCGCTGCAGGCTGCCCTTTTGTACTGGGCCTCTGCATGCATTGCCGCCTTTTCCTGCCCACAAAGAAATCCGCAGCAGTCCCAACAGAGTTCCGTTGAGCTCACTCACTCCCCCTCCCTCACATGATCATTCTGTGTCTCCTGTTGCTGCAGGCTGCCCTTTTGTACTGGATTCCTGCCTGCATTGGTGACTTTTTCGGGCCACAAAGACATCTGCAGCAGTCCCAACACAGCTCCGTTGAGCTCGCTCACTACCCCTCTCTCACTCGCTCGATCTGTTTCTCCCGGCGCTGCAGGCTGCCTTTCTGTACTGGGCTCCTGCCTGTGTTGCCACCCTTTTCTGCCCACAAAGAAATCTGCAGCAGTCACGATACAGCTCCGTTGGAGGTCGCTACCCTCTCTCACGCGCTCGTTGTGTTTCTTCTGAGCTGCAGGCTGCCCTTTGTACTGGGCCCTGCCTGCATTGCAGCACCCTTTTCTGCCCACAAAAATCCACAGCAGTCCCAACAGAGCTCCATTGAGCCTCTCACCCCTGTCTCACTCGGGCCATTCCATTTTCTAGTTACGCTGCAGGCTGCCCTTCTGTACTGGGCTCCTGCCTGCATTGCCACCCTTTTCTGCCCACAAAGAAATCCGCAGCAGTCCCAACAGAGCTCCATTGAGCTCTCTCACTCCCCTCCCTCACTCGCTCTTTCTGTGTCTCCCGACGTTGCAGGCTGCCCTTTTGTACTGGGCTCCTGCCTGAGTTGTCCCCTTTTCCTGCCCACAAAGAAATCTGCAGAAGTCCTGAAAGAGCTCAGTTGATCTCAGTCACTCTCTCCCTCCCCCAGTTGCTCGATCCTAATCTGTCCCAAACACTGATTTCCGACAGCAACAGCGGTATTCTGCGCCGGAAGCGCGGAAACACATTTCAGCTAGGATGTGAAAAATGACAGCTGTACTGTTCATAAGGAGGTGTGAACAAATGCCAGTGTTGAAAATCTGGCGTGAAAATATTACTAATTTGCAAACTTACAAGGATGCGTGGAACCTGCACAACACGCGCTTGTAACACAGTCATTTCATGGAGTTTCATCACAAAATTTTCAACATAGGCATTTTAGGACCTCTGCTCATGAACAGTGTCAGTGTGATTTTCTTAATATGTCCCCAACACTGATTTCCCACAGCGACCACGCTATTGTGCGCCAGAACAGCGAAAACACATTTCAGGCAGGATCTGAAAAATGACAGCTGCACTGTTCATAAGGAGGTGTGGCAAAATGGCAATGCTGAAAATCTGGAGAGAAGATATTGCAAAGTTGCGAGTGTACGAGCATGCGTGGTAACTGCGCAAAGCACATTCGTAACACACTCATTTTATGGACTTTTGTCACCAAATTTTCAACATAGGCATTTAAGGATCTCTGCTAGTGAACAGTGTCACTGTCATTTTCATAATGTGTCCCAAACACAGATTTCCCACAGTGACCACGCTATTCTGCGCCGGAACTGCGAAAACACATTTTGGCCAGGATGTGAAAAATGACAGCTATATGGTTCATAAGGAGGTGCAGCAGAAGGGCAATATTGAAAATCTGGAGTGAAAATATTATTAATTCATGAAGTTACGAGTGTGCATGCAAACTGCGCAACACACGCTCGTAACAGTCATTTTGTGGAGTATCGTCACCAAATTTTCAACATAGACATTTTAGGACCTCTGCTCATGAACAGTGCCACTGTCATTTTCTTAATCTGTCCTGAACACTGATTTCCCACACCGACCGCGTTATTCTGCCGGAAGTGCAAAAACTCATTTTAGCCAGGATGTGGAAAATGACAGCTGTACTGTTCACAAGGAGGTCTGAAAAAATGCCAGTGTTGAAAATCTGGTGTGAAAATATTGCAAATTGGTAAAGTTACGAGTGTGTGTAGCAACTGCACAACGCACGCTCATAAAAGTCATTTTTGGGATTTTTCCCACCAAATTTGCAGAATTGGCTTTTTGAGAGCCCACCTCTTGAACATTGACACTGTCATTTCATTAATCGGTCCCAAAAGGGGACTCCGTTCAGTGACCGCGAAATTACCTTTTGGGGCTGAATAATGCTATGACAGTGCCAGAATTCATGAGGAGGGGTGCCAAAAACCCCATGTTGAAAATTTAGTGCCAAAATTGCAAAAAACGCCTGAGATATGCATCAAAGTTGAAAAAAACCTATTATTCCATTATACAGCTTACCGGCATTTCCTCAGTTCGCGGTCGGCTTTGAAGAGTGCAGACGTGTTCCCAATCCCCGAAGAGCATTGCGCCAGACTCTGGAGGTAAGTATGGGGTGAGGGGGGGTGTGGGGAGGCAGGGTGCACAGTGGGTGGGCACGGGTTGTGAGAGGGGAGCAGGGAGACAGCCGAGGGACCGTTTCCTTTTTTACAGGTTAAAAAAAAAAAAAAGACATTGCAGGACCGTTTTTCATTTTACAGGGGCATGTGGCACACTGGGGTGGGCTCCCAGCATGCCAACAGAGTCTTTTTTTGGGAGGGGCAACTGTAGCCGACGGGGGATTGGGCACCCCCATCGGCACACAACAAAAGAGGGGAGTTTACATTTTGCCGACAGGGATTGGGCACCCCTGTCTGCACACAACAAAAGGGGGGGTGACATTATGCCGAAGGATTGGGCACCCGTTGTGAACAACAAAAGCGGGGGGTTACACAATGCCGACAGGGAGTATTAGGCTCCCCCGCCGGCAACATAAACTTTAGGCCATAAGCCGACGGGATTGGGACCCCGCTGGCAAACAAACATGGTTAGAATATGCTCGCTGAGGGGATTGGGCACCCCTCAGCAGGGGGGGTTTAATACACCACCATGTTCACAAACATTATCAGTGTCTCAAGGTTCCTGCAATGACGGGTCGCTCCCTCATTGCAGCGAATGGCTGACGTTGCAATGACGAGGCGGCCCCTGATTGCAGCGGCTAAATTTTTACAAGGTTGTGGCACACTGGCTGAACTAGTGTCAGCATGCCACGGCATTGGGGGAAGCAGGCCAAGCCTTTAAAGGCTGTGGGGGTATTGGCCACAACAGTGCCACACCCTCCACAACCTGCTTCTGGAGAAAGTTGCTGCAATATGTTTCTTGCGCCTGCATGCAATCAACATAAAAAACGAAGGAACAACTGCAAAAAAAAAAATCAAAAGGGCAAAAGCCAAAGATTTTGTGAACCAGACTGAAATCATGACCAATCCCTCCATGTACTGAAAATGATAACAAGTTATGAGGCATCCAGTGGAAGTAGTACCAGAGTCGGATTCATGAAGGAAGACAACACAGCCCGAAACCTATGCTGTAGCAAACCAACTAAACCAGTACTTCTGCACACTCCCTAACGTAAAACTCCCACTTACACAACTATGAGCCAACTACAACAAGGTCAGTTGGGGCCAGAATGTAGAAGACACTGACTAGGGCTGGGCAGAATTTATCTCCTGCCAGCAAAATTCTGGTGAAATTATAATTCAGCTTCCATGACATTTCACAAATGTCTGTGAAAATTTTGCAAACTTTTGCCAGAACTGTGATTTCAGTTATTTCCATCTAATTTACAAAGTATTTGTTCAAATTACATCACAATTGATATGATGATGGTACCAAGGTCCATGTAGAAGTGTACCAAGTTTCACATCTCTGTCTTTAAGGGTGACTAAGGTATGAGGCTCCAAACATTTGGAAATGTTAAAATTAAGTTTCACAATAATGTAAACTGTAGAATCTTACGTCCCTCTGCCTTTAAAACTGGAGAACAGAATATCACCAATTTTGTTAGGTTCTTTGACCCTAAATATTAGGCTTTGAAGCCACCCCCATGGCCAAGCAGCTGAATGTCATGCTGCTGTGCTGAAGACCCCGGTTTGGAAATGAGCCTGGGAAATCACATCAGGAGGCAGGCCATGACTGAGACAGTTGCCGCTCAACTCGAAGGGTTGGCAGCAGGTTCCACCAACACATTGACCCCCATGGCCAGCCAGGGAGTGCCCCTGCCACAGAGGAAACTGTGGCTGTGTGAGATTGATTGAGGCACTGCCCCCACCAGGGGAGGTGGGAGGGAGAAAAATGTGGGAGAAAAACCTGGTAGCCAACTGAGTGATGGCTGGGTTCAGCCTGATCAGGGTATATCTCTGTGAACAGCGTATATGCCTGAGAGGCAAGCTGCCAGCCAGGATCAAAAACAATATGGAAAAAACAAAGAGGTTGTGCGTGTCAGCTCTCTAATCTCTTTCTCAAAGGCTGGTCAAGTTATAAGCAGCCAAATATTCCAAAATAACATCAGTAATTAAAGCTGAATTTCATGAGCTTTGTGAAATTGTGGAATGTTGTGATACTTTTGTCAAAGCCATGTCCATACATTTTGCCCGGTCATACACCTGAGTTGCCATTATGGAGGAAGGTAAAGGCTGGGTAAAGTGGCAATAAGGTAACATTAATAGGAGACTCCATAGTAAAAGTATAGTGGTGTCAAGTGTCAGGCCATTATCTTGAATGATGTGGAATAGTTATGGACATCTCTGTGCCTTAGCCTGAAGTCTTGCTATATGCCAGATAACCACTAGAGCTCACCAACTTAATGACTTGTGGAAGCACATGTAGTGCAGCATTGTTTCTGTACTGTCACCTGCTGACTTTTTAACAACCCTGAAGATAGCAATGTATATTTTTACTATTTGAAAACAATGGCACCAAGTGAAAATCGCGATCACTTAATCGCGACGTAAAAGTTAGCGATTCATAATTAGCGAGAGTCAATACGGCAACGGTAAAGTGCAGTGAACCACAAATTCGCGATCATGGCTTTATAGCGATCAGGTATCATGCCTTTCCCTTTTTCTAAATTCGCAAGGATGCAGTTCTGTATTCAAAATCCTACCTGCAACCCAGTTAGTTTTCCCTGTTAGTCTTCCTAAATGTCGCCATGGGTAACCAGTAATTCTGCTCCCAGAATGCCTTCACCCAGAATGCCTTGTCTCACTTCTGGCACCATAGTGCCTCTTCCCAATGGTGTGGTCATGGGTGCTGTTTAAAACTGCGGTTACTGGTGCTTCGGTCTCTAATACTGGATAGAGCGATGGAACTTGAACTTATTAACAGCCAAAAAGGTAACATAGAAACATAGACTTTGATGGCAGATAAGGACCGCTTAGCCCATCTAGTTTGCCCATTTCCCTACCTACAGGATAGGCCACAGATCCTAGTTAACCAACAGCCTATTTCTTCCTACCCACCACAAGAATTGCTTTATGTCTGTCCCATGCATTTTTGAATTCTCCCACAGTTAACAGATAACACACTTGCTGTCAAGGAGTGTGTGCTTTGAAATTGCACCATTTTTATCTGTATTGTGAAATATACCTTAGTCAATACTGTGTTGTGCTTGTGAACTGATGTTGTTAAAGTGGGGAGTTGCACTTCCTGGCTGGTGACTCAGGGCAGTGTGGGATATTGGAGGACTGAGGGATCATCCCTGCTATCTTCCATATTATATCTTTATCTCATACTGAGTAGAGCTCCACGCAGGGGGGAATATCCTACACTTTACCACTACTATTGAAATCTTGGCTTTTTAAAGGCTTTGCTTTTACAAAGTTAAAGTTCTAATTTAGAGCTTTTGGTAGCGAAACGGAGTTAGCGTGTTGACGCCTTCGGTTTTGTCCTTATAAGACTCGCATCAGCGGAGCGAGAGCGATAGCTGAGCCACTGCTAGCGAGGAGAGCCAGAGAGAGACACACGCATCTTAGCGGCGTGTCTATCGTGTCCATCGAGTACTTCGGGAATGTGGCCCAAAAGTAAATAAAACCGGTGAGATTCATTTAGAACAACTTAAGGTAAAGTACTGATTTAGCTTGTCTTTAGCATCAGACATATTCACCATAATGAAGAGAGCTAACAAATACTGCACCTCCTGTCAGATGTATGCTATTGGCAAACAAACTGCCAAATATATCTGTGACAGGTGTATATTGGTTAAATCATTGCAGGAGGAAGTAGCACGACTACTAAATAAAGTAGAAATGGTCTCTGATACTACCAAACTAGTTATTGATCCAGAAATAGAGGCATTAGAGGATTATATAGACCATATGTCCCTCCTACTGGAAGCTAACAAAACAACTTCCCCCCATACTGATGTCCCAAATACCACGGCACCACAGGGTTCCTCAAAAACAAGCCCATTAAAATATGAAGTACAAAAAGCTGCTTCAACTCCTCATTGTTTTAACTCCCATTCAAAGCCACAACTATTACCAGATGAAACCCCTTGGTCTACCATTGTGCCCTCTAAATCCAATCAGAGAGTAGACCTACACCTTAATACTTTCCCTTCAGTTGTGTTGCATAATTCTTATGAACCAGTGGATTTCTCTCCAGCTGACGATTCCAGCTTTAGTCAGAAACAGGAATCAATCAACATCCAGGTAGACCCTCTCCCCCTCTTGATAACATCCCTAAACAGGTCTTCGTACTGGGTGACTCCATGATCAAGTTCATTGATCGAGCTATCTGTAACCCCGATAAAGAAAATAGGACCTGTTCAAGTTACAGGGGGGCTAGGGTCTCTGACATAACATTTATATCCAAAACTGCCCTATCAGCAGCAGGTAATAATCCACTGGTCATAGTTCATGCTGGGACTAATGACATCACTAAGGTTCCATTACAACAACTTAAACAAGACATTGTTTCACTGTGTAACATACTAAATGAAAGGGGATGCAGCATTGGTATTTCTGAAATCCTCCCTGTACCTCGAGCCTCATACCACACCCTTAATAAAATCAAAGCACTGAACGAATGGCTTCGTAAATGGTGCTTCAGGCAGGGCATTGCCTGTCTTACACATTGGGAGGAATTTAATGAAAATCCTTCCCTTTTTTGCTGGGATGGTCTACACCTCAGCAGAAGGGGAAATTCTCTTCTTGGTCGCCAGTTTCTATCATTTATCAATAATCATTTAAACTGACACAAAAGGGGGAGACCAGGCCAGTAACGCCATCTCTTAATACTCCACCGGTACATAAATTGAATGTCCTATCATTTAATGCAAGGTCGCTTAATAAAATTAAAATGGCAGAATTAGAGCTAAAGATTCATGAATTTAATATAGGACTGATTGCCATAACCGAAACATGGGGAAATTCGGATAAACATTGGATAATGAACATTCCAGGGTTCAAACTTTACTGTAAAAACAGAGCTGACTACCACAAAGGTGGAGGGGTGAGTCTCCATGTTACCAATAGCATTCCATCCTTCGAATCCTCCTTACTGACTCAGACTGAAAGTATCTGGGTTTATTTACAACCTAATGGTCACCCCCAGATCTTGGTTGGCACTTGTTATCGCCCCCCCTCTTCAGATATTGCATATCTTAAACAATTATCCTCAGAAATCACCCAAATAGTGGATAAAGGATCAGTAATTGTTTTAGGTGACTTCAATCTCCCTACTATAAACTGGGATACACTATCAGGTACTAACCAGTATGACTTACAGTTAATTTCAATGATCACTGATCTTGGCCTCACTCAACTAGTTAGAGAACCCACACGTGGGACTAATATACTGGACCTAGTGATGACCAACATGGAGGCCTCCCTGTCTAACCTACGAGTTCTGGACCCATTGAGTAATAGTGATCATGTGTCAATCCAATTTTCCATTCTTCTGGTTCATAAAACCTCTATAAATAAATGTATGATAAAACAATATGAGAAGGCAAATTTCCCAAAAATTAATGAGTAACTTATAGCCATACCATGGGACCTAATACTTTCACCACTTAATATTAATGATGCATGGAACACCTTTTAAAGATATTGTGCACGATTTAGAAAAACAACATGTTTCAGAAAGAAAGAAATACAACAACAAAGGCAAAGTTCCCGCTTGGTATAATAATAAAATAAAAAAACTCAGCATCCGCAAATGTAAATTATTCATATGTTTAAAAAAGTGTCAGCCTGAACAGCTGGAGGGAAAGCTACTAGAATACAGGAAGGCAGTCAAGGATCTAAAAACGTCAATTGTTCTATCTAAATGGAACCTAGAATTCAGAATTGCTCACACTAAGGATTCACAAAAATGTTTACATTCATACTTAAACAATAAAAAGGGAGATACAAAAAAAAATAGGCCCATTAATTATAGACAATACTACCATTCTCTCAGATAAGGTTACTGCAATTGAGTTTAATAAATACTTCTGTTCTGGTTTTGAACAAGATACCGAACCTTTAACATATGCCAACTCTGGTATACCACCTAACTACACCATCACCATCTCTGATACCCTCAAGCTCTTAGATACATTGAAGTCAACAACAAGTCCAGGCCCCGACAATATAACCCCTAAATTTCTTATGGGAACATACAATTACATCGCTTTTC
Source organism: Neoceratodus forsteri (assembly GCA_016271365.2). Taxonomy (NCBI): domain Eukaryota; kingdom Metazoa; phylum Chordata; order Ceratodontiformes; family Ceratodontidae; genus Neoceratodus; species Neoceratodus forsteri. The sequence goes on from JADMNL010000034.1 coordinate 79,016,593, forward strand.
CACTCACCAATATTTTCAATAAATCCCTTAGCGAGTCTAATGTTCCTTCAGATTGGAAAACAGCTACTGTCATGCCAATCTTTAAAAAAGGGTTACGTTATAAAGCTAAAAACTATAGACCCATCAGTCTTACCTCCATTCCATGCAAACTATTAGAAAAACAGATTAAACATTTAATCGAAGAGGAGATGATGGCGTTGAATTTAAACGATGTTACACAACATGGATTTAAAACTGGGTATTCTTGCACAACCAACTTGCTAGCCTTTTATAATTCAGTTAGTATAAATCTTAACTTAAACATTCCAGTGGACGTTATTCTGCTTGATTACAGTAAAGCTTTTGACAAGGTCTCACATTCCATATTAATAAATAAACTTGTATCTCTAGGTTTTTCTAATTGTATTGTGTCTTGGGTCAATAGCTGGCTTTATAATAGAACCCAGACCGTTATGGTAAACGGGGAACAATCAGATGAAAGATTGGTGTCAAGTGGTGTCCCCCAGGGCTCGGTGCTGTGTCCTACACTGTTTGATATCTTCATCAGCGACCTTATCATTTCATCAAATAATATCATATCAAAGTTCGCAGACGATACTAAATTAGGAGGACCAGTCTATAGCGATTCCAACAGGAGTATTCTCAAAGATGATCTTAAAAGAATTGAATCATGGGCAATAACTATCGGAATGTCATTTAATGCGTCTAAATGTTCAGTGTTACATATGGGTAAAAACAACATTAAACAAACATTATCTTTTTTTTTTTTTTTTTTACTGGTGTTATTTTTCTCAGGAGCTACACCCCCGCCTCCGCCCGTTCCTCCGGCGCCATCCCGGACATGAGACCCCCCTCCTTCAGCACCCTGCGACTTACCTTGCAGGCAGGGTGGTGGGAGCGACTCAACCCAACTCAACGGGTCTATGCCAGGAGGCGCCCCTCCAGGAATGGCGATTGGGAAACGGATGACGTGCTGCAGGCTCCCATTTTTCCCTAAATTTACTCCCAGCGGGCATGGCGTGCAGTGACGCCTAGTGACTGAGTGTGCGCACGCCCCATGCGCGCACTAGTCAAGCTGCCTGTTGACGCCCCGGCCACCTCTGTTCCTGTAGCTGCATGTTGTTGATCCCCAGCCTCCGCTAGGGGTCAGGCAAGCACCAGCCACGAATCCCCACCCCGGAGATGGAGAGCAGTCCTCTGGACACTCATCCATCTCCTCCCGCCGACCCGACAGCCCGTGTTCGCTCGAACACGGGTCGCCGCGCAGGCGCGAGGTGTAGCGACCAGTGCCACCGGGCCGGCAACATATTATCTTAATAACACGATGGTTAGGGAATCTTCTATGGAAAAAGATCTGGGTATACTGGTTAACAACAAGTTGTCTTTTTCCAACCACTGTAATAAGGTTGCTAACCATGCCAATGCCCTTTTACGTAGAATTAATAATACATTCATTCTTAAAACTGAGGAGTGCATCATGGCCCTGTATAAAACCCATGTTAGACCTCATTTGGACTACGGTTCACCTTTCTGGAGTCCCTATCTGGCTATGGACATCACAAGAATTGAAAGAGTTCAATAAAGGGCTACAAAAATTATACCACATCTTTCTTCATTGGATTATGAAACTAGGCTTCATAGAACGGGGCTTTATTCCCTCGAATTTAGAAGATTAAGGGGTGATCTCCTTCAGTTATTTAAGATCTCACATTCAGCTACGCTAATGAGCTTATGCGGATTATCCTTTACATCTAGAAAGATTGTAGCTAGAATACACAATAAACAAATAGAAATCAACAGAACCAGAACAAACAAAAGACAGCAGTTTTTTAATGTCAGAGCCCCAAGAATTTGAAATTCTTTGCCACAGGATATTGTTGATTGCCAGAATATAAGCACCTTTAAAGTCAAACTTGATAAATGGCTTCTGGAAAGAACACAACTCATCAATGATCCACAATGTGTGGAGGACATCCTTGATGGGCTTCGGCCTTCTTTTGTCCATTCTACCAAGTAACCAAGTTTTAGACCCCACAACCTCCTCAGGAAGGCTATTCCATGCATCCACTACCCTCTCTGTGAAATAATACTTCCTCACATTGCCCCTGAACCTCCCCCCCATCTTTAAATTGTGTCCCCTTGTTCTTGCACATCTCTTTTTCTGAAAGATGCTACCCTCTTGGACTTTGTTGATTCCACTGAGGTACTTAAAGTTTCTATCATGTCCCCCTCCCTTCTTTCCTCAAGGGTATACATATTAAGCTCCTTTAGTCTCTCCTCAGACGGCTTCTCTTGCAGACCCTGCACCATTTTAGTTGCCCTCTGACTGCCTCTATCCTGTCTATGTCCTTGTGGAGATGGGGTCTCCAGAACTGGATGCAGTACTCAGATGGGGTCTCACCAATTGTCTGTACAGATGGATAACAACTTCCTGTTTTCTGCTGGTGATGCCTCTCCCTATGCATCCCAGTATACCCCAGCCCTCCCTACTGCCTTCTCACATTGCTTGCTAAACTTAAGGTCATCTGATATGATTACCCCCAGGTCCCTTTCCTTTTTTGTTGTTGTTACTACCTCCCCCCCATTGTGTATTCTTCCCCTTGGGGTTCTTGTTTCCCAGGTGCATTATTTTGCACTTCTTTGCATTGAATCCAAGCTGCCATACTTCTGACCATTCCTTCAACCTTGCCAAGTCCCTTCTCATCCTTTCCACGCCTCCTTGTGTATCAACCCGGTTGCAGATCTTTGTGTCACCTGCAAAGAGGCATACTTTCCTTCCAGTCCCTCTGCAATGTCACTTATGAAGACATTAAAAAGGACTGGACCCAGTACTGAACCCTGCGGTATCCCACTAGTAACCCCTCTTTCTTCAGAGTGGACTCCATTTACAATTACCTTCTGTGTCCTGTTGTCCAGCCAATGTTTTACCCAGGCTACCACCCTGGGACCCACTCCCAGGCTGGTTAATTTGACTATTAATCTTTGTGTGTAATGTGTCAAATGCCTTGTTAAAGTCTAGGTAGGCCATGTCCACAGCCCTCCTTGGTCTACTACTTTGGTCACCCAGTCAAAGAAATCTATTAGATTTGTCTGACATGACCTTCCCGCTGTGAACCCATGCTGCCTTGGGTCCTGTGCCCCACTGGCTTCTAGGTACCCAACAATTCTTTCCTTCAGAAGTGACTCCATCACTTTCCCTACCACAGAGGTCAAACTGACAGGTCTGTAGTTTCCTTCCTCTGTCTTGGTCCCACTTTTATGAAGGGGAATCACATCCGCCTTCCTCCAGTCCTCGGGTACCACACCATCCTCCCATGATTTATTAAAAAGAGTAGCCAGTGGTTTCACTAGTTCCCCCCTTAATTCTTTTAGAATTCTGGGTGAATTCCATCAGGCCCCATTGCTTTGTCCACCTTCAGTTTTAGGAGTTCTTGCAGAACCCTTTCTTCTGTGAATGGACTGGTATTGACCCCCCTATCCAGAGTGCTTCTATTCTTTGATTTAGGTACCTCCCTCTCCTCTTCTTTTGTGAATACTGAGAAGAAGTATTCATTCAGTATCCCTGCTTTTTCTGTGAAAGGACTGGGATCGACCTCCCTATGAAGAGTGCTTCTGTTAATTGGATTAGACACTTCCCCCTCCTCTTTTATGAATACTGAGCAGAAATATTCATTCAGTATTCCTGCTTTTTCACTGTCCCCCTCTGCCCACCTACCGTTCATTCTATTCAGCCTCACTATCCCTCTCTTTGTCTTTCTACGCTTGCTGATGTACCTATAAAAGATTTTATCCCCCTTCTTAACCGAGTTGGCTATCTTTTCCTCACTTGGGGCCTTTGCTATTCTGACTTCCCTTCCTGTTTCCTTCTGCCTTAACTGGTACAGCTCTCTGTCCTGCTCCTTCTGTGTTTCCTTATACTTCTGGAATGCTATCTTTTTCTTCCTGACTTTCACAGCCATCTCTTTTGAGAACCATAGTGGCTTTTTCTTTCGTTTTGATTTGTATATTTGCTTCACACAAAGGCTTGTTGCCTCTGTGATGGCAGTTTTGATGATTCCCCATTGTTGCTCCACACCTCCTCCTAGCCTGTTTGCTAGTGCTTTTCTGAGGCACTCTCCCATCTTGCCAAAGTCAGCCCTCCTGAAGCCCAGTACCCTCACTTTTGTATGGCTTGACTCTGTAGCTGAGTTTAACGTGAACCACACTGTTTGATGGTCACTTGTTCCCAGATGGCAACCCACTTCTAGATCTGAGATCCTCTCACTGCCCCCGTTTGAGAGTATGAGGTCTAAGATTGCTCCCTCTCGAGTGGGTTCTGAAACTAGCTGTCTGCCACCTGCAGGGCATCAAGAATGGCCCTGCTCTTGGATGTGGCTGCAGCAAATGTGCTCCAGTTAACATCTGGCATATTCAGGTCTCCCATCAACAGTATCTCCCCTTTCTCTGCCATCCTAAGAATGCCTCCTATCATATCCTTGTCCATTCCCTCCCCCTGACATGGGGGTCTGTACACAACCCCTGTGCGGATTGTGGTGCCTTTCCAGTCTCCAAGGTGACCCACAGTGCCTCCTCTCCTGCCTGTTTACTCTTTTGTTCAGTTGCTTTTATCCCTTCCTTTACATAGAGAGCTACTCCTCCCCTGCCTGTCTCTCCTGTAGGTTAGGTACCCTGGTATGTTAACATCCCAGTCATGGTTCTCTGTGTACCATGTTTCTGTGACTGCTACGATATCCAGGCATACCTCTTCCATCAAGGCCACCAGCTCAGGGAGCTTGTTGCCCAGACTAGGTAGGTCCTTAGCCTTGTTCCATAGTTATCTGTACAGAAAGGACAAGGGAACTGCCGGAAAAATATACTGGTGGTGTGTGGATGTGCATAAATATAACTGCATAGCTCGAATCCACACAGTGGGTAATGAGGTTGTTAAGGAATGCAAGACTCACACCCATGTTGCCGATGCTGGGATGTGGGTGCCAGGAGAGTTACGGCAAACATTAGGGAAAGAGCTAGAAGTAGCATTGAGACCACTTCACAGGTGGTGGTGCAGTGTACTGGTTCAGCTAATGATTCCTTAGCTGGTCATTTACCTGCGGTCCCCCTAATCAAGAGAACAGTGCAGAGAATAAGACAGGTTGAGAGAGGTTTTCCTGCTACTCCTGCTACTGTACCAGACCTAGTAATAACAAGATTTTACAATAACAATGTCTGGTGACAGTTTCTTATGCTTTGACAGTAGGAGCGAGCAGGACACATTCTTGATTTTTGCAACCGCGGGAAACAAACAGCTGCTGAGGGAGTCAAGCAACTGGATGCTTGACGGCACATTTAAATCTTGCCCAACTCTGCTTGAGCAACTGTACACACTGCACTGCATTAGGTCAGGAAAAGTTATTACAGCGGTCTATGTTCTCATGAGTTCACGAAAAAGCAATGCCTATGCAAGGGTGTTCAAAACACTTAGTGAGCTGTGCACTGCATTGTCCCCTGAAACAGCAATTATGAATTTTGAAAAATCTGCTTGGAAAGCATTCAGTGATGTGTTCCCCAAAACTATTGTCCGAGGCTGTTTTTTTCACTATGCACAGGCTGTATGGAGAAGGATCCAGAAGTACCCTGATGTTCAAGAAAGGAACTGTGCAGATGTTGATTTCTCCCTACACCTCTGAGTGTTGCTTTCACTAGCGTTCATTCCTCCTGATGATGTGGTATCAACCTTTGATGACATGAGAGAGTGGAAATTTTTTATGGACAATGAGGAACTGCTGACACCACTACTCAATTATTTTGAGACCACCTGGATTGGAAGACAGAGAGGTCATACTGGCAGAAGAATTGCTCATTTTTCCACCTGTGCAGTGGAACTGCTATGATGCAATGACCAGAGGCATAGCAAGAACAAATAATGCCGTTGAAGGATGGCATCGGGGGTTCAATAGCAGTCTTGGATCCTGCCATCCCAGCTTGTGGAGGCTGATCAACTGCCTAAAAGAGGAACAGAGGCTGACAGAGCTTACAAAAGAGCAATTGGTGTCAGGGGCTAGCAGTTCTAATCGAAAAGGAAGTACAAGGATCGAAACAGTCGCATTGAGAAGATTGTTACACAGTATGCGAATTGGAACCGGTATGATTACCTCTGAGGTTTAGCATATAACTTCCAATTTCAGCTGTGAAATGCGGAGATGACAGATTTTAAACTATGCAAATGAAATAAAAGATGGGATCACAATCCTCAAGATTGTGTTTTTTTCCCTCTATTCTTTCACTATTTTGATGCTCACCATTCCTGTTATCGCTATTATGTCTTGCTGGCATACACTAACTTTAGCTATTTTAGCGCAGTCGCTATTTTTAACATTTTGCGGTAATCACTTTCGCTATTTATCACTCGCTGTATTTGACTTGCTATTATTCCTGGCTAATATCACGGGATACCCCTTACAACTAGTTGTGACTTAGGCCACTGTGACCAAAGTACCTGGGTATCTTTAGTCATGATGGAGCATGAAGCTGGGCATCACTGTCACAGGAGTGTTGGAGGGGCATTGCAGGGCCATGATGTTAGTGCAGGTAAAGTGATTCATGATGGAGCATGATGCTGGGCATCACTGTCACAGGAGTGTTGGAGGGGCACTGCAGGGCCATGATACTAGTGCAGGTAAGGGGATTCATGATGGAGCATGATACTGGGCATCACTGTCACAGGAGTGTTGGAGGGGATTGCAGGACCATGATGCTACTGCAGGAAAGGTGATTCATGATGGAGCAGGGTGCTGGGCATCTCTGTCAGAGGAGTGTCAGAGGGGCATTGCAGGGCCATGATTCTACTGCAGGTAAGGTGATTCTTGATGGAGCATGATGCTGGGCATCACTGTCACAGGAGTGTTGGAGGGGTATTGCAGGGTCATGATGCTAGTGCAGGTAAGATGATTCATGATGGAGTTTGATGCTGGGCTTCACTGTCACAGGAGTGTCAGAGTGGTATTGCAGGGCCATGATGCTAGTGCAGGTAAGGTGATTCATGATGGAGCAGGATACTGGGCATCACTGTCACAGGAGTGTCGGAGTGGTATTGCAGGGCCATGATGCTAGTGCAGGTAAGATGATTCATGATGGAGTTTGATGCAGGGCATCACTGTCACAGGAATGTTGGAGGGGTATTGCAGGGCCATGATGCTAGTGCAGGTAAGGTGATTCATGATGGAACATGATGCTGGGCATCACTGTCACAGGAGTGTTGGAGGGGCATTGCAGGGCCATGATGCTAGTGCAGGTAAGGTGATTCATGATGGAACATGATGCTGGGCATCACTGTCACAGGAGTGTTGGAGGGGTATTGCAGGGCCATGATGCTAGTGCAGGTAAGGTGATTCATGATGGAGTATGATGCAGGGCATCACTGTCACAGGAGTGTTGGAGGGGTATTGCAGGGCCATGATGCTAGTGCAGGTAAGGTGATTCATGATGGAGCAGGATGCTGGACATCACTGTCACAGGATTGTTGGAGGGGTATTGCAGGGCCAGGATGCTAGTGCAGGTAAGGTGATTCAGGATGGAGTATGATGCTGGACATCATTGTCACAGGAGTGTTGGAGGGGTATTGCAGGGCCAGGATGCTAGTGCAGGTACAGTGATTCAGTGTGATAAGTGCTCTGTGAAAGTTAAAATCCACAAGTGGAATTCTAATGGCATTACCTATTATGCATCCATGAATTTTTGAGCAAATTTTATCAATTAATAATTTCTGAAATATCCACAAAAAATTTGAACCTACTAAACCACATTTATTCAGATTCCAGGACATATTTACTTTGTTATGCATGCCAAATCTTGAGTGTATACCTGCAACAGCAGTGGAGCTATAAACATCCAAATAATTTTGAAAAAATGTCATGCAATCTAACAAATAATTAAATCATGAAATTTTGAACTCCTGTAATTTACAATTTATATAACCAATTATTTCTCTATTCAGCAATTTCTAAGATTCTTTCAAGAAAGTATGCATATACATTTTTAATTATCTAGCTTCAAAGGTGGCTAAATTGTAAGCATAGAAATAGTTTCAGAAATGTTTACATGAATAATAAATTGCCAGCCTTTGAGCCCCCATAATGTACTTGCCCTCATCCAAATCTCATGAAACTTGGCGTCCTTTTAGAGTATCTCCCAAACAGTAAGTGTGGCACACTTCAAGTCTCTAGCTGTAAGGATGACTGAGTTATGACCAGTTAAAAAATTTCGGATAATTCAACAAAATTTCACAAAATTCATTGAATTTCACCAAAATTCCGTGAAACTGGAATTTGTTAATTTCACTTAGCCCTACCACTAACATAAACAGACCTAGCTTCTGTTTTTAAATAATAAAAAGCTACAAAGTATGAAAAGAACTAAGTAAACTAAATGCAAACAAGTCCCTGGACAGAGCTGGACAATTTAGAAATTAAGTTCCTACAAAAGCAGCAGCCCATGTATGCCCAACCCTGACAAACCTCTTCAACAGAAGTGTAATAGAATGCTACTTCCCTGAGACCCGGAAACATGCAAAGTGGTCCCAATCTACAAGGGAGGGGTGGCCTAATGACCCTCCCACTACAGACCTATAGTCCTGCTATCAGTGATATCTGAATTACTTGAAAAAGTTGTCTGCAAGCAACTAACCTCATACGTAGAAAAATACAACCTACTGACAGTTTGTCAGTCGGGATTCAGGACGCACAGGTCCACCTCCATGATGCTCGCAGACTTCATCGGAGAAGTTGTGGGGGCCTGAGCGATGGGGATTCCATTGTCGCAGTGTACATGGACCTCTCGAAGGTGTTTGACAGAAGCCAGAAGGTGAAGGAAGGAAACATATTCAATTCAGTGCTTCAGAATAACTGGTAATTGCTATTTTTCCTTTAAACTTAGATTGTGGGCTTTTAGTGACACTGTACTTTCTTGTTGTCTTTACTTATAATTGTTTTTGGGCTGTTGAAAATTTAAAACATAGTGGTGGTGTAATTCTGTGCTGTCTTTAATTGCTGCAATTTGCCCTCCCACCCCTTCCCCAACTCTTAATTATATGCCCTGATAAATCTGATTGACAGGAGCTAAACACAGGGTATAGTAAGAGGTGTGAAGTAGGAGGGCATAAGGGAAGAAGACCACCCTCAGCTCGACAAGTGTTTTGACTCATTTATTTATTTATTGGTTTCTTTCCTCAAAAAAAATATATATCTGAGGATCAGTTACAGGATTTTTAGTACTGTAAATAAATAAAAAGAGAACTAAGAGAGCTTCAGTAGCAGAGAAGTAGTGGAATTGCAGTATAATGTGGGGAGTGGTGCAATGCAGTGGCTGTGGGGCAGCCATATTCAGGCAGACCTTCTGGACACTGAGGTGCTGCCCTATCTGCATGCATCTCTTGGGACTGCGGGATGAGGTAGCCAGACTCAGAGTGGAAGTAAACTGGGTCAGGAGTACCATCACCCCTATCCAGGGACCACCCAGTCCAATGCAGCTGCCTCAAAGGATGCCAAGAACGAGGAGCACTTGGATGACAGTGGGCTCAGGGAGGGTTAGAGCAGTCAGGCAGAGGCACATCCCAGATCCTATTCCTCTCAAGAACTCATATGCCACACTGGCAAATGAGGACAACCAAATAGAGGTACCCAGGGAAGTGGAAGGAAAGGATGTGGAGGTTAGGCAAGGAGGTGACCTCAGTGGGGAAAGCAGTGGACCCCAGAGGAGGAGGAAGGAATCCTGGTGGGGACTCCATTGTAAGAGGGATCCAGCTAGGAACACAGGAGGGGAAGACAGGGAGGTGAGGTGCCTACCAGGTGCCACGGCATGGAGGGATGGAAGGAAGATACTGGGATCACTGGGGAGGCAAGAGGAGGGTGAGCTGGATGTCATTATCCACCTAGGTACTAATGACTTGGCAAATGGGGAGCCAAAGGAAGTTCAGGAAGAGTTTAGGAAACTGGGGAGGGGTCTCAAGCAAGTAGCTACTTCTGTCACTTTCTCAGAAGTACTACCTGTGAGAGGCAAGGGAGAGCATAGGAGTGCATGCACCAGGAACTTTAACTCATGGTTGAAGAACTGGTGCTGTGAGGAAGGGTTTGGATTCATTGGTGACTGGGGACCCACCTGGAGGGATGGAGGTTTGTTCAAGCCTGACGGCCTGCATCCATCCTGGAGGGGAATCCAAGCACTCAATGATAAGTTTAAATGCTACATTGACAAGCATTTAAACTAGCAAAGGGGGGTGGCAGGCCAGCAAGGACGGTACCTACTTGCTCACCCCCCACAGCTAGCAGTGGAACCAGTGAACCAGAGGAGGGCTATCTCTGCAAAGCAGTGCAAAAAGATGGAGATTAGTGTCCAAAAGGTGGATAAGCAGAAAGGGCAAAATTCAGCAGAAGGGCAGACAGCAAGGAGAACCAGGGATAAATGACAACCAAGGAAGGGCTGAGTAGAACAGTGAAGCAGTCTAGGGAGGTCAAATCATGGAAAGCCATGTGCAAATGCCAGGAGCCTTAGCAACAAGATGGAAGATCTGAGGCTGTCATGGTACAGTCAGACCTGGACATTGTGGCCATCGCTGAAACCTGGTGTAATGATAACCATGACTGGGAGATGGCCATACCTGGCTACAACATATTCAGAAGAGACAGAGCAGGCAGGAAGGAGGAGGAGTGGCACTGTATGTGAAAATGACATAAGGGCACACAGATCCAGGAGGAACAAATGGGGAGAGATACTGTGGGTTAAGCTGGAAAGGAAAATGGGGCCAGCCATCACACAGGTGTGGTCTATAGACCACCAGCCCAGGAGGAAGAAACAGATAGGAGTTGATGCTAGCCATCCAAAGGATGGCAGACAAGGGTGAGGTAGTACTGGTTGGAGACTTCAATATTCCAGACGTGGACTGGAGCATCCCAGCAGCAGCATCAACTAGGAGCAGATTTATCCTGGACTCCCTTCAGGGTGCCTTCCTCAAGCAACTGGTCATGGAGCCAACTCTGCAGAAGGCAATACTGGACCTTGTGCTCACAAACAGGGACAGTGTGATGGGGGTAACAGTGGGGGAGCACCTGGGTAACAGTGACCACCAGTCATTGTGGTTTGAAATCACAGAAAGAGCAGAACCAAACCACACAAAAACACGTATCCTGGATTTTAGGGGCAGACTTTGGGAAAATGGGGAGATACTTGAAAGAGGCATTAAGGGGAATTGGACAGGAATCAGGGGTTGAGGAACAGTGGGCAGTATTTAAAATGGGATTACAAGAACAACAGAATTATGCATTAAGCAGGTTAGCAAGAGGAAAAGGAAGAGGAGACCATTATGGTTTTCCAAAGAGGTAGCAAAGAAAGTGAAAGCAAAAGATTGCATTCAGGCAATACAAAAGACACAGGCAGAAGGGGATAGGGAGAAGTACCAGGAGAAACAAAGGGAGGCAGGGAAGTCAGTAAGGGAAGCCAAAGCTCAGACAGAAGAACACATTGCAAAATCAGTGGGTAAGGGTCAAACCTTTACAGGTACATAAGTGAAAAAGAAAGACAAAGGGAGGGATAGTGAGACTGAAGGGAGGATGGGAGCCCATGGAGGATGACAACAGTAAAGCTGACATATTGAACAGGTATTTCTGCTCAGTCTTTACTAAGGAAGAGGGGGTAATGGGTCTGAAGGGAGTACAAGGGTGAGAATGGTGCAGAAATGGACACAAGTCCCTTTACATGAGAAAGGGTCCTGAAGGAACTGGAAGTAATAAGAGCTGATAAAGCAATGGGGCCAGATGGGTGCACCCCAGGGTCCTTAAAGAACTAAGAGAGGTGGTGGCTGAACCTCTGGCTATCCTGTTCAGCCAATCACTGGAAACAGGGAGGTACTCAAAGACTGGAGGACAGCAGATGTAGTCCCTTATACAAAAGTGGGAACAAAGAGGAAGCAGGGAACTATAGACCAGTCAGCCTCACCTCGGTAGTGGGAAAGATCATGGAAGCACTACTGAAGGAGAGATTGGTGAACATCTGGTTGTCAATGGACCACAGGACCCAAGGCAGCATGGTTTCACCAGGGGAGGCCGTGTCAGACCAACCTCATTGAATTTTTGACTGGGTGACTAGGGAGGTGGATCAGGAGGGCAGTGACATGGCTCATCTGGACTTCAGCAAGGCCTTTGACACTGTGCCACATAGAAGACTATTACACAAACTGGGGAATATGGGCATGGGCAGGACAGTAGTGTGGTGGGTAGGTAACTGGCTGGGTGGCAGGACACAGAGGGTGGTGGTAAATGGCTGTCCACCCACAGAGGGAAGAGTAACCAGTGGGGTACCACAGGGATCAGTGCTGGGACTGGTCCTATTCAACATCTTCATCAGTGACATTGCACAGGATCTAGAAGGCAGAATTTCACTGTTCGCTGATGACACAAAGCTCTGTAACAGAGTAGAACACCAGAGGGTGTAGACAGAATGAGAAGGACCTGCAGAAACTTGAAGAATGGTCAAGGGTTTGGCAGTTGAAATTCAATGCAAAGAAGTGCAAGATAATGCATATGGGGCACAAAACCCTGGCACAATATATCAGTTGGGGGTGAGGATATAGCATGCACCAAGCAGGAAAGGGATCTTGGGGTTGTCATCTCTGATGACCCTCAAGGTAGGGAATCAGTGTGACAAGGCATCAGGTAAAGCAAATAGGATGCTGGGATGTATAGGCAGGGGCATCACCAGTAGGAAAAGGAGGTCATAATTCCGCTATACAAGACACTAGTGAGGCCCCACCTGGAGTACAGTGTACAGTTCTGGAGACCATACCTACGTAAGGACATAGACAGGGTAGAGAAGGTTCAGAGGAGGGCAACAAAGATGGTGCATGGGTTACATCACAAGTCCTATGAAGACAGGTTGAAGGAACTGAACATGTACTCCCTGGAGGAGAGGAGGGAGAGAGGGGATATGATAGACACATACAGTGGCGTGAAAAAGTATTTGCCCCCTTCCTGATTTTCTCTATTATTGCATATTTGTCACACTGGATGTTTTCAGGTCTTTAGACAAAATATAATATTAGATAAAGGGAACCTGAGTGAACAAATAACACTTTTTTTTTTTTACTTATTTCATTTATTTAATGAAAAAAGTTAACTAACACCAACTGGCACTGTGTGAAAAAGTAATTGCCCCCTAGTTAAATCAACCCAATTAAAGGGATAATTAGAGTCAGCTGATTGAACACAGCCAGGCTTGATTACAGCCAGCCCTGCTCAATATAAACCTCACTTATTTTGGCCCTTACCATCAGAGTCACATTGCCAGCACAAAGATTTTCACAAGCACATTATGCCATGATCAAAGGAAGTTCCTGAAAAGATCAGAAAAAAATTTGTTGCCCTCTATCAGTCTGGAAAGGGTTACAAAGCTATTTCTAAGGCTCTGGGACTCCATCGAACCACAGTGAGAGCCATAATCTCCAAATGGAGAACACTTGGAACAGTAGTGAACCTTCCCAGGATGGCTGCCTGCCAAAATTACTCCAAGGGCGAGTGTAAAATCATCCAAGAAGTCTCAAAGGATCCTAAAACAACATCCAAAGAACTGCAGGCTTCTCTGCCTCAGCTAAGGTCAGTGTTCATGACTCCACAATCAGAAAGAGACTGGGCAAAATGGGCTTCATGTGAGAGTAGCAAGGGAAACCACTGCTAACTAAGAAGAACATAAATGCTTGTCTCTCATTTGCCAAGAAGCACCTGGATGATCCACAAGCCTTTTGGGAAAATGTTCTATGGACAGGTGAGTCCAAAGTGGAACTTTTGGACAACATGGATCCCATAATGTCTCGACAGAAGCAAACACAGCATTCCACAGTAAGAACACCATACCAACAGTCAAACATGGTGGTGGTAGTGATGGTGTGGGATGCTTTGCTGTCTAAGGACCTGGATGACTTGCCATAATTAAAGGAACCATGAATTCTGCTCTGTACCAGAAAATTCTTAAGGAGAATGTCCAGTCATCCTTCCATCAGCTGAAGCTGAAGCGTAGTTGGGTCATGCAGCAAGACAATGATCCAAAACACAAAAGCAAGTCCACATCAGAATGGCTAAAAAGAAGTAAAATTAAAGTTTTGGAGTGGCCTAGTCAAAGTCCAGACTTAAACCCAATAGAGATGCTGTAGCAGGACCTGAAACGAGCAGTTCATGCTCGAAAACCTACCAAATGTTACTGAATTAAAGCAGTTCTGCGAGGAAGAGTGGGTTAAAATTCCTCCACAGCGATGTGAAAGACTGATATTGAATTATAGGAAGTGTTTGGTTGCAGTCATTTGCAGCTAAATGTGCATAACCAGTTATTAAGTGTAGGGCAATTACTTTTTCACACAGTGCCAGTTGGTGTTGGTTAACTTTTTTTCATTAAATAAGTGAAATTAAAAAAAAAAACAAGTGTTATTTGTTCACTCAGGTTCCCTTTATTTAATATTACATTTTCTCTAAAGACCTGAAAACATCCAGTGTGACAAATATGCAATAATAGAGAAAATCAGGAAGGGGGCAAATACTTTTTCACGCCACTGTACAAGTATCTTACAGGGAGGAACAGGGTGCAGGAAAACACTATTTTTAAGCGAAAAAGATGTTTCAGGACTAGAGGGCATGGGATGAAGTTGGAGGGAGGACGATTCAGAGGAAACATGAGAAAGAATTTCTTCACAGAACGGGTGGTGGACAAGTGGAACACCCTGCCAGAGGAAGTGGTGGGGGCTGAAACAATCACGGGATTTAAGAATGCATGGGATAGACATAAAGGAATTCTAGAGGTCAGGGGTAAGGGGAAATAGACTTCTAGGAAAACAAACTGAACTTACAAGCTCAAATGGGCAGACTAGGTGGGCCATAGGCCCTTATCTGCCGACACTGTCTATGTATCTATGTATCTATGTATCTATGGACCACAACATCCTCCTAGAAAAACTAAGGAAAGTGGGAGCTACAGGAGAAGTGAACTTGTGGTTCACATCTTACTTAACCAACCGCAGGCACTCAGTAGCCATAGATAACACCCTGTCAGAGGAGAAGTACCTGCTCTGATGGGGTCCCACAGGGATCGATACTGGGCCCCCTGTTATTCCTGGTTTACGTAACTGACCTGCCTGACCATATACACCACTCCAAGATAAAACTACATGGATGACACAATCCTCATCACAAGAGCAACAGAGTTCTCCCAAATGGAGAAAAAAAACTCTGATTAGACTTTGGTACCCTCCAAAAGAATTTCGTCTCTGCAAAGATGGTCCTAAATGGGAAAAAGACTCAATCTATGGCCTTCCACAAGAATATATAAAAACAGAGATAACAGAAAGGTAAAAATAGAGATCCTAGATGGCTCTACCATCAAAGAAACCAAAGAATATAAATACTTAGGAGTGGAAATCGACAATACCCTAAGATTTGAGAACTCTATTAAATCAATGGCCGGAAAAGTGAATATCAGAGTGACAGGACTCTGCCGCAACGCCAACGCCATACCCTTAAAAAGCCAGGCTGACTCTAGTCACCCAGCTGCTGCTGCTGCTGCTGCTGCCACTTCTAGAGCATGGAAGCACAGGCTGGACATAACCTAAATAAGATGGCAAGATTCGTCCTCGGATGCCCATACCACATGCACCACTGTGAATGCTCAGTAGACCAAACTGGAATTCTCTCAAAACCAGAAGGGAAAGATCCAAGGCAATCACAGCTTACAAAACGGTTAAAGGGCGAATAACCAAGTACTGAAACGTAATAACCATTACAATGTTTTCAGAAACAAGTACGATATGTAAGAGATCAAAAACAGGGGCCTCCATGCCCCATGGCCCTGACCAACTATGGGAAAATTACCCTCAATTATTTTGCCTCAAAACTTGAACCCTGGGCTCCATTCTCAAATGCAGCGCAAGGGGTTTGTAGCACAAAGAATGGTGCAAAGTGCCCCTTGTGTCCAAATGATGCACTGGGAGCAACTCCCAATGGCAGCCTGCATGAACCACATGCTACCTGCCCCAAACGTGGCTTAAGCCACCCGTGCAATCAAAAATGTGCTGTGACCTGGCATTAGGGGGCATGTGGCAGATACAAGCTGCCACATTCCTGAAAATGGGATTCACAGAAATCTCCCAGAGGGAGATATTCTAAGTACCTAAGTCATATACAGGAGAGATATTCCAGATCAGAAGAGGGAGTAATACTGGAGGGCATCAACTGAGGCTGGAGGGGGAGGGAGATCAGGAGACATTATTTCACGGAGAGGGTGGTAGACAAATGAAATGCTGTAACTGAGGAGGTGGTTACCTGTAGGATGTTGGGCTGCTTCAAGAGGGGATAGGACAGATGATGGGGGAAGGTCGGTGAGGAGGGGTGGGAAGGGTGGGGCAGCTGCCTGCTGATGGGCTCGCTGCACAATCGAGCAGACTTGATAGACCATATGGCCTGTTATGCTGGCAGTTCATATGTTCATATATTCATATGTTTGTACCCTTTGACCATCCAGAGCTGGTCTAATGGTACTTAGAAAATTCTCGTCTGGGAGAGTTACCTGTTTGCAGCAATGTGCTGCAGTCCCCCTCCCAGCCCCAGTGTCCCTGACAGTAATGTAATAGAACAACTTGGTGATCTAGTGGCCCCGTGCCCCCATCCCAGATGCCGCCCGATAATAATTAATATATGCTTTTAACCACCTGTCCCTAGTGGTCACTGGCCCCCTCCCCAATTCCAGATGCCACCCCATAATAAATAATACATGTATTTAATCACTGTACCTGGTGGTCTAGTGGCCCCCTCCCTGATCCCAGATGTCCCTGACTGTAATGTAAAAAAACAACCTGGTGGTCTAGTGGAACCCTCACCCAGCAGTGTCCTACAACCCCGCCCTCCATCCCATAATGGAGCCAGTGACGGCATAGCCTATCGCCACTACCAGCCATCAACTGAGCTCTCATGAGCGCATACTGTATAGAGTACACACTCAGTGATTGACAGCTCACTGGGCACGTACTATATACAGTACACACTCATTGAGAGTTCAGTTGGTGGCTAGCCATGGTGGTGAGCGGTGGGCTGTGCAAGTCACCGGCTCCCTTATGGGATGGGGGAGCAGGTTGGTAGAGCATTGCCGGGTGGGGGGTCCAATAAACCACCAGGCTGTTTCTTTACATTACAGTCAGGGACATCGAGGAGGGGGGTCCACTAGACCACTAGAGATGGGTGATTAAATATATATATTAATTAATATCAGATGACATCTGGGATGGGGGAAGGGGTCCACTAGACCACTAGGGGTAGAGGATTAAATATATATATTAACATCTGGAACAATCGGGGATTGGGGATGGAGGGACCGCATGCCTTTGCTGCAAGGAGCCTGCGGTAGACCCTTCCTGTGCGCCATGTGGTTGCTGCACTGGAGGGGTGGCCACAAGTGTGGGGACTTAGGTGCCGGGACCCCTACCGTACCCGAATCTGATGCAGGGTCACTTGTGCACTGGGCATTAACGCAAGCTGCTGTTTGCTGCAGCTTGAGATGATCTAAACCGATTTTAAGAATCAAGCCCGTTGCCTCCTGCATCATGTAAGAGCAAAACTCTGTCCAAATTTAAAACCATACTACAAACAGAATGCACTGGCATTTGTAATTCTAACCAAAATCAAACTGAATGTCTGAGTGATCCTGTCACAGTGTAACAACCTTCCCCAGATCAACATCTGCTGTCTTGGTCCTTACACTGCAGTTGCACGCTTATCCGACAATGTCAGTACTAAAGTAATGAGTTTCCCTTTTATCTATAAATGTTGAGGCCATTTTAGCTTACTTAATCACAGGACAACTTTGAAGATACACCCACGGTTGTCCTAATAGTTTTTCTCCTGTCTAAAAATAAAGATTTCTATCTTCCAGACACAAGCTACAGGTGCAGATCACTGTTTGCTGTACCCTTACCCTGTGAGACAAGACCCCCAAGTCTGGTCAGAGCTGGGAATTCAGATGCCCTGCTCAAGGGGTGGTGGTAAGTGAGTCAGGGAGAGAACTAACATCAAGCCCATTAACATGGGCCAACAGGCAGACATAATTCTCTGACCCCAGCAGTTTTGTTTTTACCTCTGTTACCCAAACTCCCAAACTTCATTCAGGGAATATGCCCTCTTAGGGTGCACCGCAGACTGTGGTCAGAAATGCGACCAAGCATGCCACTGCTTTGCTGCCACCAGCAGCCACTTGAGAGTGCCATATTGTGGAGCCCCACCGTGACATGAGAAGACAGCATTCACCCTCCCTACTTCCCTGATGTCCCAGGCTCGGGCACAAGCTCAGGTGCCAGTGTGCCAGAGCAATCCCTCAAAAATCAACACCATGAAGCCATCTTTCACCACTCTGAACCATGGAGCCAGCCCTTACCACCAGCACCACAGAGCCATCCCTCACCACTCAGCACCATGGAGCCAGCCCTCACCACTCAGCACTACAGAGCCATCCCTCACCACTCAGCACCACAGAGCCATCTCTCACCACTGAGCACAATGGAGAGATCACTCTTCATTCAGAACCATGGAGTAATCTCTCACAACTCAGCACCACAGAGCCATCTCTCACCAATTAGCACCTTAGAGCCAGCCTTCACCACTCATCACCATGGAACCATCCCTCCCCACTCAGCACCACTTAACCATCCCTCACCACTCAGCACCACAGAGCCATCCCTCACGTGCCCTCGACCCCACCAGCACCATGGAACAGCCCTCACCACTCTGCACCAGGGAGCCAACACTCATTACTTAGCATTATAGAGCCAGCCCAAACCAATTAGCACCATAGAGCCAGCCCTCACCACCCAGCACCATAGAGCCAGTCCTCACCACCCAGCACCAAAGAGACAGCCCTTATCACACAGTACCACGGAGCCAGCCCTCACCACTCAGCACCACAGTGCCATTCAACAACACTCAGTACCACGGAGCCACCTCTCACCACTCAGCACCCATGGAGCCATCCCTCACCACTCAGCACCACAGAGCCATCCCTCACCACTTAGCACCATGGAGCCATCTCTCACCACTTAGCACCACAGAGCCATCCCTCACCACTCAGCACCACGGAGCCATCCCTCACCTGCCCCCACCCCCCCCAGCACCATGGAGCATCCCTCACCACTCTGCACCAGGGAGCCAACCCTCATTACTTAGCACCATAGAGCTAGCCCTCACCACTCAGCACCATGGAGCCATCCCTCACCACTCAGCACCACAGAGCCATCCCTCACCACTCAGCACCATGGAGCCATCCCTCACCTGCCCCACACCCCCCCAGCACCATGGAGCAGCCCTCACCACTCTGCACCAGGAAGCCAACCCTCATTACTTAGCACTATAGAGCCAGCCCTCACCACTCAGCACCATGGAGCCATCCCTCACCACTCAGCACCATGGAGCCATCCCTCACCACTCTGCACCACAGAGCCATCCCTCACCACTCAGCACCACAGAGCCATCCCTCACCACTCAGCACCACGGAGCCATCCCTCACCTGCCCCCACCCCCCCAGCACCATGGAGCAGCCCTCACCACACTGCACCAGGGAGCCAACCCTCATTAATTAGCACCATAAAGCCAGCCCTCACCACTCAGCACCATGGAGCCATCCCTCACCACTCAGCACCATGGAGCCATCCCTCACCACTCAGCACCATGGGCCCAGCCCTTACCACTCAGCACCACAGTGCCATTTAACAACACTCAGTACCACAGAGCCAACCCTCACCACCCAGCAGCAAAGAGACGGCCCTCATCACTCAGCACCACAGTGCCATCCCTCAGCACTCAACACCACTCAGCACCTTGGAGACATCCCTCTTTATTCAGCACCATGGAGCAATCTCTCACCAATTAGCACCACAGTGCCATCCCTTACCACTCAGCACCACTGAGCCAGCCCTCACCACTCGGCACCACGGTGTCATCCCTCACCACTTAGCACCATGGAGACATCCCTCGCCACTCAGCACCACGGAGCCAGCCCCCACCACTCAGCAGCATGGAGCCATCCCTCACCACTCAGCACCACGGAGCCAGCCCTCACCACTCAGCACCACAGAGCTATCCCACCCCACTCAGCACCATGGAGCCAGCCCTCCCCACTCAGCACCAAGGAGATATCCCTCGCCACTCAACACCACGGAGCCAGCCCTCACCACTCAGCAGCATGGAGCCATCCCTCACCACTCAGCACCACGGAGCCAGCCCTCACCACTCAGCACCACAGAGCTATCCCTCCCCACTCAGCACCATGGAGCCAGCCCTCCCCACTCAGCACCACAGAGCCAGCCCTCATCACTCAGCACCACAGAGATATCCCTCACCACTCAGCACCACGGAGCCATCCCTCACCACTCAGCACCACAGAGATATCCCTCACCACTCAGCACCATGGAGCCATCCCTCACCGCTCAGCACCACAGAGATATCCCTTCCCACTCAGCACCATGGAACCATCCATTACCCCTCAGCACCACAGAGCCAACCCTCACCACTCAGCACCATGGAGATATCCCTCCCCACTCAGCACCACAGAGCCAGCCCTCACCACTCAGCACCATGGAGATAACCCTCCCCACTCAGCACCATGGAGCCAGCCCTCACCACTCAGCAGCATGGAGCCATCTCTCACTACTCAGCACCATGGAGCCAACCCTCACCAGTAAGCACCATGGAGCCAGCCCTCACCACTCAGCACCACAGTGCCATCCCTCACCACTCAGCACCATGGAGCCAGCCTCACCACTCAGCACCACGGAGATATCCTCTTATTCAGCACCATGGAACAATCTCACCAATTAGCACCACAGTGCCATCCCTTACCACTCAGCACCACAGAGATATCACTCACCACTCAGCACCACGGAGCCATCCCTCACCACTGAACACTGTAGAGCCATCCCTCACCACTCAGCACCATGGAGCCATCCCGCCCCACTCAACACCACAGAGATATCCCTCCCCACTCAGCACCATGGAGCTATCCCTCACCAGTCAGCACCATGGAGCCATCCCGCCCCACTCAACACCACAGAGCCAGCCCTCACCACTCATCACCATGGAGATATCCCTTCCCACTCAGCATCACGGAGCCAGCCCTCACCACTCAGCACCATGGAGATATCCCTTCCCACTCAGCACCACGGAGCCAGCCCTCACCACTCAGCAGCATGGAGCCATCTCTCACTACTCAGCACCATAGAGCCAACCCTCACCAGTAAGCACCACAGAGCCAGCCCTCACCACTCAGCACCACAGTGCCATCCCTCACCACTCAGCACCATGGAGCCATCTCTCACTACTCAGCACCACAGAGCCATCCCTCACCACTCAACACCATGGAGCCATCCCTCACCACTCAGCACCATGGAGATATCCCTCCCCACTCAGCACCACAGAGCCATCCCTCACCACTCAGCACCATGGAGCCAGCACTCACCACTCAGCACCATGGAGCCATCCCTCACCACTCAGCACTATGGAGCCATCCCTCACCACTCAGCACCACGGAGCCATCCCTTACCACTCAACACCATGGAGCCATCCCTCACCACTCAGCACCATGGAGCCATCCCTCACCACTCAGCACCATGGAGCCATCCCTCACCACTCAACACCATGGAGCCATCCCTCACCGCTCAGCACCATGGAGCCATCCCTCACCACTCAACACCATGAAGCCATCCCTCACCGCTCAGCACCATGGAGCAGCCCTCACCACTCAGCACCATGGAGCCATCCCTCACCACTCAGCACCATGGAGCCATCCCTCACCACTCAGCACCATGGGCCCAGCCCTTACCACTCAGCACCACAGTGCCATTTAACAACACTCAGTACCACAGAGCCAACCCTCACCACCCAGCAGCAAAGAGACGGCCCTCATCACTCAGCACCACAGTGCCATCCCTCACCACTCAACACCACTCAGCACCATGGAGACATCCCTCTTTATTCAGCACCATGGAGCAATCTCTCACCAATTAGCACCACAGTGCCATCCCTTACCACTCAGCACCACGGAGCCAGCCCTCACCACTCGGCACCACGGTGTCATCCCTCACCACTTAGCACCATGGAGACATCCCTCGCCTATCAGCACCACGGAGCCAGCCCCCACCACTCAGCAGCATGGAGCCATCCCTCACCACTCAGCACCACGGAGCCAGCCCTCACCACTCAGCACCACAGAGCTATCCCACCCCACTCAGCACCATGGAGCCAGCCCTTCCCACTCAGCACCATGGAGATATCCCTCGCCACTCAGCACCACGGAGCCAGCCCTCACCACTCAGCAGCATGGAGCCATCCCTCACCACTCAGCACCACGGAGCCAGCCCTCACCACTCAGCACCACAGAGCTATCCCTCCCCACTCAGCACCATGGAGCCAGCCCTCCCCACTCAGCACCACGGAGCCAGCCCTCATCACTCAGCACCACAGAGATATCCCTCACCACTCAGCACCACGGAGCCATCCCTCACCGCTCAGCACCACAGAGATATCCCTCACCACTCAGCACCATGGAGCCATCCCTCACCGCTCAGCACCACAGAGATATCCCTCCCCACTCAGCACCATGGAGCCATCCCTCACCACTCAGCACCATGGAACCATCCATTACCCCTCAGCACCACAGAGCCAACCCTCACCACTTAGCACCATGGAGATATCCCTTCCCACTCAGCACCACAGAGCCAGCCCTCACCACTCAGCACCATGAAGATAACCCTCCCCACTCAGCACCATGGAGCCAGCCCTCACCACTCAGCAGCATTGAGCCATCTCTCACTACTCAGCACCATGGAGCCAACCCTCACCAGTAAGCACCATGGAGCCAGCCCTCACCACTCAGCACCACAGTGCCATCCCTCACCACTCAGCACCATGGAGCCAGCCCTCACCACTGAGCACCACAGAGATATCCTCTTTATTCAGCACCATGGAACAATCTCTCACCAATTAGCACCACAGTGCCATCCCTTACCACTCAGCAACACAGAGATATCACTCACCACTCAGCACCATGGAGCCATCCCTCACCACTGAACACTGTAGAGCCATCCCTCACCACTCAGCACCATGGAGCCATCCCGCCCCACTCAACACCACAGAGATATCCCTTCCCACTCAGCACCATGGAGCCAGCCCTCACCACTCAGCACCATGGAGCTATCCTCACCAGTCAGCACCATGGAGCCATCCCGCCCCACTCCAACACCACAGAGCCAGCCTCACGACCAGCACCATGGAGATATCCTCCCCACTCAGCACCACGGAGCCAGCCCTCACCACTCAGCACCATGGAGATATCCCTCCCCACTCAGCACCACAGAGCCAGCCCTCACCACTCAGCAGCATGGAGCCATCTCTCACTACTCAGCACCATAGAGCCAACCCTCACCAGTAAGCACCACGGAGCCAGCCCTCACCACTCAGCACCACAGTGCCATCCCTCACCACTCAGCACCATGGAGCCATCTCTCACTACTCAGCACCACAGAGCCATCCCTCACCACTCAACACCATGGAGCCAGC
Source organism: Neoceratodus forsteri (assembly GCA_016271365.2). Taxonomy (NCBI): domain Eukaryota; kingdom Metazoa; phylum Chordata; order Ceratodontiformes; family Ceratodontidae; genus Neoceratodus; species Neoceratodus forsteri. The sequence goes on from JADMNL010000034.1 coordinate 79,040,190, forward strand.
CCTCATCACTCAGCACTACAGAGATATCCCTCACCTCTCAGCACCACACAGCCATCCCTCACCACTCAGCACCACGGAGCCAGCACTCACCACTCAGCACCATGGAGCCATCCCTCACCACTCAGCACCATGGAGCCATCCCTCACCACTCAGCACCACGGAGCCATCCCTCACCACTCAGCACCATGGAGCCATCCCTCACCACTCAGCACCATGGAGCCATCCCTCACCACTCAGCACCATGGAGCCATCCCTCACCACTCAGCACCACGGAGCCATCCCTCACCGCTCAGCACCATGGAGCCATCCCTCACCACTCAACACCATGAAGCCATCCCTCACCGCTCAGCACCATGGAGCAGCCCTCACCACTCAGCACCATGGAGACATCCCTCACCACTCAGCACCATGGAGCCATCCCTCACCACTCAGCACCATGGAACCATCCATTACCCCTCAGCACCACAGAGCCAACCCTCACCACTCAGCACCATGGAGATATCCCTTCCCACTCAGCACCACGGAGCCAGCCCTCACCACTCAGCACCATGGAGATAACCCTCCCACTCAACACCATGGAGCCAGCCTCACCACTCAGCAGCATGGAGCCATCTCACTACTCAGCACCATGGAGCCAACCCTCACCAGTAAGCACCATGGAGCCAGCTCACCACCTCAGCACCACAGTGCCATCCTCACCACTCAGCACCATGGAGCCAGCCTCACCACTCAGCACCACAGAGATATCCTCTTATTCAGCACCATGGAACAATCTCTCACCACTTAGCACCACAGTGCCATCCCTTACCACTCAGCACCACAGAGATATCACTCACCACTCAGCACCACGGAGCCATCCCTCACCACTGAACACTGTAGAGCCATCCCTCATCACTCAGCACCATGGAGCCATCCCGCCCCACTCAACACCACAGAGATATCCCTCCCCACTCAGCACCACGGAGCCAGCCCTCACCACTCAGCACCATGGAGCTATCCCTCACCAGTCAGCACCATGGAGCCATCCCGCCCCACTCAACACCACAGAGCCAGCCCTCACCACTCAGCACCATAGAGCCAACCCTCACCAGTAAGCACCACGGAGCCAGCCCTCACCACTCAGCACCACAGTGCCATCCCTCACCACTCAGCACCATGGAGCCATCTCTCACTACTCAGCACCACAGAGCCATCCCTCACCACTCAACACCATGGAGCCAGCCCTCACCACTCAGCACCACAGAGATATCCCTCACCACTCAGCACCATGGAGCCATCCCTCACCACTCAGCACCATGGAGCCAGCCTCACCACTCAGCACCATGGAGCCATCCTCACCACCTCAGCACTATGGAGCCATCCTCACCACTCAGCACCACGGAGCCATCCTCACCACTCAACACATGGAGCCATCCTCACCACTCAGCACCATGGAGCCATCCTCACCACTCAGCACCACAGAGCCATCCTCACCACTCAACACCATGGAGCCATCCCTCACCGCTCAGCACCATGGAGCCATCCCTCACCACTCAACACCATGAAGCCATCCCTCACCGCTCAGCACCATGGAGCAGCCCTCACCACTCAGCACCATGGAGCCAGCCCTCACCACTCAGCACCATGGAGATATCCCTCTTTATTCAGCACCATGAAGCCAGCCCTCACCACTCAGCACCATGGAGATATCCCTCTTTATTCAGCACCATGGAACAATCTCTCACCAATTAGCACCACAGTGCCATCCCTTACCACTCAGCACCACAGAGATATCACTCACCACTCAGACTCATGGAATCAGCCCTCCCCATTCAGCATCATGGAGACAGCCATCACCACTCGACACCATGGAGCCAGCCCTCACCACTCAGCACCACGGAGCCATCCCTCACCACTCAGCACCACGGAGCCATCCCTCACCACTCAGCACCACAGAGCTATCCCTCACCACTCAGCACCACAGAACCATCCCTCACCACTCAGCACCACAGAGCCAACCCTCATCAGTCAGCACCATGGAGCCAGCCCTCACCACTCAGCACCATGGAGATATCCCTTGCCACGCAGCACCACGGAGCCAGCCCTCACCACTCAGCAGCATGGAGCCATCCCTCACCACTCAGCACCACAGAGCCAGCCCTCACCACTCAGCACCACAGAGCTATCCCACCCCACTCAGCACCATGGAGCCAGCCCTCCCCACTCAGCACCATGGAGCCAGCCCTCATCACTCAGCACCACGGAGATATCCCTCACCACTCAGCACCACGGAGCCATCCCTCACCGCTCAGCACCACAGAGATATCCCTCCCCACTCAGCACCATGGAGCCATCCCTCACCACTCAGCACCATGGAGCCATCCCTCACCACTCAGCACCATGGAGACATCCCTCACCACTCAGCACCATGGAGCCATCCCTCACCACTCAGCACCATGGAACCATCCATTACCTCTCAGCACCACAGAGCCAACCCTCACCACTCAGCACCATGGAGATATCCCTTCCCACTCAGCACCACGGAGCCAGCCCTCACCACTCAGCACCATGGAGATAACCCTCCCCACTCAGCACCATGGAGCCAGCCCTCACCACTCAGCAGCATGGAGCCATCTCTCACTACTCAGCACCATGGAGCCAACCCTCACCAGTAAGCACCATGAAGCCAGCCCTCACCACTCAGCACCACAGTGCCATCCCTCAGCACCATGGAGCCAGCCCTCACCACTCAGCACCATGGAGATATCCCTCTTTATTCAGCACCATGGAACAATCTCTCACCAATTAGCACCACAGTGCCATCCCTTACCACTCAGCACCACAGAGATATCACTCACCACTCAGCACCACGGAGCCATCCCTCACCACTGAACACTGTAGAGCCATCCCTCACCACTCAGCACCATGGAGCCATCCCGCCCCACTCAACACCGCAGAGATATCCCTCACCACTCAGCACCAGGGAGCTATCCCTCACCAGTCAGCACCATGGAGCCATCCCGCCCCACTCAACACCACAGAGCCAGCCCTCACCACTCAGCACCATGGAGATATCTCTCCCCACTCAGCACCACGGAGCCAGCCCTCACCACTCAGCACCATGGAGATATCCCTTCCCACTCAGCACCACGGAGCCAGCCCTCATCACTCAGCAGCATGGAGCCATCTCTCACTACTCAGCACCATAGAGCCAACCTCACCAGTAAGCACCACAGAGCCAGCCCTCACCACTCAGCACCACAGTGCCACCTCACCACTCAGCACCATGGAGCCATCCCTCACCACTCAGCACCATGGAGCCAGCCCTCATCACTCAGCACTACAGAGATATCCCTCACCACTCAGCACCACAGAGCCATCCCTCACCACTCAGCACCACGGAGCCAGCACTCACCACTTAGCACCATGGAGCCATCCCTCTCCACTCAGCACTATGGAGCCAACCCTCACCACTCAGCACCACGGAGCCATCCCTTACCACTCAACACCATGGAGCCATCCCTCACCACTCAGCACCACGGAGCCATCCCTCACCACTCAGCACCACGGAGCCATCCCTCACCACTCAGCACCATGGAGCCATCCCTCACCACTCAGCACCATGGAACCATCCATTACCTCTCAGCACCACAGAGCCAACCCTCACCACTCAGCACCATGGAGATACCCCTTCCCACTCAGCACCACGGAGCCAGCCCTCACCACTCAGCACCATGGAGATAACCCTCCCCACTCAGCACCATGGAGCCAGCCCTCACCACTCAGCAGCATGGAGCCATCTCTCACTACTCAGCACCATGGAGCCAACCCTCACCAGTAAGCACCATGGAGCCAGCCCTCACCACTCAGCACCACAGTGCCATCCCTCACCACTCAGCACCATGGAGCCAGCCCTCACCACTCAGCACCATGGAGATATCCCTCTTTATTCAGCACCATGGAACAATCTCTCACCAATTAGCACCACAGTGCCATCCCTTACCACTCAGCACCACAGAGATATCACTCACCACTCAGCACCACGGAGCCATCCCTCACCACTCAACACTGTAGAGCCATCCCTCACCACTCAGCACCATGGAGCCATCCTGCCCCACTCAACACCGCAGAGATATCCCTCACCACTCAGCACCAGGGAGCCAGCCCTCACCACTCAGCACCATGGAGCTATCCCTCACCAGTCAGCACCATGGAGCCATCCCGCCCCACTCAACACCACAGAGCCAGCCCTCACCACTCAGCACCATGGAGATATCCCTCCCCACTCAGCACCACGGAGCCAGCCCTCACCACTCAGCACCATGGAGATATCCCTCCCCACTCAGCACCACGGAGCCAGCCCTCATCACTCAGCAGCATGGAGCCATCTCTCACTACTCAGCACCATAGAGCCAACCCTCACCAGTAAGCACCACGGAGCCAGCCCTCACCACTCAGCACCACAGTGCCATCCCTCACCACTCAGCACCATGGAGCCATCCCTCACCACTCAGCACCATGGAGCCAGCCCTCATCACTCAGCACTACAGAGATATCCCTCACCACTCAGCACCACAGAGCCATCCCTCACCACTCAGCACCACGGAGCCAGCACTCACCACTCAGCACCATGGAGCCATCCCTCACCACTCAGCACTATGGAGCCAACCCTCACCACTCAGCACCATGGAGCCATCCCTTACCACTCAACACCATGGAGCCATCCCTCACCACTCAGCACCATGGAGCCATCCCTCACCACTCAGCACCACGGAGCCATCCCTCACCACTCAACACAATGGAGCCATCCCTCACCGCTCAGCACCATGGAGCCATCCCTCACCACTCAACACCATGGAGCCATCCCTCACCACTCAGCACCATGGAGCAGCCCTCACCACTCAGCACCATGGAGATATCCCTCTTTATTCAGCACCATGGAGCCAGCCCTCACCACTCAGCACCATGGAGATATCCCTCATTATTCAGCACCATGGAACAATCACTCACCAATTAGCACCACAGTGCCATCCCTTACCACTCAGCACCACAGAGATATCACTCACCACTCAGACTCATGGAATCAGCCCTTCCCATTCAGCATCATGGAGACAGCCATCACCACTCGACACCATGGAGCCAGCCCTCACCACTCAGCACACGGAGCCATCCCTCACCACTCAGCACCACAGAGCCAGCCCTCACCACTCAGCACCATGGAGATATCCCTCCCCACTCAGCACCACGGAGCCAGCCCTCACCACTCAGCAGCATGGAGCCATCCCTCACCACTCAGCACCACGAAGCCAGCCCTCACCACTTAGCACCACAGAGCTATCCCACCCGACTCAGCACCACGGAGCCATCCCTCCCCACTCAGCACCATGGAGCCAGCCCTCGTCACTCAGCACCACAGAGATATCCCTCACCACTCAGCACCACGGAGCCATCCCTCACCGCTCAGCACCACAGAGGTATCACTCACCACTCAGACCCATGGAGTCAGCCCTCCCCACTCAACATCATGGAGACAGCCGTCACCACTCGACACCATGGAGCCAGCCCTTTCTTGAACTTTAAGAGAGAATGGCAGTGCACGCCACCGTAGATGGAAGAGTGGATGCCGCATATACCACATATCGTGATTCGAGCCATATTATGAATGATTGAAGTGTTTTAGGCAGTCTGAAGCCCAGTGGTATGACTTTTAGTAATTTGACTGAATACCAAGTGCCATATACTGACAAATACCTGAAAATTGTTTCTGCTGTATTTGGCAAATGCTTAATGCAGGTGTCCAGTTTATGTATTTACTAAAATTATCAATACGCAACATGTCCACTGAGGGGAAACATTAACCAGTTCTGCATGCACTCAGTTCCTTGGGGCCAATGGAATTGTGGAGCGAAGGAAGGTTGATGGGGCATGTATCTTTGACACTTATATATTTTATTGGGATCGACGGGTCAGTTGGGACACAGTTTGATTCTGATGCTGCCCATTTTCAAAAGGTTCTCATTCACTCTGATTAGCAAATGAAACAGTAAATTTTGAACCCCACCTGAACAGGGCCATTGGCATATCCAAACTGGTAGAACTGACCAAGGATAACCAGCTGGGCCAGCAGAACTGCAGCACACATCTGTTCCAGTGACCTGGGTTCAAGGGTGACTTGGAGAATGCAGGACAGGCAGCTAAACTGGGAAATAGTGCTGCAGATGGCAGTGTGTACCAGCCAAGGGAGGCCACGGCATGGCAACCAGTGCCACAGCACCCTGTCCATGGGGTAGTTGTAGTGTCCAAAGCTAACTCCAAAAACTGGCAGCACCATCATGTGGGTAAAGGGTGGTGGCCAGGAACTACAAAAAAGGGGAGAAAACTGCTGGTACCCTCAGAATGACAGTCTAGGTATACCAGGGCCACACGCTACAGATGCAACTGCCAGTAGAATGGCACTGGCAGTGAGCTAGTGCTAGATGGGGCTGGGGGGGGTCACCCAAGATGGGAGGATGGTAGCCGATACTGAGCCAGGAACAACCATCTCTATGGAAACAAAGGGACTGGGAGGCCACTACTCCCTCTAAATAAGAAGTTTCTTTGTCATTTAACATTTACTGTACAGTCTTTATATACCAGTTTTCTCATTTTCGGCCCCTGGGACAAGTCCATCCCCACTTCTCAGCATCTCTGCCACTTACCTAGTGCAACTGTGCAGCTTGCAACCCTACAAGCTTATTCCCCACCCTCTAGCAGGGTCTGGTCATGCCACATCCAAATTCCCACCTCCTACTTGTCAGGGAGGCAGGATTTCCTGGGGAGCTTCATCCAGTGGACATTGGCTGGGTTCTTGGCTCAAGCAATCCCAGGATCATCCGGCATGAGACAGGCTCTATTTCCTTTTTTCTGGGTCCCCATTCCCTGTGACATCGGCGCACTAGGGGTTCTAAGCTTAAGCATGCATAGTGTGCTGAATCAGAGCCTGGCCGATGGCCCCCCCCGACCACTGTGCTGCCGCTGCACCACCACCTGGGGTAACCCTTTAGTGGAGTCTCACCTGGGGAATCCCTTACACAGGAGGGGGAGCACCAGAACATGGGGGCTTGCTATGAAGCTTGAGGAGAGGCAGTTTAAGAGGGATGTGAGGAAATACTTCTTCACAGAAAGGGTGGTATATGCCTGGAACATCCTGCCAGAAGAGGTGGTGGGGTGAAGACAGTGAGAAGCTTCAAACATGCATGCAATAGGTACAAATATATAATAAATAGAGGTAAGGCAGGAAGCAGTGGCGGAACTAGAGAGGGGACTGGGGCGGTCGCCCCTCCTGGCTGCCCCAATGTGAGTAGTGGCGTCCCACCACCATCTTTATTCACTGTTTAGTGCCCATTGTGGAGCCTATGATTAACATGAATGGCCCCCCCCGACTCCCAAATGCTCCCAAACCTGGCTCCACCACTGGCAGGAAGGAGGGACAGTGGTGACCACAAAGTGTCCAGGTTGTAGTGATAGGAAGGGAAAATAGGGCAGATTAGCTGGGCCTACTGGTCCTTTTCTGTTGACACATTCTATGTTTCTGTGTTTCAGTGTGATAGTGGCAGCAAGGAAGACAGAATCCTCTGGGATGCTCGATCTTTCTCCACCCGGCTGGCCCCTGATAGCCTAAGTTCATTCCCGCAATCAGGTTGCCCATGTCGTGCGCGGTAGACCTACCTCTACACTATCAGAATGGAGTCAGTTTTCTCTTTCTTAAGAGGAACAAGGCTCAAAACATGCTTAATTTCTCAGACCAGATCAGAACTGGGTCACTGGTAGATCTGAACCTGATTAACAGACTGGATGATATTAAATCAGTGTTGAATCGCAGTTTATTTCCAGTGTTGCACAGAAGCCTTCTAATCCGAGGTGGGGGTGGGGTGGTGATCTGCCAAAGATCAGCTCAGCTCATCCCTAATATTTTGATGGTCCTTGGTTACATGGGATCACAATGAAAGATGAAGGCGAAACGGGGTGGGAATATTCTGAGTTGCCGCTTTAAAATACACTTCTAACTGCTGTCCTATCTTTTGCCTCCCTAGTGTGGCTAAGCTGCAGGAACACCGTGTTCTCTCACAGCTTTCCTCGTTCCTTGACTCCCCTCCTCTTCCTCCTTCTTTACTCCTTTCCAGTCTGGCTTCAGGAAATCCCTCTCCACATCCGCCTTCCCCCTCCAGCTTACTGACTCCATCCATCCTTTCAAGTATGGACCAGGGTCAGGTCATCTCTGCCATCTTTATGGACTTGGCCACAGTCTTTGACACTGTTGCTCACTCCCTCCTCCTGAACAAGCTAATGGTGGTGGGCCTCTCTGCCTCCGCAGGCAATTAGTTCCACAGGGCAGGTCTCAAGTTGTCTGCATTGGAGTTGCCCTACCCCCTCTCTCCCCAGTTGCTCAGGCTTCTCACGAGGGTCCATCCTTGGCACCCTTTTTTATTGTAAATATTCCTAAATGATCTCCCTTCTGCCTGCTCCACTGTATCCAGTCACATGTACACTGATGTTACAGTGCTTTTTGCCTCTGACTCATCTGCTTGGTTATAACTGGACTTTGACAATAGTTAGCACTTGTTCCTATCAAACCAACCCTCCCTCAATGACAGGAAAACTGTCTCCATGACCTTTGGCTTTCAGCAGAGGTTTACCAGACTCGCCCACCTCCCATGATTCCATACCCTCTGTAGTGCTGCGTTAGAGGATGTCTCATCTTTTAAGTACCTTGGAGTATGGCTTGCCCACCACCTCAGTTTCTTCACCCTAACCGTAGTGTGCTCTACAAGAACAAAGCAAGTACCTCACTTCCTGCCTGACGTGAGACTGTATTGAAGATGATTCCCCATCTTTGACTATGATAAAATAGTCTACAGTTCTGATCCCAAATCCACCTACTGACCTCTCTCTTTCACTCCTTCTGCTGATTTGCTTTGGGCTTTCCCCATTGTACCCACCATTGCTCTCTCACTCCTCCTTTCCCCAACGTACCCACCATTGCTCTCTCACTCCTCCTTTCCCCAACGTACCCACCATTGCTCTCTCACTCCTCCTTTCTCCAGTGTACCCACCATTGCTCTCTCACTCCTCCTTTCCCCAGTGTACCCATCATTGCTCTCTCACTCCTCCTTTCCCCAGTGTACCCACCATTGCTCTCTCACTCCTTTCCCCAGTATATCCACCATTGCTCTCTCACTTCTCCTTTCCCCAGTGTACTCACCATTGCTCTCTCACTCCTCTTTTCCCCAGTGTACCCACCATTGCTCTCTCACTCCTCCTTTCCCCAGTGTACTCACCATTGCTCTCTCACTCCTCCTTTCCCCAGTGTACCCACCATTGCTCTCTCACTCCTCTTTTCCCCAGTGTACCCACCATTGCTCTCTCACTCTTCCTTCTCCCTCCCACTCCCTTCATGCCAGGCACCTTGCCCATTGTGCCTCCTTTATTTACAAATTGTGGTTTGGATCCCTTCCTCCCTCCTCTCCCCCCTGCCTTACCTCCTTCCCATTCCATAGCATTGTTTCCCTTCCCTGCCTACCTGGAAATCTGTTGCTGGCCAAGCTGCCTTCTCACACCGTTACCCTAAACGTTGGTCCTCACTCCCCCGTCAATCTGACTCTTCCACCTTCTCCCTTAAGTCTCTTCAAGACTTTATATCACCCCCCCTGCAGCTGTTCCTGACCTCATTCCTTGTAGCCAACCCCCCTTCCCACTTCCACTGGTTGCTCCTGCCTTGATTTGCTTTGTTGTCCCCCCATTTAATGCCCCAGTTCGGATTGTTTCTCTCCCCCAAGTGCAGTTTTATCTATATTTGCCTTATGCATCTTCTGCTTTTTGTACACTGTATTGAATATTACTGTGCACATCTGAAATGAAGCTGTGTATATTGTATTTTTTACGTTCGCTTGCGCAAGGAACATTTTGGGAGAGTAGCACACTTTGGAGGTGTGCCTCTCCCATTCAATCCAGTGCTCTGTTGAGCAGGCATGGTGGTCCTGCACCAGTGGTTGTGGGAGCTCTGTATGACAGCGGTGGTCTTCGCTAAAACCACCGCTGTCCTGCAGGCTACAAATCCGCCGCCTCAGCATCCACGCGCTCCCCGCGTGTCATGCCGCCCCAAAGCTTTGGTGCCGCTGGGAGCCCATCCAGTGTGGCAAACGTTGTTTGCCGATCGGGGTGCCAAATCACCTGGTCGGCTCCACGGCCCCCAAACCATCCTTCTGCCACGCTTGGGAGCTCCACCCCAGTGTGGCAAACCTCCGTCTGTTTTGCCAACGGGGTGCCCAATCCCTGTCTGCCTCGGCCCCCCACAGCCATCTTTCTGCCACGCTGGGAGCCCACCCCAGTGTGGCAAGTGTCCACGAGTCTGCTTTTTAAAAACTGTAAAGAAAACGGTCCCACGTAGTCTCCCAGTCCCCTCCCACAACCCGCACCCACCCACTGCGCACCAGCTCTCCACCCCCACCCCATACTTACCTCCGAGCTCGCACGACGATCTTCGTGGACCAGGAACACGTCCTGCACTCTTCAAAGTCGACCGCGAACTGAGGAAATGCCGGTAAGCTGTATAATGGGCTAGATAGGGGGGTTTCAACTTTATTGCATATCTGTCATTTTTTGGAATTTTTGCACCAAATTTTCAACATGGGGTTTTTGGGACACCTTCTCATGAATGATGTCACTGTCATGGCGTTATTCAGGCCCAAACGGTGATTTCGCAGTCACTGCGCGAAATCACCCTTTGGGCCCGAATAATGCCATGACAGTGACAACATTCATGAGAAGGGGTCCCAAAAACCGTGATGTTGAAAATTTGCTGCAAAAATTCCAAAATGACTGTTTTTACGACAAGTATGCTGCACAGTTCCTACGCAGGCTCGTAAGTTCAATGAATTTTCAATATTTTCACCCAGATTTTCAACATTGCCATTTTACACACCTTCTTATGAGCAGTACAGCTGTCATTTTTCACATCCTGCCCAAAACGTGTTTCCCATGTAGCTAATGCAAGCAGTGAGTGTGCAAACTCAATGTATGGGATGCATTAAGAAATCACAGTGACACTGTTCATGAGTAGAGGTCTTAAAATGGCTATGTTGAAAATGTGGTGAAAAATTCTAAAATGACTGTGTTACTGAGTGTTCATTGCAGCTCCTATGCACGTCTGAAGTTTGTGAATTTTCATTTTCTACCACATTTTCAACATTGCCATTTTACCACACCTCATGAGCAGTGCAGCTGTCATTTTTCACATCTTGCCCAAAACATGTTTCCACCATGTAGCGCATAATGGCACAATCTGTGTGAACTCAGTGTATGGGACACATTAAGAAAATCACAGTGACACTGTTCATGAGTAGAGATCTTAAAATGGCTATGTTGAAAATTTGGTGAAAAATTCCTAAAATGACTGTTTTATGAGTGTTGAGCAGTTCCCACGCACGTCAGAAGTTTGCACTTCCAATATTTTCACCCAGATTTCAACATTGCCATTTTACCAGACCTCCTTATGAGCAGTACAGCTGTCATTTTCACATCTTGCCCAAAACGTGTTTCCGCCCATGTAGCGCATAATGGCACAGTCGCTGTGTGAACTCAGTGTATGGGACACATTAAGAAAATCACAGTGTCACTGTTCATGAGCAGAGATCTTAAATGGCTATGTTGAAAATTTGGTGAACAAATTCCTAAAATAACTGTTTTATTTAGCTTGCATTTGCAGTTCCTATTGACGCTGTAAGTTTGCAAATTTTCTACATTTTCGCCTCCAGATTTTCAACATTGCCATTTTACCACACCTCCTTATGAGCAGTACAGCTGTAATTTTTCACATCCTGCCCAAAATGTGTTTCCGCCTATGTAGCGCACAATGGGGGTAACAAAAAGGTCATGCTGAAAATTTATTGTGCAAATACCAGCAATCGCACAGGGCATTAGGGTAAAGCACCATACATGCCAAACACCACTGCAAATACCTGCAAGCGAACGTTCGGCATTGACAAATGCTTGTTTCTTATGTTAATGCTCTGTATTGCTTGTCATGTACTTGATGTATTCTGTTAATGTACCTGATACTCTTTTACCTGTTGCATTTTATTCCTCACCCCCAACCCTCCTCCAGGACACATCTGGAAATTAGTTGTTATCAGCTCAGTACGTCTTACTTAGTAAATCTTTTGAAATAAAGTGGAAAATGCTCTATTATGGAACTGAAGTGAACTCTGCAGAACTGAGGAGTGTGAGAAGATGACATAGTTTGCTTATGCAGATTATATCTTCGCTCACAAAAAATAACAGCGCTATCAGTCCACACAGTGCACAGGCAGTTTTTTTCTCTATGAAGAAATATGTTGAAAGAATTGTGTCTATTCAGAGGCAAAGCCATTTTTTTTTCAGCATCCCACCAGCAAGGCCACAAGGACAGATTTTCAAATCATTTAAGCCCCGACTCCCAGCACATGAAAATGTTTTCTGTGATAAAAACAAGCTATTGTATTCAAAAACTCCCCAGCAACTCCGTCCCAGCAGGTAGCAGTACCATTAAACCTGCTACATCCCTTACTTAAGCTACAGCTGCCCTGACAAGAGGCAACATTTTATGCTCCCCCACCAAAAAAAACACATTTCCATAAGTTACGTTGTACGTACCGGTTGTGTTCTTTTGTGTCACCTCTAGACCCAAGTCCCTGAAAATGTAAAATTTAGGTTAGGAGCACTTTTCGGTCCAGTTCATACTTGGGCAGTGTGTACAGGGTATGCTAATCCCTGGTAACCAGCCCTAATCCTGGCCACATGGAGCAGTTTAGCAGGCTATAGCAGAACAGAAAGGAAAGCCTTGTTCAGGGGAGGACCATGCTGTGAAGCAGTCCTGTCAACATCATTTAAAGAGCTTTGCACACCACAGTGAATTATGAACAACAATATTTCCAGAATTCAACATGCAATTCGGATATCTGCTGTGTTTACCTTCCCTCCCCCTCCCATTTTTTATTGCTGAGGACATTTGCATGAAAACAGGGCCCTCTGTCACTTGGGCTTCATCTGTGTTGGCTGTTTGTCTAGAGTGATACCATAACCTGGTGTTGCGATACCGTAATCATTTCTGCAGCAGCTAGTTGTGATTTCATAAACAGAGGATTATGCTGTCACTTGTACATGAGCAGAAAAAAACGGTAAAGGCCAAGTAAGAGAGATTCTGTTTTCATTAGGATTTGCTAAAAGTGCGTAACGTATGACAAGAAGTGAAGTATTCAGAATATAAGCTAAATTGGATGTAATAAATACATAGTATATGTACTCACATATATGTTGAGTTTTTAATGCCATTAATATTTTGTTTTGGCTTTTGTTCTTCGGCCTTTGTTATTATTTCCCATAACTCTCTGGCCTGTTTGAAAGTTACCTTTCTCTCAGGGTCACAGCTGCTTTATGTCTATGTTTTCTTGAATTTGTGACCTTGTATCACTGAGTTATCCCTTGTACTATATATTATGCAACAATACTGTTTTTACTGTACTGCCAACACACCCCATCCCAATGTTATGACTGTGTTAATATGTCATGTTACCAGCTCTCAACACCTTGAATCTTGTATGCTGATTAACCCACTATAGAATATCACTGTGTAGACCTTACTGTACCTACCTGGTTTTTATTCTCTGTAAAGTCACCCTGTTGCATTCTTCTGTTATATTACCCTTTTGTATTCTGTGTAATGTTAACCTGTAATCTCACGGGTCGTGCCTGAAAATAGTCATTCCTATGGCTAGCGCACCCACCTGGTCAACAAAAAATAAATAAATAAAAATAAATAAATATGTGCTAAACATAGGGGGCTTGTCTTATACATGAAATCAACTTAAATTCAAGTATATATGGGATATATGGTACATATACCATATATGATATATATGGTATATATAAGTTGAACTTACTGTTCATGCCCCATCTTCATGCCAGCATGAAACATCCCTCAGGAGCTCCTACGGCCCACTTCCGACACGCTTTGCCCCTCGCATCTCTCTGTGCCTTTAATTGAGACTTAGCTTACCCCCCCAGTGGGGACGGTGGTAGAGGGGATTTACAGTTAATTTCTGAGAGTCATCAGGAAGCACCATTGGTGGTGCAGGAGACCTGAATGCACCAAGGTCTGTTATCAGCTATGCTGGGGCCCATCTGTCCTTGTTTGTGTTCCCCTACCTCTGAGCATCACCACACATGGAGCTCAAGCAGAGGCTCGCCTGATGACTTGCTGACCGTAACCCCAGACGACACCTACCCACCCTCTCAGCCTGCCACTGCACTACCACATATGATCACTCAGCTGGCAGAATGCAGTGGAAGTATCCACCTTCCCGCCCCGGAGGAGTAGAGCATCCCCTGGGAGCCTCAGAGCGGGTGCCACAATTTCTTGTGTGGTCTGATTCCATGTGTTGTGCACCTCATGTTTTTTTGAGTGTCCCTTTTATTTTGATTCACAATTCCCCCCCCCACACCCCCACTGACCTTCCAATATCCCTGGCTTATCCTCAAATCGGGTCCCTGACATCACAAGCAGTAGCCCTTTCTCTGAGCTGATGGGCTGGCATCATGGCTTTCAAAGTTGCCCCGAGGTGTTGGAACCTCTCAAATTATCCATCTGTCACGCACTGCTGTCTCTTTACTCTTCCTCATGTGATGGAGCCTGCAGTACCATTAATATGCAAAACTATTGAAAGTCCAGAACATTGCTATGGGGTTGTGTTCAGTGGTATAGCCCCCAACACTCACACACTTTCCATGACTCTCCCACCAAACTGAAAGGTGTACAGCTGAGACAGAGCCAGCTCCTTCATCTAACATGTTTCAGTGTCTCCCAACCACCACCCCACGTTGTCTGAGCTGGGAACAACAGGCCTGCATGGGAGGATACCATTGTCAGTGCCTATCACAGTTTTGTCCCTTCATTTGTATTTTACATCAAGAGCTCCACTTTAAGGCCGGCTCAGTGGCATGGAGGGCTGAAGCGCTGGACACCTCACCTCCTGCCATGCCTGCCTGGTTTGGGAATGGATGGGGATCACACAGGGGCTGACCTGGGCGGGAGGACAGTACATCCCTAGGACTGATTTCCTCCCTCGGGAGGGGGTATATATGTCCTGCTCAGCAGCCGAATCTAGGTTGCAGAGTAGCGGGACACCAGGAGAAAGGACCACTGTCAGCAGATGCTGTGGGCATCTCCATGGTGGTGTAGCTCACATAAAGCACCATTGCAAGTGGTGGGAGCCCTCTGGGGAGATAATTGGTGAAAATACCCCGGCCATGGCATGGACAGCTGATGACCCAACCCCACAAAGACCCCACACTGGAGACTGGGCTCCCTTGACAAAGGATCCTGTGGCAGAAGCTCACCAGAGAAGAGGTAAGACCCAGAGAAGCCAGTGAGGGGTCTGAGGAGGGCCAGACCAGACAGGTCTGGCTGGTGAAACCCAGAGATAAAATACTGATTGGAAAAACAGAGTCCCACACTGAAAAAGAACCATGCTGTCCCACACTAGGAAGTGCAATTCTTAACATAGACATTGTTGGCAGAAAACCGCCCCTTAGCCAGTCGTGTCTACCCAGTCCTACCTAACTAATCTAGAATGTGAGATCCCTGCCCAGTCCTTCCTATCTAATGTAGAATGTGAGAGCCCTGCCCATGTGAGAGCCCTGCCCAGTCCCACCTAAGTAATGTGGAATGTGAGAGCCCTGCCCATTCCTACCTAACTAATGTGGAATGTGAGAGCCATGCCCAGTCCTACCTATCTAATGTTGAATGTGACTGCCCTGCCCAGTCCTACCTATCTAATGTAGAATGTGAGAGCCCTGCCCAGTCCTTCCTGTTTAATGTGGAATGTGAGAGCCCTGCCCTGTCCTACCTATCCAATGTAGAATGTGAGAGCCCTGCCCATTCTTACCTATCTAATGTAGAATGTGAGAGCGCTGCCCAGTCCTTCCTGTTTAATGTGGAATGTGAGAGCTCTGCCCTGTCCTACCTATCCAATGTAGAATGTGAGAGCCCTGCCCAGTCTTACCTATCTAATGTGGAACATGAGACCCCTACCCAGTCCTACCTAACTCAAGTGAAATGTGAGAGCCCTCTCCAGTCCTACCTGTCTAATGTAGAATGTGAGAGCACTAGGCTCCAGTTCTACCTATCTAATGTGGAATGTGAGATTGCTAGGCTCTAGTCCTGTCTATCCAATGTGGAATGTGAGAGCCCTCTCCAGTCCTACCTATCTAATATGGAATATGGCAGCCATGCCCAGTCCTACCTAACTAATGTAGACTATGAAAGTGCTTGGCTCCAGTTCTACCTATCTAATGTGGAATGTGACATTGCTAGGCTCCAGTCTTACCTATCTAGCGTGGAATGTGAGAGCCTTGCCCAGTCCTACCTCTCTAATGTGGACTGTGACAGCCCCTAGTTACTCTTCACTCTCCATCTCCCCCCTCCTCTTTTTAATACTGTCTTTACCAAGCCAATGTATCTGTCTTACCCATGTTTGAATCCCCCCACTTTCATACTAACTTATCCCATCCTGCAATATTTTTTTTTTGTGTGTTTATGCTCCCCTTCTCTGGACAGTTCCCTCTCAGCACTGTCAGCTACTTTCTCTGAGGCTTATCCTAACCTCCTGTTAGACCCTGCTGGGACTGTCAGGATGGTCCAAGCCCCTTCTGTGTCTAAATCCAGTGCAGAGATGTTGCAATTGGTGGTGAGGATGTGCAGAACGTGCTGGCAGCATTCTGCATCAGCCACTTTTTTCCACGTATTCTCTCCCAGCCACTTGGATGTTGTTAACTGGGACATCATGATGCATGTACACCGTACATGCTCTCAATGACATCTGGCAGTGACCGCACTCTCTAAGTGGATCCCACTTGCACTGGCACCTGTGGTCACTCAGGTGATAGCAATGCATTAAACATCCCTTCCCACCTGCACCAGAGGGGAAGGCCGCCCTCTGGGACACTTGATGGTCCCTTGGCCAGCTGGCCATTGATGTCCCAAGCTTGTTCTTGAGTCTAGATCACTGTTGTCACATAAAGTACTGATATTATCAGTTCTTCTTAAAAATCTCCATGGGGAGCACCGTTTCCATGTGGGACTGAGCAGTACTCCAAGAGGTAAAATGAGTGTTACAGGTATAGTACAAAGGCTGGGAAAATTGTGAAATCAGCGGTGCTAGGCCGGTGCAGATGGTGTGGGGCTGCCAGATCGACTCACAGAAAAGTCCACTCCAGGAAGTACCATCACACTCATGGAAATCTGAATGACAGTCCTTCACACTGCAAGTACCCAAATGCAGAATTTATTCACTAATGTGGGAAAATAGACAGTAGTTCGCAGTTAAAAACAGGATCAGGGCAGTTAGAGCTGCTGATCATTTGTCCTGGTACTTCGCCTCGAACAGAGTATTCATCAGGGGGTGTTCAACTGCACTGATCATATTTTTCACTGTGAGCTACTGTCTTTATTTATGTTTCCACATTAGTGACTAATTCTGCATTTGGGTACTTGCAGTGTGAAGGACTATCATTTTGATTTCTACGAAAATGAAGGTTGCCCCTCCAAGCTGTGGACAGCTGAGACATATGAACAGAAGGGTTCTGAAGGGTAAAATTAGGGGCATCCCTCCTAATGTGGGACAGTTGAGAGGTATGGACAGAGGGGTCCTGAGTGTTACAGTGAGGGATGCTCCTCCTAATGTGGGACACTTGACAGGCATAAACAGATGGGGTCAGTGTGATAAAATGAAGGCTGTCCCTTCTAATGTGGGACAGTTAAGAACTAGACAGAGGAGTTCTGAGCAGTCAAGTGAGGGGTGTCCCTACTAATGTGGGACAGTTGAGAACTAGACAGAGGAGTTCTGAGCAGTCAAGTGAGGGTTGTCCCTTCAAATGTGAGACAGTTGAGAACTAGACAGAGGAGTTCTGAGCAGTCAAGTGAGGGGTGTCCCTACTAATGTGGGACAGTTGAGAACTAGACAGAGGAGTTCTGAGCAGTCAAGTGAGGGCTGTCCCTACTAATATGGGACAGTTGAGAACTAGACAGAGGAGTTCTGAGCAGTCAAGTGAGGGGTGTCCCTACTAATGTAGGACCATTGAGAACTAGACATAGGTGTTCTGAGCAGTCAAGTGAGGGGTGTCCCTACTAATGTGGGACAATTGAGAACTAGACAGAGGAGTTTTGAGCAGTCACGTGAGGGGTGTCCCTACTAATGTGGGACAGTTGAGAACTAGACAGAGGTGTTCTGAGCTGTCAAGTGAGGGGTGTCCCTATTAACATGAGACAGTTGAGAACTAGACAGAGGAGTTCTGAGCAGTCAAGTGAGGGGTGTCCCTACTAATGTAGGACCATTGAGAACTAGACATAGGTGTTCTGAGCAGTCAAGTGAGGGGTGTCCCTACTAATGTGGGACAGTTGAGAACTAGACAGAGGAGTTTTGAGCAGTCACGTGAGGGGTGTCCCTACTAATGTGGGACAGTTGAGAACTAGACAGAGGTGTTCTGAGCAGTCAAGTGAGGGGTGTCCCTATTAATGTGAGACAGTTGAGAATTAGACAGAGGTGTTCTGAGCAATCAAGTGAGGGGTGTCCCTACTCATGTAGGACAATTGAGAACTAGACAGAGGAGTTCTGAGCAGTCAAGTGAGGGGTGTTCCTACTAATGTGGGACAGTTGAGAACTAGACAGAGGAGTTCTGAGCAGTCAAGTGAGGGGTGTCCCTACTAATATGAGACAGTTGAGAACTAGACAGAGGAGTTCTGAGCAGTCAAGTGAGGGGTGTCCATTCTAATGTAAGGCAGTTGAGAACTAGACAGAGGAGTTCTGAGCAGTCAAGTGAGGGATATCCCTACTAATGTGAGACAGTTGAGAACTAAACAGAAGTGTTCTGAGTGGCATAATGAGGGATGTATCTTCTAATGTGGGACAGTTGAGGGGTATGGACAGTGGGGTTTTGAGGGGTAAAATGAGGGATGTCCTCTATAATGTAGGCCATCTGAGAGGTACAGATAGAGGGGTTTTAGGAGTAAAATAGATACACAGATACATAGAAGTTGGCAGCAGAAACACTCTTGGCCCATCCAGTCTGCACACCCTACCTAACTATTCTGCACTTGCCCCTGTGGCAATCCTCCCCTTTCCTACTGTCCTGCTCCCTTTTCTAACTAAATCCACCAGCCTGTCCCATCCCTGCTTGAAGCTACTGATCAGTTTGGCCTGTACCACTTTGTCAAGTAGCTTATTCCACTTATTCAGCACCCTTTCCATGAAGAAGTGCTTCAATATATCCTTCTGTAATCTCCCCCTGCCAGCTTCAGTGAATTCCCTCTCGGCCCTGTGTTTGAACTCAAGGAGGATAGATCTTCGCTGTCTATCCTATTTATCCCATGCAGGTACTAGTGTGTCTCCATCATAACACCCCTTTTTGTCCTTTTCTCAAGGGAGTACATGTGTAGGCCTTGCAACCTCTCCTTGTATATCTTATCGCCATGACCCATCTTAGTTCCCCTGCGCTGTACTGCCTCCACCTTGCGGCAGTTCTTTTTTAGGTGTGGGCTCCAGTACCTTGTGCAGTATTCCAGGTGTGGCCACACTAGTGACCTGTACAGTGGCAAGATCACCTCTTGCCCTCTACTGCTTATTACCTTCTCAATGCAACCTAGCATTTTGTTTGCTTTACTCACTGCCCTGTTGCAGTGTGCAGATGTTTTTAGGGTCTCCACTATCAACACCCCAGAATCCTTTTCTTCCATAGTACTATCAGTCACAGACACCCATTCCATATTGCACCCTTGGCTTTCTTTTCCCAATGTGCATTACTTTACATTTTTTAGAATTATAGGTCAGCTGCTATATCATGGACCAGCTCTCCAACCTGCCCAGATCATCCCCTAGCTCTCTTCTCTCTCTCCCTTCCTCCATGTCTACTGTTATGCAGATCTTTGTATTGTCAGATCTTACTCTTGATACCTTCACAGATGAAAATATTGAAGAGGAGTGGTCCAAGTACTGACCCCTGAGATACCCCACTAGTCACTTTCCTCACCTCTAAAACTGAGTAATACCCTCTGTGTTGTACCCCCCAACCAGCTCTCTGCCCAATTTGCCATCCTGTCCTCTATACCAGCTCCCTAATCTTTTTGACCAGCCTCCTGTGGGGGACTGAATCAAAAGCCTTGCTGAAGTCATGGTATACTATCTCCATTGCCTGACCCTTGTCTGCTGATGTGGTCACCCACTTGAAGAACACATGCTGCCTGGGGTCCTGCAGCCCATTCTCTTTAGGAAGTCCACCAGGTCCTTCCTTAGTAGAGACTCCATGATCTTCCCAACTATAGACATCAAGTTGACCAGCCTATAGTTCCCTGGCTCATTCCCATTCCCATTCTCACGCTTGCAGTACAACATCCACTGTTCTCCAGCCTCTAGGGACCACCCTCTGCTTAGAAAGCAATTGCAAATGTCTGCTAGTGGCTCTACTATAACTCCTGTTACCTCATGTCAAATTCTCGGCTGTAAGCTGTCAGGTACCATAGATTTATCTGCTTTCAATCCTGCTAGCTTTTTCAGCACCCTTTTCTGTTATTTTTCTTTTTTGAACTTTCTATTTTTCCCTCCTACCTCCCACCATCTCTGACTCTTCGGAGGCACCTGGGATTCATCCCTTTGCCAGCCACCCTACCTATGACCTACCTTGTGCCCCATGGAGCCACGGCTATCCCCCCATGTGGGGAACGAGGTGGGGCTTGTACACCCCGTGCACATCTGGTTGCATCGGGCAAGGTGGCCTAGGTGGGTGGTGGCACAACGAGGGCACGCTCCTGGTACCCCGTCTTCCCAGAGAGGGAAGGCTTTTTCCTCCAGGGTTTCTCCCTCATGTGGTGTGCACCCTTGACATCAAGGCACTGTATGCCGACGTCCACCACGCATCTCAGACTGCCCCTCCTGCAAGCAGGACTTGCTGTACCCCGAGCCTCCGCTCAGGGTCAGGCAAGCAGTGGGCCTAGGCTCCCTCCCTTCCCCTAGAGAAGGCGAGCAGTCATGGGACGCTCGAGCCTTCTCCCCCAGCCAGCCCTCCAGTGACCTGAGTCCATTCCCGAACGTGGGTCGCTGGCATCGTGAGTGGAAATCCAACCGCTGTGCCGATGGGCCGGCTTTCCTTTTCTCTGTTATCTGCACCTTTCCTCCAGCATCTTTGCTCTTCCCCTTTCTAACCCCACCAACTGGCAGTAGACTGTCCCTCTTCTTAGTAAATACCGAGCAAAAAATATTTGTTCAGTATCTCTACCTTCCCCTTGTCCCACTCCTCCCATCCCTCCCTGCTCTACTGTGCCTCCTTTGACCGTGTGCTACTCCCGAATGTACCGGAAGAATGCGTTATTCCCTTTCTTCACCCCTTGCCAACTAGAGCGCTGTCATTGCTTTGTGCTTTGGCCTCCTTCACTTTCCTGGAGGTTTCTGAAGTTGCTTACAGGTACTTCACCCTGACTTCCTCCCTTTGACTTCCTTAAAAAGCACCTTTTTCAATATAAAAAACATTAATAATGCAGCTCCCTCATCAGTAGCTGCTCAAGACTATTTTCATTTTTTTTATATAGCCCCCAGAGGAAGGGAAGGTATCATAATTTTCCCCCAAGAGGCTGGCCACAAGATCCCTCTCCACTTCCTGACTCTCCAATCTGCCCCCACGCTCTGAGGTTTTGTGACGTCTTTATAGGTTGAGTGTGGGGGTACGCCCTATTAACTTGAATGGAGCATCTTTTTCAAACGTCATTTCCTGATTGTAAATTGGGTTTTGGTACCTACTGATGCCAAGGTTCAAGGCTCGTTAGTTGAGCCCTGGTATCAAAAGGATATCCCATGAAGAGAGCGACTCAATTACAGCGAGTCAATTTGGGCAAGGTAAAAATAGCAAGTGGTAAATGAACTATGCGATATTAACAGCGCATTGTAAGTTCAGCGCTTTCGTTTTGGCAGTGAGCCATAGATTAACTGTTTCAAGCATATAGGTAGTTGTTCAGAGGGCCAGTTCCAAGCTGGCCGTGTAGTGTAGTGGTTATAGTCACCACCTGTGTGGCTGGCAGACCCAGGTTTGGGACTGGCTGTGAGGAAATATATATTTTTTGTTTCATTCCCATTCCGCCCACCCTCATGACTTTGTTCCCCTCCACCCCCAGGTTGCCCCCCCAACGTTCTCCCTCCTGACCTGTGCCCCCGGTAGAGTAGCCCCCTTCCCAAGTTTTTCCTTGTCCCTCAATTTCAGCCCTCCTCCGTGATAGTAATATTAATTATGGTTTGTGTGGGGGGGGGCAAAGAAAAATAAGTGTAGGTGCACTGATTTTGGAACAAGCTGTAGTGCTCTTCGCTGTTTTGCTTGGGGCTGTTGTTCTTTCGCTGTTTTTGTCGGCTCCGTTTTGTAGGCGCTGTGTCGACATGGAACCCATTAATAGGCACCAAAACCCGATTTACAATCAGGAAATTACCTTTGAAACAGATGCTCCATTCAAGTGAATGGAACACACACCCCATGCTCAACCTATAAAGACGTCACAAAATGTCGGAGCACAGGGCGGATCAGAGAGTCAGGAGGTGGAGAGGGATTGTGCTGCCAGCACCTGAGGGGCAAATTACAGTCCCTTCCCTTCCTTTGGGGACTGTAAAAAAATGAAAATAGCTGGAGGAGCTCCTGATGAGTAAGGGAGCTCACTGTTTAATGTTTTTTGTATTGAAAAATATCGGGAAAGGTGCTCTTTAATACTTGCAAATTGCCTTTCTTTTGGTTCATACCACTGCCCTTACATCGTCTGTGAACCACAATGGCTCTTAGCCCTTTGTCCCTTGGCTATCTTTGGTATTGAGCTATCTGCTACTTCTATCATTGCCTTTTCAAATGCTTCCCCCTTTTCTTCTGTAAGTGAGAGACCTCTCTCCTAATGTGAGACAGCTGAGAGAGATGGACAGTGAACATCTGAGGGGTAAAATGAGGGACATCCCTTCCAATGTGGCAGAGTTGAAAGGTATGGACTAAGGTGTTCTGAGGGGTAAAAATTAAGCAGTAAGGCCTTGGGTGGGTTGAAGCACAAGGTCGCAGGCCGGGTGCATTCAACACCCAAGAAGTGGCTTTGTTACATGACAACACACATCCCTGGAGCACCTTATTGCTATTATACAATGACTCATTTGTTTGCAGAAAAAAAAGTTAAAAATTAAGCTTAAAACAATTTTTATTTGATTTTTTTTTGTCAGAGTATGTATATTAGCTGAGAAAGCAGTCCTCAGTTATTGGTTTACCTAGTAGGTGGTGCTGTTGCTTAAGTCTGTCACCTGTTTGACTGCCTGCCTTCATCCCTCCCCCACTCAGTCAACTCCCTGTATCTGTAAGTTTTTTCTCTGCCCACCCACTCACCCAGTGTAACAGTTTGGCTTTTTTGAAATGTATTAAATTAATTGATTGATTGATAGCATTTTATTTTTATCCAGGGGAGCAGATGTTAGGGATAAATCCCTGTTTCCAACAAGAATG
This sequence comes from Neoceratodus forsteri, assembly GCA_016271365.2. Taxonomy (NCBI): domain Eukaryota; kingdom Metazoa; phylum Chordata; order Ceratodontiformes; family Ceratodontidae; genus Neoceratodus; species Neoceratodus forsteri. The sequence goes on from JADMNL010000034.1 coordinate 79,063,743, forward strand.
CTCTATACAACATACATTTAGCACAGTACAACATTTAGGTAAAACAATACAATGTTACTCATAAATATTCCAAACAACTTCAGATATAGCAATTACAAGGTGATTTAAAATACTTTTTCAAAGCTGACTGGAATACATATATAAAATGTTTTGCCTTCAGTTCCATCGGTATTTTATTCCATGACTTAGCTATACTAGTCTATACTATACTAATGTTTTTTGTATTGAAAAATATCAGGAAAGATGTAACAAAATTTCACCAAACCTATTACGAATCCTGGACCATGACATTGTCCATGTGCTCTCTCTCTCAATAGGCGCTTTTTCTCATGACTTGATTCGGTTGATACAAAGTTGCACAATGGATGGTTATAGTTAGGTTTCGGGCAATTCATAGCACCAGGTTAACCAGGTAGTTTCTCTTTTTTGTTCCGGTCCCAACCAATGTAATTCTTCATAGACCTTACAATGGTGCATACCATACTTGCTTAAAATAAGCCAATCTTGCTCCAGCACATCCTCCCCCCTTCCACCCCTTCCTTCACACACAGCTTTACCTACCCGTCCTGCCCATCACACATCACCCCCTCCTGTTATTCCTGTTCATCCTTCCCTCTCCTCCTCACTATCCCCCCTTTTACCTGCCCCTCCCCTTTATTCCAGGCACTTAGTTCTTTATATTCTTTTGCATCATCCCATGTTTTTTTTTCTTTTTTCTTTTTCTCTTCCTCTTTTTTTCTTTGTATTACTGATCGCAATTTCTACATTTGATTGCGTATGTTGTTTAATGAATAGTCCTTTCAACTTTCAACTTATTGTATCTGATTTCTACAAAATGTTATGTAATGTTATGTTGTCATGTTATTTGAGTGATGTTCCTGTACTTCTATAAGCTGTTGTATGTCTATAGGACCTCCTGGTGGATGAGCCTGCTCAATGGAGTTTTCCTAAATAAACTTAAACTCAGTAGGTTTGGTCAATCTTTTTTAATGCTTTTTTAAGTAACATTTCTATAGATCAACACCCTCATATTCAAGTACTGGGATTAAGAGTTGCTGTACAAGTTTTATTTTCACATCTTTTTCCAGACATAATGAAAATCTTAACGCTCCCCATTTCTAAATAGTTTTCTTTATGGCTATGTTTATATGGTCTTCATACATTAATTTCGGGTCTACCAAACCCCCAAAGTATTTGTAACTTTCTGATTATTTCTAAATAGGATATTTATATCTTTTCCAGAATTCTCCTTAGTCCCAGTAATAAAACTGACACATTGAGTTTTTTAAGGTTCATTAATAATCTTGAGTCCTTGAACCATCTTTCCAACCTGAGCAAGCCTTCTTGTAGTTTTTTGCTCAAGTGAGGCATGGTTTTCTGTGGACACCACCAGAACTGTCATCCCCGTACAAGCACACCTCACTGTTGTTCAGAACCTCCAATAACCAATTAACATCGATATTAAAATGAAGAGGGCCCAATATGGAGCCCTGAGGGACTCCCCTTTTTATCTCTCCCAGTGTTGAGGTCATTGCTCCCACTGACACACATTGTTTCCTATCTACCAAGTATGATATAAACCAATTTAATTAATGGGTCACGTTTTTTCCCATACAAATAGCCGTGCATTAAATGCCATAATACACGAGTGTTAATTATAGCATTTAATGCATGGCTCTTTGCGTGAAAGAATGTGGTGACAAAACATGACCCCTCAATTAAATAAAACAAAAGTATGGGGTGCCTTGTGTAAACTCAAATTTTATACACACCCTCATTGTTGCATGGCTGCATAAACCCCTTGGGCTTCGCCCTCAGGGTTTATGTGCTATCCAACATCTCAGGTGTGCATAAAATTCTCGTTACACACTGCGCCCCATGCTTTATCCCATATGTAATGCTTCAACAAGAACTCCCATTTCACACAATCTTTACAACAGTATTCTGTTGTTGACCAAGTCAAAAGCCTTACTGAGGTCCAAGAACACGGCCCCTGTACTCTTACCAGAGTTCATGGATGTTGCAACCAAGTTATTAAAGTCAACCAGGGCCGTGTTCATGGACCTCCCTGCTCTTAAATCCATGTTGACAATCAGTCAACAAACCATACTGGTCCAAATATTGACTAAACTTCCTATGGACAAATTTTTCCATAAATTCAGATAAAATAGGAATTAAGATTATCAGTCTGTAATATGAAGCTATTAAAGGATCTCCCCCCCCTTGAAAATTGGTGCAACTTTCCTTATTTTCCAAACCTCAGGATAGATTAAGGTACTTAAGCTCCAATTTAATAAGTACGTTATTGTCAGCGCCAATATTTCAGCCCCTATTTTAAACATCTAACTCCCACCCCATCAGTTCCTCTTGATTTTCCAATCTTAAAGCTTTTTAATTCTCTTTCAACTTCTTTGGTTCTGATAATCTTAAATCTAAACTTTGGTTGGCCATCTCCTTTAAGTAATGTTTCAAATTTCTTAGTTATTTTTTATTTTTTTGTATTTTGTCTGTGTTTTTTGGTTTTCTCCCTGACCCCTTGTATCCCTGTGTAGCACGCTCGTGTGGAGGCATGTGCACGTCATGCACTATGGGATGCCCCACCCTACCAGTCACTCCATTACTGCCTGTGCCTGCCACTGGACCTCCATCCGGTGACGGCAGGACTGCGGACGGGTGACCTCCCCAGGAGAGGAGAGTCAGTGTGCAATCCTGCTCCCATCCTCCCCCATGCCGGCACCCCAGCGACCTGAGGTCATTCCCGAACCCGGGTCACCGGCATAGCGTGAAGAATTGCATCCATCGCCTCAGCCCTCAGTGCCACCAGGCCAGCCTTTCTTAGTTATTTAATGTAGTTGTATGTCAGAAGTACCCATCTTGGGCTTTTCTAATCCCAGGGCGGGTAGCTCTATAGTGTCAGTGTCAGTGGCTCAGCAGGTAGCACACTCCCCTCTGAGGCTCGGAGATCAGAAGGCTGTGGGTTCTACCCCTGCACCAGGCACTTGGGTTAGCATCCCAATACTGAGACTGTAGTGCAGCATGAGGAGGGGTGCTGCACTCCTGAGGTGCCATCTTTCAGATGAGACGTTAAACTGAGATCCCATCTGCCTGTTCTGGTGGTAGTTCAGGTGGATGTTAAAGATCCCATGACCCTTTTCGAAAAGAGTAGGGGAATTTATCATTAGATAATACACTCCATCATTTCAATCGTTTATGTACATCATAAACAAGACCCCTTGAATTCTGCGGTTCTGCGGTTGTGGAATTTGCCGCAGAATTTGCATCATGCCGCAAAATATATATAGTGCCGCAGAATTCATTGTTTTTGGTGAATTTTCATATAAATATACTGTTTTTCCATAGTGTCAGGCTTTCTTATCCACCTCGTTTATCCTGAAGCCCCTCCTCTGTGCTCAGCATATGATGTCATCAATGACATCACATCATATTTGGCCAATGACAGGACTGCATTCTGCCAGAGAAATGAATAAATCATGCTGCAGAAATCATAAAATGCTGCCGCAGAAGTCAAGGAGCCCTGCCGCAGAAATCAGAAAATTCTGTTGCAGAACACCAGGGGCCCTGATCATAAAATAAAGATACCAAAACATTGCATTTTTTCCCCACTTATAACACAGTAGAAGAAAAAAAAAACAAATAATTAATAAAACGTAACCAGAAAAACAAAAATACAAATAAAGAATCACCTTTACTTGAAACATAACAAAAAAGAAACAAAGACAGTCAGGGTATGCTATCTCCATCCAAAACACCCCAATATACTTATTCTATCCAATGGATATTTCTCCAGAGTGAAGCAAATTTCCCCCTATCAAATTGTCTATTCTCGTTCTGCTTCACTTTGCTAATTGCTGCTTCAATTTGTTTCAGTAAAACTGTATTTGGAGTGTCTACATGCTGAAGAGAAAACTGGCACGTAGCTTGCCACATGTAGTATTTTATGCTGGCAAAAATCACATTCAAAATGCTAGGATTATACCATGCATGAAATCCTGAGTAATCTCCTAGCAGCAATCATTCTCATTGTATATGCTCTGCTGGACCCTATCTCCATCTAGTGGCAAGATCTGCCCAGAACTTTACAGCAAATGTACATGTGATAAAAAAATGCTCTTGAGTTTCTTCTACCCCATTACACGCAGGTCTTAAGCACTGACGTTCTGCAAGAGGCTTATGCTTCTAATTGCCTTTCACACCCAGTTTCCCATGGCAACTAGGCCATTGTATATCCCACATATGTGCTGGGACTCTGGTGTCCTTCAGGATATTGAGGGCTAACTGTACTTCAGTCAGGGGACATTTCGGAAAGTCTACCTGTACTGCATGGTTTCTTTCCATTATAATTGTATAAAGGGGTTTTCTTAAAAATGTCATTACCTAATTTTTACTCAGTTTCCATCATTTTAACTTTTTAACCGTGGAAATGGCAAATTCTGGTATACATGTGGCTACAATTACTCTAGGCCCCCCTTCCCCCATTTATCCAGTAAAGGCTGAAATAATCCTTTGGTCCAAGTATCCCATACTTGCTGGGCCCCCAATCTCAGAGAGGAAAATTAAAAGGAATGATAGAAACCACCAGGTTTCTCATTCCTAACCCTCCACACTTAAGACTCAGATATATAAAATCCCTTTTCACTGGGTTCAGTCTGCTCCCCCAGACCATTTGGAAGAAGCAACTAGATAATCTTGTTTCTAGAGCATTGGGAACAGGAAAAACATAAGAAATATATTAAAAAAAATATGAGTATTAAGAATTTCTGAATTATTGTCATCCTTTTCTTTTTCCCTAAAGCCCATGATTTCCACTGTGCCACTTTAGCCTCCCTTATTTTTATTTTTTCTTTCCAGTTCTTTTGAGCTGAATCCCCTGTCCCAAAATGTATTCCAAGTATTTGTATTCCTATCTGGAAAACCTGTATTTGACCCACCCTGGGTATTGGTGCTCCTGTACCTACCTGCAAAGCTTTACTCTTAGAATAATTCAAGCTGACTCCTGTTATTTCTGAGAAAGCATCCAAAGTTTTTAAAGCTCTTACACTGGATGACTCATCTTGTACCAGTAAGCAAATATCATCTGCATAAACTGCTAATTTCTGTGGTGTGATATTTGATGATGGTGAATCCCCCTTATCAAATTATCCCTTAAGATTTCTCTAATAACAGATCCAGGCTAAAAGCATATAATAAAGGACTAATAGGGCATCCCTGTCGCACCCCCCTTTTGAGTAAAATGGGATTTCCTAACAATCCCGTCTTTGAGGGAAAAGCCATAGCATTTTAATACATTAGATGAATCCAGCTGATCAAGGAACACAGGATTCCATACTCCTCTAGTACCCGAAAAAGAAAAGCGTAAGACACATTATCAAAGGCCTTTTTCTGGTCCAATGCTAAAACAAATCCATTAACCCTCCCTTGTTTTCCATATTCATTTAAATTCCTTATGAACCTTAAATTTTGCTGTATGTTCCTTTGAGGAATCGAAGAAGTCTGAGCTGGGTGTATTAGGGAACTTGCTGGTTTTTGTAGTCTTTTGCATAGTATAAAGGAAACAATCTTAGTCATTATTCAGAAGACTAATTGGTCTCCAGTTATTTAAATCATATTTCGCCCCTTTTTATGTTAGTTCGCGCTTGCGCGTCAACCAACATATTGCAGTAGTAGCAGATTTGGAGGTGCAGTCACTGTTGGCGAATACAGGGAACGCATCAGTAGGTGCATCCCTCATTCCCCAATAAGCCAGCATGCAGGCGCCACACCAGCAACATGTAATGTGGTGAGCACATCTCAGAAAAGGTCCACTGCAATGAGAGCCAAGCTCATCATGCAGCAGCACCTCCCGTCGTGCCTTTCCTGGTGAAGCATTCTAGTAAACATGGTGGCAGTGATTGCCACCACCACCTGCCACAGTGCCAACTTAGGGGGTGCCCAATCCCCCTGTCAGCATGCCCTGACCCAGTTCATGAGCCCACTCCCCATCGGCATAATGCCCCCCCATTTGTTGTGTGCTGAGGGGGGGTGCCCAATCACCACCGGCTCTAGCCTCCCCCTTCAGTATGTGTCGATGGGGTGCCCAATCCCCGTGGTTAGACCCCCCAAACACTCAGGTGGCACCCACAAAAAAAAAAAAAAAAAAATCCCATAATGTTGTTTTTTTACCTGTAAAGAAGAAAACGGTCCTCGCAGTCTGTCCTGCTCCTCCCACAACCCGCCTCACCTCTGGGCGCACCCCTATCTCCCCACACCCCCCTCACCCCATATTTACTCTCTGGAGTCTGGTGCGATGATCTTCGGAGGACCAGGAACACGTCTGCACACTTCAAAGTCAACCGCGAACTGAAGAAATGCCAGTAAGCTGTATAATGGCATAAATAGGGTTTTTTTCAACTTTGGTGCATATTGTGGGCATTTTTTGGAATTTCTGCACCAAATTTTCAACATGGGGTTATTGGGGCCCCTCCTCATGAATTCAGTCACTGTCATGGCGTTATTCAGTCTCGAAAGGTGATTTCGTAGTCACTGCATGGAATCACCTTTCGGGACCAGTTAACAAAATGACAGCACCACTGTTCGTGAGGTGGACTCTCAAAAAGCCTATGTTGCAAATTTGGTGAAAAAATCCCCAAAATTACTGTTTTACAAGCATGCGTTGCGCAGTTTCCATGCACGCTCATAACTTCATGAATTTGTAATATTTTCACTCCAGATTTTCAACATTGCCATTTTTCCATACCTCCTTATGAGCAGTACAGCTGTCATTTTATATATTCTGGCCGAAATGTGTTTTCACACTTCCGGTGCAGAATAACGCGGTCGCTGTGCAAAATCAGTTTTGGGGACAGTTTGAGAAAACGACAGTGACACTGTTCATGAGCAGAGGTCCTGAAATATGTTTGTTGAAAATTTGGTGACGAAAGTCCATCAAATAATTATGTTACAAGCATGCGTTGCGCAGTTTCCACGCACCCTTGTATCTTCGCAAATTTGCAATATTTTCATGCCAGATTTTCAACACTGGCATTTTTTCACACCTCCTTATGAACAGCACAGCTGTCCTTTTTCATATCCTGCCCAAAATGTGTTTTCACACCTTTGGCACAGAATGGCGTGGTCACTGTGGGAAATCAACTTTTGGAACACATTAACAAAATCACTATTCCACTGTTCATGAGGGGAGGTCCCAAAATGCCTATGTTGAAGATGTGTCTCTTCAAGGTGGGGGTGGGGTTGGAGTCAGTTTAATACTTCACTGTCATTCCTATTATGTATTAACTCCTGCACTACCAATGCCAATGCCAGTGAGACAACATTCGGCATTGACAAATGCTTGTTTATGTAGGTACATGATTATGGCTGCTGTAAACTTCTGTAACTTGGTACCCTCTTGTAAGATATTATATACATGTACCAATATATCCCCTATCTCATCTTTAAACAGTTTGTAATTCATTAGTTAGGCCATCTTCCCCTGGTGACACACACAGTTTAAGATTAAAAATTGCTTCCCTGACTTGTATTATATTAATGGGGCCTTCAATTTCTGTTGCTATCTCCTGTGACAGTTTTGGCACTGGCCCAGTCACCAAATCCTCCCATCTGGTTTGAGATTTAAAGTCAGTACCTAATGTACTTTTGACCTTATTTTGTATTATTTCCAACATTTCAACTTCTGTTGATCTCAGGGTTCCAGCATCATCATACAGCCCCTCCATTATTTTGTGCTCCAATTTGTACTTACATGTTGTAAAGGGGTCAGAAAAAGGCTGATTTAACGCGCCATATTTAAATTCAGCATTTAGAGCTCTAGCCCTGCTGTACTGATACTCCCTCATCTTTTGGGTTTACTTCATCAATCTGACAGGCAATTCTACTACCCGAAACATTGGGTAGAGATAGAAGTTTGTAGTATTGATCTCTGTATTCTAGATAAGTTAAATATCCTTTGGTACTTCTTTGTTTCCCATATTCTATGAGACATTGTTTTATATCAGCCTTTGTATCAAACCACCAGGTACTCCAGTCATCATCATACATCTCTGCTACCGATTTCCGGTACTGAAATATACATAGGAGCTTCTCCTTTATGTCTCGCTGCTCCAGTAATGATGAATTCAATTTCCATCTCCTGGTAACAGCAGGAAATCCAGGGGAACATTGTTCATGTTAATATCACACTGCAATATACAGTGATCCGAGAACTCACTGTTTCACCTGAGCCTTACATATATGAAGATGGTGAGAAACAAAAAAATAATCTATTCTGGTGGAGAACACACTTCTTCTATATGTGGCCTCCCCATCTTTGTGACTAATTCTAAATGCATCCTATAGCCTAGCTGTGGTAACAATATCCCTTAGGGCATGGGGAGTCGCAGTACACCTTCTTTTGGATATTGTCTTTTATTCTAATATCCAGACTGCAATTCATGTCCCCCCCCCCCCACATCACCACCCTGTCTGTAAAAAGATATGGCTTGATTTTATTAAACAGTTCTATTCTTGCACTTTTGCTTTGGGGTGCATATGTATTAATTAGTCTTAAACGAAAACCCTTATAGCTACTGACTAACATCAGCGCTCTGCCTTGTATAATATTTACCAACTTTTGCACTTGCACCTGTGGGTACCTAAATAAAATTCCTATCCCATCCTCAACATCCTGGCCAAAGGTCCAATAAGTTGGTCCCCATGGCCAGTTTCTTTTTTGCCTGAATAAGTAAACCTTGTTTCTTATAAAAACAGGATATCCATCACACAAGTATTAAAAGAGCCAATATGCTGCCCTCTTTTTGTCATTTTTAATGCTGCAATCATTAAGGGATGCTAACTTCAGGGTAGCCATTAATTAAGTTATTAGGTTTGTTCTCTATCTTTCTTTCTCTTGCTCCCTTTCTTTTTCTTTGTTTCCAACATTCCCACTACTATATCCTCCTCACACTCCATTTCCAAAACTACTCCTGAGCAAGAGGACACATCCGATTCTGACCCCCCATTCAAATCTTGAAGGACTTGGAAGTGATTTGGAGTACTCGCCAGGCCCTCAGAGCCTTTTAGTTTACTCAAAGACCTTGTAACCCTTTTAGAAGGTAAACCACATTCTAAGTGGGGGGCATTGCTACTTCTTCCTGGCCTTCCCTAGAGGTACTAGGCCCATTTACTTGGCCTAGGTCTTTTGTTGTCTGCCCAGGATCTGGGGAGGGTGGGTACCTCCAGTTGCAAAGGAATTTGTTCTTCACTGGGTCTAGTTTCTGCATAATAAGAGGGAGCTGGCTGAGGATTGCTTCTAGTCTGTTCTGGCCTAGCCAGCCTGCACCTCTCCTGTGCCTCATTTATTACGTTTTCTTGATTTATTCCGTCCTGCCTATTTTGCCCTGCCCATGGACACTGATGATATGCGTGGCCTTGTTCCTCGCATAAGTTACATCTAAAATAATTTCTGCAAACAGAGCTGTTGTCATCATAATCCCCACAGAGTGCACATCTTACTGTGTCACAAGTGCTGCTATGGTGCCTTCTGCTCTCACACTTGTAGCAGGCCTTCGGCTGCCCTGGATAGAATACCACCCCTCTATCCTTGCCCCCAAAAAACTGTTAGGTATATGTAAGACCTAATTTCCATTCATGTTTAATTTAACCTTGAACCTCCTACTCCCTGTCCAAATCCCTTCTGTGTCTATTATTGCCTCTGGTGGTCCTAGGACCTGACATTATTTTTCCAGCCAAAACTGCATGTCACCAATATTCACCCCCTCATTTCGAAACATTACATTAATAGTTTTAAACAGAGGTTTAGTCAGGGGTATGGCCCAAAATGGGGTCCATAATGGTTGGCATTTAAAGGCTTCATACTTTCTCCAGAAAGTGTCTAGTCCTATAAATGTTTTAAAACTGATATCGAAAGTGCCCTCACCCCTCACACTTATGAGGGCATAAATGTCTGACGCTTGAAAAGCCATGGATTCTTTCAACAGCTTCCTTGCCACATACTGTATATCTGGGTGCTTCTGCAGGCCACCTCTATACCTCAAATGCACTGCATTCCTTCTCAGGGCTTGCTCCACTCTATTATTTCTAAATGGATCTGAAAACCTTAGGCCTGCCCATCTCCTTTCATGATTTGGGGAAGGGGGGTGCCAGTCTGGTTATCTTGCTCCTCCTGGGCATTATTTGTATTCCCCCACCCCCAGAGCTGCTTTGTCCTTACTAGCATGCTCCGACAATGAATGAACTGCAATAGCCTGATGAGGGGGTAAATCTTTTGGTGGCAACTCCATTTTGTATTCTGCAAGATGAGTTATTTTTTGGCCAGTTCAGAGTCCGATGGGGTAGCCCCTACAGTTTGTTGCTCACCTTGTGAAAACTCAATCCATTCAGGGTCCGGCAACCAGCTCCCATTCTACAGCAGCATCCAGTCCGCCTGCCTTAGTGAGTTGTCCCTCGACCAGTCCACAGCCGAAAAAGGAGCATCCTGAGCTTGTATTTGGAAAGACTTCCGCATTCTTTCCTCTGTTGTTTCTCCTACATCAACACTGTTCAGCTGTGAGACAGGCCGCGGCCTGTCAACTGTCTGACTCACTGCTGTCAAGTTCTTTCCTGAGTCACTGCAACCTTTTACTTGCTGTTTTGTTTCCTCCTGGTCAGTGCCTCATGCTGTATTCTCTGCTTTTGCATTCTCTGGTCACACACCATTCAAATCCTGGGATTGTACCTGCATTTCTACAGGCTCATTCGGCACTGATATCTCCGCTGCCCACTTTCCACCAGGCATATGTATCGGTAGTGTCTTTTCACCTCACTCCATTGCAGGTTCCACAACCATATCCCCTTCACTTGCCACAGCCAGAGTCGGGGAGTGGAGCTCCAACTGCCGATCCGACACCTCCTCCTCCTCGCTCTCCAGTCTGACACAGAGTGCTGTCCCACCAAGTGGAACAGCCGGTCCCCCTACAGCTCAGTAGGGGAATTTCCCCGGTGTCCTGGCCAGATTTCCCCCATTCACTAAAAATACCACCAACAGCTTAATCTGGTTCAGTTTCAGTTGGTTACCATCTGTATCCCGTCGCTCTGAAAAGAGCTTCTAGTCTTAGTGGGCCTACCGGATCAACAAAATTCAATAAATAAATAAAATACTGAGTCAACATACTTGCCACTTTGTTCTGATTGTCTGTTATTATATTGTTTTCAGTGAAATGTATCAGAGTCCTTGAGGTAGCTGGAGTTTGGAGTTTTTGGTGCCAAACCTTTTTGGGATCTTTTGCTGCAGCAATATTTTTTCTACAATACTGAATTTTAGCAGTCCTTATAGTTTGTATACACTTACTTCGCCGTTTTTTAAAGGTGTTCCAATCCCCGAGGAGTTTCCTTTTTTTGGGGCTTTTTTCCGTAGTCGTCTTCTTGAACTTTTCTGTTTATTCACCTCTCCATGCTGGAGTGCTGCATCATCGGGAGACATCTGTTACTGCCCTGCTTCACTGCCTTACCTGAAGTCCCTGGAGGTTCCCCCATGGAGCCATGGTTATGTCCTCCAGGTGGGCATGAGGTGGGGCCCTTACATTCCGATATTCTCAGGTTTCATCGGGTCCCTCGGTGGTCAGGTGGGTACAGGGCGGGGCCCTTTCACTCTGATATTCTCTGGTTTTGTCGGGTCCCTCGGTTGTCAGGCAGGCAGGAGCTATCAGGGCCAGTACTGGTGCTCTGTCTTCTAGGCACTCCAGTGTTATTTTACCCTGTTCCTCCTATGTGGTTTACACACTGACGTCAAGGTGTTGGTGCCGATGTCCACCACGCAGCTCCCTGGCCCACCCCGCTACCAGTAAGACTTGCTGTACTTCGGGCCTCCGCCCAGGGTCAGGCAAGCTTTGTGCCTTGGCCCCCCCCTCCTCCTGGAGAAGGCGAGCAGTCCCTGGGACACTCAAGCCTTCTTCCCTGGCCTGCTCTCCAGTGATCTGGGTCTGCTCTCGAACCCGGGCCACTGGCATTGCAAGCAGAAATCCAACCACTGCGCTGGCGGGCCAGCACCATAGTCTTCTTCTTATTCTCAAATTCTTATTAATTTTATCTGTTATCCATGGCAATTGCTTTTTAGTTTCAGTTCTTTGTACTTTAGGAGCATGGTTATTTGTTATGGAGACTAATGTGTTATTAAAATCTTGTACAGTTAGGTCCAGCTCTGGAATCAGAGTTATTTTGTTCCAGTTTACCTTGCACAAACACTCCCTAAAAGCATTTGGATTAACATTTTTCCAGTTGGTTACCCAGTAGGACACAGTCTCTGTCTTATGGGGGATTATCCATTCCAGTTTACATTTAATAGGATAGTGGTGCCTCAAATTTAGGGGCCTCACTTCCACATGTTTGGTTAACAAATCCTGGGAGATAAACAGATCCAGAATGGAGCCCTGGTCCACATTTTTCGCTCATCTTGTTGGCCTTTGGAACACCTGTCCAGGTCCCAGGATGTCCAAACTATCTTTTAGTTTTTTAACCCTTTTCTGTTTCCAGTCTGCATTAAAATCACCTACTAGAATAAAATCAGCATTTTGTACACTGTCCAGTAACTTTGCCACTAATATATCAAAATGGTCTAGTTTTGTACGAGGAGGGGCATAAATAATTCCTGTTTTAACTTAGTTGATATTATTTCCACCACTACACAATCCATGCCTTCAAGGTTTTCTGATTAAACAAGATTGGTTAAGTCTGCTTACTGGCTGTGGAGGAGATTTCTGTTAAGTTTTGCTATTGTTTTTTAAACTACAGGAGCGAAGGATTAGTTAATTCTACTTGCTGTTGAGGGAGTTAATGTATAGAAGATTTTTGCAAGTTGTGGTATTGTTTTATTTTCTCTTTAATTTACCTTAAAGTAGAATTTAGCTTAAAGGCTTCTGTGGCTGGAGTAGAATACTGAAATACCCCTGGGGGTTGGGTTTGAAGGCTGTGAGGGAGGAGCTTGGGGAGCTGCAAAGTGATCTGAGCCCTCAGAACAGGCCAGGAAGGAGGAAACAAGGAACAGCCACATAAGCTAAGTCTTAAGGACATATAAATATGCAAAACATGTGAGTAGGTCTATAGTCCTTATGAGTAGGATTGTGGTTTCCAGTTAGTACTGTAGTTGACTGTCTTCTACTGCATGCAAGGGCATTTAGGATAACAATTTCTGTTAGAGGCTGGGCTAGGATTAGTTAATTCTACTTGCTGTAGGGAGAGTGGTGTGTGGAGAGGCTGTATAGGTAGTGTGGACCATGAGTAGGATTGTTGGGTGCAATGGCTGTGGGGCAGCAATACAGATGAACATACTGCGGAGGCTAGGTGGGTGTCCAATATGCCACAGGCTAAGGAGGCTTAAGGAAGAGATTCAGTGGCTTGGCAGGGAGCTGGGGAGGTTGAGGGAGGAGGGGAGGATTGCATCTGTATGGGGGGCTGACATCTGAAAATATTGTGGGGGCATCACAGAGAAGGAACAGTGGGGCAAGGGAGAGGTCGGGGGGGAGGCACAGTAGACAGGAAGCCAGTTGATGAAGGGTGGACTCTAGTAGGACCTAGAAAAAGAGGAGCAGCAGTAGGCAGGAGGGAGGAGGAAACACACAATAAGGCAAAGGGAGGAGGGGAACATGTTTGCTGTTCTAGCAACACATGGGAAAGAGGACGCAAGAGGAGATTGTACAAGGGATTGTACTCACAAAGAGAAGGGAGGCAGGGCATTACTAGTGGAGAGACTGAGTATGGCATGGCAGGGGGAGGGATAATACTTGGAGAGGTGAGGAGGGAGCGGAAGGTTGGCAGTCAAACAGGGGGAGGAGCCTCAATTGAGAAGGGCAGGGGGAAGCCACTGGGACACACTGTAAAAGTACTGTCTTGAGTGGCCCCAGAAATAAGAACCTGGGTGGGGGTGGGGACAGGCACAAGGAAAGAGGAGGGAGGTGTACTAGTGTTGGGGGACTCCATACTCAAGGGGATCAGATGAGACAGCAAGGGGGAGAGGCACGGTCAGATATGGGTGAAGTCCATACCAGGATTAAAGGCAGACAAGGCAGGACTGGCAATCCTAAAGTGTGTAAGGAGGGGTAGGAGGAACCACACATTGTGGTACATGTGGGGAAAAATGACCTAGCGGAGGAAAAACGGTGGAGGTAACAAAGGAGAGGATTGAGGAAGTGGGAAGGTTGTGTGAGGAGACCGGGAGTCTGTGGCATTCTCCGAAGTGCTCCCAGTACCCTGCACAAGCACAGTGAGAAAGGAGAGGATTAGGGAGTTGAACACATGGTTGGTAGAATGGTGTCAAACTAAGGGGTATGGGGTTGTGGGTGGCTGGGGCAGTACCTGGGATAATAACAATCTGTTTGCAAGGGATAGGCTGCACCTGAGTGGGGAGAGGAAGGAGGTATTAAAGCAAAGACTGGGGAGGTATATTGTGACAAAAGTGGATTTAAACTAGATAGGGGGGTGGCAAATGGACAGCAGGTAGGCAGGGATCTGATAGTGGAGCCTACCCCCTAGACTAGCAGGGAAGGACTCAGGGTGGCTGAAAAAGGAGGGAGTATAAGGAAGGAAATGGAGGCCAGTGAAGGGAAGGGGGCATTATGGAGGGTGGTCTCGCTGAATGCAAGAAGCCTAGGCAACAAATCTGCTGAGCTACAGGCACTCTCAGCAGTGTGGAGGGTGGATATTGCAGCTGTCACAGAAACATGGGCAACTGAGCACCGGGACTGGGATCTGGCAATCCCAGGATACAAAGTATACAGGAAGGACTGTAAGGAAGGGAGGGGCAGTGGGGTGGCAGTCTATGTGAGGGACAGGATCAAATGCACAAGAGAAGAGGGGGAAGAAAGGAGAACAGAGGCAATCTGGCTGCAGCTCCTAGACTCAAGGGGTAGGAAACTGAGGTTTGGGGTGGTATACAGGCCACCATCCCAGTCTGAGGAGCTTGAGAGGGAATTAGCAGGACAAATTGGAAAGGTATGTAGAAAAGGGAAGGTGGTCATCGTGGGGGATTTCAACTTGAGGGGGTTGACTGGAGCATTCCAGTCACCTCCAGTGCTAGGGAGCAAGTGCTCCTGGATGCAATCCAGGAGGGTCTCCTGACACAGTTGGTTACTGTACCTACTAGGCTAAAGAACACTTTAGATCTGGTGTTGTCGAATGGGGAGGCAGTAAGGGAAATAAAGGTGGAGGACCCACTAGCCAACAGCGAGCACCAAACGGTGTGGTTTAGTATCACAATGTGTGTGGAGCCAGAGAAATCAGTTACTCAGGTAGTAAACTTCAGGGGGGCAGACTTTGGGAGGATGCAGGAAGTACTGAAAGGGAAACTAGAGGGCATAAGGCAGGAGATGGATGCAGAGCAGAAATGGGATATTATTAAAAGGGGGGGGTTACAGAGGCAACAGAAGTCTGCACCAAGACACAGAGTAAGAGGAACAGAGCAAGAAAACCATGCTGGTTAAACAGCGAGGTAGTGGGGGTGGTGGGAGCAAAATGAGAGATGCACCAGAGGTATAGAAGGACAGGGAAGGAAGTGGACAGGGAGGAGTATGCAAGACGGTCCAGGGAGGTGACCAGAAAAGTGAAAGAAGCCAAGGCCCAGAAGGAGCTGAGATTAGCGCAGGGAATTAATGGGGGTGGGGAGACATTTTCAGATACATCAGGGAGAAAAGGAAGTGCAAGGAGAAAATAATGAGGATAAAAAGGGGTGGGGAGTGGACAGAAAAGGGTGAGGAGCAGACAGAAGCACTGAATGAATACTTTTGCTCATGGAAGTGTTCATGGAAGAAAAGTGGGGACTGCTACCACCATAGGCTAGGAAGGTGGGGACAGGGGGAGAGGAGGCAACAAATGTAAGAATTGAGGCAAGTAGAGTCCTAGAGGGACTGAGGGCACTGAAGGTAGACAAAGCACTAAGGCCAGATGGTATCCACCCCAGAGTGCTAAGGGAGATGGCGGAGGTGTTGGCGGAGCCGCTGATGGATCTGTACAGCACCTCGCTGGAGTTAGGATGTGTGCCACTGGACTGGAGGATGGCACATGTTGTACCATTACACAAGAGCAAACCAAGGGATGAACCGGGTAATTATTTCCCGGTAAGTCTCACCTCCATAGTGTGCAAACTCATGGAGACAATACTAAAGGAAAGACTGGTGTCGTACCTGGAGGACAATGGCCTCCAGGATGTGAGGCAGCATGGGTTCATTTCAGGGAAGTCTTGTCAAACCAACCTGATACAATATTATGACTGGGTGACAGGTGAGCTGGATAAGGGTCATGCGGTGGATGTTCTTTACTTGGACTTCAGCAAGGCCTTCGATTTTGTGCCTCGTGGGTGGCTTGAGGGAAGCTAACTGGTGTAGAGGTAGGGGCAAAAATGATGAACTGGATGAGTGGGAGCCTGCAATGGGTGGTAGTGGGAGGGGAGCTCTCAACTCCAAGGCCAGTGACAAGTGGAGTGACACAGGCCTCTGTGTTGGAGCGAGTATTGTTCAGGCTCTTCATATCAGACATTGCACATGGGGTGGTGAGCAAGACAAGTCTGTTTGCTGATGACACCAAAATCGAAGCAGTGGTGAATGAAGAGGAGGGATGGAAGCAGCTGCAGGGGGACCTAAGCAAGCTACAGGAGTGGTCAGAGAGGTGGCAGCTGGGGTTCAATGCAAAAAAGTGTAAGGTTATGCACTTTTGGGTGAAGAACCCAAGGAGAGAATACTGGCTGGGAGGGGTTAAGCTGGGGATCACTGAGGAGGAGAAGGACCTAGGGGTAATAACAGGGGCCATGGACAACACTGCCCAGTGCAGGAGAGCGGCTGCAAAAGCAAACAAAATGCTGGGGTGCATAGCGAGGGTTTTTTCGTCCAGGCAAAGAGAGGTGATCTTGCCCCTCTACAGGTCGCTGGTAAGGCCGCACTTAGAGTATTGTGTGTAGTTTTGGAGGCTATACCTAAACCAGGATATCAGGCTACTGGAGGGGGTGCAGAGGAGGGCAACAAAGATAATATGCGGAATGGAAGGGACAGACTATGACAGTAGGCTGAGAGACCTGAATATGTACTCCCTGGAGGATAGAAGAGACAGGGGGGACATGATAGAGACATTCAAGTATCTGAGGGGAATCAGTAAGGATGGGGCAGATAAGGTCTTTAAGTTAAGGAGGGGGAGGGTTACCAGGGAGCATCCACTAAGAATAGCGGGGGAAGATTTAGGAAGGAAATGAGGAGACACTATTTCACAGAGAGGGTGGTAGCAAAATGGAAAGCCCTACCAGAATGGGTGGTATCATGTAAATCTGTGAACAGTTTCAAAAGGGCATGGAACAGGAAACAGGCGAGAGTGAGGGTGGGGGAGGTAGGGGGTGGCAGTGGGATGACAAATGGGGGGGCAGCTGCAAACTAAGGGTGCTAGCTGCACACTCAAGCAGACTTAAATAGACCAGGTGGTCTGTTTCTGCTGACACATTCGTATGTTTGTATGTTCGTAAATGGGCCCAAGGTCTTTAATATATAACATACCCCCCTCTTTTTACCCTATCATTCCTAATTAGTCCACACTCTGTAGTAGGATAACAGATGGACACAACAGTCTGGTATAACGTTAAATGCACCATTGGCAAGGTGCAATGTTTATTTGTTCCAAAACCAACAAAAAGGAAATAAAGTAAAAGGCTCAAACTGTGAGCAAAATAAAGGCTATATAAAGTAAATAACATTCTGTACCATTGTGGCAAACTTAAGCATTCAGTTTCCGCTTGTGTGATAAGGTCTTATCAACCTTTCTCACTCCCTGGTCAGAAAACACTGACCCTATCTGGCCAGATGCTGAACAGGTTAGCCCTTTTATACCTGCCCACACAGTCATGTGTCTACAGCATCATCATGTTCATGTGAGTTTGTTTTTAGAGCTCCATTTAATTTATATACTATAGGGAGCTCATACTAATATTCACTATATCAGGTCTGAGCAAACAGAACATATTTTTAGTTACAGAGAACTTTAATTTCAAACAGAAAACATTTCATTCAGGTCTAAGGTAAGGTGTTGCAGTATAAAGGTAGACACTAGAAGCCGCTGCCACCCTATAATGCGGGCACACAGCAACTAGACAAACAACAGAGCACACACCCTGCTTGCAGGAGTCTGCAGGGCTTCGCTTCTTTTGGGAGTAAGTTTTAACTCAGTTTGCTTTCTTTCTCGACTCTGTCTGGTTATTTATTATTTTAATACAATAATGCCTTGTTACCAAGCAAAGGAGACTAGCTGAGGTTTGTTTTTAAAACTTGCCCGGGGGGGAGGGTGAAGGGAGATTCACCAGTGCCATAATTTGCACTTTCTAGTGAGGAAAGCTTAATTATGTAGCTCCAGTCAGAACAGCTGAGGAACAGGGAAGTAGCTAAAAAAACTCCTGAAGGAGTTGTTTCCCCTTCAAAATGCAGCCTGTAAGTTTCCCATTCAAAGTATTTATATTTTAAAATAATGGAGCAGTTCCTGTTGCATTTTAACCAGTATTCTTTGGAAGAAACACATTTATTTAGCCCCTTCCTGATGGCTTGTGTTTCAGCTAACAACCTGAGTGTTACTCTCACACTCTTATGGGGCTGTAACTCAGGATAGCCTCTCCCATTTCATTTCAGCAGGGGAATAGCATTATTTTATTTAAACGACCCACTGCTAAGTCAGCAGGAGCACATATTTGCTGGTTGCTATGTGCTTTTACCTATGCGCATGATAAATACCTATTTGAGGTTTGTTTGGTGTAAAGCCCAAAATATCAAAAAGCTCAACACACGTAAAGGGATTCTTTCTCAAGACCCATTTCTGATAATATAGCACTAAATGTAGCTACTTCAAAACTTTTAGCTACGGGTTAAATACAGTCTGATTTTAAATTACCACACTTGTTAATACAGTGAGGTGGCTTCTAACATTCAGACATTTAACTGCCAGGCGATTATACAATGCCAGGCCCTTTTCTATCGCCAAGTTTTGACTGTGCCTAGCCTTATTTTTGGACCACAGGAAAATTGAAAAACAGCGGAGACAGAAAAGCTTTTAGATTGGGGGGGGGGTTGGCTCAGTGGTGGCCAACCTTCTGAACTAATACCATAAAGGACAGTATAAAGACAGGACAGAACTGTTGCAACAGTAGTTTTTAAAGCGTGAGAAGGTCAAACTACAGGAGCAGGCTTACTTTAACCAGCAGAAATCTACTAACTCCTTTTGAGAGGTTTTGTAACACACAGTACCATTCTATATTTCCCGTAAGGGCTCTGTGCTTAGCCTCTGCATTTCTAAGTGTTTCACTTAATTTAGGCACTTTTAACACTTTAATTCCTCTGCACTCATGAAGTTCATAGCTGCCCATTTATGCGAGCAACAAACATTAACCATAACTTCTCTCTTGGGGGGGGCAGAACAGAAGAATTCAGCCTCCTATCCAGGGGCCACCCTCTTACATACCCCTCTGTCTGTATCTCCCTGCCCTCAATTCCTGCATGAAGCCATGTTTCTGTCATCCCCATTATATCTGACTGGACTTCATCTGCCCAAACTCTTAAGGCATCAACTTCTTTCACTAAGCTCCTTATATTCTCATGAGTTATTTATAGTTCTTCAAGTAGTTTGGGACCTGGGTTCAATTCAATGTTGCCACTAATTGTTAAGAGGAGAAATAGAAGTTGCATTAACATAATAACATAAAAATATGATGGTAGATGGGGATTGCTTGATTCATCTAGTCTGCCCATATATTTGTTCGAATATTGACTACCCCCCCCCGGATATACTTCTTTGTTTCAGTATCCCACGATGCCTATCGCAAGGTAGCCTGAATTCCTTAACCGTCTTTGCGTCCACTACCTCCTGTGGCAGTCTGTTCCAAGGCTCCACGACCCTTTCTGTGAAGACAAACTTTATGACATTGCTCCAGAATTTATCCCCCAACAAACGTTTGCTGTGCCCTCTGGTGCATGCCTCTTCATTCTCATTGAAGAGGCTCTGCTCCTGTGCCGAATTGATTCCCTTGAGGTATTTAAAGGTCTCTATCATGTCTCCCCTGTTTCTCTCTGTTCCAAGGAGTACAAGTTTAATTGCCCAGTCTAGTCTCATAGGGTTCGTGGTGGAGGTCTTGGACCATCTTTGTAGCTCGTCTTTGCACAGACTCTAATTGGTTTATGCCCTTTTTTAGGTGCAGTTTCCAGAACTGGATGCAGTACTCCAGGTGAGGCCTCACCAAGGACTTGTACAACGGGATTATCACCTCTCACTTTCTGCTTGTAGTACCCCTGCCTATGCATCCTAGGATGCTGCTGGCTTTTTGTGATGGCTTTTTTCATTGCCTTCCCACCTTCAGGTCATTTGATACCATGATTCCAAGATCTCGTTCAAAGTCGGTGACAGCTAATGTTTCACCTTCCAATGAGTATTTTGTCCCTGGGTTTCTTTGTCCCAGGTGCATGACTGCATTTGTTTGGTGTTGAATGTCAACTGCCAAGTCTTGGACCATTCTTCCAGTTTCTTTAGGCCTGACTCCATCCTTTTGGGCCCTTCCTGCATGTCCACCCTGTTACAGAGTTTAGTGTCGTCTGCAAACAGGCAAACCTTTCCCGCCAATTCATCTGTAATGTCGCTGATTAATATGTTGAAAAGTATTGGTCCCAGCACCAACCCCTGCAGGACCCCACTGGTTACTTTCCCTTCCCATGATAGAGGCCATTTACTAGGACATTTTGGATCCTCCCCTGTAGCCAGTTTCTTACCCAATTTTACAATCTTGATAAGCCTTCTGTGTGGGGTGGAGTTGAATGCCTTACTGAAGTCTAGATATACAATATCTATGGCCGTGCCCTGGTCTAGTACTTTTGTTATCCAATCAAAGAATTCCACCATGTTTGTTTGGCAAGATCATCCAGATAAGAAGCTATGCTGTTTAGGGTCCAGCTTCCCACTGGCTTCCAGGTATGCCACTATCCTATCCTTAAGTATAGACTCCATGATCTTTCCTATAATGGAGGTGAGGTTGACAGGTCGGTAGTTTCCTGCCTCTTCTTTGATGCCACTCTTGTGTAGGGGCACTACAGTGGCCTTTGTTCAGTCCTCTGTGATCTGTTGAAGAGTGTGGCCAGTGGAGCAGCAACTTCCTCTCTGAGCTCTTTTAAGATTTGTGGATGAATTCTGTCTGGACCCATGGCGTTGTCCGTCTTTAGTTTTAGTTCCTGTAGGACTCTTTGTAATGGGGCTACTGTCTGCCTCCTGGGTGTGGTGTTGATTTGTACCAAGTGCTGGTCTGTTTCCACTGTCTTCATGTGTAAACACAGAGGATAAGAATGTGTTCAAAACTTCTGTTTTTTTGGTATCCTCTTCCATGAACCGACCCTCATTGGTTTTTAGTCTGATAACGCCCCCCTTAGTCTTCCTTCTCTCTTGGATGCCTTGAATACTGTGATTTACTATTATATAATCCTGTAGTGATTTTTTTCCAACCCTATTTTGTATTGATTCCACTGTTTGGTATACCTATTTCTGTGATTAGAATCTGCTTGTTTTCTAAAGCATTCCATTTTAAGTAGACAATACCATCTTGCCAACCTAGTCTGCTTTATTTCTCCAATTTCCAAACCTTCATAAAGTCCCAGTTGTACTGTGCTGCACCTTCTTGTTTTCAACATTTTTTAGTGTTTGTAATACACATTGTCCCATTTAACCTTATTTTTTTTTTTTTTTGAAATTCAACACATTTTATTTGGTTTACACAGACGGCCTGAAAAGGCCATTTTGCTGAAATACAAGGAAGCAAAAAAATTAAAAAGACAAAACAATACGGTACAGTACATAAAACCTAAAGCTACCCCTACCCTCCCATGGTATCAGAGATGTTATAGAATATATCTTCTCGGACAAATCCAGTATTTGTTAAAGAGAGTATACAGTTTGCAGTTTACTCCAGTATCTCTCAAATTTAGGCATCTTATTGCGTATGCTAGTAACTGTCCTCTCTACCGAGAGATTAAACAAGAGCTCCTACAGCCACTCAGTATAGGAGATGGTTATATTATCTAACCAGTGTCTTAGTACTACTTTTTTAACTGACATTGCTATCATTGCCAGGTGGTATTTCCATTCATCAACATCTATGTTGGAGTAGTCACCCACTAGGCATGCCCGTGGTTCTATATAGATTCATAGGTTCATAGGTTGTATCAGAGCATAGAAGACATAAGTCCATATAGCTCGCCAGTTTGCTAACAATACCCATGTATGCCTTTATTAATTAAATAAGAATCTAGCCTGTTTTTAAAGGTATTCATAGTAGGACTTAACACTACTTCGTTTGGTAGTGCATTCCAAATTCCTGTTGTTCTTATACTAAACCAGTTTTCCCTTCTTTTAGTATTATATTTATCTTTATACAATTGATAGCAATGCATCCTGGTATCATAAGTTTGTTTCCTTATTTTTATATCTAGTTGCTCCCTTAATTGGTCATCACTAAGTGCTCTAAATATTTGGCACATGTCCCCACGTAATCTATGATACTCCAAAGAATATAGTCCAAGTTTTTCTAATCTCTGTTCATAATTCAATCCCTGAATTTCCTTTATGCCCTAGGTTGCCCTTCTCTGCACCCTCTCCAAAGCAGCAATGTCTTTCCTGTAACCTGGTGCCCAAAACAGGGCACAATACTCCATATGTGGGCATACCAATGAGGTGTATAATGGCAGCAATACTGCCTTTTCATGACTTGTGATATGCTTAGTATACAATGTTGAATTCCACTTGCCTTCCTTACCACCTGGGTACAATGTAGTCCAAATTTTATTTCATTGTCAACCCTTACTCCTAGATCTTTTTCATCCTGTACTATCCTCAACTCACTGTTACCTAGTTTGTATTTATAATGTGAGTTTTTCTTGCCCATATGCATAACAACACATTTATCAATATTAAATGATGATCTCTTGATATTTGCCCATTCTTCCAATTCTGTAAGTGCTGTTTGCAAGATAATGGCCTCATTAATATTATTGACTGAGTATCCCAGCCGTGTGTCATCCGCAAACTTTGCTAGCCATATTCCATTATTTACATTCATACTAGAAGTATATATATATTGAAAAGGCATGGTCCCAACACTGAACCCTGAGGTATCCCACTTGACACCTCCGCCCACTCTGAGCATGCTCCTCTCACACATACTGTCTGCCTTCTATCCCCCAACCAAGTCTCCACCCAAGAAGAAACTTTATCATGTACTCCCATTTCCCTAAGTGCTCCTATTAATTCCACATGCGGCACCTTGTCAAATGCTTTTGCAAAATCAAGGAAAATAACATCGACCAAGTTGCCTGTATCCAAGGCTTTGTTGACCCTGCCATAAAATTCCAAAAGGTTTGTCTGGTATGATCTGCCATTAGTAAACCCATGTTGTGATCTATCAACAATACCCTTGCTACTCAAAGAGTCAAAGATATGATCCTTGATTATAGTCTCCAAGATTTTTCCCAAGACCGAGGTCAGGCTGATTGGGTGATAATTTTCAGCTTGTTGATGAGATCCTTTTTTATATATATTGGTATGACCAGTGCCTGTCTCCAATCAGCAGGCACTTCTGACGTATCCAGGGATTTTTGGAAGATGTACGTTACTGGCCCTGCCAATTCTTGTGCCAGTTCCTTAATTACTCTTGGATGGATTCCATCTGGACCCTGTGCTTTATTAGGATTTATATCCTGAAGCCTTTTAGCTACATCAAGGATGTTTAATGTAATGCTAGATCATTGTGACATATTTCACTGTTTCGCTATATATGTTGCCCTTTATTAAAGACTGATGCAAAGTATACATTACACAAATCTGCCATTTCCTGATTATCTGAGGTTAAACGGCCAGCTGGATCTTTCAAGGATATAATGCTGCTATTGTTTCCTTTTTTAGAATTAATGTATGAATAAAAGGATTTATAATTATTTTGTACTTTGGTTGCTAGTTTGTGTTCGTATGTCTTTTTTGCTAAGGTTATTGCTGCTTTGGTTTTTTTTAAATGCTCTTTGTATAGCTCCCAACAAATCTTATTACTTTTTTTTTGCCTTTAAGTATGCTATATTTTTTTGCTTAATTAGTTTCCTAACTGGGGGAATCATCCATAGGGGAAGTGATTTTTTAAATCCGTTATATTTCTTTTTAATTCGTACATGCCTATGGACCAATGTGCCAACTATATTACTCAATGTACTCCACATTTCTGATACTGTCAAGTTAGTAAATTCTTTTTGCCAGTTCCAAGCTGCCATCTCATTTTTCATTAACTTAAAGTGTGCTTTATCATACACGTGGATGATTGTACTCCCTGAGTGATTTCCCAAGTTTCCCAAATATTCAAAGCTGACCATGGCATGATCGCTTGACCCCAATGGAGGTGGTGTTATACAGTTATGAATGCTATTGCTCATATTGCTCAACACCAAATCTAAAATGTTATCCCCCCCTAGTACTATCAGCTACATGTTGATCTAATCCAGCCAGACTGAAAATCTCTAAATATCTGGTTTCCATGGGTGTTAAAGTTTCTAATGTGTTCCATTTAATTCCAGGGAGATTGAAGTCGGCCATTAATATAGCATTTTTTGCTGCAACCAACTGTTTAGTAAAATCTAATAATATAAGGTCGTCAGAGTTAACAATGGATGGTGGTCTATACACTAACCCCAAGTTAATAGTAAGATCATTGGGTGGTGAGATCTTAATCCATAATATTTCGGAATTACCCCATCTATCTGTTTCTATATTCTCCGATGTTATATTATCCAAAATGTATAGTGCTACCCCACCCCTTCTGGAAGATTTTCTGTCCTTTGTGTATAGTGTATATCCAGTAATTTCCCTACCCCAGGTATCTTTATCATTCCACCAGGTCTCAGTAATAGCACATATGTGTATTTGGGAAGTTTGTAATATTAATTTTAATTCATCCATTTTATTCGTTATACTTCTGGCATTAACTAATACAAATTTCCAGTGTGTTTGTGTGTCTTTGTTTGAGATAATGGACTTGGGTTTTGAGTTACCCCCTCCCCCTTCAGAAGGCAGTTTAAATGAACATCTACAATGTATCTCAATTTTTGGGCTAGCACTCTTTTACCATGTTTATTTAAGTGCAATCCATCCTGTGCGAACAGGCGAAAGTCCCTAAAATCTTGCCATTGATCAACGTAGGCATACCCTTCCCTGTAACACCACTTCTTTAACCACCCGTTAAGTCTCTGGATATCATTGTTTAACATATCATTGGCCCTGGGGACAGGTAATAGTCCCGAGATTATCAAATCACATCCTTTATTGCTCAAGTAGGTGCCCACATATTCAAAGTTACCCTGAATTTCAGGTATTCCAATTTTCCCTACGTCATTTACTCCTATGTGCAATATTACAGCAGGTGCAAATGTATTTTCCAATAAACCTGGTATCAGCTGTTTGATGTCCTTAGTGCCTGCTCCTGGCAGTACACTGACTGTAGTATATTCGTTTCGATTTTTGCATAATATATTGTCAGTGTTATGCAGCATTGAATCCCCTATGTACAATAAATCCCAAGGAGCCTTTTTTTGTATCCTGGGATTAATTATATTTTTGCCCTCTTCCTGAGCTGTACTAGTATTAGTACAAAGTTTTTGCTGTACCTCAGGGATCGTCCAGTCAGGAAACTGGGGCTTTTGCTCGCTAGCTTCTACTGGTGCAAGAGCTTGATACCTATTAGGGGTAAGTATATTTGAAGAGCCCCCAATATTCCTTCTTCCCTTCTTACTAGTTTTTGATTTATCAACTAGGCTCCATTCCTCAGCTACTTGTATACCTGGGCATGCTGCTAATACGTCTGTTTCACGTAAACCTGCTTCTACAGCTCCGTCTGCCAATGAATCAATAAATTGTTCCAATGTTGTGATTTCCACCTGTGTTTTAATCCTCTGTTTTAGTATATCAATTTCTAGCCGGAGTTCCTCTATCAACAAACACTTCTCACATACATAGTCATTTAAGTCTTCCCCTGATTTGAACATTTGACACTTAATGCAAACCATTTTAACTGTTAATCTTACTTGTTGCAATATGTAACGCTTAATGTCCAGCCATCCAGCAGACACAGCCGACATGCGCCAACACGTGTGTCTCTGCGTGTGTCTCCGTGTGCAGCGATGCGCACCCTGCTCATTGTAGAGGCGAGTTATATAGCCCCTGTGACCCGGATATGACTTCCGGGGTTACGCTGTCCCTTGCTAACAAACTAGCGAATTTTAAAACAATGTTTTGCTTAAAAGCAAGCCCCAAGCACTTATATGTGGCCAAGAGGTATATTTGCACAGGATTCAATTAAAATTAAACTAATTTTGACACTTTTGTAGTTCGAGGTATTACTCAGTAGAACTACAATGCCCCCTTCCTACTTCCTGCTAGTAGGGCTCCAATAAAAGGTATGCAGCGTGTAATTTGCAGGAATAACACAAGAAGGCTATGTAATACTCAGTTTATACCCTCTACACATGCAAAAAGGTATATTTCTGATAGTTTTAACATTTGCACTCACTGCAGAGGCGAGTTATATAGCCCCTGTGACCCGGATATGACTTCCGGGGTCACGCTGTCCCTCGCTAGCAAACTAGCGAATTTTAAAACAATTTTTTGCTTAAAAGCAAGCCCCAAGCACTTATATGTGGCCAAGAGGTATATTTGCACAGGATTCAATTAAAATTAAACTAATTTTGACACTTTTGTAGTTCGAGGTATTACTCAGTAGAACTACAATGCCCCCTTCCTACTTCCTGCTAGTAGGGCTCCAATAAAAGGTATGCAGCGTGTAATTTGCAGGGAATAACACAAGAAGGCTATGTAATACTCAGTTTATACCCTCTACACATGCAAAAAGGTATATTTCTGATAGTTTTAACATTTGCACTCACTGCAGAGGCGAGTTATATAGCCCCTGTGACCCGGATATGACTTCCGGGGTCACGCTGTCCCTCGCTAGCAAACTAGCGAATTTTAAAACAATTTTTTGCTTAAAAGCAAGCCCCAAACACTTATATGTGGCCAAGAGGTATATTTGCACAGGATTCAATTAAAATTAAACTAATTTCGACACTTTTGTTCCTCAATTCCCAATAGGGGATCGAGTCTCTGTCTTTTAAGTGCCCATAAGGGGGGGGCTACTTTGGAGCAGCTCCAAAAGATATGATATAAGGAGCTTACTTCCTGCCTACAGCATCTGCAGTTCTGGGAGAGGGACTTATCCTTTTTTGCCAATGTGAGTGGAGTGCAGTACATATTGTTAAGAATCTGAAATTGCATCAACCGTGGTCTATCTTGCGATATAAAATGGTGGGTGTCTGACCAGACCCTCTCCCAGTTGAAGGCAGCCTCTGGATATTGGGAGTTCCAATAGTAAGAGGACCCATCTTGTCTTGGAAAGGCTTTCTCTATCAGGAACTTATACATGTTAGAGACTGCATGCTGTTGGGTGAAACCTACACTGAGTGACTGCAGGAAACTGCCTCCATCCCCTGTTGCTTGTTTTATTTGGGATGCGATTAGCATGTGCCTGAGTTGGAACACCTTGAAGCTCGAATGAGGGCCTAGATGGAATCTGCTGAGGATTTCTCCAGTTGACCTGACTTGCCCTGCATGCCAAAAAGTCCGTAATCTTGGTCTGTGCAAGTTGGGGAAGCCAGGCAGCAGTCACCAATCTCCTCCCATTGTAAAATTTGGGTTGCCTACCAAAGGTTGGAACGGGTCTTGTGTATGCTTATATCTGAGAGAGGCACATAACTGGGCATTTACTTTGATTGAAATGCCAATCAGAGTGCTCGCTAGTGCCTGGGCAATCAATTTGAGTAAAACATGATAGAGGGTGGGGGCAGAGATGTTTGCTGAAGAGATGAGTTCACTTTCCAGCTTTAACCAGATAGGGATGTATTGATCCGGTGAAAGGTTATCGAGCTTCTCCGACCATCTCATATACTTCACAGCATGACTGGCCCAATAATAAATGTTAAAGTGGGGGAGCCTCAGACCCCCCTTTGTTTTTGTTGCTGTAAGTTTTCCATAAGCTCTACGAACCTGCTTACCCTTCCATAAAAATTCAGTGATCAACGAGTGAAGTCTGGAGAACCAAGCCTGAGGGATCCAGACATTCAACATATTGAGGGGGTAAAAGATCCAGGGCAGAATGTTCATTTTGATTAAGCTCACTCTCCCCCATAGGGATATTGGTAGCACCCTCCATCTGCTTAGGTCCTGCTGAACTACGTTAACCAATGTATCCCGGTTGAGAGGTCTCAGGGATTTAGAGTCTCTGGTTAGATATTTGCCCAAGTATTTGATTTTTTTGTGTTCCCATCGTAGCCCTAATCCTTCAATTACCCTTCGGTAAGTGTGGTAGTTAAGAGGAAATACTATGTTTTTTTCTAGATTTAGTTTGTAGTTGACCAGGGTACCAAACTCTTGAATTAATTCTAGGGCTCTGGCGATTGATGCCTTCGGGTTGGAAAGGTGGGGGAGAATGTCATCAGCATAAGCTGAAAGTCTGAGTTCCTGCCTCCCCACCATAATCCCTTTAATTGCTGGGTCCACTTTAATTCGTGTCAGGAGATGTTCCAGGTACAGATTAAACAGTAGAAGGGACAGTGGGCAACCTTGCCTAGTACCTGAATAGAGGGGGAAATAAGGGGAAATGTTCTGTTGCAATATATACATGCAGTAGGGTTAGTATACAGGGCTTTTATCCATTGCACAAAGAGGAGAGGACAGCCAAACTGTACCAGCGTCCTAAAAAGGAAATTCCAGTCTACCCTATCGAATGCTTTTTCTGCATCTAGGGACATCAGTACTAATGGAGCATTATCGGCCCGGGTTGTAGAGAAAATGTGGTCTAATTTCCTCACATGGTCCGAGGCTGATCTACCTGCCATGAAACCCACTTGTTCGGCACAGATCAGGGAGGGTATAACCTGACCTAGTCTGTTAGCTAGAATTTTAGCTAGTATTTTAATATCATAATCCAAAAGTGAGATCAGATAGTAGCTCGACACTTGTTCTGGATCCCTTCCCTCCTTGTGTAATACAACTATTAGGGCTTCAAAGAGGCATGAGTCCTGGCACTCTCCTGCCAGGATGGTCCGGAACAGATGTAGAAGCCATGGGCTTAAGTCCTTCTCCAGTGCTTTTTAAAAGTTAGTGGAGAAACCATACAGGCCCGGGGGTTTATCTAGTGATAAGCTATGAATAGCCGTTCTGATTTTTTCCTCAGAGAGTGGGGAAATCGGAAGGGATTGTTGTTCCCTGTTTAAGGTTGGCAGGTTAACTGTATCCAGGTAGTTGTCTATCTGGACCTCTGAAAGGGGGTTCTGTCTGAGCCCGTATGGTACTTTGTAAAAGGATTGGAATTCGGCAGCTAAGTCTGCCGGCTCGGTCATCAGGTGACCATCAACACTGGAGCAGATTGCGTTAACCAACCTCGAGGTTTCTTGTTTTCTTACCCTCATGGCTAACAAATGGCCTGCCTTTTCACCTTGGTCAGTATAGGTGGAATTAATTTTTAAGATTGCGTATTCCACCTTTACCGCTAGTAATTCGTTATATTGCGCCCTAGCCCATACCAATTCCTGACGGAGAGTTTCGGAGGATGATGGGGAAGTGAACTTCCCCAGGTGCTGAATTTTATTCAGGAGTTCCCTAGCCTGGCCTTCCCTTTTCTGTTTCTGTACCGAGGCGATCCTGATTAGTTCCCCCCTGATGTACTGTAACACTTAAGGGCCCCCCATTCCACCTCAGGACGACCCGTAGAGTTTAAGTTAATTTGTGTATATTGTGCGATACAGGCTTTTAGCTTGTCTAATACCCATGTATCCTTCAGGAGTCTATTATTGATTTTCCACACTGTTTCCACCCCTTGTGGTGGGGTCAGGGAGAATGTGCTAAGCACCAAGGAGTGGTCTGAAATAACCTCCGGGGATATTTGGGATGCGATGAGGCCTGGGAGGAGGAGTTTACTGACCAAGAAGTAGTCAGTGTGGGAGGAAGTCTTATGTACCGGAGACCAGAATGTGTATTCCTGCAGGTTTGGAAGTAGAACCCTCCAAGGGTCGCACAATCCCAGGCTGTCTACCATTTCCCTGATAGCCCTTTGAGCCGGGGAGAGACCTGACTTCATTTTGCCCATTTTGTCCATGTCTGGGGAGAAAGGGAGGTTCCAGTCCCCACCTAACAAGAGGGGAACCGAGAAGAAGTGCAACAGGAGATTAAGGATCTCCATGAAGAATGAAGGGGTGTCTGCGTTTGGCCCAAATATGGAGTCCAGGAGTCTCCCAGACTTCTCCAGTGTCCCAAACACCAGGACGTATCTGCCCAGGGGGTCTGCAGTGCATTTGTCACATTTAAAAGCCAGATTCCTAGACACCAGGATCGCCACCCCTTTGCCGTGCGAGCTAGACCCTGCAATGAAGACTTGCCCCATGTGCAGTCTCCTGAGCCACGTGGCTTCTGATTCCAGTAGATGTGTTTCCTGCAAGAAAGAAATTTGACTCTGAACTGTTTGTAAATGTTTCAGTAATTTGTATCTCTTTTTTTTATTTCATGCCCCTTTAATATTCCAAGACACCATAGTCGCATTCCTAACTATAATCCTCTGGGTAACCATAAGTTCTGCAAAGTTCACCAAATTCCTCTGCTAAGCCCATTACTCTGATACCAAGGGCCCCTTCCTCTTCCCCCCTTCCATTATGCAAAACAAACAGTTTTTGACCCCCCTTCTCAGTACCCCCCACCAGGTAAATGCCCTTATATAAAGTGTATAGACATAGGTCTTCCACCCCAACCCACACAGCATAGATATTGCTGTTATCACTGGTGAAAGAGGCAATCCCTCCCTCAATTTGGTACACAATGCTGCCAGCCGGAGCCTCTAAAGCGGTCACCCCCTTATTAAACAGATTAATTTTAAAGACTAAGGTTATGAAACTTCCTGACGAACAGCCTGGAACAAAGAGCCAGTATGACATATTTCAAACTTGGTAAAAAAACAACCCAACAAACAGATTATTATCCACCTAAAAGTCCCTAGAACTAAGGTATCATTAAGTACCCTAGAAACTGTTGAGGTACCTTTTATTAAAATTAACTAATTAGTCCCCTCATTTAAACTGTGTGAATGGTGGCCATGGCTATAATCCAACTAATGCAATTGCAATCAGCCGAATCCAAATTACAGCAAGTGAGGAGAAACCCTCCAGATGTCCTTGAGCAGCTTTTTGAAAAATGAGGGGATGTAGGAGCCACTGTAAGAATGATTGCAATGAGACTGCATAGCGTTGGTTGCAGCTCCACGAATGTTTGTGCAACTGACATGATGCTGTACCAAGGCCTGAGCTGCTGCACCTTCACGATTGTGCGCGCTACCGAGGAGCACCGTTCCTTCTTGCACATCCTAGCTGTCGCACGAAAAATGAAAACTGGAGGGGGTGAACAGTGTCAGAATGCATTTGTATTCCTAAGGCCAATCTGGTAAGGAAATGGAGCACTTTATGAGTCAGTCCCGACAGTTGTAGTGAAAATTGCAAATCTTGCTTGAACTTAAACGCTCCTCTAGATTAGGTGTAAAGTTCTTTAAATCCAATTGTGGATCATTGTGAGGAGACAAACTTACCTGGCTCGAGGATTACTGAAGCCGAGAGCCTCCCCCACCTCCGTGATTGAATAAGGGGTCAATCTTCAGCTGAAGGAATATGAGTCCCTTCGTGCAGTATCACTTTTTAAACAGGTCGGGCAGCAGCCCTTGTAGCTCCCCCACTGCTTGCTCATTATTTTTGAGTACTGTAAGTGCCACCGCTCTTGTACCCGAACCTGGATTTGTGCAGGGTACTGCATACGGAACTGGATCCCAGCAGAAATCAAGCGAGATATCGTAGGGTGGAAAGTGCCCCATTTTTGCCTGATGGACACTGGTCGGTCCTGTGAGATTCTGATCTTCTGGTCTTCCCACATCAATGCTTATATACCCCGTAGTTTGGACAAGATGTGCTGCTTATCTAAATAATTTAGTAGCTTCAGCAGGAAGGGCCTCAGAGGTGAGCCAGGGGCTGGCTTGGGGTGGAGAGCGCTGTGGGCCTGCTCCACTATGTATGTAGGCCCATTAGCTGAGGGGCCAGTGACCTTATACAATAATGTTTGGGTGAAGACTATGGGAGAGGGGCCCTCTTCTTCCTCTGGTAGCCCTATAATGACCAAATTGTTTCGGTGGCTGCGCCCCTAGAGGTCTTCTCATTTGAGCTCCATTTTACTCATTTGTTTCTTGAGGGCTACTAATTATCTGGGTCTACCATCGATTGCCACTTCTCCAATGACACAGCTCTTGCCTCCATGTCCCTTACTTGCCGCGAGATATCTTTCAGGTCCTGCTTTAAGGCAGCTGTATCAGTTGTCAAGAGTAGCAGTGCTTCTCGAAGTGGTTTTATTTTGGACAGGAAGCATTCTTCAGTGAGCTGGGTTGTAGTGGATTTGGTCGTAGGAGAGACTGCTGGCTTCCCTGGCTGCTGCCTAGATTTCTTGGCGGCCTTATTGGGAGATGCTGGAGGGGTATGGTGCGGTAGCTCCTGCTTCATCTCCGCCTCCATGCCAGGGTCCTCGTTCTTAATTCTCGATGGGTTGAAGTCAAAATATCTTGTAGACGGGTTGCTGAATGAGTAGAAATTTATCCAGGCAAGTTTGTTATATTTTTAAATTGTAAAAACTGTGCCGTATAGAGGGAGAAAGACGAACGTGCTGCTTCCTCTTAGCTAGGCATCATGTGACTCACCCATTTAACCTTATTTATGTTGGCATGCTCGCATATGCAAGCAACATTTTGCGGTAGTAGCACTGTACTAGCATTTTCAAAGGTGTGTCGGTGTTGTGGCGAATCCAGGGGATGCTTTAGTCGGTGTGTCCCTCAGCTGCCAACCAGTGAGCATGATGCCAATGACAGCAGTTTCAGAGAGTGCCACCAACTTGAAAGAAATCCACTGCTGCGATGAGAGACAGGCTCGTCATTGCAGCGGCAGATCTGCCATGCCTCCATTATGTGCCATTCCTGGTGAAACTTTTTAATAAACATGGCAGCAGCTCTCGCCGTCCGCCTCTCACAATCCTTAGAAAGCTGACTTCGGGGTGCCCAATCCCCCTGTCAGCATGCCCCCTCCCAGTTCAATTTGTTTGCCGTCAGGGGTGCCCAATCCCTGTTGGCATAATGCCCCCCCAGTTTTATTTGTCTGCTGATAGGAGTGCCCAATCCCCCTTGGCATCAGCCTCCCCAACACAGACATGCTTTATTTGATGACAAAGTGCCCAATCCCTGTCTGCTCCAGTCCCCCCCCTCAAAAAAACAGGTGGCACACTGGGAGCTCACCCCAGTGTGCCCAAATGTCTTAGTGTCATCTGTAAAAACAAAAACCTTCCCTCGAAGATTTTTTTCCCCCTGCAAAACAAGAAAACGGTCCTTCATCCGTGGCACCCCCTTCCCCAACCCGCACTCACCTTCTGCGCACACCACCTCCCCACACCCCTCTCACCCCATACTTACCTCCGGAGGTCAGTGCGGCAATCTTCGGTGTAGAGGGAACACGTCTGCACTCTTCAAAGCCAACCGTGAACTGAAGAAATGTCGGTAAGCTGTATAATGGCGTAAATGGGGAGTTTTCAACTTAGGTGGATATCTCAGCCATTTTTTCAACTTTTGGCACCAAATTTTCAATATGGGGTTCTTGGGACCCCACCTCATGAAACCAGTCACTGTCATTTCATTATTTGGTCCCGAAAGGTGATTTTGTGGTCACTGCACGGAATCACCTTTCAGGACCAATAATGCAATGACAGTGCTAATTGTTCATAAGGTGGCTCCCAAAAGCCTATGTTGTAAATTTCAGGAAAAAAATCTAAAATGACTGTGTTACGAGCACGTTGCACAGTTTCCACACATGCTCATAACTTCAAGAATGTTTAATATTTTTACTCCAGATTTTCAACATTGCCATTTTTTCACACCTCCTTATGAACAGTATAGCTGTCATTTTTCATATCCTGCCCGAAATGTGTTTTCACACATGTAGCGAACAATGGTGCAATTGCTGTGGAAAATCAATGTTTGGGACAGATTAAGAAAATCACAGTGACACTGTTCATGAGCAGAGGTCCCAAAGTGCCAATGTTGAAAACTTGGTGAAAAATTCCAAAAAATGACTATGTCATGAGCGTGCATTGCACAGTTTCCATGCACTCTCGTAACTTCGAGAATTTGTAATATTTTCACTCCAGATTTTCAACATTACCATTTTTCCACACCTCCTTATGAACAGTACAGTTGTCATTTTTCACATCCTGCCCAAAATGTGTTTTTGCACCTGTGGCGCACAATGGGCACGGTCGCTCTGCAAAATCCACTTTCAGGACAGAGTAACAAAATTATAGTGCCACTGTTCATGAGGAGAGGTCCTAAAATGCCCATGTTGAAAATCTGGTAAAATAAATCCCAAAAATGACAGCATTATGGGTGTGCGTTGCGCAGTATCTACGCACAATCGTAAGTTTGCTAATTTTTTATGTTTTCTCTCCAGATTTTCAACATTGCCATTTTTTTTTTACACCTCCTCATGGACAGTACAGCTGTCATTTTTTGCATCCTGCCCAAAATGTGTTTCCGCATCTGTGGCTCCCAATGGCGTAGTTGCTGTGCAAAATCACCTTTCAGGATTGAGTAACGAAATGATAGCACCATGTTTATGAGGTAGGGTCCTAAAAAGTTACTGTTGAAAATTTGGAGTGAAAATATCAACAAACACCTGTGACATTAAGGTTTTCAACCATACACCCACCCTGTAGAGACTGACAGGCGTCGGGAATGTAACTTGGGTTCATTGGCCATAATGTTTGCAGAATTCTACCCCCCCACCACCCTACAGCCACTGACAGGCACTAAGATGTGCCGAGGGTTCCGTCACCCTAATGTTCATCCCCATTCTCCTATATTGCACCCATCTCAGCTTATTTTCTTATGGAATGGGGTGAGTATAAAGCCCGAAGACCCCAATGCACACCCTGACACCTGTCGCTCTCTGCAGGGTGGGGTGAGGTGGAATGGTGTCAGCGTTATGGCTGACCCAAAGCCACACTCCCAACACCTTTCCATCTCTGCGGGGGGGGGTTGTTGGCGTTACTTCAGTACTTCACTGCCATTCCTATTTTGCATTTCTAACTCCTGCACTACCAATGCCAATGCCAGCAAGCCAACATTCGGCATTGACAAATGCTTGTTTACATTTTCTTTTTACTGAATTTTTGACATTATATATACATCAGAAAAGAAAGAAATAGTTATACATCCCCAAATTAACAAACAAAAATAAATCTATACTTTCTTTCTCTGATATATAAGGCATGTTTAGCACAAATCATTACTGGAGAGAGATGTATTGTTTCAATAACAAGTATACTACACAGGATATGCTGCTATCTTCAAAAATATAAGATTCTTTATTCAAGATTTAATAATTTATAATAAAATATTAATCATACCACTACATTTCCTCACTAAAGAAAGAATTTCAGTACGAGATAAAGCAAGAAACCAGATACATTCGGGTATTATTTTTTAGCTTGCCTTATCCTTCTGCTAGAGTAAGGAAAGAAGGAAAAGAAAATGAAATGAATAATATTAAAGTCACATATTTATCATCTCTTCTTCCGATAACGTGAGAAAGTCTGTTTCATCGTTATGTTTAGAAGATGCATCATACTGTGCTCTTAAAAATTCTGTAAGTTGATCTACATCAAAAAAGTTACATTGTACTCTTATATTTCATCTTAAGCTTAGCTGGAGCTAACAGCTGGAACTCTGCTCCCATATCCAGCAGTTCTTGCCTAAATGCCAGAAAACAATATCGACGTTGTTAGGTTGGATGTGAGTAACGAGGGTAAATCGATATTTTGTTTGATTTATACATCAAAGGAGCCTTCAATCTTGAAAAACACATAATTAAATCTCTGTCTAGTTCAAAAGCAAAGGACACGAAGATAGAAACTTTCTTTTGTGGCGTCATATCATTGTCTGATAGGTCCTTTTGGGTGAACTGTGAAGATTTTATTTTTTTGTATTCTATAGGCCCATGTTATAAATGGTAAATTGTCCAATGGCAGTTCAAAAAGATTAATCAAAAATGTATTTTATCAAATCTCTAGTTCATTGAAATTCTGCTTCTAATTCCATGGGTAAACGCAGAAATCTCAGATTTTTATATCGTTGTTGGTTTTCTAAAGTTTCAATTCTTTTGGACAGGGCAATGTTCTCTTTTATCAAATTTGCTGTGGTGGCTTCTACTGCCATTGTCTTAATAGTTATTTTACAGATGTCTTTTTTAGCCAGATCTAAATTATTTGAGACTTTTTCAATGTTTTCATGATTTTGCTTTAGATCCTGTTGTAGAAAGTCAACTTTTTGTGTAAGAGTTTGAAATTTTAAGTCAAAGGATTGTGTCCAGGCTAAAATTTTTTTTTTTCATCTTGTGTTTATCACCTGTTCTGCCCCCAACTGCCCCCTTCTAACTGACCCCCTCAGCCCCATCACCCCGGTCCCGCCGGGACATACCAAGAGCCTTGCCCGGTCACCATGTGCGGAGCCTGCAAGGGGTTGGTTGTCATCCTGCAGCTGAGGGTGTTTTTGCACCATTTTCATCCCTTCCCTATTGCTGGGGTGCACACCAGGATGCGTGTATGTGGAGATGTGCATGCATTCACAGAAGTCCTGCAGCACCCTCCCATCCATGGCACCCACAGTCCCGCACTTCGATCAGGCCTTCACCTGGGGCAGTCATTCAGTGGGAGCACCAGGCCTCCGTCCCAGGGAGAAGAGAGCTTTCCTCCAGACACTCGATCCTCTCCTCCCCTGCCAACCCCATGCGGTCCGTGCTCATTCCCGAACATGGGTCACCAGCGTGGTGCGAGGTGTGGCATCCAGCTTCTGAACCCTCAGCACCACCAGGCCAGCTTGGCTAAAAGTTTTTCAAGCGTCTCTCCAAGATATTCGATCGAACACCGGCCAGCAATGGCAATCTCAGGCTGTGATTCAATATGCGGGTGCTCTGTTGAGAACTGATCCGTAGCGTCCTCTGAAAGAGACCGACTTCTCCCAACTGCAGGAAATATTGCTGTTACTGTAGCTGTTGCTTTTACTGTAATCTCATCAGCCAAAAAAAGCAATATTGACAGTATTAACTGGTGAGGGGAGTTTTGTTCTCGGTGGCTGTTCCATTTTATGGATATTTGGCTTTGTAAACTTTTCTGAAATAGTGCCTTTCTCAATGTTGGGTGAGGAGCCAGATGTAAAAGAACATTTAAATTGTGCTGTGGAGCTTGCCTTAGAAGCAACTTACTCAGGCTGTAGTGGAATGTCTTTCAGCATCCCTGCACCAGAACCGGGGCTACTCCCTGACTCTCCTGACACCCTCCAAGCCTGTTTCCAACCTGAAATATTTTTACAACAGTCCGATGGTTGGAGGCACATATTCTTCAGAGGATGTGGAGGATTTACCATTCCTCTTATCTGCCATGTAGTGATACGAACATACGATCATACAAAGAAGCCAGCAGAAGAAGGCCATTTGGTCTATCAAGTCTGCTCGTATTGCAGGGTCAACAGTTTGAGCTAATGTCCCTGCCCTCCCTCCCCACTCCTCCCATCCGCCCTACCCATGATCCTTACCTTCCCCCAATGTGTTGCTCTCAGAAAGAAACACTGCTAGTTTCTCAGATTATTTTTACAGCGCTCACTCTTAGAGCAGCTACCTGTCGGATTCTCTCCACAGTGTCCCTTTAACCTGTATAAAAAAAACACAGGAACATACTATAAATACTAGCATTATTTTCATTTTGCCTTATTTATTTCACACCTTTTTCTTTATATTTTATGTGCAATCATGTTAACTCAGTACTCTTAAGTAGGTACTGTTCAAGTTTGCAAGATCTACCAGCTGAGCAAGATTCCGGTTTTACAACTGTGGGCTGAGCCTACAGGAGTTTTGCATGTACAAAAGGAGTGATGTCATGTTTTCTGTCTGTGGAACTGACTGAAGGTGTAAATAGTCTCCTCTGCCTTACCCTCCTCCAAGAAATGTTTTCTGCCCTCAAATAAATACACTTTCATGTTAGTCAATGGTTGCAGGGTACTACTTTATTTCTTAAATGGGTGGTACAAGAACTGGAACCTGAGTAGTGGGAGGCAGCATTGTTTTTTGGGGGGAAGTAAGATCCAACCCCCTTCTACCCAAGAAGCTCCTAAAGATCCAGCCCACCTTTTTTTTTATTCATGTGGGAAGGGCATGAGGTGGATCTATTATGTTGAAATATGATTCACTAGTTTGGGAGCTGGACCTAGGAACACAAGAGTTCTGTGGAACCACTGCATTTTTTAAGGAGTATGAGAACAGAAAATAATTAATGCCTTCAAACTGACTAAAAAAACCTTTGGAACAAATGATTATCAGAGTCACCTGGTGTCTCAAAGGGAAAGACTAAGTGTCTGAAACTACTAAGGATTCACCTTCTATGGAAAATAGACAGCTTTCAGGTATTTCTTAAACATGTATATACTAAAATGGGCACAGTACTTGGTAAATACAGTCTGTGATGAAGTGTATTTTTCCTTTTAAGTTTGAGAAGTGGAGTTGACTTTCACATGTTAAAAATACCAGTTGCAATTAGCAACTCATTTTAGAAACAAAATTCTGTTTTTTTTTGTCCTATCTTTATTTTTTCTTTTAGTTGTTTTAGTTGTTTATTGTGCATTCTTTTACTACCTCTGTATGTATGTTGACCCTCATCCTTTGACGTGGAACCTTTGTAAACAAGCAGTTTCTGCTCAAAGGTATTTGTAATCCGAGAATTTAAAAAATAAAAATAAAAAAATATTTACTTTTTTCCTGTCTCAGTTTATAGTGGAGTTGACTTTCTAACATTCCTGCCAAGTTAATTACTCCTTGGAACCTGTAATTCCAGTTTTTACGACTGTGTCCCTGGAACTTTATACATGACAAGTTCCCATAGGCACCTCACAGCACCTCATTAAGCAATTTGACACCACCATCATTGCTGGACACTGCATAATAAGAGACCCAGCCTTGCATTGTTCCAAATAATATACCAACTTCATTCTCAGGCAGGCAGTTCAGGGGGGCGGACACACTGGACTTCAGTTGTTTGTTTGATATTGGTCACAACCAGGAGCCCCTCTAAAAATAATTAAATAAATTTATAAAGCCAGGGTTGAGCAGATCACACATTGAATTGGTTTATGATTCGGGGAAAGCTGTGATCACTTTCCTAGTGATTTGCTCCCAGCCACATCTACCAGACTGCACTTTATAAATGTGAGACAAGGAAGCTGGAGTATTGTCTTTGCAAATGGAGAATGAAACAGCTGGACTCTAACTCAGGTCAGCAAGGTACTTTTTACATTATTTAAAGTGCAGCACCAAACCGAATGGGACCACTTTGACGTAGTGGTTTGGCATGTTCACATTTTGGCCAACGTTTGATAACTAAGAGCCCCTATTTGGGACATGAAAGATGGAAAAATCCTCCATTACAGGCCTGTTTGGGCAGTTTGGGGGGCACACTGGACTTCAGTTGTTTGTTTGATATTGGTCGCAACCAGGAGCCCCTCTAAAAACAAGCATTTGTCAATGCCGAATGTTTGCTTGCTGGCATTGGCATTGGTAGTGTAGGAGTTACAGAGCTGCATAATAGGAATGGCAGTGAAGTACTGAACTGAAGCCAACCCCAGTACCACCCCACAGACAGTGACAGGCATTGAAGTGTGCCTTTGAGTTGTCAGGCATAATGGCCACGCCATTTCACCACACCCTACCATGCAGACACCAAGTGTCACGTGTGCCTTGGGGTCTTTGGCCCTTATGTGCACCCCATTCCATCAGGAAATATGGTGAGATGGGTGCGGTATAGAAGAATAGGGTGAACTTTGGAGCCAAAGAGTCCAAGGCACACCTCAATGCCTCTCACTGGCTGCAGGGTGTGGGTAGGGGTGGAATGGTATGAGCATTGCAGGCAACAATCCCAAGTCACAGCCCGGATGCCTGTCATTCTCTACAGGGTGGGGCGTTATGGTCTGAAACCTTAATGCCTCAGGAATTCGTTGGTATTTTTCACTCTAAATTTTCAATATGTTTTTTTTTGTAACCCCAACCTCATGAACAGTGGCAATATCAGTTTGTTAGCCGGAAGCTGCTTTTGCACAGTGACTACGGCATTTGGCACCACAGGGGCCAAAACACATTCCGAACAGGATGTGAAAAATGACAGCTGTACTGTTCATGGGGAGGTGTAAAAAATGGCAATGTTGCAAATCTGCAGTGCAAATATTAAAAAAATGGTGAAGTCACAAACGTGCGTAGAAACTGTGCAACGCACACCCGTAATGTAATTAGTTTGAGGATTTTTTACAACAGATTGTCAACACAGGCATTTTGGGACCTCTGATCATGAACAGTGTCACTGTGATTTTCTTTATCTGTCCCGAACAATGATTTCCCACAGCGACCACACATTTCTGCGCTGAAAGTGTGAAACACATTTCAGCTATGTTGTGAAAAATAACAACTTTACTGTTCACAAGGAAGTATGGAAAAATGCCACTGGTGAAAATCTGGACTGAAAATATAACAAATTCATGAACTTATGAGGGTGTGTGGAAGCTGCGCAATGCTTACTCGTAACACAGTCATTTTATGAATTTTTGTCACCAAATTTTCAACATAGCCATTTTAAAACCTCTGCTCATGAACAGTGTCACTGTGATTTTCTGTATCTGTCCCGAACATTGCTTTCGCACACCGACTTCACCATTGTGCGCTACATGTGCGGAAACACATTTAGGGTGAGATGT
Source organism: Neoceratodus forsteri (assembly GCA_016271365.2). NCBI lineage: Eukaryota > Metazoa > Chordata > Ceratodontiformes > Ceratodontidae > Neoceratodus > Neoceratodus forsteri. The sequence goes on from JADMNL010000034.1 coordinate 79,104,712, forward strand.
GAAAAATGGCAGCTGTACTGCTCATAAGGCAGTGTAATAAAATGGCAATGTTGAAAATCTGGCTTGCAAATATAAAAAATTTGCAAACTTGCGAGCGTGCGTAGGAACTGTGCAACGTGCGCTCCTAAAACAGTAATTTTTGGAAATTTTTTCCCCAAATTTTCAACATAGCCATTTTAAGACCTCAGCTCGTGAACAGTGTCACTGTGATTTTCTTAATGTGTCCCATACATTGAGTTCACACACTGACTATGCCATTGTGCGCTACATGCGCAAAAACACATTTTGGGCAAGATGTGAAAAATGACAGCTGTACTGCTCATAAGGAGGTGTGGTAAAATGGCAATGTTGAAAATCCAGAGTGCAAATATTAAAAATTTGCGAACTTACGAGCGTGCGTAGGAACTGCACAACACTGCGCTCTAAAACAGTAATTTTTAGGAATTTTTCATCAAATTTACAACATAGGCTTTTTGAGAGGCCACCTTATGAACACTGGCACTGTCGTTTCATTAATCAGTCCCAAAAGGTGATTTTGTGCAGTGACCACGAAATCATCCTTCGGGGCCGATTAACACCATGACAGTTCCAGAATTCATGAGGAGGGGTCCCAAAAACCCCATGTTGAAAATTTGGTGAAAAAAGTCCCCAAAATGCCTAAGATATGCAGCAAAGTTGAAAAAAAAAAGACCCCTATTTATTACATTATACAGATTACCCGCATTTCCTCAGTTCGCGGTCGGCTTTGAAGAGGGCAGACGTGTTTCCAGTCCACTGAAGATCGTTGCGCTGGACTCCGGAGGTAAGTATGGGGTGAGATGGGAGTGTGGGGAGGCAGAGTGTGCAGAGGGTGGGCAGGGCAGGAGACCACTGAGGGTACTTTTTTTGTTTACAGTTTTTTTTTTTTTTTTAGAAAGATGACACGGGACGTTTGCCACGCTGGGGTGGGCTCCCAACATGGCAGCTGGAAGGCTGTTTTGGGGGCCTGGAGCCAATGGGGGATTGGGCAGCCCGTCGGCCATAAAAAATTTTTGCCACGCTGGGGTGGGCTCTGAGCGTGGCACCTGGAAAGCTTTTTTTGGGGGGTGTGGAGCCGACGGGGATTGGGCACCCCCATTGGCAATGAGGATTGTTGCCACACTGGGGTGGGCTCCCAGTGTGGTGTACATTACAGGAAAAGAAAGCAGAGATGTATGACGCAGGATTGCCGGCAATATGCTATTCAGCAGTCTCTTATCGCTGTTCACTGAAGCGGAGCTCTCTCTTTGAACTGTACAGCACTGTATTTTCAACTGCTGTCATAGACAGCTGCAGCGTTCATTGGTGAACTGTGGCCCCACCTGCAAACACACTGACTGACTTGGAAGACAGGGTGCCACACCTCTGAAAACTCGGATGATGGCACTATGTTTCTTGCACATGCGTGCAAGCAAACATAATAATTAAATACATTTATAAAGCCAGGGTTGAGCAGATCACACATTGAATTGATCACAGCAGCCGAAGAAGCATGTTGGCATTAAAAGCTTAGTGGCTTGGATGTAGAGGCACCAGTATTTAAGCATGACTTTGGTAGAGGATTAATTGTGACTGGGGAGTGAGGGAGGGAATGAGTCTTGATATTTTTAGCATAATGGTTTTCTGAAACTTCAACCTTCAATGGCTTAGACTTTGTAGCCATCTGTACAGTACATCACTAAGCCACATGCAGTGGGGTATGGGTTAAACCCACATCACCAGACCCAGGCCAGAGCTGTAAAATCTGGACTGTGCTCAGCTTGTGCAAATATTGCTGATCCAGTGGAGCAGCAATAAAAGATGAACTATGCAATACCCTCAATAACACACCTACCCCAGCTTACTTTTACCTGATGCCCATTTTTAGGTCTTATATAGTAATATATTCCTTCAACAGAACAGCTTGTAATGAAATGTGTCGAATTTTCATTGATATTTGGGCATATGCAATTTATATTATATGAACCTTAGTATATCAGTTTCTAAAAAACAAACAATGAAACACATCAAATGTCTTCAAAAACTTGTCTCAACATTGTGTTTATCTTCTACCTTGTCATAACATACAGTTGTCTCAGCAGTGTTTTCAGTTGGAGTTCGGCACCTTCATATATATATGATGGCCTGGTTCTGTTGAGTTGATTGCTATAACAGTGCATAGAATAAAATGCAAAACATATAGGTAACTGTAATACAGATGGTGGCATTATTTTTAATTCTACAATGGGCACTTAAACACAAGTCAAATCCTCCATCCTGATTGGCTCACTGGCACCCCTCTTCCATTGTAAATCCTAGCATCACCCCACAGGAAGAGGTGCCAGCTGCCAATCAGCTGAATCAGTAACCCCACCCGAAATCACTCCGAGCAACAGAAATCCACACCTGCTAAACTCGTAAATCACCGCTAAATGGCTATCTCTCATGATTGCTGCTCTGCTTCCATTCCCATATGTAAACCGCCCTTCAAACCACAACACTTTTTTTTTTTAAACAATCTTTTGTCTGAGACACTTCCCTGATAGAACCCCTTTTTCAGAAACCTTTCCGGCCTAAAATGGCTGTCCTCTCAGATCTGTCTCCTAACATCTTCACCCTCCATTACAACACTGCCCAAGAGACCTAATAATGATAATGTCATCTCCACAGTTGAACTTCCATGTTAGCCTTTGACCTTACCTGCTCAAGCAGTCCGAGACTCGAAACAAACCACATCTAAAATCGGAAAAAATACACTACTTGCTTTCTCCGTTCCTGATATTCCCCGACATAAATTAAAGCCTACCTGACCCTCGAGAGTGTTGGTGATGCCAGAATTTACCCACTTCTGATGTGTTGTTGGTCACTGGGCTGCACCTCGTGACCGAACAACACCCCAAGGTGTGGGTAAATCCTGGCATCACCAACACCCTCTCGTGGTATATTGCTTAATTATACAATGGCAAGGAAAGATGTAAGAAGCTGGCTGCTGACCCATTGAAACAGTGATGTTATTACACAATAACATCACCGGAGCTTTGGGTTTGGATCATTCCTTGCTTGTTTGTTTGTTTATTTTTATACTGTATGACCAGTGAGCATAAAATGCCCATTTTCACTGCTGCCCAGTCACAACATAATTACAACACCATATATAATACAAAAACATACAAAATCATACAATAAATGTATCAATTAAAACAACGGCATTTTGCTTCATTTGTCATAAGTTTTGATAGAACACTCTTAAATAATGAAATAGTAAGAGACTTTGTAATATTACAAGGCAAATCATTGTATAATTTAACTGCATAATATTGAAGTGACTTTTGAGCCATTGTACTTTTATAAAAAGGAATTTGAAATTTAAAGCTAACCTGTGACCTTGTCCTAACAGAATTTAACAATCTTGGAAACATCTTACAAATAATACTTGGTAAAATACATTGCATTTTTTCTTAAGAAATATTTTTCCACACTAACAAAAACATACTTTAAAATTTATTTTTTATTCTGTATATAACAACAAGCCATTGTATAATTGCAATAAGGCACTCCAGGGTGTGTGTTATCTTGTAATATTGTCACTCCTGCGGTGGTGGAAGCACTCTGCTTTGCCTCATGCTTCAACCCACCCCAGGAGTGACATTATTACATAACACACACCATGTCATGCTTTATTGCTTAAATATGCCCTTTCTCACTGTACTGTACTTTGATTCAGTTAGTATATATGCAACAGCCTTCATGTGAACACTCTGGGCTTCTCTTTGACTCCTGATGTCGATTTGCTTTAGCTATAGTATATTGTTTGAACTGCTTTGGTCTTTTTGATGTGGTGCCTGTGTGCCTAAACTATGTAATCTGTTTATCTACTGATACCCATGCATCTCCAGTGAATGACTGTTATAACAGTCTGCTCTCTGAGCCATTGTTTTTGACTTGTTAACTGTGCTGTCTTTGTATTAGTTTCAATGAGGTGCCTTTGTAATTGAGTCTCTGACTCAAAGGTTTGTAAATCTGATATTTTTTTAAATAAATAAATGTTTATTTTTAGGCCCATGAAACACCCTTATCTAGTTAATGTATTCACAGTCGTAGTGGCTCTGCCAGAGTTTGTTAATTTCAACCGCTGCTGTAATGTAACTAACTCCAGGTATAGTTTTAGATTCTGGTAATTAACTAAGATGTTTTGGCACTGAGTATGAAAGACTATGTACTACTAATTATTATTTCAATTATCAAAAAGGGGAAAGTTAGGCACTAGATATCCAGTCACAATAAGGGAACCAATATTCCCCATTCTGCGTCTAATTGGGAACAAGATCCCAGGCCTACAAAGTTGTACAAACCAGTTTCCTTGCCTCTCACTCAAAGAGAACTGAGTAGATAAAGTGATTAGTAAGGGATCAGAACATTACAATCAAATGGCTCGCACCCAAACAAAAAATGTTCAGCAAAGTCTGACCCACTCTCAGCTCAGTATAATATTAGCATCAATTTTATATGTAGTCTACTTTATCCTTGATAAAAAATCTGGTTAACTAAATTTAAAATATTAACTATAAATACTTAGCGCTAACATTAACGAATAGCAAATATATTTCTACAGTGTACCATACTGTGTAGGCGATCATTTGAAAACACTAATGAATGGAGCAACCAGTATGTACAAGTAAAACATTATACTTTATTTAAACTGTTTTAAAATTATTAAAAAAAAAAAAAAATAAGCAAATGTCGGTGCTCTGGAGTTACTCAATTCGGTTTCCATTTCCCTCGCATACAGCAAACAAAAAAAAAAAATCACTGTAGTAGCAGGCTAACAACAACAAAAACTGATTACTACTACAGTGTCAATGTGTTCTACTCACCGACTCTGGCATCCAAGCATCTCTTGTGGGCTCCTGAAATGCGTGCCTCCATAAACCCCCGGACACAATCTTCTTTTCTCTCGCTAAGTTTATTGAAGCTGTTCTCCACCCACATCGCGAGTTTCTCTTTTAATGTGGACATTTTAAGATCAATTTTCACTCTCTCTGAACCATCAGAGAGCTGGTCTGATATCACTCCGGCATACCAGGATGTGAAGCACTGCTTCATATGATCTTTAAAGATCTTGTTTAGTGAAATGTCGAGGGGCTGTAGTAAGTCAGTGCAGGAAGCCGGAATGAAACCTACCTCCTCTAACTGCTCGAGTACAGCTGCTGTAGTATGTGCCCTGAAAAGATCTAGAATGAGGAGCCCTTTCAGTTCATTTGGCAGCCGTAGAGAATGCTTGATGCTAGCAAGGTGCGGTACAAGCACAGCTTCAATGTACTGCTGTGTTGTAATTTCGTTTGCCCAGTGATTGGGCGAATGTGTGATACACCAATCTCTGGGAAATTTATGAGTGGGGTGACATGCTGTAGTTTTACCTCCATAGATCATTTGAGGTGGCAGCTAGTCACCAGTAAGTGCACACCCAAGTACCAGTGACACCTGCCTTTTGTCTCTGAGTCCCACTAGGGCCACTTGTCTGGACCCTGTTGCTGCCGTCATCCACTGTGACACCGGGACGAGATTTACCCCATCTCATCTATGTTCACCACAAGCTCTGGGGGGAATCCGCTCTTGAGCCACTGCTTTAGCGATTCTTGCCAAAAATCCCTCTTTCAATTGTATGAAATCGAGTGGTGTTTTGCGGGCGGCTTTGGTTCCCTTACGATGGCTGTAGCCCATCCTGTTCAGGAAACCCCAAGCCCATTTGGTGGTGATGGTAACACTGCCACGGTTCTCCACCAAGATCTGTGGACTATTCAATTTCACAATTCTGAGGGCAACGGCATGCACCACCCGTGCATTCACCACCACACCCTCGGCTCGGAGGCTGGTAATAATGAAGCGTAACTTGTCCTCCGCCTCCTCTATAAGCAAGGTAGGTCTGCCACAAGGTTTGGTTGGGAGAGATGGCATCAATAGAGTGGGATCTGGGGTAAGTTTCAGTCGCTCTTTATAGTCCGTTTTGAATTTTCTGACTGTGGACATTACCCCATTCTCGGTTGCATATCATCCGATTTCAAATCGGACTTTTCCAGTGTAAGTGGCATAAGTGGAAGAGCGGCTCTTTTTGTTGGGTGGTGGTTGGCAAGCACTTAGTTCCAGAGCAACTGTACTAGCAGTGTCCGCATCCAGGCCAGTTCGTGTTGCTAGCTGCTCTGAGGATACCTCGTGTAGATCAAGAGGGTGCTCTTTTTTGCAAGCTTTGCCAGCAGCTAACCAACGCAAGATGGACATTTCAGCGATTCAGCAGCAAATAGAGCAGCAAATACAATAAAAGAAGTTACGAGCTACGATCAAATACGATCAAGTACGCAGTTGTTTATAATATACTACATACTGCAGTCAAGACAGGCTGATCTTAAGTGGCAGTTGACCAATTACAGTACATCACAGCCCACTAATTACTGTAGACCAATAACATTACAGAAGCAATCTAATATCTGAAGTGAAGCAAACAAGGCGCGAAAATTTCAAACCGCGATTAAGTCATCTGGTATTGTTACGCAAACATTTCTGGACGCAAACAAATTCTGTTCTACAGTAGCTTGTTAAACATTTCCTCCAAGTATAACTGAGGTGCATGGTATCAAGGCTTCTGCAACACCGCCCACTAAATGCCTTATCAGTTACTTTTGTTATAACCCAGGTAACATTTAGGTGCTGTGTTACGGTGTAAAATATTCAGTAACAGGAATTTCGGACACACCATTTCAGAGAACCCACTTATCGCTCTTAATTTGTTGTATAAAAATTTACCCCAACCAACCTGGCCATTACAGAGCACAGTCATCAAGGACTGCGGTGAGTGCGGTGCTGTTGCAAAGAGCACGCACTACGATGATCGCGCTGCTAACTAGAACTAAGAGCCGGTCGGAAAAATGATGGCCTTGTTTTATTTCTCTTTCTTTTTTATAAATGGAAACGTTACAACTAAGTCAGGATTGGGGAAAAGTCAGAGCACGGCACAGAGTGTAGCAAGCACAGTGTCACTGAACTGCACATGTGCTGTCATTTTCAGTGTGATGAGTGGAGGAATGAGAAGCTACGGACTGATGGCTTTACTTTTTTTTATTGTGGCCAGACTCTCAGGATACAGACGCTGATCGGGGCAATGTGTGCGGCCTGAAAATTTAAAAAAAAAGGAAGTAAAAGTGTGGGCTGGGGATGGCATCCATTGTGTCGCTGAGCATCTGAGTACTGATCTCACAAATGTTTTCTTTGTGTGGGGCGGGCATGTGTGCGCTGGGACTTAATACAGTGATGGTACTATCAGATAACATCATTGGCCCAGGAGCACACTGACCAATCAGGTTTTTAGAAATGTCCTTGCCATTTATAATTAAGGATTTGCTTCATAATGTGGAACAGATGAGAGGTATAAAAAGAAGGATTCTGAGGGGTTAAATGCGGGATGTTCCTCCTAATTTGGAACAGCTGAGAGGTATGGACAGAGAGGCTCTAAGGGGTAAAATGAGTGGCACCCCTTCTAATGTGGGACAGCAAAGAGGTATGGACAGATGGGTTCTGATAGGTAAACTGAGAGGTACCCTACTAATGTGGGACTGTTGATAGCTAAAGACAGAAGGGTTCTAAGAGGTGCAATGAGGGACGTCCCTCCTAATGTGGGACAGTTGAGGGATATAGAAAGATGGATTCATATGGAATTAAATGAGGTACACCCTCCTAATGTGGAACAGTTGAGAGGTACAAACAGAAGGGTTCTGAGAGGTACAATGAGGGGTGTCCCAACTTATGTGGGACAGTTGAGAGGTATGGATACAGGGGATATTAAAGTTAACATGAGGGCTGCACCTTCTAAAGAATGACAGAAGATATAGTGGGAGAGATTCTCATCCCATTGACTGTATGGTATGGTACGGTACAGTACTGTAATGTTTTGTTGTATTATATTGTACTGTACTGCATTGTATTGTATTGTATTATATTGCACTGTATTGTAATCTATTCTACAGTGTTTGTATTGTAATGTTTTATTTATTTATTTTATTTAGTAACAATTCAGAATTACACCTTTGAGCTAAAATCTCATTTACAAAGGTTCCTTGTCAGACAGGAGGTAATAGGGTGTACAGACTAGTTACATTTACAAGAAGGAGACTGAAACAGTTGCAGCTAAAAAGCATTGCCTTGTAAACCTTAGGTAGTACAATATGCAAATACACAGCTGTTAATAGGCATACAAGTTAGCACAGAATGTCCACAGGTATATTGGATGCAGTCTCGACAGTATGTTAGTATACCCCTGGTTGACAGTAGACACTCAATTGACCTTACTGGGGGGATAGGTATAAGCAGTCGGACTGTAAACTCAAATTGGAAGATGGAGGGGTTGAAAGGCAGTAGTTTATGTGGGTAAAAGAGGGGAAGAGGAGGTAGTAGAGGCAGAGAAGGGTAAAGAGGGAGGGCAATTATTAGTGGGAGCGCTATAACAGTCAGCCATGCCAGAGGTAGGCAGTGTTGGACCGCGGTGGCATGGGATAAGTCATGTCAGGAGTTGTGAGAAAATTAGGTGGCACTCAAGTTTGGCAGTTGCCGTGTTCCAAAGGGGTGAGGGATTTCTGGAGTGCTGCTTTGAAGTGACCTAGGCGTGCAAGGCTTGTGATGGCATAAGGAAGTACGTTTAACCAGGTAGGGGCCCTAACTGCAAAGGCTCGCCTGCCCAGGGTTGTTTTCTTGAATGGAACTGAGAGGGCATGCTTTGTTACTCTTCTAGTGGTATACAGGGAGGGGGCAGGCTAGAATAGAGCCTGCACTGAGGGAGGTGCGAGACCTAGTAGAGCCTTCTTCCCTAGCAGACAGGTCTGGAGTTTGATTCAGTCATGGAGAGAAAGCCATTTGGTCCTAAAGTACAGATTGCATGTGTGCAAGAGACAATCGGCATTGAGCACAAATCTACACACCTCATTGAGGGTTGACTGGACTCGGTGTAGGGTGGTTTCTGAAGCTGCTCCTTAAACAACATTTCCATAGTCGAGAACTGGGAGGATTGTACCACTGACAGCCAATAGCCTGGCCTCTGGTATGAGGCAAAACTAAAGCCTATAAAGGGTCCCTAGCTTCCTGTTGGCAGCAAAGGTAATATTGCCAATGTGTTCCCTGAATGATAGATAATGTAATATATCCTTGTATTTTACTGTACTTTACTGTATTGTATTATATTATACTGCATTGTACTGTATTGTATTGCACTAAAGTGTATTGTACTGCACTGTATTGTATTGTGTTGCACTAAAGTGTATTGTACTGTACTGTACTATGCAGTACTGCATTGTTTATTTATTTATGAAATCGGAATTAAAACCCTTTGAGTTGTAGACTCGTCTCCAAAGGCTCCGCGTCAGAATAAACCATAGACATTCATACAGCACATACATAGAATAAATGTGGGTGAGCAATCATACAGAGTATAAGCACAATGAGTACTGGTTAATGCCTATACATTTGGTAGCTAAAACAGGGCAGAGCTATCGACATATTTACCTAATGAGCGGTTAAGACCTATACAATTGGTAGCTAAAGCAATGCATGATATGAGTTGATAGTAAGCCACCTCAGGGAGGCCTTGTCTTATACATAATACAATGCATTCATAGTCCAGTGCAACTATATGGTAACTGAGGGAGGTGAGGAGCCTATAGGCTATAAATAGTGAGGGCTCTCCACTGCCTGGCCAAGGACGGGTGCGTCGCCTAGCGGCGTGGTGCAGGATCCACAGGTTACCGGTTACACTGGCATTGACGTGAGGAGAGGATATGGGCCCTTAAGGCAGCTTTAAAAGGTCCTAGATTGGTGATTGATGTGACAGCCAGAGGGAGGGCATTGTACCAGGATGGAGCTCTAAGGGGCAAGGATCGCTGGGCCAGGGTGGTCCTGACGCTAGGCACCTTCCAGATAGTTTTTGGGGCAGCCCATGTGGACTCTGAGATGGTGGCTTCCTGAAGAGAAGCTATGACACCTATTGGAGTTAAGCCCAGGTGGATTTTTTTTGTGAAAAGATAGGTCTGGTATAATAGTCTTTCCTCAAGCGAGAGGATATTGGTGAGCGCGTATAGGGTGCAGGTATGTGTATTTCTGTCGGCACCAGAGAGGAGCCGGCAGGCCTTATTGATGACTACTTGTATTTGATAAAGCACATAGGGTCAGTGGCAGCATAGATTGTGAGACCATAGTCCACCAGCGATAAGACTGAGGAGGTAATGACTAGATGAAGTGCTTCAGATGGCAGGCAGTCTTTATGTCTGTAAAGGAGACCAATGCGGGTGTTGGTGGCGGAGGTGAGAATTTTTATATGTTCGTGGAATGAGAGGGAAGAGTCAAATGTAATACCTAGATACTTATACTTCTGGACCTGTTCCAGTGGGATGAGAGAGGCGGAGAGTATTTCCAAGGGAAATCCTTTGATCTGTTTTGGCGCTGGGCATAGAGCATTGTCTTATTTTGTTTAATGTTGACCACAAATCTGTGTTCAGCAAACCAGTGTTCAATCTGAGAGGAGTTTTGCATAGTACGCTGGAGAGTGAGAGAGAGAGAGAGAGAGGATCAGAATGTGTGGCATAAAGAACAGCGTTGTCCGCATAGAGAAGGTTGCTGGGGCAGGATTTAGGCAGGGCGTTGAGGTAGATGCTGAATAGCAGGGGACCCAGAATAGATCCCTGGGGAACTCCTAAGCACACAGGCAGCATAGTAGATATGGTATTATTAATTTTAACACATTGGGTTCTCGATGAAAGATAGCTGGAGAACCATGAGAGTGGACAATGACAGACCCCAATTTGTTGTAATGTGTTAAGAAGGAGGAGATGAGAAACCATGTTGAAGGCCTTTGAGAGGTCTATAAACACAGCCCCTGCGAGGTGCCCCTTGTGAAGCATGGAGTGCAGGGAGTTAGCGAATTCTGTGAGGGCAGTCGTAGCGCTATGACCAGCTCTGAAACCATGTTGCTCTCTCCATAAGAAGTTGTGTGCAAGGAGGTAGTCAGTGAGCTGATTGGCCATGATCTTTTCAAGGGCTTTAGAGAGTGGGGGGGGGGATTGAGATGGGCCGGTAGTTGTTTGGGAGGGAGCTGTTGCCACATTTCAATATTGGTGTTATCACTGCCGTTTTCCATGAGCTTGAGAACTGGCACAGGTGCAGGGACAGATTTAGAAGATCCATGAGTGGGAAGATAACTGAGTCTAGCGCAAGGTATAGGATACACATATCGAAGGCGTCTTTGCAGTAATTGGAGCTCTGGAGGGCTTTGTACAGGTAGGCTTTCGCTTCTGTGGGGTAATGAATCTGAGTTTGAAAGGGGGGTGGAGGAGCTCAGGTGGTGGGGTAGGCTGAATTGGATAAAAAAAGTTGCTAGGAAGGACTGAGCTGAGGTCTGAGAAGGTGGAGTTGAGGCAGTTAGCTATGTGAAGTGTGTCTGTGGTGGTAGTACTGTTAACACTAAGTTGTGAGGGGAGAGTGGGATTACCATTAAGCTCATGATGTTATCCCAGAACTTTCTTGTGCTACCTAGGAGGTGGCTAGGGCGATTCTGTAGTGCTCGCCACTTTGCTGGGATTGCCCAGGCATTACTCTATTGCGGATAGTATTATAGGCCTTTCGCCCATCGCTAGCAAACCAGAGGCAGTGGCACGATGCCAGAGGTTGTCACACATTTTGAACTGTTGTAGGAGTTCTGGGGTGTTCCGGGGGCACTACGTTTCTTAGTGGTCACTTTGATGGTCGGTGCAAAGCATCACAGGCGGTATTAAAGGTGGTGGTGAAGTAGTGCAACGCATCATCTATGTGCTGGGCTTGGGAAATAGGGGACCAGTCCCAGTTAATTAGACATTGTTTGAGTTTGGCTATGCCTCCTGGGCGTAGTCGACGACGAAAGGTGATATTTGGTGGTGGTTTAGGTAGCTGACAGGACCAGCTGCAGATGATTGGGGAGTGGTCACTTAAGACATTGGGTAGGACACTCAGGTCAGTAATATGGTGGGGACAATTAGTGAGCAGGATATCTAGTAGGGTGTGGGTTCCATTAGTGGGGTTGGCCCTGGTAGGCTGGGATACCAGTTGGGTCATATCTAATGCAAGCAAAGGTATCTTTGGCGAGTGTTGATGAGCTTGCCAGTCAGTTTATGTTGAGATCCCAAACTAGGATTTGTTCCATTTTGTGGGGGTGGCTGGCTAGATAGTCAGAGAGCACTTTACAGGCAGGGGATTGGCTGTGGGTGGGATGCAGGCGACAGCGAGAGTAAGAGGAGCACGGTTTGGGTCAGGGGAGAGTTTTATTGAGAGGGCTTGGGCTCCATGGTCTAGGGATGCCACAGGCAGGGCTTGGTAATGCATTGTAATGTATTGTATTGTATTGCACTAAAGTGTATTGTACTGTGCTGTACTGTGGTATATTGTACTGTACTGTATTGTATTGCACTAAAGTGTACTGTACTGTACTGTAGTGTATTCTGCTGAAGTGTATTGTGTATTATGCTGTGCTATATTGTATTGGACTGTACTGTATTGTATTGTATTGCACTAAAGTGTACTGTACTATGCTGTACTGTATTGTATTATAATTACTGGGTAGTGCTTTTTCCCATGAGTAAACACAGCTATAATCTGCCGTTATAACCAGCTGGTTATAACAGCAAATTATAACCAGGTTTCCCTTGGATCATGCATGTGCCACTTGTGCGGTCTTCCTTCAGTGTGCGCGTGGGTTGGAATGTCGCCCCATCACAGTTGGTCACAGTCTGTACTGAATGTTCTTTTCTCTAGTCACTGGCAGGGAAAACCAAACAAAAAATATTTAAACATACATCTGGTTTTGGTTTCCCTGCCAGCATGCGAGAGCCAGCGGATCTGTCCACCTCTTTCTACCGGAAGCACTCCACAGCTCCGCAACTGCCGTTCACTGATAAGTTTTAAAAAAGAAAAGAAAAATAGCATACTTGCTGTGACTTGGCAAATTAGCTGCTCACTGCAAGTTGGCCGGCCACGGACCAGGACAGCACAGAATCCTTGACTAGTCTGTGGCTGCCTGACTGCCAATCTACTGCCTGATTTTTTTACAATTGCTGAGGCGAAAAAGCGCAGCCAGCAATTGTAACAAATAAAATATGGGGTGGTGTGTAAAACTTGATTTTACAACACCCTCTGTTAGGGATGCATTTCATAAAACCCCTGGCTTCTGCCCCTGGGGTCTATGTAGCATCCCACAACTCAGGTGTGTGAAAAATCTTGTTACACACATCACCCCATATATTATTCTCTATGTATTGTACTATACTGTAGTGCATCATGCTGTGCTGTGTTGCACTATATTGCATTGCACTGTACTGTGCTGTACTGTATTGCATTGTACTATAGTGTACTGTATTGTGTTGTACTTGACTATTATGCACTGTACTGTATTGTACAGAACTGTATTGTATTGTACTGCACTGTATTGAGCTGTATTGTACTCTACAATACAGTACTGTATTGTATTGTACTTGACTATTATGTATTGTACTGTACAGAACTGTACTGTATTGTACTGCACTGTATTGTGTTGTGTTGTATTGTACTCTACAGTACTGTATTGTTTTGTACTGTGTTGCATCACACTGTGCTGTACTGTATTTTACTGTATTGTGTTGCATCTGTCATGTATTTATTTGTTTAGTTACACATTTGTTGACCAGGAAAGACCCCCTAAGCTGTGATAACTTGTTTCCAGGTGTGTTCTGGGGGTGGGCAACATGGACCTGTTTTTTTTATTGACTGGGAAATTTGGTCATGACACCGGCATCTCACTGCAGTGCTGTACTATTTTTGAGAAAGAATACGCAACAAGAGATATTAAAGTGTATTCAAAAATACTGGCCTGTAAGCTGGAGAAAGTACTTCCAGAACTGGTTCATGACAATCAGGTGGTATTTGTGTGTGTGTGGGGGGGGGGGCAGCAGCTAATCTCAGAACACTACTGCAGGTCTTGGCAAGGGGACAAAGAAACTCAAATGACTGCTGAGTGTTGGGGTGTCTCAGTGCCAAGAAAGCATTTGATTGGACTGAGTGGGCCCAACTCTGGGACGTGATGAGGCACATGGAGTTAATTCCTAAGTTCTTACAGTGAGTGCAAGCTATATGCAGAAAATCCATGGCAGCAGTACAAACCAACACTTAGGTTTCAGGCTAATGTACTCTGAGCAGAGGGACACACCTTGGGTGTCCCCTGTCCCCACTGCTATTTGATTTGGCATTGGAACCACGGGCATGGGCAAAAAGAGAGCACAATGGCATAACAGTAGTAGGTCTGAAGGGAGTCACTGCTCATGTTTCGCTATGTGCATATGATCATCTTGTCTGGGTAACCAACCCAGATGTATCACCTGCCAAACATGGTGGACCTGCTGCTGTCCTCTGGAGAACAGCCGGGGTACAAAATCAATTTAACCTAGACAATTGTTATGCCACTCTGTGAATGCCTGCACCATGATCTAAAACAAAGTTTACCATTCCAGTTGACAGGGGAGAGCTTTCAGAACTTAGGAGTTAATGTTAGGAAAAAGGAACAGGATGTTTATGAAGCCAGTTACCCCCTCTGTCAGAAAGGGTAAAGCAATTATGTAATTAATGGGGTACATGCCATCTGTCCTTGCTAGGGAGCTCAAATGCATTGCAAATGGCTACTCTGTCTATGTTATTGCACCTATTTCCAGTGTTACAAATACCAGTTCCGAACACGTTTTCAAGCAGCTAGGATCCTGTGCGGTCACATGGCTATGGAAACCACCCCCCAGGGTAAAATACGTACAACCCACACAACCCCCTAGTGGGGGGGGATTGTTTAACCAGTAAAGGCACACTAAGCAGGAGCTTGTTTCCAGGTGTGACCTGGGAGCACAAGGAAGTTAAGTGACTTGCTCAGGGTCACACAGTTTGCAATTGGGGATGATGGGATTCAAACCCAGGTCTGCAGGTTTGCAGCTCAGTGCTCTTAACCACTACGCTATACTGTCTCCCTAGTAGAGGGGGAATTATAGCACCACACTTCTTATATTATTATTGGGCAGCTCAGCTAGCAGGGCTGAAAGACTGGCATAAGCCAAATTGCACACATATCAGGATACAGTTAGAGCAAGCATGGATGGAGGAAAAGAGACTTACAGACCAGTTGTACAGGTTGACCATGAGAACTCTGAGTGGGGCAAGATGCAAGCTGGTCATAAATCACTGACTGAGGAGGATTTGGCACAGGACATGCAGCTTTAAAAATGTAGAAGCACAATTCGCAACTATAACACCACTTTGAAACAATCAGGTACCGCCAGGGTTTCTCAAGCACCCAGGGTCCAAACTTTGGGCTGAGGAAGGCATACTGCTACTAGGCCACCTAAACACAAAGGGGAAAATAATGGAATTTGAAAACCAAAGACTTTCTTATGACCTGCCACAGGCCCATAGATTTAAATATCTCCAGATAAGGCATTTCATTAGAGGAAAATTGGGGAGCAATTTCACATTACTTGAACCTTCTGAGATTGTCAAAGTGCTGGACTCCACTATAGACACAGAGGGTTTGGTATCTAAACTGTATGCAAATCTAATGTCCTCCAAACCGCACACCAGAGATCATAACAGATTGAACTGGCAGAACATGCTAGAGGAAGAAATATCGCAGGAAGACCAAGCAGACATAATGGATGAAGGGTAGCGAATGCCAATTCAAAGTATGTATATGGTTATTCACTACATGACTCTGCAGAGGGCTTATTATACACTGGGTAGACTCCAAAAATGTGCAGATTGTTATGACGGGAAATGCCCCAGGTGTGGCCAAGACAATGCAGAAACTGCATATGAGATGCACAATTGCAAGGAGTTGGGAGGTACTGGGCAAATATAGAATGGACACTTACTGATATATTGCCCACACCAATAAAACTTTCACCTAAAATGGTGGTATTGGGGGTATCCTGTGATCTGGGCACGTCGCAAGTGGGCACCTACCGAAATTGCGACCCACTTGCGGTGCATACCCAGATGGCGAGGGAGTAGGGACGGTGACCGGATGGGGAGGGTTCACTAATGGTGACAGGATGTCGCTATATGTACACTCATGTGTGGGGGGGGCGAGCATGCCAAGTGAGGGACGGGAGAGTTTGTGAGGGGTGGTGGTGGAGTCAGCTGCCGAGCTGGCTCTATGGCTTGGTGGGTGGGTGCTGGCCTGGGGTGGCTGGGACGCAGGGTTCATGTCCGGGTATGTTTTGTTGCACCCAGCCTGAGTAGGTAAATTTATTTTTTCACTGTTGCACCTCCCTGGTGTTGAGAATCTAATAGTAGGGGGGGTGTAAGGGGAGCAAAGCCCCCCACATAAAAGTAAATATTACTATTCCTTGCGCTGTCGCGGGGTGTACATTGGCAAAATTGAATTTTAAGTAGTGTATACTAGCCATAATGAAAATCGCTCTACGATCTCCTTATGACATAGAACCGGTGTTGGGAGACTGGAGTGAGCTGGATAAGCTTAGAGCACGGCAACGCCAATTAGCATTTATTGCCATCACAGTAGTTAAGCTGTGCATCTTACAGTTGAAGCAAGCAGCTCCACTGGTACATTCTGGATGGCTCAAAACCATGCAAGAAAACATGAAAATGGAGAAACTCACACACAGAACAAAGGGAGGGAACATATTATTGATAATAATTGGGCTTTGTGTGAAACATATGTTGAAGCCCTGCCTAGAGCTGAGTCTGTTCAGGAAGCTGACCAGGCTTTAATTAATTGAGTAAAATAAACACACCGACCAGTAGAACAAAAAGGACAATTTATTGAACAACTCTAATTTTTTCACATCAAACTGTGCTTTCTGAATTCTGTATAATGTGCATATTAAGGTTAATATATGTTCTTGTATCTGTTATATAATAAAATGATCTGTATGATACAATTCTTTTATTATACACAGTGCAAAGATTTGCATTTCAAATAGGGCAAATCAGTTACAGTGAAGTAATGTATTTCAGCAACCAACTGAACAATTGCAGAAGCAATGGCATTAGTATGTAATTTACCATGTTGAAATTTCAATAAAATATATTAAAAAGATACACAACAAGGTGTATGATATCATGGGAGATCCTTCTGCATCAGGTGCTTTGTGAGACACGAGACCATAGGCTGAGTGACTTCAACCACCTGAGATGGGATGATATTCCATGATATTGCACACCTTGGAGTGTATTATTGCGGAATTTGAGGTTACAAAATGGATCCATTTTGTGTTTAACTGACTGCATGATCTGCTTTTAGACAGAGATTATGTACTGAGATATCATCTGACTGAATGTGGTCTTGGCCAATCAGATTTGAGGATTTTGACCATATGTTTCATAATGTACTATTTTGTATTATACTGTACTATATTGTACTATACTGTTATGTACTATGTTGTATTGTACTGTATTGTGCTACAGTGCTTTGTACTGTGCTGTGCTATACTGTATTAAATTGTACTGTACTTGTACTAGTACTATATTGTACTATAATTAATGGGTTGTGTTTTTTCCCATTGAAAAAGCCATGTATTAAATTCCATAATACATGTATGTGTATTACAGCATTGTGTTAATACAGGCTCTTTGGATCAGACTGTCGGCGGTACCTCAGGAGAGTGAGTGGTCTGGATCCCTGCTGTACGCCAAGGTTTCCCATTTTTTTTATTTTAAAAATAACTTTGGTCCCTTGGCGGCACCCACAAGGGAATCCACATATGCAATCTCGCACTGTCCGTCAGACCGGACGAGAAAGGAGTGTCGAGAGCAGCAAGGCTCCCAAGTTGTCTCTCCTACTGCCTGTCTCCAGTGCCCCTTGCAAGCCAGCATCAATTGCCTCCTTCTTCTCTAACTTCACCCCAGGCTGGGGCGGTCAGTAGGCAGTAGCGCCACTGGCCAAGTGCTGACCGCATGGATCAACTTTTTATTTCCGCACCACAATTGGCGAAAAAACACAACCTCTTAAATTACATAAAACAAAATATGGGGTGCAGTGTATACACTCGAATTTAACACACACCCTTGTTGTTGGATGGCTACCATAAACCCCTCGGTCTTCCACCCTTGGGGTTTATGTGCCATCCGACAACTCGGGTGTGTATTAAATTCTCGTAACACACTGCACCCCATACTTTATCCTATATATAATAACTGGTGACCCCCTATAAAGACTGGATATCGAGTCCTGATAAAACATCATAATAACCCACAGAATTCTGTAATACCTCGATAGCGTGTTATTATGGCATTTTCCTCTTCATGCTCTCACTTGACTGTATTTGTGAAAGTACAGTGGTTGCTCAGGGACATGCTTACTTACACAAATACAGCTTAGTTTTTCTCTCTGTTAAACCTTGCACCAGTTATTATAATAAATAATGCTTGTGCAAAGTTTGTTTTATGAGGATTTTTCACACACCTTTGGTGTGTAATAGTTTATGAATAATCACACACCTCAGGTGTGTAAAAAAAATCCTGATAACAAACACCTGCACAGGCATTATTGTCTATGTACTGTACTATATTGTATTTCACTGTACTATACCAGACCAATGGAAGATAGCTAAGGTAGTGCCAGTACACAAAGGGGAGGGGGGAACCACAACAACCCATCTAACTACAGACCAGTGGCACTACCATCCATTGGGCCAGATACTCAAAGTTTTGCACTGGCTAAAAACATTTGTGCGAGTTTAGCACAGGATTAGTGTGTGTAACCCCTAGATGGCGCTATCCCAGGGGCTACTACCCCTGCCTGATTTGCCACTAACAGGTTGAGGGGCCTGGATCCGGTGGCGGGTGCCTCCACCCAGAGGTCAGGGTTTGCAATAGTTAAACTAGCTTGGTCACAGCCCTCTGGGACACTGCAACCCCCCTTTCTTCCCACTAGTGGCCCACACAGTATATCAGAATTGCCTTCACAGTATACACTTACCCCCAGGACTGGTTCAGGCACTGGGACCCCTGTAAAATAAGAAGATACAGTGCAACAATCATAGTACAATACTTTAACATAGACAAATACCTCAGGCAGTATAACTTTGCTGAAACAAGCAGCTCTGATTTATTTAGGGGGCTATAACAAGGACAGGGGGAAATCAGGTTAATTAGCTTATCACTTTACTCATCTATTTATGGCTCTGTGCTAGGCCTCATCTCCTACCAGTTACTGTCCCTGGGTACCCAAGCCCTAGTGGCTAGTCCAAACCTGGCAGCTGGTAGGGGCCCTTCACACAGAGAAAAGAAAAATTAGTTAAACAGTCAGCGTACAGTAATTCCATTTGGATTCAATGTGGCAATTCAACAGGAGCGACCCTGAATTAGTACTCACGACCTCCAAACAAGATAGGGTCCTTCAACGTCAGCAGGGCTACTCTTGAGCTCCACGAGACTCCTCACACATTTATATGACAAACTGCAACAGGCAAAGTCCTTTAATGGCAGCAGGATTCACTTGAGCTACACAAGCCTCCTCACACATTTATATGGTAAACAGTCACAGGCAAAAGTCCTTTAATGGCAGCAGGATTCACTTGAGCTACACAAGCATCCTCACACATTTATATGGCTAAAAAAAAAGTACTATACCAGGCAGGCTGCTTCTCTATCCCGATCGCAATTACTGCACAATACCCGGGAGAACACACGCAGATTCAGTTCCTGACAGACCGAGCGCAATTCAGCAATTTCTCCAGTCTTCTACAGGTGAGCCTGGTTTCTACTCTTCAGATATCCTTTGATTCTCTTCACAGGACGGATTCAGTCCTAACAAGCAGTTACATAAGCTGCAGACCGAACTCGGGCCTTACACACGCTTCCCGACTAAAACTGCACACCGAAAAAGCACAGGGCTCCTTCCCTCTTCACTGCCAGAACTCAACTGAAACTCCAGCAGACAAAACCGGGCACTTCCTTTGAGTTCTTCCCAGTTCTTGGCTGGATTGGCTGTCACTCACAACAGACTGCCCCTGTTGGTCCAAAAAGGTGCCGAAGTCCAAACTACATCTCCCAGAGTCACTGCCCATACAATCCTCTTGTGGCTGGCTCAGATTACGAGTCTAAGTTCTGATTCATCCAAGGCACCATTTTAGAGCTACCTTAACCCACACTGATTGATCCAGTTCAGCAGTTCAAAACTAGAATGGGGAACTAGGCAAACAGTTCTGACTGCAAAGAAAGCAGGTTAGACAAACTGTATTTTCATTATTACTCTAAATGATTTCTGGCAAACAGTTACATCTTTCAGATAGGTTCCCTTTGCACTCCTAGTGACTGCAAAAATGGAGTGAATTGGCATCACCTCGAGTGGTACTCAAGCAGAGAAGCACACAGTCCCCCCATACAAACTAATTATGTCTGCAAGCAGACAGCTCTTAAAGAGACAGTACCAGAGGCTCTAAAAACACTCACTGATAAATGGCTTAAACGCCAAACACCATTCAGGCTTGGAGCATTCAAGCAAGCTCCTGGAAGTCTTTTGGGAACCCCCATTTGCAGGGGGGTTACACCCTTCCTGGCCTGGGAAAGCTTGATGTCCGCATCAAGCAAGTACCCCCATAAGTTTCAACTGCAACCATATACATTTGCATTAGGCTCACACATGTAATCATCAGTCAATATATCATTTTACCAAGAACACATTTCTGAAACATTGCAGTACGTCACTCTTTACACAGTATTACACACATTGTACCATAACTCAAGTTATTACCTCTTGTACATGAAACCTGAAGAGGGGCCTTCCTATCAGTTACCTTGGGGCTGGACAGGGCAGGGCACCACATTAGAGGGCAACACAAGTAACTTGAGTTAGCACTGACGCTCAGTTTGGGCAATGAGCTCGGGGACACATACACTCCTTTATGGACAACATTGAGAGGCAAGTCCACAGGCCTCCCAAGGGAATCATAACTGAGGTGCACCACAGGCTTTACAGCTCGACCAGTCTTTCTAGGGGGAACTGTTACAGTCTCTGCACTCTGAGCCTCATTTTCAGCATTGTCCTCACTTGTCAGGGGAGTCTACATGGGGGTAGGGAGGCTAGAACTTGGGGCACTTTCAGCTCCAGGAGTTACAGTTTCTGAGTCCGCAACACTTGGCTCACATGGAGAGCTTTCGGACACTGGCAGTGGATCGTCAGGGCACTCAAAATACTCTTCTTGTTCTGGTGTATCACCAGTCGCCCCAATCCATCATTTTCCTCCCCTGAAAGCTCAAACAGTTCAACCATGCACAATGATTCCATTTCATCTGATCTGATGCTTTGCACTTCACTTTCTGGGAGCATTGGCTCCAGGGATGAAGCTGAGGGCTTAGACAGTCCAGAAGGCCCAGCTTCGTCTCCAGTATTGACTAGGGGATTGCCCCGAAACAATTGACTCAGTTCGTAAGAAGGATAGTATTCAAAGTCACTCCCACTTTCTTCTGATAGGGACTGACAGTCATGCTCAACTGGGACTTGTGGAGGGGAACACTTTAACTCTGCTTCTGTAGGTGCAGACTTTCTTGATCTTTTCTTAGCAGCAGCTCTAGTCACTGGTCCAGAGGGGACATCTTCTGGGGGCTCAGACTCAATCAAGATTTGCCCAATGGGCAGTAAATGATTTCTGTGCATTGTTTTTACGTCTTTTGAATTATTCTCAGGCCTTACTTTGTACACTGGCAGATCATCTAGCTTGCCCACTACAATGTGAGGAGAGATGGTGCCATCTGTCAGCAATCTTGTGTTTGCCATGCAGTCCCAGATTTCTTAGCAATACCCGATCTCCCTCCTGGAGTTCCTGTGCTTTCACCTTTTTATCATACCTTTCTTTGTTGGCCAGATTTCTTTTGGCAGCCATGGTTTGAGCCAGTTGGTACGCATGAGTTAGCTGGGCCTTTAACTTTTGCACACACTGTAAATAGTTGTCAGCTTGAACCCCATCAGGAGAGACCCCAAAACACACATCTACCGGTAGTTGAGCTTCTCTTCCAAACATCAGGCGGTAGGGGGAGAACCCAGTGGCATCACTTTTGGTGCAGTTATAAGCATGTACCAGGGTGCTAATTTGTTGGCTCCATCTAGGCTTGTCCTTTGAGTGCAGGGTGCCTAGCATATCTAGCAAAGTGTGGTTGAAACGTTCAGGCTGTGGGTCCTCCTGGGGGTGGTAAGGAGTGGTTCTGGACTTTCGCACTCCCCACAGAGAAAGCATCTCTTGGATCAGATGACTCTCAAAGTCTCTCCCTTGATCAGAATGGATTCTTTGTGGAGCCCCATAGTGAACAAAAAAGTTTTCTACAAGTACTTTGGCCACAGTGGATGCTTTCTGGTCTTTGGTGGGGAGCTTGGGCATATCTCATGAAATGGTCAGTGACCACCAGCACATTACTGATATTTCTTTGATCTGACTCCAAACTCAGAAAATCAATACAGACCAGCTCCATGGGTGCACTGGTGGTGATGTTAACAAGGGCAGCCCTCTGGGGCAAAGCATTCCTCTGTAGCTTGGCGACTACAAGTTCGAAGTGTTGCTCCACATCAGCCCCCATCTTAGGCCAATAGAATCTGGATCTCACCAAGTCAAGTGTTCTGTCTATACCAAGGTGCCCCATGTGGTTGTGCAAGGACCTCAATACTGAGTCTCGAAAGGCTGTGGGAGCACTAGTTGTTGTTTGTCTACTTGTCCCCTCTGTCTACTGTTTCTCTGTATAACAGTTTATTGATCAGTTTCAACTTAGGACCTTCTTTGTATAACAGTGCAGTTCTCAAATCAGTGGAGCGTAATTTGGACACATCTTTCCTGCACAGAGGGCTTCTAAAGCTGATTTGATCATGGGATCGCGGGACTGAGCCCACTGAATACTGTCATTGTCCAGCTGAGGCAGTGCACCAATGTCTATTGCAGAAAAGTGGCAATAAGCAGCAGGTATGCAATTCTCAGAGGGTCCCAAGCAATCCACCATGCAGTCCACTGCGTCCGTGGACATTTGTTCCTCCCTGTCAAACTTCCGGCAGAGTGCCCGAATGTCAGGTTCTGCCAATCTGACCCAATCATTCTGGGGAACAGGCCTCCGGGAGAGAGCATCAGCATCTATGTGGTTCAGACCTGCTCGGTATTCGAGAGCATAGTCGTATGTAGATAATGCAGAAAGCCACCTATGGCCAGTGGCATCCAACTTAGCTGAGGTCTGCACATAGGTCAAAGGATTATTGTCAGTTTTTACTAGTATTTTAGCCCCATACAAGTACTCATGGAATTGGTCAACAATAGCCCACTTCAAAGCTAGGAACTCTAACTTATGTACAGGATAGTTCTTTTCAGATAGGGTCAGGCTTCTACTGGCAAAGGCCACTGGTCTCAGGCCATTCTCGTGCTCTTGGTACAACACAGCCCCCAACCCTTGCAAGCTAGCATCAGTGTGCAGGATGTAATGTTTTCTTGGATTGGCATAGGCCAGCACTGGAGCATGGGTAAGTTGATATATGATCTCATGAAAAGCAGTCTCACAATCAAGAGTCCAGCGGGCCCCAAATACTTCACTCAGACGAAAATACACTCTTTCAGTCTTGAGGGAAACTGACTTTTGGTATTTTTTGTGGGTTGGGGGATACCCTTGAGTAAGGTTAAGTAAAGGGCGGATCACTCTTGAATAGCCCTTGATGAAGCGTCGATAATAACCACAGAATCCCAGGAATCTTGCAGTTCTTTAGATTTTGGCTGTGGCCAGGTGGTCAAGGCCTCAACTTTACTTGGTCGGTCTCTATTCCTCAGTGGATACTATGTGTCCCACATACTTTACTGATGTTTGAAAGAATTGACACTTATCAATGGACAGTTTAAGGCCAAAGTCCTCCAGTCGGTCCAATACCTTAAATAATCTGCTCTCATGTTCCTCCAGTGAGCTACCAAACACAATAACATCATCTAGGTATACCAGGCACTCTAGTAAGTTCTATGTCCCCACTGCATGCTCCATCAATCGTTGAAAAGTGGCTGGGGCACCTGAAATCCCTTGAGGCATCCTCATGAATTCATAGAAGCCAAGTGGACAGATAAAGGCTGTCTTCTCACGGTCCTCTGGAGCCATCGAGATCTGGTAGTACCCACTCGCGGAGATCCAACACAGAGAACCACTTGCTCCTGCTTAGGCAGTCCAAAGCATCCTGAATGCGGGGCATTGTGTACTGATCGGGATAGTCCACGTTTAAGGTGCGATAATCCACGCACATCCTTACTGTCCCATTCTTTTTCCTCACTACCGCAATGGGGGAAGCATAAGGGCTTCTGGATTCTTGTATTACACCAGCAGCTAACATCTTTTGCAGATGCCGTCTCACATCATCTATGTCAGCAGGTGCCAGGCGTCGAGACCTCTCACGAAATGGTCTTTCGTCATGCAGCCGGATATTGTGCTCAGCTCCATGCACGTGTCCTACGTCCCATTCCTTTAAAGAAAACACCTGGTCTCTCTGGGCAAGCTTCTCACTGATCCTCACTTTCCATTCAGCTGGCAACGGGGAGTCGCCGAAATCAAACAAGTCAGGCATTACTCTGTCATTCTTCCTCGAACTCTTGCTGCTGGGTAGCACTGCAGTGTCTGCACAATGCACATTAGCCAGGATGCAACCTCTATTTACTCGAATGTCTCTTTCAGACACATTATGAACTTGGACCATTACCCTTCTGGCATAAGCATGGGCTCTAGCGGGCAAAATACTAGGCTTGACCAGCAGTCCCTCTGGCAATTTTCCATCGCCTGGTGCATCCAACATTAATATTTTATTCTTAACATCCTTTCTGATATGGACCTCTCCTGTAAGGTACACTGGGGCATTTGGCGCCAGGATCAGAGACTCAGGATCCTTCTTCCATACAATTCCGACCGGTTCCTCTGGTTCTATTTTTCAGCATCTCTCTGTGCCTCATAGGCCTTCTTAATTAAAGCTGGAACTCTTAAAGCTCTACTAGTCTTTGACCCTGTTTTTCATAACACAACTGTGCCAGCCTTCCGAACATATGAGCATTTGTTCCAATCAACAAAGGGACACCATCATACAGTCCAGTGGGGGACACACTAAGGCTAGGGTCTCTACTTGTTCGGCCACTCCAGCCACGGAGGTGGGGAAAGACAGCAATTCAGATATACCCAAAATAGGGTAGGCCTTCACTCTAACCCCATACATGCAGTCCTTCTAATGGTTGTAAGGGTATCTGACAAATGCTTCTGATACCAATCCTGGAACATAATTGTCACTTGGGAGCCACTGTCTAATACAGCTCTTGTAGACACTCCATTCACCTTTACAGTGGTCTCCATGGAGGGACCCACTATTCTGGACCAGTCTGGAGAGCGGTAGTGGGGCCTGGGCAACTGACCTTGCCACAAAAGGACGTGAGTTAGCATTTTTGGTGCCCTCACTGGGATCATTTCGTGCACCTCTTAACCACTGATTTGTTCTCCGAAGCTCTCCTTGTAGCCTATATGCAACTTTGTCAGTGTCTTTTGGGGACCGGCATTACCTCTTCATGTGCCCATCCTTCCCACAATTATAGCAAAACATACTTTCTGGAGTTTGAGCTGGCTGAGGTGCCACACTGGGAGCCAGGGCGGGGGTACTACTAACTGGAAACCTGGGTGCCATCTCTGTCTGCGGCGTGATAAGCATTTGGAGACATCTCGTCAGTTTCTCCACTTCCATGGTCAAGGAATTGAGTTTGGAGCTGTTATCAGCAGGAGATACATGGGTGGGTACCCCACCCCCAGAGCAAACGCCAATCGGATATCAGTGGGGCCCGTACTTGCAGGCGTGGCCTTCATAAAGGACTGTTTTGAATTCCCGGATCTCTCTCAACAGTTCGCCCCATTGTGGCATATCTTTTTCCTTGTCAGAGCACTCATTGACTGACAACCTCTGCCCCTGAACTTCACTTGATGGGTCACCCTCAGTCACTCGGGTTGTAGCTGCAGCTATTGGTGCAGGTCCTTCCCGAGGTTGCCTTTTCTCAACTCCTCGAATTTCTCTCATTAACTCATCATAGGAGGATGGGGATTCCAGTCGATTTGCCAGGTGTAACTGAAGCAACAGCAGTTCTGAGAAGGGGGCAGACTTAAGGATCCTGTCCAGCCTGGTTCGGTCCAGTTCAGTCGCTGGCAAACTACCCTTTCTGAGGCATTCTTGCAACAATTTTTCCAGCCGAGATACATACACAGACAACAACTCCCCTTGGTACTGTTGTACATTTCTTACTCTCCACCATAGGTCCTCATCAGAATCTGGGCTCCCATACACATTCTCCAAGGCCTCAAGATAGGCCTGTGCAGTCGCTTCAGGGTTACTAGTCTGTTTAGCACGGATGGTAGCCAGGGCAGGACTCCGGAGGCTCTCACTAACCCTCTTTAGGCTTTTAGACTTCTGAGCATTGCCATTCTAGCACTTGGGGGGCAACATAGTCTATCCAGGTCTCCCAGTCATCCTCCCCTTGGGGGGTTGGGAGGGTGCCAGAAAAGATCCTCAACCTTCGGTAAGAGTCGTGACTAATGGCAGGTGCAGAAATAGGAGTCTGCATTGGTTCAGCCACCATTACGGGTACTGGAGCGGGAGAGGGTGTTGGGGGAGGAACACCTCCAGGTGGCAAGAATAGTTTCTTCAAGTCCTCCACAGTTTTCCCTTCCCCCAGCAACCATTTAGCAAATTTCTCCTCAAAAGTTTCATACAGTGGTGGGGGCTCATTCCCCGGCGGGTCTTTACTGTCCTTAGATATCACTCTCCAGGCAGTGAGGGCTCCCTCTGGGGTAATGGTCTGTGGCAGTTTGGAGCTATCTATGGGATCCTTAAACTCTACTTGGGCCAGGAAAGTGTGAGTGAGCAGATTAGCATGCCGACCCACCACCACAGGGTTTTGTAAACCTTCCACCTTGGAAAGTACTCCCTGTACAGTGTCCGTATTGATACCCAGGGGGATGTCCAGGATAAGCATAGCATTTTGGGGGTCGATCTCCTCCCCAGTACACCACTCCACCAGCCGGTGCACAGCCACTTCTGTCGGGGTACCCATTTTTTTCTTAACAGTGGTTTAGTAAATATGGCCACTAGAGGACACACAATCCCAGCGGTGAGTCTCCAAGATGTAACCCCTAGATGGTGCTATCCCAGGGGCTACTACCCCTGCCTGATTTGCCACTAACAGGTTGAGGGGCCTGGATCCGATGGTGTGCCTCCACCCAGAGGTCAGGGTTTGCAATAGTTAAACTAGCTTGGTCACAGCCCTCTGGGACACTGCAACCCTCCTTTCTTCCCACTAGTGGCCCACACAGTATATCAGAATTACCTTCACAGTATACACTTACCCCCAGGACTGGTTCAGGCACTGGGACCCCCTGTAAAATAAGAAGATACAGTGCAACAATCACAGTACAATACTTTAACATAGACATATACCTCAGGTAGTATAACTTTGCTGAAACAAGCTGCTCTGATTTATTTAGGGGGCTATAACAAGGACAGGGGGAAATCAGGTTAATTAGCTTATCACTTTACTCATCTACCTATGGCTCTGTGCACAGGCCTATCCCTACCAGTTACTGTCCCTGGGTACCCAAGCCCTAGTGGCTAGTCCAAACCGTGGCAGCTGGTAGGGGCCCTTTCACACAGAGAAAAGAAAATTAGTTAAACAGTCATGGTACAGTAATTCCATTTGGATTCAATGTGGCAATTCAACAGGGAGCGACCCTGAATTAGTACTCACGACCTCCAAACAAGATAGGGTCCTTCAACATCAGCAGGGCTACTCTTGAGCTCCACGAGACTCCTCACACATTTATATGACAAACTGCAACAGGCAAAGTCCTTTAATGGCAGCAGGATTCACTTGAGCTACAAGCCTCCTCACACATTTATATGGTAAACAGTCACAGGCAAAAGTCCTTTAATGGCAGCAGGATTCACTTGAGCTACACAAGCCTCCTCACACATTTATATGGTAAAAAGAAAGTACTATACCAGGCAGGCTGCTTCTCTATCCCGATCGCAATTACTTCACAATACCCAGGAGAACACACAGCAGATTCAGTTCCTGACAGACCGAGTGCAATTCAGCAATTTCTCCAGTCTTCTACAGGGTGAGCCTGGTTTCTACTCTTCAGATATCCTTTGATTCTCTTCACAGGACGGATTCAGTCCTAACAAGCAGTTACATAAGCTGCAGACCGGAACTTGGGGCCTTACACACGTTTCCTGACTAAAACTGCACACCGAAAAAGCACAGGGCTCCTTCCCTCTTCACTGCCAGAGCTCAACTGAAACTCCAGCAGACAAAACCGGGCACTTCCTTTGAGTTCTTCCCAGTTCTTGGCTGGATTGGCTGTCACTCACAACAGACTGCCCCTGTTGGTCCAAAAAGGTGCCCGAAGTCCAAACTACATCTCCCAGAGTCACTGCCCATACAATCCTCTTGTGGCTGGCTCAGATTACGAGTCCAAGTTCTGATTCGTCCAAGGCACCATTTTAGAGCTACCTTAACCCACACTGATTGGTCCAGTTCAGCAGTTCAAAACTAGAATGGGGAACTAGGCAAACACAGTTCTGACTGCAAAGAAAGCAGGTTAGACAAACTGTATTTTCATTATTACTCTAAATGATTTCTGGCAAACAGTTACATCTTTCAGATAGGTTCCCTTTGCACTCCTAGTGACTGCAAAAATGGAGTTAATTGGCAGCAGCTCGAGTGGTACTCCAGCAGAGAAGCACACAGTCCCCCCCATACAAACTAATTATGTCTGCAAGCAGACAGCTCTTAAAGAGACAGTACCAGAGGCTCTAAAAACACTCACTGATAAATGGCTTAAACGTCAAAGACCATTCAGGCTTGGAACATTCAAGCAAGCTCCTGGAAGTCTTTTGGGAACCCCCATTTGCAGGGGGGTTACATGTGGGTTTGGTATAATCAAAAGGCCAAATAGAGCGCGCAAACCACATTAGCGCCGGGCAAACCACAATGATATGCTAGGGGCAAAGTGAACATGAATACAGGCACAATGAGATATTCAGCAACTAGTGCCGCACTAAGGTGTTTAACGCGTCTTAGCATGACCCATAGCATGGTACAGATTACTGCCCAGGAAAAGCTAGGCTTAACCCTGGGCAAATAGCTTTTCACATCATTGGTGCGTTGCGTGGTGTTTGCGCGGGAGCTGCACGACCCTAACATATGATCATGACACTTAGAAAATGCCAGACATGGAGGACACATGCTGCTCACTGATGGCACCACCATGATGCCAGCAGCTGCCACCAGTCCCAGCCAAGCACAGACAGTAAGGGGTGATCCGACCCACAGGGGACAGCATTGTAGTGTGGCTATATAGCTCACACCTGCAGACCATACGTCTTTGTTACCTAACAGGTGCCAGCACACACATGCAGCACTGTGGGCATGGTGGCCAGTGGGGGAGGGTGTACGGGTGGCCAGACCTCACCACAGCCCAGGTGTGGCCACAAGGCTGGGACACATCACTCAGTGCACGTGGGCCAGTAGTGGGAATACGCCACCACCTGTGTGCCTGTTGGATCTTACATGCCCCCACAGCCAGCCATGTACATGACACTGTGTGCATCCCATGCCACAAGTGCAGCATCTGTGGATCACACAACAGCGTAACAGTACTGTCCACTGTCAGTAATTACCTGCAAGCTGGGCCTGTCACTGTGTACAGTGCAGTGGTCATCACTGCCCTACATACCATAGGCAGTGTCATGTCCCTCACACTACCAGCTCCCTTGCTACTGTAGTGTCTGCTGTGCGCTGTCGCATGACCTACAGTGTGGCGGTTGCATGCAGCACCACCACCACCTGTGCCTATGCTGTGTTGTCCCCTGGGGTACGATATGCTATGGTATGCTGTACTGTTCACATGTAGCCTGCAGCTATCATCATGCACTGCCTGACTGACCTACAGGTGGAGCTGCGGTCAGACTTGGCCAGCCCCTGTACTTCTAGACTGACCTACAGGTGGAGCTGTGGGACCCTGCAGTAACGCTGGGCAAACTGCATGCAAATTAGGGCATGATGAGATGCTAATGTGGCTGTTTGCCCAGAGACTATCTAAGTAGGCTCAGTTGCATGTCACTTTTGAATATGGCAAAGTTTAGCACCAGGCTAACGTGTTTGCACCAGGCAAACCGCTTAGCTCCACGCTAAAGCCGTGCTAACATGTTAGCACGGTGCTAACGGTTCGGGGAATGTTTTACAGTTTTGATCACTGTTCTTTCACATCTGCTGCTGCCTGCAGCTGTACTGGGTCCACGCATTTGCTGGCACACACATTGGCCACATAGTTCCTCTCTACCTACCCTCACGTCGTTGTGCACAGTTGTTGTTGTGGTTTGCACTTCCTAGTTGCTATATTCAGTGTTGTCATATTCCAGGGCTACGGTTGCCCTGCACTCCCAGCCCAGTTTGCATGGCCTCTTTCCCATGCTATATTCAGAGGCTGTTTGCCCCGGGCTGTTCCTTTTGAATATAGCTTGCCTTGTGCTCAGGGCTATGTTTGCCCACCAGGCAGTGTTATCTTAGCCCAGGGGCAAAGTTTTGAATATCTGGCCCACTGTGTCTAAAATTTTAGAGAAGCTGATTGGGAAACCACTGAATGAATACTTAAACAATTACGGACTGCTAACTAAACACCAATCCAGATCCTGGCCAGGGAGATCAGCAAGCACAGTTC
This sequence comes from Neoceratodus forsteri, assembly GCA_016271365.2. Taxonomy (NCBI): domain Eukaryota; kingdom Metazoa; phylum Chordata; order Ceratodontiformes; family Ceratodontidae; genus Neoceratodus; species Neoceratodus forsteri. The sequence continues at coordinate 79,135,489 of JADMNL010000034.1, forward strand.
TCATGGAGTATGGCAACTCAGTGGCAACAGCCTTAGACAATGGGGACAACGTGGGTTTTATTTTTTTTTTATTTATTTTTAATTTAAAAGTTATGAGTTTACAGGATAAGTTCCATAAGAACAAGTCTTGTTTACAGAATGTCCCAAGTCGATAAGATGACAAACATGACAAAGTTAATAAGCATACATAGTAACACTTAAATACTATCTAGTAAATAACACAACAGGTAACTTATTGCTCATGAAAAACAGTTACAAATGGATTGTTCCTGTAAACACTTTTTCTTGAGATTGTGTTTAAAAATATATAATATCCATGTATGTTAATCTCTCCAAAGCCTTTGACTTAGTTGATCACACCATGATGCTAACCACGCTAGCTGACTGTCACGGAGGGCGCACACCTGGTTTCAGTCATACTTGAGGGACAGGGAACAGCAGGTCATGCTGAACGGCACGCTCTCATTCTCACAAATTCTGAGTGGGGGAGTGCCACAAGGTTCCATCATGGGACCTCTGCTGTTCCTGATGTATGTAAACAACCTACCAAAAACATCACTAAAACAGAAATAAAACTATATGCTGATGACACCGTTCTCATAGGGAGAGCGACATCCTAGGAGGAATTGGAAAATGTTCTACAGTATGACTTTAACCGGCTCCAGGAGTGGTTCTCACAGTCAAACATGGTGCTGAGTGCCAAAAAAACTCAGGTGACAGTATTCAGGTAGAAAGAAGAGGATAAGGGGGAGTCAAACCGCAATATGCTGACGTCTGATGGCCAGACACTGGCGAATGTAAGGGAGTACAAATACCTGGGCGTGCTCATAGATGAATCACTCCGTTTTAAGTCCCACATCACCAGTACTATCAACAAGGTAAACAGAAGGTTGGGGGCATTGAGGAGGAAGGCATTCTATATCCCAAAGGGGGGCCAGGAAAACAATAGTGACACAACTACCACAGCCATCCCTAGAATGGGGGAATATAGTGTACAAACACACCAATGGGTCTATGATCAGAAAACTAGACAAGGGGTGGGATATTCAGAAGGGTTGCGCATGGCGCAGCACAATTGCGCCATGCACAACCCACTGATGCACCCCGGCACGATATTCAAATGAGGAATGTGCACGGCACTAATCCCGATGCACCAAGGTGCATCAGTAATGTATGTGGTGCAAATTGGATGGGCGTGCCCATGCATAGCCCGCACATCCCGATATTCAGTCCAGGATGTGCTGAGCATAGGCAGGCACAACCCCAACATGTGCCGCACACAGTTGTGCCAAAAAGAAAAGGAGCAACAGCTGGCCACCCGCAGGTGAGCTGCCGTATTGCAGAGCGCAACATGGCAGCTGCCAGCTGTGGGTGGCCATCTGATCTCCAGTAGCACCGTCCATCGTGGTGTCCTCCCCCCATGCCCGATTGCAGGCTGTCATTACATTAATATACCTGGTGGTCCACTGGACCAGATCCCGCAGCCCGATCGTGGGCTTTCATTATATTAATATCCCTGGTGGTCCAGTGGACCTGATCCCACAGCCCGATTGCGGGCTTTCATGAAATAATATTCCTGGTGGTCCAGTGGACCTGATCCCACAGACCGATCGTGGGCTTACAGCAGGTGAAATAACCCTGGTGGTCCAGCGGTACAGACTGACAGTGTACGGTATGGCCGTACGCACATTGGTCCATAGCGTGGGCCAATGGGCGTGCGAACGTGCTGTACTACAGTCCCAAAATGTGCATGAATCCATTAATTCACTTATTAGGACTGTAGTACGAATGCGGTCTCGCAAGCCATGCTGGCTCACGCGGACCAGTGGGCATACTGCCATACCGTCGCTGTCAGTCAGCGGCGGCTTGCGGGCGGGGTGCTGCCACCTGCCGCTGACTGGGGGGGGAGCGAGGTGGCAGGACTGAGTGGGCAGGTTGGGAGGAGGGTACCGCTGGACCACCAGAGTTATTTCACCTACTGTTAGTCCGTGATCGAGCTGTGGGATCGGGTCCACTGGACCACCAGGGATATTGTTTAGGGAAAGCCCACGATCGGGCTGTGGGATCGGGTCCACTGGACCACCAGGGATATTATTCAGTGAAAGCCCATGATCGGGCTGTGGGATCAGGTTCACTGGACCACCAGGGATATTATTTAATGAAGGCCCACAATCGGGCGTTGGGGCATGTTGACCGCTGAGAGGCAGGGGGCGTCAGTCCTCGACGGCTGCAGCCTGGCAGGGTGCCAAGCGCAAGTCGCCGGGGATCGGCACATCTGCATGCAGATGGCCCCATTTGTGCCTTGCATGCATTATGGCCCCATTTGCATATCCACCGCTGAATATCGCCGTTGCTGCACCTAACGCAATGGCACCTGCGCTAGCACATCCCCCTGCCCCTCTCTGGCCACTTGCGCTGGTGCAGTGCCACTGCGCCATGCGCAATGCAGGCAGCCACTGTGCCATATTCAACGGTGCTGAGCCATGGCACAGCACCGTTGAATATTGCCCAGGTCACACCCTGGCACATCCCAGTTGCACTGCACCCAGGCTTGCACCCCAGCCTGGCGCAGTCTGAATATCCCACCCAAGGTGTATAATAAAATAGCAAGTTTTGTGCTAAGGTGCCCATATGACAGACACCACTGTCAAATGTACAAAGAAGTAAGGATATGGGAGTCACCACTAGTTTAAAATTTCAGACATATGTTACTAACAAGATCAAAGATTATTATAGATCTCTTGATGTGGTAAAGATTAGAGATTTAAAAATGTCATCATGGCTTAGGGCTAATGATGTTGCACATAATTGTAGATACTATCTGGATGTATTGACTGGGACTCCTCAAAGAAGGCTTTACACTAGATATAGACTGGAGGTTTATCCAAATGATATTCAAGAAGCCATTTATAGGAAAGAAATTACAGTACATTCTAAGTATTGTTCATGTACCTGTTCTGTTTTAGAAAACCTGGAGCATGTTCTCTTCACCTGCAAATGGTATAAGTGTCCTAGAGACAAATGGATAGTACCACTCTGTCGATCTGTACAAACTGAGGACAAGAATGTTCTGCTGACTATCTTCTTTACTTCCAATGATGTTGTAATTAGAGCAACTACTGTAAATGTACTGCCCTTCTGGATGCAATTTTAAGTTCTCACACCATGGTTTCATCTGGTCTGTAGCACGTTGCTAGAGAGATGAGCCAAAGATCAGCAGTCATACAGCTGGGGTCTTGCCTCTCCCTTATTGTCAATATCATTCTTGCTCCTTATTATCTCATATGCATCAATAAAAAGGAGCGCGTCATGCGTCTGTGTGTCGTTTTGTAAAGCAGTAATGTGTTGTAGCTGAGAAAGCTCATTATCACTTGTTACCCTGAATGTTATGACTCCCTCAGTTAAATTTTAGTCTGTTTCAAACTATGTTCCATCAGGAAGCTAAATATATAGACTTACTAAAATGAGAAAGAGGAAGTTTCATTTGTGATGTCTCTACCTCATTTAGTTGCTAGAGATCAGGAAAATATCATGGTCAATTATTCTTCAACGCTCAGGCATTGTTCTTTAAGAAAAAGTTTGTGCTTCTTATCTTTGTTTCCAGAACTCACTGCCAGCCATCTCTTTCTCTTATTCTCTGTTTCAGGGCTCTTCCCCCATGTTGTATTTGTAGAAAGTCTGTGAGCAGCACCACTAGCTAGGAAAGAGAGGATGAAATACTAGGAAAATCTCTGGAGCAAATACGCATCCCAGCTAAGGTGAATTTCCTTTTACCTGAATGGTTAGAGAGGATCCCTCAAGGATTTGGGATGCCAAGCTCAATGTACAGCAATCCTGCCTCAAGGATGTGGGGGTACAAAAAATACATTTATGCAGTTACTCTATCTGGATAAATAGCAGGCGCATGTATGCAGTGCTAAAAATAAGAGTGCTAAGCTGTGTAGGAAATTACTGATGTTTCATCCACTCTGTCAGGGGGTTTCTTCAGAGGGGTCCTGATAGTTTTCATATACATCACTGAGGTAGATTTCTACCTCCTAAATATTTCTTGTCTCTGCAGGGAACTTATGGGATCTTTTGCAAAGTGTAGACGTCAGTTAGTGCGTACATTGCCTCTGACTTTAGCTTCCAGCTGAGCAATCTTTTCAACGACAGCGATACTCCTCTTCCCACCCATCAGTCTACACCAAAAAAATGCCCCCCTTTCTACTTCAGAGCAGTAAACAAAAATACCATCAGGAAATACATTTCCAAAGCCATTAAAAACACCAGAGCTAGTGCTGACACACTGGACCTCAAACTTCTGTCCCTCACTCTTGAAGAAGTTCTGGGGCCTCTCACAGGATCTTTAATCTCTCCCTCTCTCTCAGCCAGTTCCCTGACAAATGGAAGTCAGCAACTGTCACACCTATCCATAAAAGCAGTGACTGGACCACCCATGGGAACTACCGACCTATCTCCTTCCACCCCTCTTTAAGGCCCTGGAACGGATAGTAGCAGATCAGCTCACCGATCATCTGGGCAAATACAACATCCTTTGCCGGCAACAACATGGTTTTAGAAAAGGACACAGTGCTGCCACTGCCCTTCTTGAGTTTACGGGAGCCATACACAACTCCCTTGACCATGGTCTCCTAACCGGAGCTATATTCATAGACCTGTCTAAGGCTTTTGACTCTGTCCACCATCGCCTCCTGCTTCATCAGCTACTGAACATTGGCCTCTCCACGGAATCGGTGGCATGGTTCAATAGCTATCTTGACAACAGGCCCCAATGTGTAAAAATAGTGGACGTGTTCTCCGACACTAAACAGGTTCGCTCTGGTGTCCCCCAAGGCTCCATCCTGGGCCCACTGCTTTTCAGCCTGTTCCTCAACTCTCTCTCCGACTCCACCCCTCAGCAAGTTATACTCTATGCAGATGACGCGGTGATTCTTGCCTCCCATCATGACCCAAGCCACCTGCAGCAAACCCTTCAACATGGTTTCACTTCAGTTGAAAACTGGTTCAAAGAACATAAGTTAATCCTTAACCAGAAAAAAAACAAGACCATGATTTTCACCAGCTACCAAAACAGGCACAAACATCTCCAACTCACCTTATATACCTGCCTTGGCAACTCCCTGGAGGAGGTTGACTCCTTCAAATACCTAGGAACCACCTTAGACCCCCACCTGTCCTTCGGAACCCACATAACCAATGTCACAAAAACAGTGAACACCAGACTGGGTTTACTCTACCGGCTCCGATGGCACCTGACTAAAGAGGCCCTCGCTGCCACTGTTCAAAGCTCCATCATCTCCCAGATTGATTATGGTCTTGTCATCTATGGCACTGCCACTACCTCAACACTCAGAAGGATAACCACCACCCTTAACAAGGCCTGTCGACTCATCACTGGGGCCAAGTGTCTCACACACACCTGTGACCTCTACCCATAAGCAAACTGGCTTCTACTTGAAAATAGAATCCAGTACCACGCCTGTGTGGTTGCAAAGAAAATCCAGTTGGGAATTGCCCCTCCTGGAGTCTGTTCACTTCTTCAAACAAAAACCAGCTCTAGAATCACCAGGGGATCAAAGCCACAACTGTTTCAGTGATCCCTGGCCACACAGCCTACGGGGCGATCTTCGCCTACAGGGCTCTGACTTGGTTTAACGGTCTTGCCTATGATACTATCACTACCACCAGGCTAGGAGCTTTCAAATCCAGGCTCTGTAACACCCTTGTCACTTCCAGCACCTGCAACTGCCATGGATAACTATGCAACACCGCTCCTCCGCTGCTCTCCCCTACCTAGCTCCTTGCCCATCGCACTTGCCCTAGTAGGCCTCTGCCCCTCCCGCACTTCTTAATCTGACAATGCCACCAGTCTGGCTGCCTCTCACCCACCCTTCCCCCCATCCATATTCCTCCCCTACCCTCTCCTCTCCTTGACCTCCTGTTACTGTCCCTCCCATCATCCTACCACCCCCTCCTTTTTTTCCTACCCGCACCCTGTTTGTTCCATGCTGCATGTGTCCTTGTAACCAGTTGTATGAAACAAATGTTTTTTTATGTGATATCAATTGTTTTGACATGGAACCTTTGTAAAAGAGCCCTGGGCTCAAAGGAAAACTTGTAATCCTAGAATTTGAAAAAAATAAATAAATTTCAGAAGGTAGGTTAGTCTGCATAGACCATTCAAATGCAAAACATTAATGAATAATGTCACCAGCTGAACTGCTAACCATCTTACTTCTTATCTATAGCTTGGAATCTTTCATCCCAGAAACATAGAAACAAAGACTTTGATGGCAGAAAAGGACCACGTGATCCATCTAGTCTGCCCAGAGGTTCCCTGGCTATTCTGTCTCCACAGACCCTGTCTCATCTACGGCAACCCTCCCACGTCTCTGCCTCCTGTCTTGTACCCCTATGTCTTCCCATGCAAAGTCCCCCACTGTTCCAGTTTCCACCATGTCTGCTGGCAAGCTATTCCAGGCATCTGCCACCCTTTCAGTGAAAAAATATTACCTCACATCCACTCTTCAATTCCCCCCCCCCAAGTTTCATTGCATGCCCCCAGTCCTGGTGCTTGTTTTCATTTGAAAGAGACTCTCCACCTGCATTCTATTCACCTCTTTGAAAAACATGTAACTCTCTATTATGTCACCTCTCTTTTAGAATGCACATTTTACGATCCCTCAGTCTCCCCTTGTAGGATCTCTCGTGCAAACCCTGCACCATTTTAGCTGCCTTCCTCTGGACTGGCTACACCCTGTCTATGTCCTTTCTTTGGTGTGGGCTCCAAAACTGAACATAGTACTCCAGGTGTGGTTGCACCAGCGAGTGATATAACAGCATTGCTACCTCCCTCCTCCCGCTGGAGATACCCCCCCAATGCATCTTAGCATTCCACTAGCCCTACCTACTGCCTTGTCACACTCCCATGCCACTGTGAGGCGCTCGGATACAACCCCAAGATCACTTTCCTGTCTATTGACTGTCTGTTAGTACCTCTGTCCTATACTCAGCACCTGGATTCTTATGTCATAGATGTGTGATTTTACACTTTATGGCTTTGAACCACAACTGCCACGTTACTGACCATTCCTTAGGTTTCACAAGATCCCTGTGCACTTTTGCAACCCCCTCCTGAGTGTCCACTCTGTTGCAGATTTTGGTGTTGTCTACAAAAAGCCATACCTTTCCACCGGTACTCCTGCAATGTCCCCTATGAAGGTATTGAAGAAGACTGGTCCCAGTATCAATGCCCTGTGGTACCTCACTGGTCACCCTCCCTACCTTAGAATGAATGCCCTTAACCACCACCCTCTGTCTCCTATCCATTAACCAGTTTCTAATTCAGTTTACCATTTTGGATCCCATTCCTCAGCTGGTGAACATCTTAATCATCCTCCTGTGTGGTATGATGTCGAAAGCCTTGATAAAGTCCAGATAGGCCACGTCCAGTGCCCTCCCATGATCAGCTTTCCTGGGCACCCAGTTAAAGAAACCTATTAGATTTGTTTGGCATGACCACCCCTCCCCCCTGTAAAGCTGTGTTGTCTGTGATCTTGCAGACCATTTCATTCAAGATATTCTACCAGTCTTTCTTTCAGTTGAGTATCCATTATTTTCCCTACCTTTCAAGTAAGACTGACTGGCCTATAGTTGCTAGTGTCATCCCTACTACCACTCAAGGACCATGCCAACCCTTCTCCAATCCTCTGGAATGATGTCTGTTTCCAGTCAGCTGTTTAACAATGTTGTCAGTGGAGCAGCTAGCACCTCTCTGAGTTCTTGTAGTACCCTGGGGTGAATCCCATCCAGTCCCATAGCCTTGTCCACCTTCAGGGCTGCAAATTCCATGAGCACTCTTTCCTCTGAAAATGGATTTACTGTGTGTTAAATCTATGACTGAGATGTCAACCTACCATTTCCTACTCCTCCCTGATGGTCCCTCCCCTCCACCCTCCACTGTGAATGAGCAGGAGAGTACCTGTTTAACATGTCAGACTTTCTTCATCCCCTTCTGCACAGTCTCCCTGTTCCATCATTATAATCTTTACAATCCCTCCCCTTGAGTTCCTCTTCTCACTTATATACCTGAAGAAAGTCTTAGCCCCTTAAGTGTGCCTTTTGGAAATCCTTTCCTCTGTCTACACCTTTGCTCCCCTCACTGCCCCACCTGCTTCCTTCAGCCTTGCTAGGTATACCTCCCTGCCCTCCTGCCTCTGTGTTTCCTTATACTTCTTGAATGCAATCCTTTTTTTCTTTTAACTGCCTTGCCGCTTCCTTGTAGAACTACAACGGTCCCTTTTCCCTTCTGTTTTTGTTCACTTCCTTCATGCTATATCATTGGATGTTGTAGCTGTGCCCTCCCTTATTTTTCCCCTCTGTACCTCTACCCCTTCTTGATAGTCCCCCTTCTTTTAGGCAATATCTGAGGCAGACTACCATTTCTTTAAAATCTGCAATCCTGAAGTCCAGGATCCTACCAGTTGAGGTGGTAGGGGTGAAAACAGTGATGGGGTTCAAAAAATGCATGGGATAGGCATAAGAGAATCTTAGTGAAAAGAAATGGGGAGGGAAAAAGAGCCAGAGACCAAGTAGGGTCTATGGTAATACTGTAGGTGGGGAAAAATGGGCAGACTGGGTAGGCCAAGTGGTCCTTACCTGCTCACAAGTTGGTGGGATCACAGGCGCTCTAATGCCAGCACTTATATGCCAGTGACATCAATGCGTCACCCCTATAATGGTATACCTTTTTCCCCTGCCTATAGTATCACCACATATACTACTTGATCTCCAGCCTACTCCCCCCTTCCCTTTCCCTAAGATTCCCTTATGCCTAGCCCATGCATTATTGAACTCCACCACTGTTTTGCCCATGCCACCTCCACTGGAAGACTGTTTCAGGAATCCATGACTCCTTCTGTGAAGAAGTACTTCCTTACATCTGGGTCAGTGCATGAAAAAGTGCTACCAAATTGTGACATTGGTGACATTTTTTTAAAATGCCTAACTTATTAAACCTTTTTGCTGGTACTCACCTAATGAATATTTATTATGTTGCAGCATAACTCGCTCACCATGTCCAGAGAAAAAACATTTTAAAAAAATGCACATGTAATGGGGGACATAAAGCTGGGGATGCGCATGCAACAGGGGACATAAAACTGTGGACATGCACGGAACAGGGGACATTTACCTAATGTTGCAATACAACAATGAACCTTGAATTATCACAGCACATGCAATAAGAGACGGGAAACAGCAGCTGAAGTTCCAAAAACATTTTACTGTACATTTAAATGGGTTATACAAAAAATTCAATTGAAAATAAATAACTCATGCATCTAGTAGACTAAACACCACTGACTAAAGCCTAACTATAAATGAAAACATCCACATATTTACATATTTACCAAAAGTATGAAAGATGTGTCCTGACATACATGGTTAATGGCACTACAACCAAGATATACCCTTAAGAAGAGGTTACTGTCTCTATGACCAAGACATATGATGCACAAGGTGGTTAACGGCGTGATGGCCAAGACATGTACTTAAGAAAAGGTTAATGGCGTTATGGCCAAGACATATAACACACGAAGTGGTTAATGGTGCGATGGCCAAGACATGTACTTAAGAAAAGGTTAATGGCCCTATGGCCAAGACATATGACGCACAAAGTGGTTAACGGCACAATGGCTAAGATATATGACACCAGAAGTGGTTAACGTCACTATGGTCAAGACATTTGAGGCAAGAATAGTCAGTGGTGCTATTGGCAAGATGTAGACTCAACCTTTACCTGGCTGCAAACAAAATGGAGGTACACATCCACCCGCCTGTAAAGAAAATGGAGGCCTGCATTCACCTACCTGCAAACAAAATGGAGGCACACATTCACCTACCTGCAAACAAAATGGAGGCACACGTCCACCCACCTGCAAACAAAATGGAGGCCTGCATTCACCCACCTGCAAACAAAATGGAGGCCTGCATCCACCTGCCTGCAACCAAAATGGAGGCACACACCCACCTACCTGCAAACAAAATGGAGGCACACATCCACCCACCTGCAAACACAGTGGAGGCCTGCTTCCACCCACATGCAAATAAAATGGAGGCGTGCATCCACCTGCCTGCAAACACAGTGGAGGCCTGCATCCACCCACCTGCAAACACAGTGGAGGCCTGCATCCACCCACCTGCAAACACAGTGGAGGCCTGCAGCAACCCGCCTCCAAAGAAAATGGAGGCACACATCCACCCACCTGCAAATAAAATGGAGGCACACATCCACCTGCCCGCAAACAAAACGGATGCACACATCCACCTGCCTGCAAACAAAATGGAGGCACACATCTACCCACCTGCAAACACAGTGGAGGCCTGCATCCACCCGCATGCGAACAAAATGGAGGCCTGCATCCACCCGCATGCAAACAAAGTGGAGGCCTGCATCCACCCACATGCAAACAAAATGGAGGCCTGCTTCCACCCGCATGCAAATAAAATGGAGGCACATATCCACTCACCTGCAAACAATCACACAATCAGAAAAAACTGTTCAGCATTCCGATTAGTAAATGAGCCTTATTTTGTATAGGTATTTCTATAACCAAAAAGATGTTGCCAATGCATTCTTAGCTTTTAGTTCCAAACAAAGAAACAACGCCATGAGCCCCCCAAAAAACATCAACAAACATCAGGCTGCATGGCACGTGCCTTTGTTTGAAAGACTGCTGTGGTGTATCGGCCTTGATCAGACCATCTGGAACCCAAAAGTGAATCCTGGTGTACTACGGGCGGGCACAGCATTGTGGCAAACAATGCTGTGTGTACCCATGCACACCATAGATTCACTTTAGGTTTCCAAATGGTCCGATCGAGGCAGACACACCACAGCAGGCTTCCAAACGAAGGCCCAGGCCATGTGGCATCCCTCCCACACACAAAAGACACACTTAGCCTGCTGCAGACCTAACATCGGACAACTGTGTGCTGGATCAGGTCCCAAAACCAGAAAAGCACCCAGAAACCTGACTTACCATTCAGTCTACAAACCAAAAGGGCAGACACAAGCCATGCAGCCTTGAGGTGTCCAGGGCCAAGGACTTGGATCATGTGTCCAATGCAGAAAATGCCGCCATTATCCTTTTTCTAAACCTTTAGCTCCATTGTGCATCAGAATAACTGCCACAGTCTAAATGCTGCAACACAGTCCAAGCCATATGCCCCAACACAAACCATGCTGTTGGCCAAACAAACAACCATGTGGTGGGGGGTGTATATGGACATGAACATTAACCATGTCCCCCGGTAGTGTGCACCAAATGAAAAGCCTCCCTGAGCAAGCTCACTTTTCGCCCCCTCACACCCCCCTTTTCCATATTTTGGGTGAAAAAAAATAATCAGGCCTCACAAAAATAGTGCAGTGCATGTGCTCCTGGCCCGATACTCATGACCCCAAAATATCAGCACAAACCTATTGCACAGTACTGGCCCCGCTCACAAAACAGCAGTCCACACAAAGGAAAAACAGTGCAGTCACAGTTTCTGCCCTAACTGACTGCCGAGTCCTCCGAAAAACAACATTCTGAATGGGAGCCAAACACGTCCCTGTTCCCATACTGTGGCCATGGTGCAAGAACGGAGTTGTGTGGCTTACTTGCGGTCGAAGGTGATTCCGTCACTTAACTAAAGTAGATGAGGGAGAGTCATGCAACCGGGGCTCCGCAAAGGACAAAAAATCTTCTGCTAATGCTGGCTGGCAAAGAAGGGGGCTTGTGACCATGGGAACATTCGTTTTAAAGCATCCGCAAGTCCAGCCCACTTTAAGGAACTCCAACAGAACGCACTGATACGAGAGGCCACTCACCCCCCCCCAAAGACTTGTATGAATGCCCCAGGGGGTTGGACCTAATGAGGTCATCAGTGTTAACTGATAATTTAGCAAGTGAGGTGTGGGAAAGGGAGGAACTTTGAGGGGAGTGTGGGTTCTGGCAGAAATGGAATGAGGCTGCCAGACAGCAAAATTTAATAAAAAAAAATATATCATCAACTTAAAGGCAAGACCAGAATGGGGAGTGATGGAGTCGATATGAAACTCCTATCCCTAACACTGGATGTCATTATCGTGCCAGTTACAAAGCTATTTAACAAATCGCTGGCTCTTGCACAGTTCCCCGGGATCTGGAAACAGGCTTTCGTGACGCCAGTGCACAAGAACAGTGTTATGACATGCACCACCAATTATAGGCCAATATCCATCCTCTTTCTCTTATCTAAAGCCCTGGAAAAGATTGTGGCCACCCAACTCACAGATTACCTCAACAAATACAACCTGTTATGTCCCAACCAACATGGCTTCAGGCAGAATCATAGTACCTCCACTGCTTTGCTGGACTACACTGACTACTCGCACAAGGCGCTAGATTTATTTATTTATTTACGAGTTTAACCAGGAAGGCATACTGAGCAGTGTTGCTCGATTCCAGATGCGACCTGGGGGTCATGACCCAAGACAATAGTACAAAACACTAGGTACAGCGTTAACAACACAAGGAATGGCCGTCCGCCGTACAGACAATCAACAGTTAGATACAGACAGTCAGTAGATCGATACAGGAACATCTTAGATGGTTACATCTGTGCACAGAAACACAATTTTAATTCATAATTTGGCATTAGCTATAGCAAGAGTAGCTGGAGGAGAAGTGGGTGGGCGCTGAGTAGGCGATTGCGATGGCTGGAGTTGGGTGAGTGTCATATCAGCTGGCAGGGCGTTCCATAGCTGTGGGATGCGGTAATTGAAAGCTGCCTGACCTTTGGTTGTGCACAAGGGAATGTGGAGGAGCCTGGGGTCAGTGCTTCTGAGGGGAAGCTGGGGGGTTGTTGGGAGAGGGTGGAGGCCAGGTGTGGGGGTAGGGAATGGGACCAAAATTTGGCTGCGAACCTAGCACTGTGGGTTAATCTTCGGTCTTGGAGGGACGGCAGGGCTAAGGAGCTATATAAGGTGCAGTGGTGGGTTGTTTGTGGACAGTCGAGGATAAACCGACAAAAAGAGTGGAAAAGGGTGTCAGAGCTGGCCAAGGTGGAGGAGGGAGTGATAGTATAGACTATATCACCGTAGTCGAGTACTGGGAGGATCATTTTTTGGGCAATAGTGTTCCTAGCATGAGAAGGGAGGCAGCTTTTGTTCCTGTATAGGGCGCCGAGTTTAGGGAGAAGTTTCTTGTGTGTGGAGTCAATATGCGTGGCGAAATCGAGGTGAGGGTCGAGCCAGATGCCTAAATATCTGAAGCTGGTGCATTGTTCCAGTAGGGACCCGTCCAGGGTTTTGAAAGGGGGGCAGGGGGCTTGGCGGGAGAGTCTTTGCTGTGAGCCGAAGGTTAGCGACATAGTTTTTTTAGGGTTTAGGAATAGTTGGATTGACCGGAACCATTCCTGGATGGCATTGAAATCCTGCTGTAGGAGATTTGCCACTATGCTTGTGGAGGGGCCTGTGGCATACAGTATGGTATCGTCCGCATACATTTGTATGGATGAGTAGCAACAGGGAGATCGTTTAGGAATATGGAGAAGAGTAGTGGACCCAAGACTGATCCTTGGGGGACGCCGGCTGTAACTGGGAGGGGGTTGGAGATGTATGAGGTGACTTTTACAGCCTGGTGTCTGCCCACCAGGTAGTCGTGGAACCATGTGGTGGCTGGTTTGGAGAGCCCGACTTCAGTTAGTTTGGAAAGGAGCAGAGTATGGGAGAAGGTGTTGAAAGCCTTGGCTAAGTCTATAAAGATGGAAGAGGTGATGTGGCCTTTGTCCATGCCGGTAAGTATGTCGTCAGTGACTCGTAGCAGGGAGATGATGGTTGAGTGAGATTTGCGAAAGCCGGATTGGAAAGGAGTGAAGAAGGAGGAGGCGTCCAGATGGGGGGAGAGAGTTGGGCGAGGACAAGACGTTCCTGTATTTTTGCCAGAATCGGGAGTAGGGAGATGGGGCAATAGTTGCCTGGGGAGGAGGGGTCGCCCTCTTTAGGTAGGGGTATGATGGTGGCCCGTTTCCATTCGGAGGGTAATGTCCCCAACGTGAAGGAGAGGTTGAATAGCGCGGCTAGAGGGGTGGCTATGGCTGGCGCGGACAAGTATAACATCTTGGCATCCAGGGACGTAGGGCATTTGCCTTTGTTGGAGTTCAGGGAACGTAGGGATTTGAATACTTTGGCTTGGGATACAGGGTGGAAGGAGAACTGTAAGGCTGGTGGGAGCTTTCTGGTTGGGGGATGGATCTCGGGGGGGTGGACGCTGGAGGGTGGATAAAAGTGAGTCAGTGCAGCTGGAGAAGTAGGTATTGAAAGCATCGGCTACCTCGCAGGGATCAGTGATGTAGGTGCCCTGAACTGATAGTGTTGGAGGTGGGGGTTAGGTGGGGGGGGGAACAGGGATTTGAACGATTTCCAGAAGTTTGTCTGGTGGTTTATGTTTGTGCTGAAAGCCGATAGAAAATAGTTCTTTTTTGCCTGGTGAATGAGGTTAGTGCAGGAGTTGTGGAGGACTCTGTAGGTTTGGAAGGATGCCTGGGTGCCCAGTTTCTTGTGGGCTTTCCATGCGTGGTCCCTGGAGTGGCATTTGCTGATGATATCAGCGGTGATCCAGGGAAGGTGGGCTTCTCTGACTCTTTTTGTGCACAGGGGGGCATGTTTGTCCCAGACTTTAAGAGATTTGGCCTTGAAAGTTTTGAGCGCGGCATCAATAGATGTGGCCACTGGGACGAAGGACCAGTCTACTTGGCCTAGGTCTAACACAAGCGACACTAGGTCCAGGGAATTATATGACCTTGTGCGCAGCGTCTTTGGGGGGGAGCTGTGGGCCTGTGCACTTTCCTGATCAGGAAAATCATGTGGTGGTCACTTAGGGAGTCAGGGAGCAGGCCTGCATGTAGGATCCTGTGGGGGTGGGAGGAGAGAGCCCAGTCCAGCAGTGAGTGATTTTGCGTTTTGTGGTTTAGCCTGGCGGGGTCTGCAATCAGTTGTGTGAGGTTTAGGGCCTTAATCTTGGTCTTAAGGTGGGCCTTATCTATGGCTAGCCAATTGTGATTATAGTCTCCGATGGCGTGAAGCTCGCCTCCAGTGGCTAGGGACTGTAGGGTGACCAGGTGAGTAATGATGTCCATTGGGGGGGGAGGTGCCGGGAGAGCAGTAGGTGCCTGCAACGTACACTGGGGTAGTGCATGGGAGCGATAGTTTGATTAGGAGAGAGTCGATGTGGGCTGGGAGTGAGGGAATTTGTACCATTGTAAACTACAGACTAGTGGAGATGTACATGGCAGTTCCCCCGCCTCTCTTATTCCCTAGTCTATCATGCCTAATGATTGTGTAGCCAGGTATGGATACTTCAGCATCGGTATGTTTGGGTTTTAGCCAGGTTTCGGAGATGATCATAATATCAGGGCGGTGGGTTAGGGCAATTGATTTCAGCACAGAAATTTTATTTAGTAAGCTACAGGTGTTGAGGTGCAGGAGCCTGAGACCTTTGGGGAATGAAAATGGGGTGTGGGCGTTTGTGGTGGTGGGTCCTGGGTTTGCCTCGATATCCCCGGCCAGGAGGAGTAGCAGTGTAATAAGCTGTTTTGTTTTATGCCAGAGGTATTTTGGGCAGGTGGTAGGTGTGTAATCTGAGGCTGTATGCGGTGGGCAGCGGAGGGCTGGGATGCGGAGGACAGAATGACCAGGGAGAAAGGATGGGGGCAGGATGGTGGTGCTAACGGCCCAGTTGTGTATGTTTGCCTGGGTATGGGCATGCAGGAGGTGAGGGGCAGCATAGTTGGGCTGGGGGGTGAGGCAGGGGGGCATATGGGGGTGGGGTTCCCTGTTTGGGAGGTCTGCTGGGGGTAGGGATGACAGTGGGGCCAGTGAGAGGAGTAGCAGGGGTAGAAAGGGCAGCATCATAGGCAGAAAGAGTGGAGAAAATGCTATGTCCGGGGGGGTAGCGGCCTCTAGTGTTAGCAGCTGATGAGCTGCAAATGGGAGAGTGGGCTGATAGGTTTTTGAAGTCATGTGGGTGAGCACTATAAAACGAGGAGCTCACCAAGGGCGGTGGTTGGGGTGGAGGGGCCAGAAGCACAGTTAAGCAAAAAGGTCCCTGTGGAAGGCCAGAGCCCTTGCAATCACTATTGTTCCAGTTCAAATAGTAATGGCGACAAAACCGCGCTCCGAGTTCTGCAGTGGGTGTCCGTACCTGGGATGAGCTTTGGGGCTCTCCTCATGCTGCTGGCTGGGGAGGGCTGTGTTTCTTCTGGAGCCTCGTGACCCGAGTCCCGATCATGGAGAAAAGGAACGGAGAATTTATGTAGAAGCAGAGAGGGAGGAGCAATCTCGAGCAGCTAGGTAATTACTAAGCAGCACTATTCTTTTGGGTACAGCACTTTATATCTGGGCAGAGCAAACTGTTGTCTTGGGGGAGATTGATTAATTCAAAATGCAGTTACAGCACAGAAATCTCTTAACGGACCCTGGAGACTCTCAGTAGAAACTCTCTGGCTTGTGGTAATTCTATACAGCACTTTATATCTGGGCAGAGCAAACTGTTGTCCTGGGGGAATTTGATTAATTCAAAATACAGTTTACAGCACAGAAATCTCTTAAGGGACCCTGGAGAATTACAGTAGAAACTCTGTGGCATGAAGATAATTTAGCCTGTGAAAAACTATCAGTAGATGTATGCCGACTTTAAAGTAGAAGCACAGTTAAGCAAAAAGGTCCCTGTGGAAGGCCGGAGCCCTTGCAATCACTATTGTTCCAGTTCAAATAGTAATGGCGCCAAAACCGCGCTCTGAGTTCTGCGGCCGGTGTACGTACCTGGGATGAGCTTCAGGGGGGTCTTCCTCGCTGTGGCTGCTGGCTGGGGAGGACTGTGTTTCTTCTGGGAGCCCTCACGACCCGAGTCCCGCATCCCAAGTCCTGATGAAGGAAAGCTGGTGAGGTCAGTCTTCATAGACCTTACCAAAGCCTTCAACACTGTCAATCACTCTCTCCTCCTGACTCAACTACAGAACCTGGGGGTTGCAACCACTGCTGTCTGCTGGTTCAAGGACTACCTAATACACAGAAGCCAACTTGTGAAAATTGGGCACACAGTATCTAGCTCCAACGAGGTATCTTTAGGGGTCCCACAGGGGTCAATACTGGGCCCTTACTATTCAGCCTTTTCCTAAATAATCTTCCTGAAGCTTGTGACACTACACTGATACTTTACGCAGACGACGCTGTGCTTCTCACCAGCAGTTCATCAATAGTCACCCTCCACTCTGAGCTGCAGGCATCCTTCTACAAGCTGGAAGACTGGTTCTGTAGCCATAAACTTCTATTAAACTACAAAAAAAACAAGGTGATGCTCACAGCCAGCCCACAGCACAAAAAGAAGCTCCCTTCCCTCACCATCTCGAATAAAGTCAATGAGCCGCTGGAACAAGTTCAGACCTTCAAGTACCTGGGGGTCACCATTGATGAATGCTTCACCTTCACCCAACACATCGACACAGTGGTAAAGGCAGTGAACACCAAGCTGGGTGTACTATATAGGCATAAAAAGTATCTCACTCCAGAGGCCCTCCGTCTCACAGTCTCCAGCTCCATCCTTTCTACCATCGACTATGGATTGGTGGTCTACGGTGCAGCAACAGACACTGCACTAAAAAGGATTCATATTTCCCTCAACAAGGCATGTAGGCTCACAATGCCTGCAGATTGAAATACCCACACCTGCTCCTTATACGAGGAGACCAATTGGCTGCCACTAAAGAACAGGATTATATTCCAAACATGTCTCCTTGGAAAAAAGGCGTTAATAGGTAAAGCCGCCCCATGCATTTCTAGCATCCTAACACCAAGTGCTACCAGCTATACCACCAGAGGCAGGATGGGGGGGCCCTATCAACACCTTTCCGTCGAACTGTGCAGGGACAGCATGCTTTCAGCTATAGGGCCCCCCAATGGCTCAATGAAATCCCAGTGCGCATTCTAAACTCCCAATGCATCTCGCAATTCTAAAATGGCCTAAGGCAACACTTCTCTAACTAGGTCAGTTTGTGACTGCCACTCGGACTCTAACACCTATAATGCCCACTCATCCACATTCTCCTTCTTTCCCTTCCTTTTTAACCCCACTCTTCCCTCTTGCCCTATCCCTCTGTCTTCCTCTCCCCCTTGTGCCTTTTCTCCCACTGGATCAACCTTAAAATCAACCTACTATCATACCTCCCAACCTCCTAGACAAAGCCACTTCTTTTGGCCGCCCACTCTCTCCCCACCCCCAGTCTCCCCCCCTCACCTTGACTCCTCCTTGGACTCTCACACTAGGTGTCACACCTCTTTATCTCCTTCACCACATATAAACATCATCCTTTACCCTAGTTGAATGCTCTTGACGCTGTACTATCACTATTGGTACTATGAATAACATTGTAACCTTATTGTATATTAGCTACCTACTATTCGAGTATTGTATGTAAACTGTTTGTTATTGTTGTCTTTGTCACTGTTTGACGTGGAACCTTTGTAAAAGAGCTCTGAGCTCAAAGGTATGATCCGAATCCCTAAATAAATAAAAATAAAACAAGCATTTGTCAATGCCGAATGTTGTCGCGCTGGCATTGGCAGTGGGAGTGGCGGAGTTAGAAACACATAGCGCTGTGATTTTGTTAATGTGTCCCAAAAGGTGATTTTGCACAGCGAGCACGCCATTGTGTGCCACAGCTGCGGAAAGATAATTTGGGCAGGCTGTGAAAAATGTCAGCTGGACTGTTGATAAGGAGGTGTGCACAAATGCCAGTGGTGAAAATGTGGCATGAAAATATTGCAGATTGACGAAGTTACAAGAGTGCATGGAAACTGCGCAATGCACGCTTGTAACACAGTCATTTTAGGGACTTTCCGCACCAAATTTTCAACAGAGGCATTTTAGGACCTCTGCTCATAAATAGTGTCACCGTCATTTCCTGGAACTGTCCCGAAAACTGATTTCGCACAGCGACCGTGCAATTCTGCGCCGGATGTGCGAAAACACATTTCAGCCAGCTGCACTGTTCATAAGGAGATTGGAAAATGCCAGTTATGAACAGCTGGAGTGAAACTATTACAAATTCACAAAGTCACGAAGCGTGCATGCAAACTGCGCAACGCACGCTCATAAAACGCTCATTTTATTGACTTTAGTCCCCAAATTTTTAACATAGGCATTTTAGGACATCTGCTAATAAACAGTATCACTGTCATTTTCATAATGTGTCTCAAACATGGACTTTTCACAGCGACCGCGCTATTCTGCGCCGGAACTGCGAAAACAGATTTTGGTCAGGATGTGAAAAATGACAGCTGTACCGTTCATTAGGAGGTGCAGAACAATGGCACTGTTGAAAATCTGGAGTGAAAATATTATAAGTTTGCGAACTTACGAGCATAACACAGTCATTTTATGGAGAATTATCACCAAATTTTGAACATAGGCATTTTAGGACCTCTGCTCATGAACAGTGTCACTTGCATTTTTGTAATCTGCCCCGAACACTGGTTTCCCACAGCAACCGCGCTATTGTGCACCGGAAGTGCGGAAACACATTTCGGCCAGGATATGGAAAATGACAGCTATACTGTTCACAAGGAGGTATAGAAAATGACAATGTTGAAAATCTGGTGTGAAAATATTGTGAATTTAAAGTTACGAGCGCATGTATAACTGTGCTTTTTTGAGAGCCCACCATGAACAATGGCACTGTCTCTGCTTGATCGTCCCAAAGGTGATTCCGCCGCAGTGACTGTGAAATCACCTTTCGGGACCGATTAATGTCATAACAGTGACAGAATTCATGAGGAGGGGTCCCAAAAACCCTATGTTGAAAATTTGGTGCAAAAAGACCAAACAATGCCCGGGATATGCACCAAAGTTGAAAAAAACCCTATCTATCCCATTATACATTTCCTTAGTTCGCGGTTGGCTTTGAAGAGTGCAGACGTGTTCCCGGTCCACCGAAGATCATCGCGCCGAGCTCCAGAGGTAAGTATGGGGTGGGCGGTGTGTGTGGAGGTAGGGTGCACAGTGGGTGGGTGCGGGTGGTGGGTAGGGTGACTACGAGGGACCGTTTTCTGTTTACAGGTAAAAAAAACCAAAACAATGTTGTGGGACAGTTTTTGTATTTCAGGGGATTGGCACGCTGGGGTGGGCTCCCACCGTGCCACCTAACTGTTTTTTTTGGGGGGGTCTGCACAATGGGGGTTGAGATTTATGCCGATTAGGATTGGGCACCCCCATCAGCACACAAAGAAAGCGGGCGGGGTGCCGAGATGAGGGGGATTGGGCACCCCCTCAGCATTTCTCAATGGGGGGTTCTTTATGCCGATGGGGAGTGGGCTCCCCCCGTCGGCACACAAGTAAAGGAGGGGTTAGAGCTGAGGGGGATTGGCCACCTCCTAAGCATATAACAAATGGGAGGGGTTATTTATGCCGACAGAGAGTGGGCTCCTCCATCAGCAGTACAGTGGGCAGGGGTAACCGACAGAGTTGGGCACCCCGTTGGCAGTTCGAGGCCGTGTACCATGTGCATAATGCTGGGGGTAAGAAAAGGCCCGCTGCATCTGACAAGCTTTGCCTTGATTGCAGCGGACCTTTTCCTAGATGTGCTCGCCACATTATGTATGCATGGTGTGGCTCCGGCATGCAGGCTGATTGGGGAATGAGGGACACACCTACTGGTGCATGCCCTGCATTCACCCAACAGCAACCACGCCTCTAAAGCTGCACTGTCCCAAGATGTTGGATGTGCAAGCTCGCCAACATAAAAAAAAAATAAAGGGGTAGAGGTGAACGTAACATGGTTGGACTTAAAGCGTTATATTCAAGTCCTAATATCTGGGGCCACCAGGGGGGCAGGGGTAGTTGCTGCAGCACACTAAAAATGTTTGTGAAATAAAATCAGGAGCCCAGGCTGTGTATTCAAACTGTTTATTCAGTGCCACATCACAATTCAGTCACATTACACACAGTTTTGTGCAACCTCCCTTACAGTGTCACAAGAATGGCCAACCTAAATGGTGGGTTTTGTCCAGAAAAAGTGAAGTTTCCACAGCACACAAGCATGTATTACCATTATTTTTTTCATTTGCCACCTTTCATGGGGCATAATAAAATAACACATCACCCACTGCACAGCAGCAATTCCCGTGTGTTTGTCATGCTTTGGAAGTTGGTCAATCCAGCGGTAGCCCCTTTTCGTGCATGAAGCCATCTCTCCTGAATCTACCCCCTCCAGCTTCTTGTCATGCCACCGTGTCCTTGAACACCTTTTTTCTGAAAAATGCTTCCCTCCTGTACCTTGTTTACTACTGTGAGGTATTTATAGGTCTCTGTCACACACACCCTCCTTTCTTCCTGGGTGTACATATTTAGGTCCTTTCATCTCTCCTCATAGGGTTTCTGATGCTGACCTTGCGCCATTTTAGTTGTCCTCCTCTGGATTGCTTCCACTAATATATCTACTCACATTAATTTGGTGTCTTTTCCCAAGGACTGAAAGTGGGAAATATGTTAGGAGTTCTGACAACCTGAATGGCACTGGCCTTGCCTTTAGATGATGGCGTAGCTAGGATGTGACTGTAGAAGGCCTACTGAATATCCCCCAGGAAATGCCTGCTACCCAATCCACCACTGATGACCATGCTAGTGATTGCCACCAGTATGGGTGACCAAGACTGGTTGCTGTGGGTTGCACAAAGGGATGGGAGCCCTCATGACCCGTGACACCCAGGTGTAGATCTTTCCAGACTTTAGCTGTGCTACAAGACGCACTGGAATGCATTCAGTGGAGTATGTTGCCACTTCAGCGACCTTAGCCTTCGTGTGCTTTGCTATTAGAAGTCGTGTAATCAAAGTTTCTGATTTACCTTTTTATCTCCTTACAGGTACTTTGGATGGGACAGTGTTTTTCTTTATGTAACCCCCAGGCCACTTATTTAACTAGTGAGCACACCCACCATTAACATCTGGAAACACTGGTGCCCACATACTGCCATACCATTTTACTTTACAAAAAGATAGGTACCACCCTTGGCATTAGGATGTATACCTGGCTCAATGTCTAGAGGAAGAGAGGAGTGGGGGTACAGAAACAAAACAACATGAACCTTGTGTAAATAACACAACCCAGGTCATGGGTGGAGGCAGCTAGGCATATGCTAGATCTAACCTGCTGAGGGGGCCCCAGTAAATCCACACAACCAGAAGCAATAATCAGAATGTCCATACCAGTGACTGGGATTGTGCAGTATGGCTTTATTCAACAGATGGAAAGTTAAAGCAGAAGTGGACCTCCAATGGTCGGTCCAGGCTGGACAAGTACAATTTACAAACTCTCCTTGCATGCAGTATAGTTCATGAACACACAACAAAACAATCTTCTTCCCAAATTCCCAAAAGGTGCATTTAGTGGACACCTGGCCACGCACATGAACATTTTCCTCCCATGAGTGTCATTTAGTGAATCTAAGCCACACACTGAGAACTCTTCTTTGAACATAGGTGCAATCTAGTGAAGCTCAGTCACACCTTAACCTGCAGCTTGGCCTCTGCTCAGGTAAAACTGTTGCCCTTTATGAACCAAGAAGCCCTGCATTGTAAGCACTTAGATAGCGTTCCTCCCACCCTTGGCCCCAACCAATAGTCTCTACCATTCTTCAGGGTTACACCATTGAAACACCCATTCCCCACTGAAATGTTTGAGGTCCCACACTTTAACTTTGTCACACACCGTGGTGACCAAAGAACAAAACTGCACTCACTTGGGTGAACAGTTTAACAGTACTTCACTCACTTGGGTGAAACTAGGGGCACTGACAGGTGCAATCCAGCCTTATCTATGGGCGCATGTACCCCAGACTATCAAATCCCCTAAAGATGTGGAGATCTGGTCTCCTAGAACAGTACTCACAAAGGTTGCCCCGTCCACTTGGCATGGAACAACAGAAGAGAAGAAAAGAAAGGTACTCTCCTGGGTAGCCAATCAGTCTCTTTCAGTTCCTATCCAAGGCAGCTGAAAACACCACAGAACATTCAGGGGATTGCCCCTTGAGCCCACTGAGAACAAGCAGTTCCTTTCACTTCACTGGGAGTAGAAATCAAGAAATCCTGCTGTAGCACTGGTCTCCACCACTACACTGGAAGCTGGAAATGTCACTCTACTAGAGTGAGAAATCCTGGGCCCTCTCCTCAGAGCCCACTGGCAGTCCTTCTGCCACTCTCACCTCCTCACTGAACAACTGACTGCACAGAACTGAGCATTCTAAGCTCCCCCAGAGCAGCTGTCCATACAGAGTGGCTTATGCTGCTGTGAGAGTTCCGGATGACCTAATCATTCTTCCCTCAGGCTAGCTAAGTAAACAATGATGTCATTATGTAAGAAGCCCCCAATGAGCTTCCTACCAGCTGCCTGCTGCCTTCCTAACAATTATACTGATAGGATTCTAGTAATCCCAAGGGACTGGGTGGTTACATTAAACAAGAGAAAGGGGTCTGGGGGCAGTAGTTAAGATAAATAAATAATATGTACTACACTTTCATTTGTGCAAATGGCCATTTGACTGTCTTCTTCCCAGTGCCCCCCTTTTCCCTGGAGATCTCGCCTATGTTTTGGTAACATTCATGAATACATTTTGTGACTCCTCTGTGGAGGACTGCTGGGGCCTGATTCAGCCATTCAGAATTGCAGGCGCTTTTTGTAATTTCTCTCTTCCCTGTCTGAAAGAGTATGCTTAAAAGTTTTTGTGTGTTTGAAATTCTACAGCTAATGTTAAAAGCTCCTGTGAAGCAGTGGACTTATGCCATCCTTTAGCGCAAGTCTGAGATGACTGTGCCCAGGATGCAGTGTGCCCAGTACAAGCTGACTCTGGATTTTCTCTCAGTGGCTCATTGCTTTTGCTGTGATACAGTTCCTTCAAAATAAAATCTGCAGCTATAAGCCCCAATTGATTCTTTGCAAACCCCACGAACTGTAATGGGCAGAGTGAGCAGATATGACTCCAGCTGCAACTAAGTGGTATTTCTGAGTATATTATTTCCCTACTTAGGGTATGATATTGTTTTGTATCTCACAAAATCAAATAAACATAACATAGATGTAAAAGGGAAGGGGACTGATTCAGCCAAACAAAACTGCAAGGGCATTTTTATGTTTGCTTGCATGGGCATACATGAAGCAAACATATTGTGAGAGTAGAGTAGGGTGCTTCAGAGGCATGCCACTGTCACATCCAATGCAGCTCAGGCTGCAGCAGACTCGACGGTGAAAGGACAATGATCTGTGAGGCTGATCACATCGCTGTTCAGCTGGGTGATGGGCAGAAACTTTGTGTAGTTGAAAGGAAGCAGCCAAACCTATTACACAACAGCTGTGTTCTGTCATCTACATGACACCACCCAGTATCCATCAGAGCAGTGTCATACTCAGCCTGCTCCTCATCCCGCCCCCCCCAATATCCAGTGGTCATCTGTGTTGCCAACGCCATTCATGGAGAAAGTACAATCAATGTTTATCATATTTAATTAAGAGAGGCTTTGGAATGAGTGAAAGAAATAATTAGCTGCACTGTTGCTCTCATTTTTTTTCTTTTACCAGTTTGGTTTTGCTTGCTCCCAATGGAAAACTCTTGCATGAACATTGGTAGGGTATAGCATGTAGGTTCTGTATATTGATTGCATGGTCAAAACTCACGTGGTCAAAAACAGCGCTGCGCCAATACCTCAAAAAGCGCATGGTCAAAAACTGCACTAGATTTAATAAACTAACTCTGAACCGTGCATGCTGTTTTGACTGCGTGGTTTTTAACCACGTGTCTATTCCATCACAGTCTTGAAAGTATACCTAGCATGTACAATGATGTTAAACTCAGGTCAGACACCCTCGAACTACTATCTGGGATGCCCTTAACTCATTGCCTCCACAGGAGCTCTCTGAAGTTGCACCACTTGTCTCCTGTATACTGTTAACAGTAAATCCTGGGCCTTTCTAAGCAAAATCAAGCTATAGTCAGCATGCCACAAACAAATCCTAATAGCTCAAGAACCATAAGTGCTAGACATAAAGTATGAGTGGCAAAGTTATTCAGCATAAAATTACCTTTCCAATGGTGGTATGCAAATAATATGTAATTTTTTTTTCTATGCTGGTTGAAACAGCAAAAAAAATATTTTTTCACTAAAACAGGCAACATAAGCCACACACACTATACCATAAACAAATGTGAATAACTCCTAAAGTATATATGATATACACAAAATATCAGTGGCAAAGTTGTTCAGCACAAAATTATCTTTCCAATGGTGGTATGCAAATAATAATATGTATTTTTTTTTTTTTTTTTCTATGCTGATTGAAACAGCAAAAAAAATACTTATTTCACTAAAACAGGCAACATAAGCCATACACACCATACCATAAACAAATGCGAATAACTCCTAAAGTATACATGATATACACAAAATATCAGTGGCAAAGTTGTTCAGCATAAAATTACCTTTCCAACGGTGCTATGCAGTCAAATATATATTATATTCTGTTACACTATATATTAAAATATATAAGTGACTTCTCCAGATGTTGCAAGGGCACACTGGGTGTCAGTAGCCAACTTCTGCAGACGTCCTCAGGACACACCAGTGTATTTTACTGATGACTACAGGCGTCTGCTAGGAGACAATGAGTTAAAACCCACTTCCACCATCTCCCATTCCCACCCACTGTTCCCAACCCCCCTGCAGGTAAAAAAAACTCCCTTTACTTTTTTTTTGTAGTATCCTAACCTCCCCCCCCAAATGGTGCCTCAGCCTCTGTTGCCAGAGGGGTGTACACCCGCTCACTCCCTCTGCTTGTTGTCACACACTCAGCCTTTGTTCCCAGTTTGGTGTTATAAAAAAAACAAATTTTCCCTCCTTTCTTGTCCATGCTTTCCTACCCCCTCCTTTCCTTTTCCCTATACATATAGGTCAGTGGGTTGAATTTTGCAGCTGAGTCTAAAAGAGGCAGACTTGTTCAACACCATCACTCTCGCCTGATGAATCAGATCACAACAGACTTGAGAGGAAGACCAAAGGGGAAAAAACAAGTAAAACTGAAGCCTTGGCTTCTTTTTGCAATCGTCTCTAGACCAGATTCCCACCCACTGGCCAGCGCCATGGATGCGGAGAAGAGGCATCCAGATAGTAATCACATGAAATGCCACCTGCTCAGGTGGTCAGAAAGGAATGTGAGTCTGGAAGCCTATTTACTATTATTAAATCTGTAATTAACTACTTTGACTGACCTAGAAATGTCAGGAGGGGATAGGGTTACCACCTGTCCTGATTTTTGCAGGACAGTCCTGATTTGGGCAGCTGTGTCCTGCAAAAAAACATGAAAAATACTTTATGTCCTGACTTTATCTTAGAAAAAATATTTCCTAACTTTCCTCTAAATGTTGCAGAAAACTGCAATACCTTAACTAAAATACCTTAAAATGATACGAAACAATAGAAAAAACTAACAAACTACAGTACTTAGCCTTAATTCTGATTATATAGGGAAAACAGGTCTGTTGCATTGGTCAAGGTTATGTACTGTCCTGCAAAAAATCATGTTTCATTAAGAAATGTTCCACTTTGGGCTACTTAAAAGGTGGTAACCCTAGGAGGGGAGGCAGCAGGCATAGCTCAACTTAATTTATCTGGTATCTCAACTGTCCGCCTTCCTTACCATTATTAGGGAGTCGGGCAGGGACCGCTCTCAGTTTAGCATTCAGTTCCTCCACTAGTATCTGACATCTGAACTGCTCCTGTTATCACTGGTAGGGAGTTGTGCAGCAATGACACTCCGTTTAGCACTCGGATCCTCCACTAGTCCTCATGCATAAGATGCTTGCTGGCCCACATACTAATCTGAATATTTACACATGAACTTTATCTTATTCTTAATATAATGGTAACCTCAGTGACAGAAAACTTTAGGAGCAGAAAAGCACCTTGTTTCTTCATACTAGTGTTATTCAGAGCTGTTTCACTGCAGTGATGATGGGACCCACGTTTTGTCTCCTTTTCATCATTTTGAGGGACAGTGCTCAACATTTTGGGTGAAGAAAGGTTGAAAGGTACATCACATGTGGGCCTCAGTGACTGCCTGTCTAACACAGGAGCTTGTATTTTGTCATTCAGACAGGGTGTCTGCTTTTTAAGGGGGATGAGAAGGTGGCTCAGTCACAGTGACTGGTAAAGAATTTGTAAGGACTTAGAAGTACCATTTTCTCCTAAGTGGTGTTATCTGCATCTTTTTGGGGGGAAATGGTGCTGACCTACATGACAATGTCTAGACCTACCTATAAGCTGGAGGCAAAAGCTACCTTGAAATCCTAATAAGACACTGGTTTGCAGGGCTGTAAGTTCAACACAAATTGGTTAACTTAAAGAGGAACAGTCAGTACAGAGAACTCAACACTCAAGTGTGGGGCTGGTTCCAATGTGCACTTTGTGGGCAAAAACATATCGGTGTACTTACTGTTTACTTTAGTATAGTAGATTATATCAGACTAAGTTTGGTTGGTTGTAGGCTGACATCTTCTTTTGCTATAAATCCCAGAATCCCCTGCAGCTGACATCAGAGCAGTAGGCAGCAGTGAGAGATTCAATACCCTGCAGTGAATGTTAGAGCTTTTATAATCTGGAATCAGATGTTTTTGGGATTGCTTTCCTCTGGGGGCTAAGTACAGTCCTCTGTGCCTGTACATAGCCCATGTAGGACAGCTGGACCAGCAAACAAAAGATCAATGCTTACATAAACTCTAATGTGCAAAACAGCCTATTGAATCTTATCACTGCTTCCTACTTCTCTGATGTCAGCTGTAGGGGATTCTGGGATTTGAAGTAACAGAAGATGTCAGCCTACAACTAAGAAAAATTAGACTGATACAATCGTATTGTACTTTAGTAAATAATAAGTAAGCCAAAATGTTTTTGTACACAAAGTGCACATTGGGATCAGTCCCACACTTGAGTCGGGGCCATTGGTGATGACTGTTCCCCTTTAAGATCAAGTTGTGCAGCTAGCTGTCATCTCTAGTGACATGCTGTGCACTAATGATGTGAATGAATGCGGACTAAATCATTGTGACTACTTATTTACCCCCATACTCTTCTGAAGTTCGCACTTGTGCCAAGGTGAGCCTTAAGGGGGTGGGTGGTCACACATTTTAAAGGGAGCAGATATCTCTTTTTTTTTTTTTTACTTTTTTCTAATATAATTAGTGATTTAGGCATGTGTGATGTCTGTTTAATAGCCCCAAGACAATGCAGTTTTTGTGTGCTTGTTTTGAAATAGTCTAGGTTTTTTTCCCCTTATTTAGGGTCCCTTCTTTACGCTGCCTTTTTCTTAACAGGAGATGTATTGCAAACCTCATGTTAATGCTCAGGGCTGCAGAATAAGGTTTCCAATATACTGTATCTCCTACCAAAGCAGCCACCAGAAAAGCCCTAACATGGCCTTCTTTCGACCCCACCTCACGAACTAGGCAAGTAAAATTTTTCAAATCCTTCCAAATGTGTTTTCACAGTCACTTGGCAAAATTGTCATTCTGATGGGATTTAAGAAATTATACCCATCTTCATCATAAGGTGGGTTCATAAAAAGACTGTGTTGAACATTTGGTCTTAAAATCTCAAAAACCAACAACGTTATGAAGAAACACTGTAAGTCTTCAAAATGTATTTATAACTTTGCTATTTTTCCTGATTGTCACCCCCAAATTTTTTACATAGCCTGCATTTACCCCACCTCATGAACAAGGCAGGTGTCATTTTTCAAATCCCCTTCGAAATGTTTTCCCCAGTCACTCTGCAAAATCATCTTTTGGAAGGGATTTAAAAAAATTCCCTGTCTTGATCATAAGCTGCGGTTATAAGAAGACTAATGTTGATAATTCAGGATAAAGAAACAGTCACAGCATGCAAGCAAACATTGGACATTAATAAATGTTTGTTTTCATTTCTCTCTGCCCTGTCTGGAAGGCTAAGTTTAAGTTTTTTCTTTGTTGAATGGCTGTAGCTAGTGTTGTAAGCGCCTCCGGAGCACTGGATTGGTGTCACCCTTTAGTGTATAACTAGAATAGCTGACCCTAGGATGCGGTGCATCTGATAAAATATGGACATCAAGGCAGAAGCAGGGGAAGCACTGCCAGTATGGGGTGTCGAGGCACCTGCACAGCAGTAGGCTGATGTTGGAGGTTAGGTAGGAACAGAGCAGATTTCTGTTTCTATAAAGAAATGGGTTCATACAGCACACAATATACTAGCGGTATTTTATGAAGGAGAACCACATCTTTTTAATAGCTTTTACTGCTAACATGTCCCTGCAATAAAGTAATATATTTTTTATAAAGGTATTTCTGCCCTGAGTCATGCAGGCAGGCTCTCAGCCCTGCCCCCAATCCTCTCAACTGACAGCTGCCTGCCCCGCTACTTACCAGAGCAGTCCACCACAGCTTGGCACTCCATGATGGGGCCAGGAGGAGGAGGAGGAGAGCCATCCCACCCCTGCAAGTGCTCATGGTCCAGTTCCTGCAATGATGTGGTGATGGCGCGGGTCGGGTAAGAGCAAGCAAGACTTTAACAAGTCTGCATGACCCCTTTTCTGATTTCTCCACAAGTCCCTCTGCCATGGTGGCACATACGCGCAGGCACCTGGAGCAGGGATTGACAAATTTCAAAATAAAGTACTTGTCCAGGACAACTGGGCTTACCAAAAATGGTAGTCCCACTGCTGGGAGTGGTAATACATGGTCTGAAGGCTATATTTTGAGGGAAATTACAAAGACAATGTAGCAACAAAAGACTTGATGTGGGGATTGTATAATTAATACTAGGTAGATATATTTATTTATTTCATGTTTAGGATTCAATACCTTGGAGCTCTAGACTCTTTTACAAAGGTTCCAAGTCAGACAAGTAACAAGGTCATATCAATGGCAGTACACAGCAGGATGATAACTGATGCAAAAACAAACAAGGTTACATAGGTTACAAAGTGCAAATATTTGTTATTTACAAGAAGCCAAGAGCAGGGAGTACAACACTACTACTGGAGTGTGGTAAATGCTTGTATATTATCGTAAATATCTTGGGGTCACTGTGGATCCCAGGATCCGGTCATTTGTGGTAGAGAATAGTAGCAACCAGTGATAGCTTTGTCAAGTGTAGAGAGGGGGGAGTGACAGAGGTAAGGTGTTGGGAGAGTGGGGGGGGGACATTATGAAACAGGAAAAATAATTTATAAATGAAATGTTTTAATATATTATTTTTCCCATGTTTCCTTCTCTCTCACTCACCATATTACATAACCCATCCCATGCCACATCCCTCACCCTTTTCCAGAGATAGCAGTGAAGTAAATAAGTTTTTATATAGTATATATTTATTTTCAATAATTTTTTTTCAATTATCAACTTTGCTGCATTCAATATGGTTGAATTAATCTGACGTGACCCCCCCCAAGATCTCCTCATCCCCCTCCTCTTAGAGTCACTTTTCTTCTCCTTTTTAAATTAAATCTGTTTGATTTCACTTCTTTTTTAAGTTCTATTACTTGGTGTCGCTGAGGACAGACTGAAATAAAGGCAGCGATCTGCTCCCTAAATGCACCTTTCTGACTTTAAAATTTAATTAGTCACTTAGCAGTGCTGTGCGAGACAAGTCTGCTCTCTACTCAACCACCCACTGACAAGCTGTCTTCATGTGTTCCACTCGCACACAGTGCAGTTCCACCCAACAGCTCACCATTATGATCAACTGCTATGAAATTGGTGAAATACCCTTGAGTGACAGGCAGTCTACAGTTTGCAATATGCAGACTGCTCTCTCACTCCAAGTGGCGCAGCCGCTGCAGTGGCTGGGTGGGAGGTACTGGGAAGGCGGCAACACTGTTTAAACTGCGCTCGCTCCCAGTGCTGCTCCAGAATGGCAGATCCCTGAAAGACATGTGGTGCATCTCTTCGCCAGCTTGTTCTCTCATGTGAACTCCATGGCAGCAAGCAACCTGACTATGTATCTGATGACACCTAGTGGCAACAACTGAACAATGTAGGACCTGTAGATAAAAAAAACAAACAAAAAAAACAGATAGGCTGAATTAATTTGGTTGTCCATGGGACAACCTCTAGCTCAGCTGATGCCTGTCCCTGTCAGTAGACTGGTAGCCCGGGACAAGGGACTACTGGATTTGTCGATCCCTGACCTGGAGGCACCCATGCACCAGACAACTGCGGCCCCTCCCAGCTATGTTGCCCACACCTGCATATGTCACTCACACCTGCAGTGCTACCAGACCTCCATCTAGTGACAGTCAGAGGCTGGTTCGGTGTGCCACCCCTCCCCAGGAAAGGAAAGCAGTCACTGAGATGTTTCATCTTCTCCACCCCCAGTGACCCAAGTCTACTCCCAAACTGGGGTCACCAGCATGGCATGCAGTAGCACCACCACCAAGCCAGTGGGCTAGCTTTGAAGTAAGATTTTAAGAACAACAGAACTGTAAAGACTTATTGTATGGCTGTGTCAATTTGCGTTGTCCATTGTTTCCCCTCTCCTAATTCCTCTGGCTCACAGTATTCAGATGAGGTCATTTTAGGCACTAGTATTTAAATATATTTTCACCCACTGACTTTAGCATCACCCTGTGTTATGGGGATCAGGAGGGAACATGGAGCTTGAGTACACAATCCGCACAGGGATTGTATACAGACCCCCATCTCAAGGGGAGGAAACGGACAAGAAAATGATAGAGGACATTCTCAAAATGGCTGAAAAAGGGGAGATACTGTTGATGGGGGACCTGAATATGCTAGATGTTAACTGGATGACATGTACTGCAGCCACATCCAAGAGCAGGGTCATTCTCGATGCCCTGCAGGGGGCAGGCCTTAGACAGCTAGTGTTGGAACCCACTCTGGGAGGGAGCAATACTAGACCTGGTACTCTCAAATGGAGAGGATCACAAATTTAGAAGTCAGTAGACATCTGGGAACAAGTGACCACTGCACAGTGTGCTTCACAATAGGCCATGGAGACAAGCCATTCAAAAACAAGGATACTGGACTTTAGAAGGGCCGACTTTGGCAAAATGGGTGAATACCTGAGGAATGCACTAGCAAATGGCCAAAAAGGAGGGTGGAAGAACAATGGAGAAAAATCAAAACTGATATCATAGAGGTAACAAGCCTTTGTGTGAAACAAATAAAGAAAACAAAGCGAAGTAAAAAAACACTATGGGTCTCAAGAGGTGGCAGGGAAGGTTAAGGAGAAAAAGGCTGCATTCAAAAAGTATAAGGAATCACACAAGGAGCACGACAGGGAACTGTATCAATTAAAGCAGAAAGAAGTGGGGAAGGCAGTCGGAGTAGCAAAGGCCCAAACCGAGGAAAACATAGCCAACTCAGGTAAGAAGGGGGATAAAACCTTTTATAGATACATTAGGGAGCATAGAAAGGTTAAGGGAGGAATAGCGAAGATTAATAAAGGAGAGGGGAGGTGGGCAGAGGGAGACAGTGAAAAGGCAGAGATACTGAATGAATACTTTTGCTCAGTATTCACAAAAGAAGATGAGGAGGAGTTACCTAAACCAGACAATAGAAGCACTCTGGGTAGGGGGGTTGACACCAGTCCATTTACAGAAGAAAGAGTCCTGAAAGAACTCCTAAAACTCAAGGTGGACAAAGCAATGGGGCCTGATGGGATTCACCCCAGAATCCTAAAAGAACTAAGGGAGGACCTAGTGACACCACTGACCACACTTTTTAACAAATCATGGCAGGATGGGGTGGTACCAGAGGACTGGAGGAGGGCAGATGTGATTCCCCTTCACAAAAGTGGGAGCAAGGCAGAAGCAGAAAACTACAGACCTGTAAGTTTGACCTCAGTGGTAGAGAAAATGATGGAATTACTTCTGAAAGAAAGAATTGTTGAGTACCTAGAGGCCAGCGGGGCACAGGAACCAAGGCAGCATGGATTTACAACAGGAAGGTCATGTCAGACTAATCTAATTGATTTCTTTGACTGGGTGACCAAAGTAATAGACCAGGGAGGGGCTGTGGATATGGCCTACCTAGACTTTAGCAAGGCATTTGACACAGTCCTGCACAAAAGACTAATAATCAAGTTAGCCAGCCTGGGAGTGGGTTCCAGGGTGGTAGCCTGGGTAGCAAACTGGCTGCACAACAGGACACAGAAGGTAATGGTGAATGGAACACATTCTGAAGAAGGGGATTACTAGTGGAGTACCTCAAGGCTCAGTACTGGGTCCAGTCCTCTTTAACATCTTTATAGGTGACATTGCAGAGGGTCTGGAGGGAAAGGTATGCCTATTTGCAGATGACACAAAGATCTGTAACAGAGTTGATACACAAGGAGGGGTAGAAAGGATGAGAAGGGACTTGGCAAGGTTGGAGGAATGGTCAGACATATGGCAACTTAGATTCAATGCAAAGAAGTGCAAAGTAATGCACCTGGGAAACAAAAACCCAGGAGAAGAGTACACAATAGCAGGGGAGGTCCTAACAACAACAAAAATGGAAAGGGACTTGGGGGTAGTCATATCAGATGACCTAAAGGTGGGTAAGCAATGTGAGAAGTCAGTAAGGAGAGCCAGGGGGATACTGGGATGCATAGGAAGGGGCATCACAAGTAGAAAAAGGGAAGTGGTTATCCCTCTGTACAGACAGTTGGTGAGACCCCATCTGGAATACTGTGTGCAGTTTGGAGACCTCATCTATGCAAGGACATAGACAGGATGGAAGCAGTCCAGAGGAGGGCAACTAAAATGGTGCAGGGTCGCATCAGAAACCATATAAAGAGAGACTGAGAGAGCTTAATATGTATACCCTTGATGAAAGGAGGGACAGGGGACATGATAGAAACTTTAAGTACCTCAAGGGAATCAACAAAGTCCAGGAGGGTAGCATCTTCAGAAAAGAGATGTGTAAGAACAAAGGCGCAATTTAAAGATAGAGGAGGGACGGCTCATGGGTAATGTGAAATTGTTTTCACGGAGAGTGGTGGATGCATGGAACCGCCTTCCGGGGGTGTTGTTGGGTCTAAAACAGTGGGGGAATTCAAACATGCATGGGACAGACATAAGGCAATTGTAGTGGGGGGTTGCAGGAAGTAGGCTGTTGGTTAACTAGAATCTGCAGCTTATCCAATAGGAAGGGAAATGGGCAGACTGGGTGGGCCAAGTGGTCCTTATCTGCCATCAAAGTCTATGTTTCTATGTTTCTATCACCCTGAGTTATGGGGAACAGTTGGGGACATGGAGCACAAGTATTGGGGCCATCGTCCTGAGCTATGGGGAACACATGGGTACATGGATCTTAAGTACTATTGCTGCCACCCTGAATTATGGTGATCTGGCAAGGAGATGGAGCCTGAGCACTGCTACCCTCACCCTGTGTTATGAGGATAAGGTGGGGACATGGAGCTTGAATTCTGGTGCTATCATCCTGAGTTATGGGGATTCAGTGGAGGATATGGGGCTTGAGCACTGGTGCCATCACGCTGAGTAATGATGATCAGGTGGGAACATTGAGCCTGAGTACTGGTGCCATTATCCTGAGTTATGGGGATCAGGTGGGGCATGGAGTTCAACTAATGGTGTTATCCCCCTGAGTTATGGGGATCACGTGGGGACATGGAGCTCAAGTACTTGTGCCATCAACCTGAGCTATGGGGAATTGGGAGGTGACATAAAGACTCAGCACTGGTGCTATCACCCTGAGTTATTGGGATCAGGTGGGGACTTTTTTTTTCTCCAGTTGTTTAACCAGGTGAGACATGGACTTCGAGTACTGGTGCCATCACCCTGCATTATGGTGATCAGTCTGTGACATGAACTTTAAGTACTGGTGCTATCACATAGAGTAATGGGGGTCAGGTGAGGCCATCGAGCCTGAGTACTGGTGCCATTACCCTGCATTATGGGGATCATGTGGGGACATGGAGCTTGAGTACTGGTGCCATCATCCTGAGTTAAGGGGAATTAGGTAGGTTCATTGAGCCTAAGTACTGGCGCTATCACACTGAGTAATGGGGATCAGGTGGGGGACATCGAGCCTGAGTACTGATGCAATCACCCTCAGTTATGGGGATCAGGTGGGGAGTAGGGGTTCAAATACTAGTGCCATTAACCTGAGTTATGGGCATCAGGTGGGGACATGTAGCCTGATTACTGGTGCCATCACCCAGTGTTATGGGTAGTTATAGGGATCGGGTGGGGACATGTAGCCTGATTACTGGTGCCGTCACTCAATGTTATGGGAATCAGGTGTATCATGGGGCTTGAATACTATTTCCATCGACCTGAGTTATGGAGCACCAGACATTTGCTGTGGACCTGGTTTTGGAAGTCTTTCATTTCTGTAACTGCATTAATAAATGTATTTTTTCCCTGACCTACACCAAGTGTCATTTTTGTCCCAAGTGCCACCACTTCACAGTTTGGTTGTGAGTTATGGGGATCAGGTGGAGATCAAATACTGGTGCCATCACCCAGAGTTATGGGGATCAGGTGGGAACATGGAACTCGAATGCTGGTGCCATCACTCTAAGTTATGGGTACCAGATGGGAATAGGGAGCTCAAATACTGATGCCATTGTCCTGAGTTATGGGGATTGGGTATGGACATGGAATGCGAATACTGGTATCATCACCTTGAGTTATGAGGATTAGGTGTGGACGTGGAGCTTGAGTACTGGTGCCATCACCCAGAGTTATGGGGATCAGGTAGTGACATGGAGCCCAAGTACTGGTGCTATCATCCTGAGTAATGAGGATCAGGTGGGGATGTGGAGCTCGAGTATCGGTGCCAATATTCTGAGTTATTAAATTGAACCATCAGAGAAGATGAACTATGTTATGAGAAAGATATATCTGACCTTAATGAAATTTTGTCTGAGTTGCATCAGTTCAGGAATGATGATATGTTCAAAGAGCTGTGCACAAAATTAGAAAGAAAACTTACTAAGTATGAACATGACATCAAAGAACGTAAAGCTTGCAAATCATCATGGGATGAACTTGATGACACTATTGATGGAGTGTTTACCTGGTCAAAGAAAGATCTGAGAAGTAAAAGATGAGCTAGGTTATGTGGACACACTGACAAAGCAGGAGGAGACTGCAGGGACTTGGTTTGCTGGCCAAGGCACCTAGCTTCACCTAGCTCTTTCCTTCTAAGACTGCTTGAAAGGCAGAGTAGAGAAACTTACCAGAGCAAGGGAAAAGGATTAAGACTTAATTTGGCTAAGCAGATTTACTGTGTGGTGGTGTTTTTATTTTTTACTCACAGGGATTGCTACTGTTTGTTGCTAACATTTCATTGCTTTATTTTTTTCTCTGATTCAAATTGTTGTTGCTGGTATACCTTCTTCTGCATTATTACAAGGTGTGCCTACAGGTGTGTGCTAACAGATTACTCCTGTAATCTTCTGATTCAAATTGTCTTTTGCAAGGTATATCTTCTGTTACTGCTTTATTTTTCTCTGGAGCAAAGTGTTTCTTACAGTGTATATCTTCTCTGAAATTATTACAGGTGGTGCTTTACAGGTTTTACAGTTTTATCTAACATTAGGATAAGCTTTCAGGGTTACTGCATTTGTTGTTGACTGATTGTTTCTGCTCTTACCTCCTTGTTCTTTCGTCCGTGGTTCTTCTTTTTAGGCAGGGGAAGGGCCCAACCACCACCCATCCCCAACCACCCACCGCTACCTCCTTTATAGGGTACCACAGTTGTGACATTTCCTGTGGCAGAGCAGGAGGCGGATCAGTGGGCCTCCACAAGGTGATCTCATTTACAGGGGCGCTAGTAATTTAACTTGTTATAACAAGTTAAACAAAGCACAATTAAACCATTACTTGCATTTTTTTTCCCTTTTTTTTTTTTTCCTTCTAATTACTCTGACTAGGTTACAAACTTATTTGGAATGGATTTCATTAACTGCAGGTACTGTGGAACAATTTTCAGAAGGACAGTCTTGCAGGATTTAGGACACTGTCCTACATGCTGGGCCTTTGGAGATCTTAGGGCTCAGCTCCGGGCAGCATGGGCAGAGATTGCACGCCTCAAATTTCATATTGAAGAGGAAATACATTATAAGAACCACCCGCCATTTCCCCAGCATCCAACAGAAAAACCTCGACCGCAGAGGGTAGTTGGTCCAGGAGGTTGGCAGGTGGTTAGGAGGAGCAAATCAGGCCCCCATCACTCTCTGCTCTCCAACACATTACCTCCAAAAACCATATAAACACTACAAACAGGTATCTGCCTCTATCTCTGAAATCAAATAAAGAGGCAGAAGACACTGCAGAGCAGGACACTCGTGGCACAGAGCTACACAACAAAACTCACCCAAATCAGGAACCAAAACAAAACAAGCACAAAGGAAATCCAAAAAACTTCTGATCATAGGAGACTCCATGATTCGGGGAGTTGATACCCATCTCCAGCCAGGAGTGATGGTCAGATGTCTCCCAGGTACATCAGCATGGAGAGACACTGACCGCATTGCTAAAATTGTTCACAAAACAGGAGAAAACATTGATGTCCTAGTACACATAGGGACTAATGATCTCGCCAGCCGGTCAGTTGTGGAGACCAAGGAACACCTGACTAGGCTGGGTGACAAACTATCATCTATTTAGTCCGGCATCTCCTTCTCTGAGATCCTGCCGGTCTGGAAGAGGGAGCAGATGGACGGAAGGTCAGAGAAGGGAGATAGGGGAGCTAAACCACGTGGCTCAGGGCTGGTGCCAGGAAAGGACACAGATTTAGCAGGAACTGGCAACAGTTCTGGGGCCAAGTTCTTTAAATTTGATGGACTGCATCTGACTAAAGAGGGAGTCAGTGCATTGGGGCAGAAGTTTGACGTCTTTGCAGAATATTTAAACTAGCAAATGGGAGAGGGTGCAGCATCCCATACGTCGAATGGGAAGAACACCCTCCCCTCAACTAAATGGTCAAACAGAATTCAGCATGTTTGCCGTTCATTTGCATCACCAGGTAAGAAAAAGGTTTGTCTCCCCATACGGCACTGAGGTATGCCAAACTTCACCCAACAACTAACACACCAAAATCTGGCCAATGGAAAATCATGTACACAAATGCTCACAGCCTGGGAAATAAGATCCCAGACCTGCAGGCAATAATGTCAGAGGCTAAACTGGACATAGTAGCAATTAGTGAGACGTGGTTTACCAGTAACCACACTTGGGAGACTTCAGTACCTGGCTATGTATTGTTCAGAAGAGACCGAGGTGCAAAAAGGGGGGGAGGAGTGGCCCTGTATGTTTATGAAAATATCAAAGCTACAGAAATTCAGAATACACATAAGGAGCCAGAAGAACTGTGGGTCACCCTGGAAACAGGAAATGGGACAGCCATAAGAACTGGGGTTGTCTACAGGCCCCCAGACCAGAGGGAGGACATAGACACATTACTGTTAGAAGATATACAAAACATGACAGCTAAAGGGAAGGTTCTGATAATGGGAGACTTCAACATGCGGATACAGATTGGTCAATACCAGCAGGAACATCTGCCAGAACTAGACTCATAGTGGATTCTCTGCAGGGGAGGGCCTCAAACAACTGGTACAGCAAACCCACAAGAGACAGGGCTATCCTAGATCTAGTACTGACTAACAAAGAAGGATCACAGATCTCCAGGTAGAAGGTCACCTGAGAGCCAGTGACCATCACATGGTATGGTTCAATTTGGCTACTACATCTAAATCATCCCATTCCAAGGCAAAAATATGGGACTTCAGAGGAGCTGACTTTGATAAGATGGCCAACAGAGTTAAGCTAGCCCTGGCAAAAAGAAACACAGGTGAGG
Source organism: Neoceratodus forsteri (assembly GCA_016271365.2). Classification (NCBI taxonomy): domain Eukaryota; kingdom Metazoa; phylum Chordata; order Ceratodontiformes; family Ceratodontidae; genus Neoceratodus; species Neoceratodus forsteri. The sequence continues at coordinate 79,174,418 of JADMNL010000034.1, forward strand.
GGTACAGGCAAAGTGGGCAAGCATTAAGGATGCAATACTTGAAGCAACATCCATTGTGTTAGACAGAAAAGGAAGTGCAAAGAAGAAGGAAACCACTTTGGTTCTCAAATACAGTAGCAGAAAGGTCAGAGCCAAAGGTTGGCCTTCAGGAAATATAAGGAAACACAGCGGGATGAAGATAGGAGGCATACCAAACTGCCCTAAGGGAAGCAGGTAAGGCAGTAAGGCAGGCAAAGTCCCAAACTGAGAAACACTAGCACGAACAGTAAAGAAGGTGACAAGACTTTCTATAGATACATTAGTGAAAGGAGAAAGTCCAGAGGGGTATTGCTAAGCTTAATGGGGAAAAGGGGCATGTGAGGAGGAGGACCCTGTAAAGGCATCTATCCTAAATAGATACTTTTGTTCAGTATTTACTGAAGGAAAGGTGAGGGCAGACCCACAGCTCAGCATCATGGACACAGGGGAGGGAGGTGAGCACTGCTCCTTCACAGAAAGGGTCCTACAAGAGCTTGCTAAGCTCAGGGTGGATAAGGCAATGGGACCTGATGGCATACATCCCAGGGTACTTAAGGAGCTAAAGGAGGAACTAGCAGAGCCATTAGCAGAATTGTTTAGTGAGTCTCTGAGCACAGGAGAGGTCCCAGAAGACTGGAGAAGGGCTCATGTGATCCCGCTCCACAAGAGTGGTAGCAGGGAAGAGGCGGGGAACTACAGACCAGTCAGTCTTACCTCAGTAGTGGGCAAGATTATGGAGGCACTCCTTAAGGAAAGGATAGTGCAACACCTGGAATCCATAGGGGCACAGGATCCAAGACAGCATGGGTTTACAAAAGGAAGGTCCTGTCAAACTAATCTCATAGATTTCTTTGACTGGGTAACCAGAGTGGTGGACCAAGGGAGCAGTTGATGTAGCCTACCTTGACTTCAGCAAAGCTTTGACACTGTTCCACCAGAAGATTGATAAATAAGTTGGGTAGGCTCAAGGTTGGGTCAGAAGTTGGTCAACTGGGTGGCAAACTGGTTGACGGGCAGAAAACAGAGAGTGGTGGTAAATGGTAACAGTCAGAAGAGATGCAAGTCACAAGTGGGATACCTCAGGGATCAGTCCTGGGGCCAGTCCTCTTCAACATCTTCATTAGTGACCTTGCAGATGGACTAGAGGGTAAGGCTTGTCTGTTTGCAGATGACACCAAGATCTGCAACAGAGTAGATGATCCAGATGGAGTGGGCAGAATGAGAAGAGATCTGGATAAACTAGCAGAATGGTCAGAAGAGTGGCAACTGGGATTTAATGCAAAGAAGTGCAAAATCATGCACATAGGGAAGAGAAACCCTGAAGCCACCTATAGGCTGGGAGGGAAGTTGCTAGCAGTCACAAAGAAAGAAAGAGACTTGGGCATCATCATCACTGATGACCTAAAATCATCAACCAGACCTCTAAAGCAGTAGGTAAGGCTAGGGGTGTTAGGGTGTATTAGTAGGGGTATCACAAGTCGTAAAGGAGGTAATAATCCCTCTGTACAAGATAATGGTTAAGCCCCATCTGGAGTACTGCGTGCAGTATTGGAGGCCACACCTTCACAAGGACATTAACCAAATTGAGGCAGTCCAGAGAAGGGCAACAAAATGGTGCAGGGACTGCATCAGAAGACATATGAGGACAGATTAACGGAGCTCAATATGTATACCCTTGAGCAAAGGAGGGAGAGAGTGATATGATCGAGGCATTCAAACACCTTAAGGGCATAAACAAGGTGAAAGAGTCTAACATGTTTAAATATAAGAAAAATAGCAGGACAAGAGGACACAGCATGAGATTAGAGGAGGCCGATTAAGGGGAATGTGAGATTCTTTTTCACAGAAAGGGTGGTGGATGCATGAAATGGCTTACCACAAGAAGTGGTGGCTATGAATACAGTGCAGGGCTTCAAACAGGCATGGGATAGGCATAAGGGAGCAATACAAATGACTATGAATAGATAGGCCACTGACAGAGCAAATTTATAAGGTAGAAAAAGAAATGGGCAGACTGGATGGGCCTTGCGGTCCTTATCTGCAGTCAACTTCTATGTTTCTATGTTTCTATGACCAACATCACAGGAAAACAAGTTCGAGGTAGAAGTGAACACGGTAATGAAGTCATCACAGTTGATCAAAATGTCCATAGAAAGCAACTGGATACACAAGCAAAAAAGTCAAAACCAACAGAAAAATTTGCAACCTAATCGGGGAAAAACACAAAAACTGGGTTCAAAGAAGTTCAACAAAAATGAAGCAGAAGAGCAACAGGTAGTTAACCTCACTGAGGAATGTCTTACAGCAGTGGAGTTAAAAGTTTTAAATTGGTGTTTAAGTTTTCCCTAAATCCCAAGTAAATCATTTCAGCACTGAGACAGAGATTTACAACCTTTTTTGTAAGCTCCGATTAAGGCATCATTTTGCTTTGCACCCTTTTATTCAAATGTAAACGCCAATAATAGGTATCAGATCACTGTGTTATTTACTAAACAATTACTTAAACATGCAGCTGGGAATTTAGTGGATAATAATTTATTTATTTAGTTTTTGTTTACCCGGGTAAGTGCACTAGACAAGAACGTTGCCTATTTTCAGGCACGATCCAGGAGAGTTATGAACAATAGAATGATGTACAGACAGGGATACAGTGGGCATATCACAACAGGATTTAAGCAAAATTCGAACAACAAAGTAGTGTATGCAAATGGTTCAAAGACAGTTTACAATGGCAAGAAGAACAGAATAATACAATAATTAAAGGGAAACGTCCACTTAAAAATGGACCCCACCTCAGTGTGAGGCAGGGCCCGATTAGGAGTTTCAAAAAAAAGAACATTTTTTTTTTACCTTTTGTGATGTATTGTAATTTAAAATATATCTGGTTGATCCTGCCTCCCTCTCCACCTGACATTTTACAAGCAGTAGCCCCGAGCAGCGCGCCCAAAACCACCCGCGGCTGTCTTGAGAATGATGTAGCATGCGGAGAGCAGCCACAGGTCCTTCCATAATATTTCTGTGTACTTATAGCTTCTAATAGCTCCAGTTTTGACTGTAGATGTCTTGGTGCTATATTGAGACCAGGTATAGACTGGCAGAACAACTGCCAGTCTATACCTAGTCTTGGTATAGCACCCTGTGGGACTCCTCGGACTACTGGCAATGAAGTGGATTCAGTGCCATTTATGGTGGTTAACTGTATCCAAGATTGAAAATAAGAACAAAACCTTTTCAGGTTGCTTCTAGAAACCCCTATTTTTGTGAGCCTGTGATAAAAGAATTTGGTGGTCAACCATATAGAAGGCCCTGGAAAGGTCAACAAAGGGCTTTCAACACATTAAAAGATACTGAGGGTGATAAACCATTAATAGCTTACAGTTGATCAAAGAATTTGGGGGATCTGTTAACTACAAGTCGCTTTGTGGACAAGGAGAATCAGTCAGTGAAGTTCAAAGGATTTCACAGTTGTGGGAATTGCAGGATGTGTAAATAAATTGTACAAGGAAAAAAACTTTGTTCATCCAAAAAGCAGTCATACTATTAATATTAATTGTTTCTACAAGTGTAAAAGAACCTTTATAACGTGCTACATGGTGCAACTGTCAATAAAAACTATACTGGAAAACAATCAGAGAGGCAAGAACACATATCTTCGAGCATTGAAGGGCAATACATTCAGATAAAAGTGGCAAAGTTGTGGGTCAGCACTAAAATAGTGTATAACAGAGATAAAACGTTCTCTTTTAGATTTATGGTTTTTGATGGTGCACCCCCACAATCTCAGGGAGGTGAGAGAGATAAAAAGCTAGAACAAGTAGAAACCCATTGTATTTTTGCCCTAAACAGTTTGACACCTACTGGTCTATATAATGAAATCAATTTTGCTCCTTTCTTGTAAGAACCTCCCTGTTACTGTAAATGGTGAATATTATGTATACTGATGCCCTTTAGTTTCCTTGTAGGAAATGCTGCTTTCCTGTGTAGCATGTCCTTTAAATTTAAAAGTAACAACTTTTTTCTCTAAAGTGTATTTGTCTTCTTCATCAACTTTAATATATGTTGTAACCTGAGCTTTTTATGTACAGCATGTCGTTTTAAAATGATTGTCTGTGTGGCAATGTGGCATGATAAACTTTAAATAAACAACCATGAGCCATGAGATAAATGACATATAAATCAGTTTTATGTTAGATTTTATGTGAACATTTCTTTGGTATGCTAGCTGGTTAATGTTTAGAAGTAGCTACTGTATGATTTAGGAGTTATGGAATGGTAATGTTAATAGGCTCACACCGCAAGGTTTAACAGTCAGGCCTTATTTTTTCTCTTCACACCCTCCATTCACTCCCCCTTCACTTTTTCTCTTCCCCCACCCCTTATTTCACTTTTTATTATTATTATTTATGCAACAGGCGTCAGGATAAAAACCAGTGCATAAAGGCATTAATATTTTCACTGCAGATTTTCAACATTGCCATTTTTTGCACCTCCCCATGAACAGTACAGCAGTCATTTTTCACATCCTGTTTGAGATGTGTTTTCATACCTGTGGTGCCAAATGGCGTAGTCGCTGTGCAAAATCAGCTTTCAGCTAACGAACTGATATTGCCACTGTTCATAAGGTGGGGGGTCACAAAAAACCCATGTTGAAAATTTGGAGTGAAAATGCCATCGAACGCCTGAGGTGTTAGGGTTTTCAACCATAACGCCCTACCCTGTAGAGATTGACAGGCATCAGGGGTGTGACTTGGGATTCTCCCCTGTACTGCTCTTACCATTCCACACCCTGCAGCCAGTGAGAGGCATCGAGGTGTGCCTTGGACTCTTCGGCCCCAAAGTTCACCCCATTCTCTCACCCATATTTCCTGATGGAATGGGGTGAGCATAAGGGACAAAGACCCCAAGGCACACCGTGACACTTGTCGGTGTCTGCAGGGTAGGGTGTGGTGAAATGGCATGGCTGTTATGCCTGATGACCCAAAGGCACACCCCAATGCCTGTCAGTCTCTGCAGGGCGAGGGTGGGATTGGCTTCAGTTCAATACTTCACTGCCATTCCTATTATGCAGCTCTCTAACTCCTACACTACCAATGCCAGCAAGCAAACATTCGGCATTGACAAATGCTTGTTTCAAATGTTTTTCTCATTCACTAATCAGCGATCACGCCCCTACATCAGCGCACGTCACTCACAAAATCCCATTCAAGAAGATGATACTGCCGTGGAAGACTACAGTCGTGTAGGAAATGGAGCCTCTGCAAAATACTGAAAATAGGTTAAAATCAATGTCAATTTTACAAAAAAACAATGGCACTCATGCAGAGCACAGCCTGTTGCATAAATTAAATATATGCGGAGGGGGCGCCTGTTGGATATCGAAGTTATTTGTACAGTAGCCTGTCACCTCTCATAAACCTCACTCGTGGCTTCGCCACTCATGAGGTTACTCAAGGTCACAGGCTGCTATACAAATAACTTCAGTATCCAACAGGCACTGCCCGCATATCCCTTATTTATTCGTTTTTATTGAGATTTTTTAATTTTGTTTTCGTTTTTATCCCCCCCTTTTTTTTCCCTTTTGACATTTTATAATCCTTTTTTCCCATTTTCTTTTTGTATTTTCTTCTTTCTTCTTCTTGGTTGACTGTTTGGTTCCTTAAGATGGAATCTTTAGTGCTGTTTGTTAATTACCATATTTTTAGTTTCATTTGTATATATACATATTCATTGATTTTGGTTCACTTTTATATGGTGGTCACTTTTTCAATAAGTACTTCACTTGTCTCTATTTATGCAGTGTTCTGTGTTTCCTTTTTTCATTGTAACATAGGATGACAGCGGTATATTAGCTCTCTGTAAACAGCTGAGCTCTGTGAAGTTAAGAAAAGAAAAATCTTGCAGTTTGTTCTAAGCCTTTAGACTGCGGAGGCTTAATAGTTTTCAGATGTCAGCCTTGTTAATTAATTCAGGTATTTAAAACCCCTGCAAACAGAGCTGTGTCACCCTGACGAAGTGATGTAACATCACGAAGCAGCTTGTGATGTGTCTGCCACCTCCGCACACCATCAGCAATTTTGTGTTTGGAGACTTATGACCATTCTGACAAGCTGTTCTTTAATTGTACCAGTTCTGGTGGCATGGAGGGCTGAAGCCTTCATGCCTCGCCTGCTGCCTTGCTGGTGACCCGGGTTCGGGAACAACCTTGGGCCACTTGGGAGTTGGTCATGGGATGTGGATCAAGCATCCCAATGAATGCTGTCCTCCTCCAGGGAGGGAGGGAGGGTGGACTGCTCTGCTACATCACTCCCACCTAGGTGACCACAGGCAGTGGTACCATTTCAGGGCAGCAGTTCTGGGTGGGGGACACTCCCTGGCAGAAGATGTCAGCACATTCTATGGTGTGCGAACATCAAGCCATCTCCTCCATGGAGTATCCGTGGGTTGGGAACACCACAACACAGGGAAAAAATGCCAGTGACAAAATGTTGCCCCATGGAGCCTCGTTGACCCCACACTGCCTACCAGGTGCAGGGGACCACCGAACCAAGCATGATCATTTGGAAGGGGTTTGAAAGACTTCTGACAGCCCTGCCACAGGGGAAATCTGTGAGGGAACAGATGTCCCCCTTTAGTAAGTCCCAGAAATGGTGGGTGATGGAGTTGTGGGAGCCATAAGGAACAAAGGGGGCATGCCAGTCAAGGAGGGGGAAATAGTGTACCAATTCTTCAGCAGCATTCAACACAAAAGAAAACTAATAGCAAGCCAGCTAGCCAGTAAGCCTAGGCACACACTGCGCAGTGTTAAACTGTTAAAGGACATTCCTTTTTGAATGAACTCATGGCTGCTATATGTTGAGCAATATCAAGGAATACCATGTTTGGCACTTTAATTGTCATCATTTTGCACAAATTTTACAATGGACTAAGAACTCTTCTTTCATTAGTAACAGTTGTTCCAATATATTCGTGTAATAAAATTGTCCAAACATTATTTGTGTCTGTATTGTTTTACAAAGGTGTGGCATTATGCTTTCCATTGTGTGATTTTGAAAGTTGCTGTTGGTTTAAAAACACCCTTCTTGCACACGTGTGCTATCGAGTGAGCTCCCCGGGAGGGGGTTGCAGGTTTGGAGTGACTGATATTCTTGCTCACGAGCAGCATACGAGCCCTATCCTGGATGTTTAATTGGGTTATGCCTCACACCTAGTGACCATCTACATGTAGCAAAGCAAGAAGAGTATTGCATTACATTAATGCATTCAGCCCCTGGCTGTGCTTTAGAAATGTCTAATGCACCCCTTCTGGAGTGTCTTATTGTGCCTATAAAATGGGGCAGAGTATTTTACATGCATGTAAAAATACAAATTGATAGGATTAGACAGTCAAATAATTTTTGTCCCACAGTGGCTACCTTAACTTTTGGTGGATGTCATGGTTTCCTCAATGTCCTCAGTCGGGACCAGAGCGCTACAGTTAGCAAATGCCCCCTACACTGATATTTTGAATCTGAGAGTGGTACCAGGTACTGAGATAGACAGCAGATGGAAATTGTACAGAACTGCTTTCATGTGCTGAACATTTAATTTGAATAGAGTGTTGGGAGCTGGCGCATTAAGCTGCTCATGTTTAAGTTTATGTTCAGAGCAAACTCACAGTGCTGTACAGATGCAGCTGGGCACGGTTCAGTGTAACCATGATGTGGGCAAATGCCGTGACTGCTGCAAACTAAACAGTGAGCGAGTTTGATTCCCAAAGCATGAATGGATGCTGGTAGCTTATGGGAGACCATTAAGATGGGGGTGCAGGAGGCTTCGAATTCCTGCGCGAAGGTAAGATGCAAGCAGCGTAGGGCCAGTAAGCCGTGTTGGTGGACCCGGGAGGTGTAGGAGGTGGTGGGGGAGAAAAAGGCCGCCTATAAGCACTTAAAGTACTCAAGGGGGCTAGAAAGAGGGGAGAGTATGATTTCTTGGCTAAGAGGGTCACCAGGGTGGTAGGGGGGGGGTCAAGGTGAAGAAGGAGCTTAACCTGGCCAGGGATATCCGCAAGGGGGAAGGGGGTTCTATAGATACATAGGGAAGAAAAGAAAAGTGAGGGCACAGATCAGCAGGATTAGAACGGGGAGGTGATGGGTGCAGGAAGCTGGGGAACAAGCAGAGGTGCTAAATGAGTACTTTGCAATGGGAGGGTAGAGGAGCCCACTGAACCAGGAGGTCAGTTGAAGACTAAAGGACTGGATGAGACTAGGGCAGGGGATGGGTTGTATCTAGAAGGGGAAGAGAGGATGCATGAGGAGGGGGGATGGGAGGGTGAAATCACAGTGGATAGGGTGAGAGAGGCCCTCCGGTCGCTAAAGACTGAGAAGGTGCCAGGGCCAGATGGGCTGCATCCAAGGGTGCTGAAGGAACTGGCAGATGCACTTGCAGCTCCACTGGCCTCACTCTTCAACATCTCCCTGATGACAGGGTGGGTGCCTCAAGATTGGAAGGTGGCTCATGTGGTGCCTATCCACAAGGAGGGGTCCAGAGAGGAGATGGGGAATTATAGACCCATTAGCCTAACATCTGTGGTAGGCAAGGTTATAAAGGGCATTATCAAGGAGAGGCTGTGGGGGGCAGCTGGACAGGTTGGGGCACCTGGATGACGGGCAGTATGGTTTTGTTCCGGGGAGGCTGTGCCAGACTAACCTGATGAAGTTTTATGATTGGGTGATGGGTGCCCTGTACCAGCGTAGGCCGGTGGATGTCCTCTATCTGGATTTCAGTAAGGCGTTCGATTTGGTACCCCACAATGGCCTACTAACAAGCTGGGGGATGGGGTGGGGGGCAGTTGCTCAGGTGGATGGAAAACTGGCTTATGGGGTGAATACGGCCAGTGGTGTTTGGAGGGATAGTCTCTTCCCCCAGGAGGGTCATCAGTGGGGTCCCCCAGGGTTCGGTCCTGAGACCACTCCTGTTCAATTCCTATGTCTTGGACATAGGGTGGGGTGTTAGGAGTAGGTTGAGTCTCTTTGCAGATGAGTCAAAACTGGGAGCTGGCAGATGGGCAGGAGGGAAGAGAGGCCCTGCAGGGGGATCTGGTTACCCTGGGGGGTGGGCAAGGAAGTGGGGGTTGAAGTTCAATGCAGGAAAATGTAGGGTGCTGCATCTGGAGGTCAGAAACCCGGGACATGCATATACCCTGGGGGGGACCACACTGCAAGTCACATCGGGCGAGAGGGACTTGAGGATAGTGGTGGGCAGCAAAATGAATAACACAGAGAATTGTCGAAGAGCTGCAGCAAAAGCAAACAGGATACTGGGCTGCATAACCAGGGGGATTACCTCCAGGAGGAGGGAGGTGATACTCCCTCTGTATAATGCCCTGGTTAGGCCACATCTTGAGTACTGTGTGCAGTTCTGGAGACCCCATCTTAAGAGGGACATAGCGCTGCTGGAGAGGGTCCAGAGGAGGGTGACCAGGATGATTCAGGGCATGGAGGGAAGAACCTATGAGGAGAGACTGGATGAACTCAATCTGTACGCATTGGAGGAGAGGAGGGACAGAGGGGACATGATAGAGACTTTCAAGTATGTAAAGGGGATAAATAAGGGTGGAGCCAGGGAAGTGTTCAGGCTTAAAAAGGGGGGAACTGCCAGGGGGCACGAGGGGAGCTGGAAGGGGGAAGTACAGGGGGAGCCGGAGACACTTCCTTACAGAGAGGGTGGTGGAACCATGGAATGCACTGCTCAGGAGTCTGGTGGAAGAAACCACAGTGGAAGGATTCAAGAAGGGTTGGAACAGGTACAGGGGGAAGCTGAGGCCAGGGAGGGCCACCTCTGGGGCTGGGGAAGGTGGAGGAGCGAGCTCCCAGTAGGGGGCTAGCTTCCGAGCAGACACGATAGACCATGGGGCCTATTCTGCTGGCTTTTACTATGATACTATGAATTAACTTATTACAAGAAGGATCACCCTCCCGATGTTTAAAATTTATCTGTATATGCATCAGGAGAGCAAGAGAGGGAACCAAGAGAAAAACATGTGAGCGGTTGGTGGCAGGAGCTAATGGGCTGGCTGTGTGAATTGGAAAATGGCTGACGAAATAGCTGGTGTGGTAAGATTAGCAAATTAAAATAAATAAATAACCTGCTAATCTATATAGAGTGAATCGTTGACTATGAGGTTTTCAGGGCTTGGGCAAGTTAGTGTTTAGCAACGGAAAGAAAATGGCACTGATTCAAAACCGAACGTTCTATTTGGCATCTTAATACTGTACATCATTTTCTGACATGCAGCCATGGTTATCTGAACTTGTTGCTAGCCATGCATTAGACACTTCTAATGCATGTCTACCAACCAATCAAAATACATGATTTTCCCATCACATTTTATAATCCCTTTTAAGTGTACTTGCAGACTAAAAGATGAGATTTCAGCCGTATTGGTCAGACAGACTAAAAGATGGAATATACAGAAGCAAGTAATCATACTATAACAGTCTCAGAAGATGAAACACTGTATTGTCTTAGAAACATAGACTTTGACAGCAGATAAGGACCACTTGGCCCACCCAGTCTACCCATTTCTTTACCTATTTGATAAGCTGCAGATCCTAGTTAACCAACAGCCTACTTCCTCCTACCCCCCACTAGAATTGCCTTATGTCTGTCCCAAGTATTCTTGAATTCCCCCACTGTGTTTGACCCCAAGACCTTATCAGGAAGGCTGTTCCATGGGTCCACCACCTTCTCCGTGACAAAATACTTCCTCACGTTGCCATCCCCCCTCTATCTTCAAATTGTGCCCCCTTGTCATGCACATCTCTTTTTCTGAAAGATGCTACCCTCTTTGACTTTGTTGATTCCCTTGAGGCACTTGAAAGTTTTTTTTTTTTTTAATTTAGTCTTTTTATTTAATTTATAAATGCAGCAATTTTCAGGCAGCAATACATCACTTATTAATACCAGTTGATAACATCACAGTACATTACATGTATATTTGTACCAGTCATGTTAGAAGAAAATAAATTAACATCTTATTACTTCAGTATCCAGAGAAATCATAGTTACTCATTTTAAGTTCAGTCTGTGATCCACTCAAATCAAACCAGGCATAGCAGGGTGGGCTCTCGCCTCTCCCTCCCAGATTTTAGTCCCATTAAAATTCAAGGAACATCACTGGTCATATCCCCGAGTAACTTTTCAATGCAAAAGAAGAAAAAAATTTAAATGTTCAGTACATAGCTTAAGGTACAAAATCATCATAATGATTTAGTTGATATGATATCCACTTTTGCCATTATACATCAAATTTCTGAACTTTGGCCATCATCTTGGCCGAGAGTCGCTCAAGGGCATATATCTCCCTGGACAAAACAATCCAGGCTTTTTTAGTGGGTATTTTTTTTTTGTAAACCACAGTCTAGTAATAATTTTGTGGGCTGCTGTTATAAATTTTAAAATTTGTTTTAGCAAATTTTTATCAATTCTCAGACCTTCTGGTTTAATAAAAGTCAATATAAATGTGGGAGTGAGATAAATCAGTGGTGTCATAAATTGCACTCAGCTCCTCGAGGATCTCCCTCCAAAACTTGGATAGCTTAGGAAATGACTAAAGGGCATGACTCTGATTTGCTCTAACATCCCCACATTCTCTCCAACACTTTCCCTTCCCTAATTCTCCCATACTGGTCAGCAGGACTGGTGTACGGAAGAAACGAGAACAGAGTTTCCCCATGTATTCACGCCAGTATGGTGAGGAAAATAGTTTTATAGTTGGTAAAGCAGACTCATTCCAGTCCTGCTCTCTGATTGATATCTGCAATTCCTGTTCCCATCTAAGCCTGATTGAGTTGGTCGAGTCTCCCTGTCTTTCATTTAAGGCCTTATATATCTTACTAATCCGGTGCTCTGATGTCGTTCCTCTGATATGAGCTTGTAACAGTTGTATTATTTGGGTAGGGTTTTTAATTAGGGCCTTAAGTAACCGTTCGTATGGCTGAAGGTATGATTTAAGATGTAAATAAGAAATAAAATATTTGAGGCAGGTGATATTCCTTCTGAAGGGAGACAAAGGGAAGAAGCCCTGTTCTGCCCACTAACTGGAAAATGAATAAAATGCCATATCTCTGCCATTGAGCTACATAGGGGCCTGAGGGTCCTGCTGTCAAGTCTGCATTATACTTCAGTGTTCCCAGAAACATTTTTTCAGGGAATGTAAAATGATTATTACTGATCTTAAGCCATATTTTTAAGGGTTCCCTGATGAACTTCCGATAATTCATTATCCCTTGACACTTGGGGGGCATCCCAGAAAGGAGCTCCTGAGTGTTGTATAGGTCACCCCAAGTTACTTCTAATTGTTTCCAGTGTGCATTATACTGTTTATTTAGCCAGTGTAGGACTACCCTTAACTGTGCTATCATCGCATACTTTCTGAGATCAGGGAGGTTAAGTCCACCTCTCTCTCTGGCCAGTTGCAGAACAGAATATCTAATTCTGGATCGCTTTCCACTCCAAATAAAATGGGATAACATTCTGTCCCATGCCTGGAAATATGTTTTGCCTGGGATGAAGGGCAGTGTCTGAAGAAAGAACAATATGCGGGGAAATACATTCTGCTTAATTGTATCAATCCTACTCAAAAAGCTTAGGGGGAGACGTGACCAACGAGATAGATCTTCTGTCAATTTTATGGTCAAGGGTTCGAGATTTGCGAGCTCTGCATGAATGGGGTTTCTTGTGCACTTTATTCCCAAGTATCTCATCTCTTGTCTGTGCCACTTAAAGGGGAAGTCTTTTTTTGAAGTGGGAGGGAGGGAGGTAACTGTACGTCAATACCTCGGGTTTTTGATTTAATTTTATATCCTGCTAGCTTACCAAATGTTTGTAGCTGTTTCCATACCTCTGGGACAGATTGTTCAGGCTCAGTAAGAGCCAGCAGAATATCATCCACAAAAAGTGATATCTTGTGCAGGCGACCTCCCAAAGGAAGGCCCTCTATGCCCCGAGAAGCTCTGATAGCAGTGGCCAGGGGTTCAAGATATACAACAAACAACATTGGGGACATTGGGCATCCCTGGCGGGTGCCCCTAGAGAGTTGGATTGTATCTGAAAGTGCCCCATCCACCTTAACATTTGCTTTAGGGGAGGCATAAATATTTTGTAATTGTTTTATAAGTTGTTCCGGGAATCCAGAGTACTCCAGAGTCTGCCATAAAAATAACCAGCTGACCCGGTTGAATGCCTTTTCAGCATCTAACCCCAGTAGCACTAAAGGGATTTATCTTTCCATGGCATAATCTACTAAGAAATATGCACGCCTTATGGCATCGTGGGCCTGTCTGCCCTTAATAAAGCCCACTTGATCAAGGTCAATAATAGCTGGTAGTAAATGGTCTATTCTAGAGGCCATGGCCCACATTAACATTTTGTGATCATAATTTAGCATTGAAATGGGGTGAAATGAGGAGGGGTGGTTAGCATCTTTATGGGGTTTAAGTATGGCTGATATGGTGGCATATTGGCATATGGGGGGGGGTTCTCCCTCCTGGACCACATGTAAGGCCAGGAGTAATATGGGTAGTAGCAGCGTTTTACATTTGTTATAAAATTCAGAGGGCTACCCATGTGGACCTGGCAGTTTCAGGGTCTGAGCTTTTTTTAGAACTTGGAGTAGTTCTCCCTCTTTGATTGGTGCCAGCAAAGCTTCAGCCTGTGGTGGGCTGATTTGTGGTATTGGTAAACTCTGTAAATATGATTTGATGTTGTCTAGGGGAATTTTCTCTTCTTTAGTGTACAACTCATGGTAAAACCTCTGTAGAATAAGTCTAATTTCCTAGGGTCTTTTTGCTAATCTCCCTGTTTAAGGATCTACCATGCTGATTATGTTTGCTCTGGTTCTCTGTTCTCTCTATTTTCTTGTTACATTTCTGGAGGCCTTAGGTCCTCTCTCATGATGTCTTAACTTTAGATAAAATAGTTTTTGTTGTACCGAATGGCCTACTATGTTTTGTAACTTTTGTTTTACAATTCTTAATCGTTGTCGTATCGTGGGGTCCTTTTGATCTGGCCAATGCTGTAAATGTAATAGCTCCTCCTGCAGGTCTTTATGTGTTTTTCCTCTCTGCCATTTTTTAATGACAGAAAATCGTATGATCTCTCCTCTTAATACTACTTTTAAAGTATCCCACAGAATTGTGGGGGCAACTTCGTGCTGCATGTCTTCTTGTTCAATTCTAGGTACAGCCTCCTGGACCAGTTCAAGGAACTCTGGGTCCCTAAGATGGGCAAGGTTCAGGCGCCAATTGGTTTGCTTATATTGCGCCCTCAAGTCCACCCTGAGATATAAGGGAGCATGATCCGATAAGAAGGTGGTCCCATGCCATATATCACAAATGGAGTCTAAATGCTTGACCATGGTAATAAAATAGTCCAGTCGAGCTCCACTTCCCACATGCGGGGCCCAGTGGGTGTATTGTTTTGTCTTAGGAAAAAAATGTCTCCAGGTGTCCACCAAGCCCAGAGAAGTGACAGTTTGTTTTGTGTATTTTTGGAGAGCATTAGATCTATGGGCCAGAGGGGTAGCAGCATCCAAAGAAGAGTTTAAAGTGATGTTCAAGTCTCCCCCCAGCATCAATTGTCCCTCCATGAGGAACATTAAATCCGCGAAGAATTTTACTGCTTCCCTGACCCAGGTGGGAAATAGATGCCAGGATAACTGGTCTTGAGTACAGCTTGCCCATCACTATGGCATAGCAGCCCTCTGGGTCACTAATCTCACTTTGTTTTTCAAAGAGCACCTCCTGGGAAAGTAAAATCATCACCCCTCTCCTTTTCCCACCCCTATAGGATGATTCAGTTACTATAGAATACCCACACCTCTGAAATGTTTTATGTTCATCCAAGGACATGTGGGTTTCCTGCAGCATAATAAGCCTCGGTCTCTCTTTTCTGAATAATTGAAATAATTGAGAGCGCTTTATCGGATTACCAATCCCATTCACATTTAAAGATAAAATCAAAGTTGACTTTGCCATATCTGCTTCTGATCAGTCCTTGTATGAATATTTCCTGCATGTTAAAAGTATAATATATCCCCATCCCACCGTAGCTTTATGTACTGTCACTGATATAAGTGAATTATAATGTTTGCCTGTTGTTCTATTCAAACACCATAACACTGTCCAAGTGTTTGGAACTACACAAGGATCTAAAAGATTCGGCACTAGGCCTATAACAACTAAACATGCACAGGCCTGTTGCATTTTAACCTTATGCATGACGCCTAGCACATTTAGGCCTGCCAAAATAACCAAATGGTCCTCTTTAATGTCTTTATTGGTGACAATGCAGAGGGACTGGAAGGAAAGGTATGCCTCTTTGCAGATGACACAAAGATCTGCAACAGGGTTGATACACGGGGGTGTGTGGAAAGGATGAGAAGGTACTTGGAAAGGTTGGAGGAATGGTCAAAAGTATGGCAGCTTAGATTCAATGCAAAGAGGTGCAAAGTAATGCACCTGGGAAACAAAAACCCAGGGAAAGAGTACACAATGGGTGGGGGGCACTAGCAACATCAAAAATGGAAAGGGACCTGGGAGTAGTCGTATCAGAAGACCTAAAGGTAGGCAAGCAATGTGAGAAGGCAATAAGGAGGGCTGGGGGGATACTGGGATGCACAGGGAGAGGCATCACCAGTAGAAAACAGGAAGTTGTTATCCCTCTGTACAGACAGCTGGTGACACCCCATCTGGAGTACTGCATGCAGTTCTGGAGACCCCATCCCTGCAAGGACATAGACAGGAAGGAGGCTGTCCAGAGGAGGGCAACTAAAATGGTGCAGGGTCTGTACCAGAAGACAAATGAAGAGAGATTAAAGGACCTTAATATGTATTCCCTCGAGGAGAGGAAGGAGAGGGGGGAACATGATAGAAACTTTCAAGTACCTCAAGGGAATCAACAAAGTCCAAGAGGGTAGCCTCTTTCAGAAAAAGAGATGTGCAAGAACAAGGGGGCACAATTTGAAGATGGGGGGCGGCTCAGAGGTAATGTGAGGAAGTATTTTTTCATGGAGAGGATTGTGGATGCATGGAACAGCCTTCTTGAGGAGGTTGAGGAGTCAAGAACAGTGAGGGAATTCAAGAATGCATGGGACAGACATAAGGCAGTCCTAGTGGGGGGTAGGAGGAAGAAGGCTGTTGGTCAACTAGGATCTGCAGCTTATCCATCAGGCAGGGAAATGGGCAGACTCGGTGGGCCAAGCGGTCCTTGTCTGCCATCAAAGTCTGTCTTTCAGCATACTGCTTAGGCAACGATGGAACATTTTTGCAGCAGTGACTAAACAAACAAATTATTCAGACAGTAAATTTTTCCCTGGCTACACTACTATCGGTCTCACACAACGTCCATGCAGTACCCCCTAAATAAATTCAAGTGATTATGTGTAGCAAATTCCCCAGCTGCCACTCACAACACAGGCTAATCACAAAGGTTCTGTTACAACTGGAGCCTAGAATGTCATGCAGAAAACAGTGGAAGAACTATTTAGCATCCAAATAGCAGGTATTTGTAAATCAAATAAATGCATCACATTTAAAACATTTTCACATTGCTATAAAAGCAATACGGTACTCCTAGGGGTTACATTACCCATGGCCCTCAGCATCACCTCGTACCACATAATACCCCTAGGGTGTGCTTAACATAAGGTTAACGTAAACCCTGATTGTACCTTATTGTTTAAATAACATTCTATATTACAATTTTATGTTAACATTTCTGGTTAATGTTTAGAAACAATTACTGTATGATTTAGGATTTGTGGAATGTAAATATTAGCAGATGCATGCCGTATGGTTTAATGGTGAGACCTGACTTTTTCCTCTTCACACTATCTTTCTCTTTACCCACCCCTTATTCTGCTCTTTATTTATTTTTTTATTTTTATTTTCTTTTGTCCTTTTCCCCTTTTTTTGTCCTCATTGCCTTCTTAAATGTTTCTTATTTTTCTTTATTATTTTTTTCTGTTTTCTTCTTCCTTCCAGGTTGACTGTTTTGATTCCATAAAAGATGGAATCTTGGGTGTTAGTTGTCAATTGCCATATTTTTAATTTCATTTATATATACATGTCCACTGGGCTGGGTTCACTTTTTATATGGGGGTCAATTTTTTCAATAGTATTTCACTTAACTCTATCTATACAGTGTCCTGTATGTGTTTTTTATTGTAACATATAACGACAGCCACATATTAGCACTATGTAAACTAACAAGCTCTGTGAAGTTAAAAAAGGAAAAACATCCTTTAGTTTATTTTAAACCTTTAGGCTGTGGAGGCATAATATTTTTCAGTGGTCAACCTTATTAATTAATTCAGGTGTTCAAAACCCCTGCAAACAGACCTGTGTCACCCCTGATGAATTGACATAAAATCCCAAAGTGGATGATACATAGATACATAGATACATAGACAGTGTCAGCAGATAATGGCCTCTGGCCCACCCAGTCTGCTCATTTGAGCTTGTAAGTTCAGTTTATATTTTCCTAGAAGTCTGTTGCCCTTTACCCCTGACCTCCAGAATTCCTTTATGTCTATCCTATGCATTCTTAAATCCCGTGATTGTTTCAGTCCCCACCACTTCCTCTGGCAGGGTGTTCCACTTGTCCACCACCCGTTCCGTGAAGAAATTCTTCCTCACGTTTCCTCTGAATCGTCCTCCCTCCAACTTCATCACATGCCATCTAGTCCTGGAACATCTTTTTTGCTTAAAAATAGTGTATTCCTGCAACCTGTTCCTCTCTGTAAGATACTTGTATGTCTCTATCTTATCCCCTCTCTCCCTCCTCTCCTCCAGGGAGTACATGTTCAGTTCCTTCAACCTGTCCTCATAGGACTTGTAATGCAATCTATGCACCATCTTTGTTGCCCTCCTCTGAACCTTCTCTACCCTGTCTATGTCCTTACATAGGTAAGGTCTCCAGAACTGTACACTGTACTCCAGGTGGAGTCTCACTAGTGTCTTGTATAGTAGAATTATGACTTCCTTTTTCCTGCTGGTGATGCCCCTGCCTATGCATCCCAGCATTCTATTTGCTTTACCTGCTGCCTTGTCACACTGTTTCCCTACCTTGAGGTCATCCGAGATGATAACCCCAAGATCCCTTTCCTGCTTGGTGCATGCTATATCCTCACCTTCACCCCTCAACTGATATACTGTGCCGGGTTTTGTGCCCATATGCATTATCTTGCACTTCTTTGCTTTGAATTTCAACTGCCAAACCTCTGACCATTCTTCAAGTTTCTGCAGGTCCTTCTCATTCTGTCTACACCTCTGGTGTGTCTACTCTGTTACAGAGCTTTGTCATCCATAAACAGTGAAATTCTGCCTTCTAGGTCCTGTGCAATGTCACTGATGAAGATGTTCAATAGGACCGGTCCCAACACTGATCCCGGTGGTACTGCACTGGTCACTCTTCCTCTGTGGAGTGACAGCCATTTACCACCACCCTCTGTGTCCTGCCACCCAGCCAGTTACCTACCCACCACACGACTGTCCTGCACACACCCATATTCCCCAGTTTGTGTAATGGTCTTCTGTGTGGCACAGTGTCAAAGGCCTTGCTGAAGTCCAGATAGGCCATGTCTACTGCCCTCCTCTGATCCACCTCCCTAGTCACCCAGTCAAAAAATTCAATGAGGTTGGTCTGACGTGACCTACCCTGGTGAAACCATGATGCCTTGGGTCCTGTAGTCCACTGACAACCAGATGTTCCACCAATCTCTCCTTCAGTAGTGCTTCCATGATCTTTCCCACTACCGGGTGAGGCTGACTGGTCTGTAGTTCCCCACTTCCTCTTTGTTCCCACTTTTGTATAAGGGGACTACATCTGCTGTCCTCCAGTCTTTGGATATCTCCCCTGTTTCCAGTGATCAGCTAAACAGGATAGCCAGAGGTTCAGCCACCACCTCTCTTAGTTCTTTAAGGACCCTGGGGTGCACCCCATCTGGCTGCATTGCTTTATCAACTCATTACTTCCAGTTCCTTCAGGGTCCTTTCTTGTGTAAAGGGACTTGTGTCCATTTCTGCACCATTCTCACCCCCCTTGTACTCCCTTCAGACCCATTACCCTCCTCTTCCTCAGTAAAGACTGAGCAGAAATACCTGTTCAATATGTCAACTTTACTGTTGTCATCCTCCACGCAGTCCCATCCTCCTCCTCCTTCAGTCTCACTATCCCTCCCTTTGCCTTTCTTTTTTCTCTTATGTACCTGTAAAAGGTTTTGTCCCCTCTACCCACTGATTTTGCTGTGTGTTCTTCTGTCTGAGCTTTGGCTTCTCTTACTAACATCCCTGCCTCCCTTTGCTTCTCCGGGTACTTCTCCCTATCCCCCTTCTGCCTGTGTCTTTTTGTATTGCCTGAATGCAATCTTTTTGGCTTTCACTTTCTTTGCTACCTCTTTGGAAAACCATAATGGTCTCCTCTTCCTTTTCCTCTTGCTAACCTGCTTAATGCATAATTCTGTTGCTCTTGTAATCCCTCATTTTAAATACTGCCCACTGTTCCTCAACCCCTGATTCCTGCCCCATTCCCCTTAATGCCTCTTTCAAGTATCTCCCCATTTTCCCAAAGTCTGCCCCCCTAAAATCCAGGATATGTGTTTTTGTGTGGTTTGGTTCTGCTCTTTCTGTGATTTCAAACCACAATAACTGGTGGTCACTGTTCCCCAGGTGCTCCCCCACTGTTACCCCCATCACACTGTCCATCCCTGTTTGTAAGCACAAGGTCCAGTATTGCCTTCTGCTGAGTTGGTTCCATGACCAGTTGCTTGAGAAAGGCACCCTGAAGGGAGTCCAGAATAAATCTGCTACTAGTTGATGCTGCTGCTGGGATGCTTCAGTCCACATCTGGAATATTGAAGTCTCCAACAAATACTACCTCACTCTTGTCTGCCATCCTTTGGATGGCTAGCATCAGCTCCCTATCTGTTTCTTCCTCCTGGGCTGGTGGTCTACAGACCACACCTGTGCGGATGGCTGGCCCCATTTTCCTTTCCAGCTTAACCCACAGTATCTCTCCCCATTTTGTTCCTCCTGGATCTCTGTGGCCCTTATGTCATTTTTCACATACAGTGCCACTCATCCTCCTTCCTGCCTGCCCTGTCTCTTCTGAATATGTTGTTGTAGGTATGGCCATCTCCCAATCGTGGTTATCATTACACCAGGTTTCAGTGATGGCCACAATATCTCAGGTCTGACTGCACCATGACAGCCTCCAGATCTTCCATCTTGTTGCTAAGGCTCCTGGCATTTGCACACATGGCTTTCCATGATTTGACCTCCTAGACTGTTTGCTGTTCTACTCAGCCCCTTCCTTGGTTGTCCTTTATCCCTGGTTCTCCTTGCTGTCTGCCCTTCTGCTGGATTTTGCCCTTTTCTGCCTATCCCCCTCTTGGGTGCTAATCTCCATCTTTTGCACACTGCTTTGTAGAGATAGCCACTCCTCTGGTTCACTGGTTCCATTGCTAGCTGTGGGGGGTGAGCAAGTAGGTACCCTTCTTGCTGGCCTGCCACCCCCCTTTGTTAGTTTAAATGCTTGTCAATGTGGCATTTAAACTTAACAGAGTGTCTAACGCCTCTGCATCTCGCCTGCAGTTTTCTGTTTGGGGAATTATGACTATTATGACGGGCTGTTCTTTAAGCGTACCAGTTCTTCAGCAGCGTTCAAAATAAAAATGAAGACTGATAGCAAGCCAGCTGGCCAGTAAGCCTGTGCACACTGTACTTTGCTAAACTGTTAAAGGACTTTAAGTTGTATCTAATGCATTTATCACTGCTGCGTGTTGAGTGACATTAAAGAATACTAAGTTTGGCACTTTGTCATCATTTTGCACATACATTTTACAATAGACATATGAACACTTCATTCACTATGAATAGTCTTTCCAATATATTTGTGCAATAAAATTGTCTCAACACATTATCTGGGTCTGTATCGGTATAGAGGAGTAGTATTGTGCTTTTTATTGTGTGAGGTCAATAATGAGTTATGGGGAGCAGGTGGGGACATGGAGCCCAAGTGTTGGTGCCATCACCCTGAGTTATAGGGATTAGGTGGAGACATGGAGCTTGAGTACTGGTGCCATCGCTCTGAGTTATGCAGATCAGGTGGGAACATGGAGCCGGAATACTGGTGCCATCGCTCTGAGTTACGTAATTCAGGTGGGAACATGGCGCTTCCATACTGGTGCCATCACCATGAGTTATGGGGATCAAGTGGGGACATGGAGACTGAGTACTGGTGCTATCACCCTGGGTTATGGGGATCACATACTGACATAGAGCTTGAGTACTGGTGCTATCACCCTGGGTTATGGGGATCACATACTGACATAGAGCTTGAGTACTGGTGCTATCACCCTGGGTTATGGGGATCACATACTGACATAGAGCCTGAGTATTGGTGCTATCACCCTGACTCCTAGGGAGCAGGTGGGGACATGGAGATCGAGTATTGGTGCCATCACTCTGAGCTATCGGCAACAGGGGGTGACATGGATCTTAAGTACTGGTGCCATCACCCTGAGTTATGGGGAGCAGGTTGGACATGGAGCCTGAGTGTTGGTGCCATAACCCTGAGTTATGGGCATCAAGTGTGGACATGGAGCCTCAATACTGGTGCCATCAATCTGAGTTACTGGGATCAGATGGAAACATGGAGTTTGAGTGCTGGTGCTATCACCCAGAGTTATGGGGATCAGGTGGGGACATGGAGCCTGAGTAGAGATGCCATCACCCTGTTTTATTTGGATTAGGTGGAGACAGGGAGCTTGAGTACTGGTGCCATCACCCTGAGTTATGGGGATCAGATGGGGACATGGAGCCTGAGTACTGGTGCCATCACCTTGAGTTATGGGGATCAAGCAGGGGCATGGAACTTGAGTACTGGTGCTATCAGCCTTAGTTATGGGGATCAGGTGAGGTCATGGAGCCCAAGTAAAAGGAAAGCTGCTGCTGGTAGGGGACCTAAACCTCCCTGATGTAGACTGGGAAATCCCAGATGCAGCATAATCAAGGAGCAGGGAGATACTAGCTGAGCTTCAGGGGTTAATCCTTCAATAGCTAGTCAGGGAGCTGACAAGGGGTAATTACCTGCTGGATGTGGTCCTGACAAATGGGAAGAGTATGGAGGAGGTGCAGGTCGGCGAAGCCTTGGGCAACAGCAACCACAGCACGGTAATGTTCAAAGTCAGGGCAGAGAGGGAGACAAATAAAACCAGTACTACAGTCATGGACTTCAGATGCATGGACTTTGACAAGATGAGGATAGTAAGGAGGACGATGGAGGGTACAGAGAATATAGGGGCAGTGGAGGAGTTATGGCAAGCTATAAAGGGAGGGGTACTAAAATCTGTGGAAATGTACATAAAAAGGTTAGGAAGAGCAACAGGGGGAGGAGACCATTTTGGTTAACAAAGGAGGTTGCAGGGGCAGTCAGGGAAAGGAGGAGGGCTTTCAGAAAATGTAAGTGGGCACTCAGCGAGGAAGATAAGGAAGAGTATAGGGAAAAGAGGAGCATGGCAGGGAAGAAGATCAGAAGGGCAAAAGCAGATACTAAGAAGAAAATAGCAAATAAAAAGGCCAAAAGGGGGAATAAAACCTTTTTCAGATATGTGAGAGAGAAGAGAAGAGAAGGGCAAGGCAGGGGATTACTAGGCTGAGGGGGAAGGGAGAAATAATATTGGAATGGTACTGTGAAAAAGCAGTGTCATTAAATAAGTACTTTAGCTTGGTATTCATGGAGGAGGACAGTAGGGGACCTGAGCTAAGTCAAATGGGAAGGAGGAAAATGGGTGGATCTGAGCCCATTCACTCTGTATAGGGTTAGGGGCAGTGCCAGATAGATTGAGGGTGGACAAGGCAATGAGGCCTGGTGGGTTACACCTCAGGGTGATCAGGGAATTGAAGGAGGAGTTGGCCGCACCCTTGACAATGCTCTTCAACTTGTCCCTGGATATGGGGAGAGTGCCGGAGGACTGGAAGAGGGCAGACATAGTACCTTTACACAAGGGCGGTAGTGAGGAGGTGAAGGGGGAACTACCAACCTGTCAGTCTCACGTCAGTGCTGGGGAAAGTAATGGAGGCATTAACCAATGAGAGGGTGGTGCATTACCTGGAGGAGAGTGGCTTGCAGAACAGCAGACAGCATGGCTTCATGAAGGGGAGATTTGGCCAGACAAAACTACTTCAGTTCTTTGATTGGGTGACTCAGGTGACTGACTGGGGCAGGCGGTGGATGTGGCCTATCTGGACTTCAGTGAAGCCTTTGACGCCATCCCTCCATAGGAAGCTGGTGAGCAAGATGGAAAGCCTGGGATTGGGTAGGAAAATAACAAGCTGAGTGGAGGCCTGGCTGTCAGAAAGAACTCAGAGGGTGGTGCTAAACAGGGTGCACTCTGGGTCAGCAAGGGTGAAGAGTGGAGTGCTACAGGGGTCAGTTTTGGGTCCGCTTCTCTTCAACATCTACATCAGTGATATTGCTAAGGGTTTGAGGGGGAAGGTGTGCCTATTTTCTGATGATACAAAAATATGCAATAGGGTGGACACCCCAAGGGGATGGAGGACATGAGGAAGGACTTAAAGATGATTGAAAAATGGTCTGGGATGTGGTAGCTGAAATTTAATGCCAAGAAGCGCACTGTAATGCACTTGGGGAGTAGGCACAAGAGCAGGGTTCACCCTAGGTGGGGAGGAAATCAAAGTTACAGAACAGGAGAGTGATCTGGGGATCACAGTCTCCTTGAACCTTAAGGTAGGAATCAATGTAGCAAGGCAGTGGGAAAGGCCAATGGAATGTTGGCATGCATAGGCAAGGGCATTACTAGCAGAAAGAGAGAGGTAATAATGCCCCTTTACAAAGCCATAGTCAGGCTGCACCTGGAGTATGGGGTTCAGTTCTGGAGGCCACATCTCTGCAAGGATATAGATGCATTTAGAGAGGGTTCAGAGAAGGGCAACCAAGATGGTGGAGGGTATGCAGGGAAAGTCATACGAGCAGAGGTTTAAGGAAAGGGGAGATGTGATGGAAACTTTTAAATATGTGAAGGGGCTCAACAAAGTAGGAAAAAAGGGTTTACCTAAGAAGAAGGAGGGGGCCTAAACTAGACAGCACAGCCTCAGACTGCAAGGAAAAAGATACAGGGGCAATGTGAGAGGGCATTTCTTCATGGAGAGGGCGGTGGAGCCCTGGAACAGACTACAAAGTGTTGGGGGCTAAAGTGGTGGAAGAATTCAAGAGGGCATGGAACAAGCATATGGGGCTGAGTATCAGGGGAGGGCAGGGGCTGGCAGGGAAGGGGAGGTGTAGGGAAAAAAAGGGCAGACTAGATGTGTCAGTATGGTCCTTTTCTGCCGTCAGACTTCTATGATAAGTACTGGTACCATCACCCAGAGTTATAGGGATCAGCTGGGGACATGGAGCTTGAGTATTGTGCTATTACCCTGAACAGTGGGGATCAGCTGGGGGCATGCAGCCTCAGTACAGGTGCCATCACCCCGGGTTGTTGGGATCAGTTGGGGACATGGAGCATGAGTACTGGTGCCATTACTCTGAGTTATGGGGATCAAGTGGGAACATGGAGCTTGAGTACTGGTGCTGTCACCCTAAATTATGGGGATCAAGTGGGGACATGAAGCCTGGTTATTGGTGCCATTACCTGAATTATGGGGCTCAGCTGGGGACATACAGCCTGAGTACACGTGCCATCACCCTGAGTTATTGGGATCAGGCAGAGACATGGAGCCTGAGTATTGGTGCCATCACCTGAATTATGGGGATTAGGGGGACATGGAGCTTTAATACTGGTGCTATCACCCTTAGTAATTCATATCAAGTGAGGACATGGAGCCTGAATACTAGTGCCATCACTCTTGAGTTATGGGGATCAGGTGGGACATGGAGCTCGAGTACTGGTGCCATCACCCTTAGTTGTGGGGATCAGGTGGGGACATGGAGCTCAAGTACTGGTGCCATCACCCTGAGTTATGGGGATCAAGCAGTGACATGGAGTGCGAGTAGTGCTGCCATTAACCTGGTGGCTGCCAGTTTCCTTCTCAAGTTATCTTTCTTGGCACCTTCCCATCCCCCAACATCCACTATTGCTGCGCTGGTGGTACTGTGGCCATGCAGCATGCCCATGTAGAGCAGGAAGATCTTACTTCAAGAGGGTTCCTGCAATAGGTCATAACATGTAGAACTGCGCCATCTGGCGTCAGGACCACGCAGCAAACTTTTGCTAGTAATGTCTGGTGGGGGACCGCCCACCCGATGTCACGTGACAGACGTCAGCATGACCCTATATAATGAGAGGTCCCCATGCCCGCCTTCCAGTTCTTTCCTGCCATCCACTTGCACAAGAATTTTGCGGTAAACGTTGCCAAGTTGATCGCCATTGTCTACCTTATTTTACTGAGTTTTAAGTCCATATTTCGATTCTTTTATGTCTTCTCCACCTCTGACTTCGAAGACCAAGAAGAAGCGTGACGCACAGATCCCTCATAAGGATGACCATTGTCGCTGCCTCTTCTGCCTAGGCCCTAACCACGACACCGTGGCCTGTCCTGACTGCAAGCCCTTCAATCAGACCACATGCAAACGCAGGCAGCAGGCTTTGGAGGCCCACTTACTGAAGTCCAGAATGGTCACTCTTGAAAAAGAGATGCAGAAACTGAGGTATACTGCTTCTTCACCTTCTTTTGAGTCTAAAGAGAAGAAAAAGAAGGACAAAGGGAAGCACAGGGAACGAGAAAATATGGAGGATTGGAACCAAATTACCTCCAGCAAGCCTTAGACCAGCAAGGACGTTCCCCCGCCACCTGCCCTCACGGTTGTCCAGGCCCGCGTCTGGGACTTCTGTAGGTTCCTCTGCTTCTTGCCAGGCTATCTCCACCAGTAAGTCATCTGCTGGCTCCTCTGGTGCACGCCCAGTCCCTTCCGCTAAGTCAGACCCCTGCTCCTCCGGGGCCCGCCCGGTAGTCAATAAGCTGGATCCCAAAATACAGGCAGGGATCCACATGACTCAGACCAATAAATTGGTTGAGGGTCTTCCCCTCGTCTGCCCGGTCCCTCTTTCATCCAATAAGCTGGCCACTCAAGTTTTAAATGACCACCTGGACGTAGCTCACCCGTCAGGAGCTAACGCCACCTTACCCAACACCCGGTCGAGCCTGCCAACCTTCCTTGATCAGCCCTCTTCCCAGATAACTCCTGGATGGGAGCCTTCTTCTCCACCTCCCCCAGTGGAACCTTTTACCCCAGATGTCACATCTGGGGTGGAGGAGGAATTTGGCCACCTGGATGTGGTATTTTCCTCTCCCACTCCAGCTACTGTGTCCCAGGTCCCTCCTGTGGATACCCTACCAGGGATACTGATGCCAGACCCCATTCTCATGAGGGCTTTTGGCCTCATTTCCCCTTCATCAGGCCTACCTATGGCTCTGCCATCAGAGCCTCCTCCGACGGGCACCCCATCTCTGATGCATAGGGCACCACCAGACATGCTATACAACCTCCCTCCATCAGGGTCCTTAAATTTGCCCCTGACGCAGGCTATCTCTACCCCAGGCCCAACACCAGATCCCTGGACATTGACCATCCTGATATCAGTCCCTCTGATGTCAGCCAACTCGATGCAGGATACTTTTCCATGTCCTTCGAGACCTCCGACAGAACAAGGTCATCCCCCAAGGTATCATCCCTATTCAGGGTTCCAGACGCCAGCTTATCCACCATCTGGTCAGATGATGGGTTCTTTTCCCCAGACTTTTTACCCTGGGTATCAGACCCCTAGCTACCCCTATTATCAGGGGTATCCTCCTCCTCAGTATTCAGGGTTGAGCACACCCTTCTGCCCCCCTCAGCCCACCCTTATTCCTCCGTCTCCTCCACCTCCACCTCAACAGAACTTTCAAACCCTTATACAGTCCTAGTGGAAGGACACCAGATCCCAGCTGGTTTCTGACTTAGAATGATGACTGCCGGGCCCAGTGGTCTCTCCTCCCCATTCCATGTCACCAGTCAGCACTATCCACTCTGCCACGGGGCACATTTTGGGCACATTCCCCAGGAGGTCACTCTCCCAGGGATTTTAAACCCCCAAAGGAAAAGATTCCTCAGATTCCTCATCAGATGAGCAGTCCTCTGTGGCCAAGGGCAAAGAATCACCCAAATCCCCTCCAGAGGATCCTTCTTTTACCGAGCTGCTCCGCATTATCCAACAAACCAATGGCTGGAATGCGGAGAAGCAGGACCAGAAAAGGAAACATCTAGTGGAGCACCTAGACTTGGAGACTGTTTCCCCATCCCTATCTTTCCTTGTACAGACCCCCACGAGGACGTCACCACTACTATTTGGCAGCTGTCACACACTATTCTGGCCATGCCAAAGAAGGCAGACCAGATATGCCTTGCGCCTGAGGGTATTTCCTTCTGGACTCATCCCAAGGTGGACTCTATAGTTGTAGCAGCTGCTCATGATCGTTTGGCCACACCAAAGCATGTGAGCACATTTCCTCCAGATAAGGAATCTTGGAAGCTCAGCCAATTTGGAAAGAAAATATATTCATCCTCTACGTGCGCCCTCCGTTTCCTCAACTATGTGGCACACATGGCTTCTTTTCAAAAGGCAACTATGGCCAGGCTTGAGGCCCATATCCAGTCCATGGAGGCCTCAGCCCTCAAGGAGGAACTGACCTAAGACTTGCGCCTGTCCAAAATCTGGTGCAGACATGCACTCAGAGCCACTTAAGATTCAGTGGATGTGGTGACTTGTTCCTCCACCACAGCTGTCTCCCTCATAAGACATGCTTGGCTGCGCATTTCCGGACTCTCCGTGGATGTCCAGTCAGCTATCCAGGATGCTCCCTTCAAAGGTTCAGTCCTCTTTGGGGGAGACACCAAGGACTTAGGGTCTCCAGTACAGTGGCCAGGCCCTGAGATTCGTCAAGTCAGTGTACTGAATGGACTTTCAGAGGAAACAGCCCTTTCGGCACCAAAACAAGAGGCAAGGTAAACATCCCTTTAATAGGTGCTAAAATAAAAGAAAGGCTACGGGGTCCTCTTTCTCCTCTCCCCCTGCCTCAAAAACCCAGAGAGCAACTGGGGGACTCTCCCCGTTCCTCAGCATCCTGATTTGTCCAGCCCTCCCTCTCCTCCACCCTCCAATTTGGAGCCAGTGGGAGGAAGTTTACATTCCATGACATTGCGAAGGACCTAGAAGGCAGAATTTCACTGTTCGCTGATGACACAAAGCTCTGTAACAGAGTAGACACACCAGAGGGTGTAGACAGAATGAGAAGGGACCTGCAGAAACTTGAAGAATGGTCAGGGGTTTGGCAGTTGAAATTCAATGCAAGGAAGTGCAAGATAATGCATATGGGGCACAAAAACCCTGGCACAGTATATCAGTTGGGGGGTGAGGATATAGCATGCACCAAGCAGGAAAGGGATCTTGGAGTTATCATCTCTGATGACCTCAAGGCAGGGAAACAGTGTGACAAGGCAGCAGGTAAAGCAAATAGGATGCTGGGATGCATAGGCAGGGGCATCACCAGCAGGAAAAGGAGGTCATAATTCCACTATACAAGACACTAGTGAGGCCGCAGCTGGAGTACACTGTGCAGTTCTGGAGACCTTACCTATGTAAGGACATAGACAGGAGAGAAAGGTTCAGAGGAGGGCAACAAAAGATGGTGCATGGATTGCATCACAAGTCCTATGAGGACAGGTTGAAGGCACTGAACATGTACTCCCTGGAGGAGAGGAGGAGAGAGGGGATATGATAGACATACAAGTATCTTACAGGGAGGAACAGGGTGCAGGAATGCACTATTTTTAAGCGAAAAAGATGTTCCAGGACTAGAGGGCATGGGATGAAGTTGGAGGAGGGACGATTCAGAGGAAGCGTGAGGAAGAATTTCTTCACAGAGCAGGTGGTGGACAAGTGGAACACCCTGCCAGAGGAAGTGGTGGGGGCTAAAACAATCACGGGATTTAAGAATGCATGGGATAGACATAAAGGAATTCTGGAGGTCAGGGGTAAGGGGCAACAGACTTCCTGGAAAACATAAACTGAACTTACAAACTTAAATGGGCAGACTGGGTGGGCCATAGGCCCTTATCTGCCGACACTGTCTATGTATCTATGTATGTATCTGTGTGCAGGAGTGGAAGGGCATGATCTCACATGCATGGGTCCTGCAACCCATTTCAAGAGAGTACACCATAGAATTCCTGGAGTTCTCGCCAAACTCCCCTCCAGGTCATTCCCAGTACTCTCCAAACAAGGCGTTGCTGGTTGAGGAGGAAATCCTGGCTATAAGACAGAAGTCAGCTATAGAACCAGTCCCTCCTTTGCAGAGAGGAAAAGGGTTTTACTCCCATTTCTTCCTGGTCCCAAAAAAGACGGGTGACCTCAGACCCATCCTGGACCTCAGCCGGCTGAACCTTTTCATGGAGTACAAAAGGTTCCACATGCTGACTGTACAGGGTCTTCTGCCCCTTCTGCAGAAGGACCACTGGCTTTGCATACTAGATATGCAGGATGTCTACCTTCATATTCCAGTGTTCCTGGGCCACTGCCATTTCCTGTGATTCCTTTTCCAAGGGGAGAACTTCCAGTTTTCAGCCCTCCCCTTTGGCCTTTCCTCAGCATCCAGGGTCTTCACCAAGTGCCTAGCAGTGGTGGCAGTGGCTTTACGCTATTGAGGATTCACAGTGTTCCCTTACCTGTATGACTGGCTCTTAGCAGCCCCATCCAGGGCCAGCCTAGAGGAATCTCTTTCCTTCACACTGGACCTTTTCTCCCGACTGGGGATTACCGTCAGCTTCACCAAGTCATCCCTGATCCTCTCCCAGAGGCTTCAATTCATTGGAGCCATCTTGGACATGGACAAGTGCAGAGTCTCCCTGCCCCCGGACAGAGCAAACATGCTATTGGAGCAGGTCAGTCTAGTCCTTTCCTCCAAGCATATTCCCACCAGAGCATTTCTTACGCCTTCTTGGCCTCATGACAGTGACCATCTCCACGGTTCCCTTGGCCAGATTACACATGAGGATCACCCAATGGACACTGCACATCCAATGGGATCAGCATTCGGATGACCTAAATCATCCTGTCCTAGTGTCCAGCACACTCAGGAAAGACCTTGTATGGTGGCAGGATCCTCAGAATTTGTCTTGGGGGTTACCTTTCAGGACATCCCCTCCATTGTGGACCCTCACCACAGACTCCTCTGGTCTGGGTTGGGGAGCCCCCCTGGGGGATCACAGAACACAGGGATTGTGGTCTCAGCTGGAGATGTCTCTTCATATCAATATATTGGAGATGAGGGCTGTGCTGTCCACTTTGCAGGCATTCCAGCCCATCCTGTCGATGGGAACACTGCTAGTCCAGACGGACAATATGTCTATGGTCTAGTACATCAACAAGCAGGGAGGCGCCCGATCATACCTCCTGTGCAGAGAGGCAATGCAGGTGTGGTTCTGGGCAGTCCAGAACGGTCTATTTCTTATGGCCTTGCATGCCCCCGGTGTCCACAACTTCCTGGCGGACAGCCTCAGTTGGACATCGTCCCAAGCTCATAAAAGGGAATTGAGTCAGGAAGTGGCCAATCTATTGTTCCCTCAATGGGGGCAACCAGAAGTAGATCTATTTGCCTCACCATACAACACAAAACTTCCCAGTTTTTGCTTGCTCATTCCAGAGCATGGTGTTTTCGGGCATGATGCATTGTTGCTCTGCTGGACAGGGAAGTACTTGTATGCTTTCCCACCCTTTCCCATTCTACAATGTGTCCTTCCAAAACTCCAAGCAGAGGTGGCTCGGACGATCCTCATAGCCCCCCTCTGGCTGAGGCAGATCTGGTTCCCACTCATGCAGCAGCTGGGGTTCTATGTGATAATGGTGAAAGTCTAAAGGCGATCGCCATTATCAAGAAGTCTAGAGTGCTAAAAACATTTTCAGCACTCTGACACCCCAGCGCACAGCAAAACAGCTCTGGGGACTTACTTTTTAATGTTTTCTGTGGGGGGCTGTGCCTCACCACCTAATAAAAGGATTCTCAACTCCAGGGTGGTGCGTGTCAGAGAGGTGAAAACATTAAAAATAAAAGTTTCGACCAGGAGCAATAAAATTGCACCAGTGCCTAGACCCAAACCCCCATTACTCATTGACCAGCACCGGCAACCCATCCACCTCACCACAGGGTTGACTCGGTCACCACTGTGGCACAACCCCTCATGTCCCCTCACTGTGCATGCTCGCTCCCCCGCATACATAGAGCAACATCCTGTCGCTATCTCTTGCCACGACCCATCCAGCCTCCCTACCCTCCCTTCGCCATGAGGATTGCACAGGGGCGGGTGCCACCCTCTTCCCAGTGCCCTCATCACAGGATACCAGCTGCTGGCAGTGGAACCCCCAGTTCCCCTCCCTCTTCAACATGATCTGTTGACACAGGATCAGGGCAGACTAGTGCATCCGGGACTCAGGACCCTGCATCTTCATGCGTGGCTCCTTCAAACATAATTGTGTCACATTTTGGAGTTTCCCAGAGGGTCGCTCAGGTCCTGGTGGAAGACAGGAAACCCTCCACCAGGTCCACCTACGCGATGAATTGGAAACGTTTCTCCATCTGGGCCGCATCCAAGGGCTGGGACCCCTTCACTTGCTCAGCTCCTCAGATCATGGAGTACCTGTTACACCTGTCTGACGCTGGTCTCACCTGTTCCTCCCTTAAGGTCCACCTGTTGGCTATTTCAGCCTGTCACTCCTTTGTGGATGGGAAACCAATCACTCAATTGGAGGTCTCAAAAACCTTACTGAAAGGGATCCTCCAATTGAACCCCCCCATTCATAACCCCACCCCACCTTGAGATCTAAATTTTACTTTAGAAAAGCTAACACTCCCTCCTTTTGAACCAGTGGTAAGCTGTGATTTGCCCTGCCTGTCCTGGAAAGCACTCGTTTTGGTTGCTATTACTTCTGCTCAAAGAATTTCTGAGCTTCAGACCCTGATGTATGAAGAGTCTTATTTGATTTTTCACAAGGACTGGGCAGTCCTGCATACAGATCCTAAGTGTATTCCCAAGGTGGTTTCCGAGTTCACCTTAAATCAAATGGTTGAACTCTGGGTATACTATCCGGTTCAGTCTAACAGGGGCGAGACTCTGCTTCACACATTGGATGTACATAGAATCTCGCCTTGTTACATCCACAGAGTCA
The DNA here is from genome assembly GCA_016271365.2 of Neoceratodus forsteri. Classification (NCBI taxonomy): domain Eukaryota; kingdom Metazoa; phylum Chordata; order Ceratodontiformes; family Ceratodontidae; genus Neoceratodus; species Neoceratodus forsteri. The sequence goes on from JADMNL010000034.1 coordinate 79,206,693, forward strand.
AAGAGACACACAAGTCAGATCAGCTTTTAGTTTCCTTTGCCCCAAAATCTTTGGGGTCAGCAGTTTCTAAACAGTGTCTCTTCAAGTGGCTGGCCAACTGCATTTGCTTCTATTACCAGAAGTACAATAAACCTCTTCTAGTAGAGGTCAGAGGTCACTCTTTTAGAGACATGGCTGCTTCGACAGCATTCCTTGGGAATGTTTCTGCAGCAGAGATCTGTGTGGCAGAAATCTGGAGTTCGGTCCATACCTTCAAGAAGCATTACAGTCTGGACATTGCCTCTAGGCGTAGGACTGGGTTTGGCCTCACTGTCCTGCAGGGCCTACTGTCTTAGGCCGTTTCCTGGTCTGCATTCAGTTGTCCCTCCTCCCCTGATTCTCTCAGTTTCTCTCAGAGCAACTGCTTGGGATTTAGTCCTACATGTTATGACCTACTGCAGGAACCCTCTCGAAATGAGATAGTACAGTTAACATAGAAACATAGATTTTGACAGCAGATAAGGACCGCTTGGCCCACCCAGTCTGCCCATTTTCCTACCTATTGGATAAGCTGCAGATCCTAGTTAACCAGCAGCCTACTTCCTCCTACCCCCAACCCCTAGAATTGCCTTATGACTGTCCCATGCATGCTTGAATTCCACCACTGTTTTGACTCCACAACCTTCCTGGAAGGCCATTCCATGCATCCACAACCTCTCTGTGAAAAATACTTCCTTAAATTACCTCTGAGCCGCCTCTCTATCTCCAAATTGTGCCCCTTGTTCTTGCACACCTCTTTTTTGAAAGATGCTACCCTCTTGGACTTTGTTGATTCCTTGAGATACTTGAAAGTTTCTATCATGTCCCCCTCTCCCTCCTTTCCTCGAGGCTATACATATTCAGCTCCTTAAGTCTCTCTTCATATGTCTTCCGGTGCAGACCCTGCACCATTTTAGTTGCCCTCCTCTGGACAGCCTCCATCCTGTCTATGTCCTTATGGAGATTGGGTCTCCAGAACTGCACGCAGTACTCCAGATGGGGTCTCACCAACTGTCTGTACAGAGGGATAACAACTTCCTGTTTTCTACTGGTGATGCCTCTCCCTATGCATCCCAATATCCCCCAGTCCTCCTTGCTGCCCTCTCACATTGCTTGCCCACCTTTAGGTCATCTGATATGACTACCCTCAGGTCCCTTTCCATTTTGTTGTTGTTAGTATCTCACCCCCATTGTGTACTCTTCCCCTGGGTTTTGTTCCCAGGTGCGATTACCTTGCACTTCTTAGCATTGAATCTAAGCTGCCATACATTTGACCATTCCTCTAACCTTGCAAGTCCCTTCTCATCCTTTCCACCCACCTTGTGCATAAACTCTGTTGCAGATCTTTGTGTCATCTGCAAAGAGACATACTTTTCCTTCCAGTCCCTCTGCAATGTCGCTTATAAAGACATTGAAGAGGACCGGTCCTAATACTGAGCCCTGTGGTACCCCACTAGTAACCCCCCTTTCTTCAGAGTGGACTCCATTTACTATTACTGTCTGTGTCCTATTCTCCAGCCAATTCTTTACCCAGGCTGTCATCTTGGGACCCACTCCCAGGCTGGCTAACTTGTATATTAATCTTTTGTGTGGGACTGCAGGGTTTTAAATAACTGATTAGCACTTTTTTTCTTGGGCAATACTAACTGCACAGAAAGCAATTATAAAGGTTTTCTAAGGGAGTTATGTTTGTTAAGCACAGTGAGGCAAGTGCTATGCATTTTCACAATGTTTTAGAACTTTTATGAGCAAAACGCTAATCAATTTTTAGAGTTAAATAAAACCCTGGACTGTGTCAAATGCCTTGCTAAAGTCTAGGTAGGCCATGTCCACAGCCCTTCCCTGATCTACTACTTTGGTCACCCAGTCAAAGAAATCTATCAGATTTGTCTGGCATGACCTTCCCGCTGTGAATCCATGCTGCCTTGGGTCCTGAGCCCTCTGGCCTCTAGATACGCTAACAATTCTTTCCTTCAGAGTGATTCCATCATTTTCCCTACCACTGAGGTTAAACTAACAGGTCTGTAGTTTTCTGCTTCTGCCTTGCTCCCACTTTTGTGAAGGGGAATCACATCTGCCCTTCTCCAGTCCTCGGTACCACCCATCCTCCCATGATTTGTTAAAAGTGTAGTCAGTGGTGTCACAAGTTCTACCCTTAGTTCTTTTAGAATTCTGGGATGAATCCCATCAGGCCCCATTGCTTTGTCCACCTTCAGTTTTAAGAGTTCTTTCAGAACCCTTTCTTCTGTAAATGGGCTGGTATCAACTTTTGTATCCAGAGTGTTTCTACTGTTTTTTAGGTACCTCCCACTTCCTTTGTAAATACTGAGCAAAAATATTTGTTTAGTATCTCTGCCTTTCACAGTCACCCTCTGCCCACCCTCCCTCCCTCCTCTTTATTAAGCCTCACTAGCCCTCCCTTGGTCTTCCTTGGCTCCCTGATGTACCTATAAAGGTTTTATCCCCCTTCTTAACCGAGTTGGCTATCTTTTCCTCGGTTTGGGCCTTTGCTGTTCTGACTGCCTTCCCAGCTTCCTTTGCTTTAACTGATACAGTTCCCTGTCCTGTTCCTTCTGTGATTCCTTGTACTTCCTGAATGCTTTCTTTTCTCTTGAACCTTCATTGCCACTTCCTTTGAGAACCACAGTGGTTTCTTACATCATTTGTTTTGTTAATTTGCTTCACACAAAGGCTTGTTACCTCTGTGATGGCAGTTTTTATTATTCCCCATTGTTCTTCCACCCCTCCTTCCTGCCCATTTGCTAGTGCATTCCTTAGGCACTCACCCATTTTGGCAAAGTCAGCCATCCTAAAGTCCAGTACTTTTGCCTTTGTATGGCTTGACTCTATTGCTGTGTTTACTGTGAACCATACTGTTCGATGGTCGCTAGTTCCCAGATGGCTACCCACTTCTACATCTGTGATCCTCTCTTCATCTCCATTTGAGAGAACCAGGTCTAAGATTGCTCCCTCTCGAGTGGGCTCCAATACTAGTTGTCTAAGGCATGCCCCTTGTAGGGCATCTAGAATAACCCCACTCTTTGAAGTGGCTGCTGCAACTGCATTCCAGCTAACATCTGGCATATTCAGATCACCCATCAGCAATATCTCCCCTTTTTCTGCTATTCTTAGTATTCTTTCTATCATTTCCTTGTCCATTTCCTCCCCCTGAGAAGGGGGTCTGTATACAACCCCTGTGTGGATTGTGGTGTCATTGCCGGTCTCCAAATTTACCCACAGTGCTTCTTCTCCTCCCTGTTTTTCCTTTTGTTCTTGTGCCTTGATTCCTTCCCTTATGTAAAGGGCTCCTCCTCCTCCTCCTCTTTTACCCTCCCTGTCCCTCCTGTAGATAGTGTATCCTGGTATGTTTATGTCCCAGTCATGGTTTTGTGTGTACCATGTTTCTGTGACTGCCACGATATCCAGATGTTCCTCCTCCATCAAGGCCACTAATTCAGGAAGCTTGTTACTCAGACTACGGGCATTGGTACTCATTGCTCTCCATTTTTTGATGGCTTTACCTTCTGTTGCAGCATCCCCCACTGACCTTTCTACCTCGATCTTTTTCTCATTTAGTACCCTGTTTTGTAGGGAGAGGCTGGGATTTTCCTGCTGCTTATCAGTGCCTCCCCCCTTGACTAGTTTAAAAGCTTGCCAATGAAGCATTTAAACCGATTGCTCAAAAGACTTGTTCCCTTCCTGGACAGATGCAGACCATCCTGCCAGTATAGGCTGGTGTCCCTCCAGGTGGAACCCCAGTCCCCAATGAAGCCAAACCCTGTGCTCACACCATTTTTCAACCATTTATTAAACTGCATGGTGCAAAGTACCCTCGCCTCACTCATGCCATTGACAGGCAGCACCTCAGAGAAGGATATTGTGTGTGCTACTTGTCTTAGGCCCCTCCCCAATTCTACAAAGTCCTTCTGCACTGCTCTAATCTCATGATTAGCCAAGTCATTTGTCCCTAGGTGGACAATGACATCCAGCTCAGATTCCCGTGCAACTGTTCTCGTGATCCTGAGGATGCGCTTCCTGTCTCTCCAAGCCATGGCACCAGGCAGGCACCTTACTTCAGTTTTCCCTGCTCCCCCCAGTTCTATCCCCCTAATAATTGAGTCCTCCACCAGGAGCTGCTTCCTTTCCTTGTGGTGTTTTCTGCCTCCTTCCTGTGGGCCTCCCTTGTGACAGTTGTCCTCAGCCTCCTTAGTCTCCTCTGTGGGTGCATCTATAGGGAAGCTATGCTCCTCCAGAATGGTGTATGGATTGTGGTGTGGAACAACTGACTGGGTGTGCCTCTGTTCCACCATCCTCACCCTCCCTGAGCCCACTGTGGTCCAACTGCTGTGCTTTCTTCACAACCTCTGAGGTAGTGGTGGTGGCTCTGGTGCTCCCTGGATGGGGAGGTTCCCTTCCTACCATCCAGTGTGGCCTGGGGGAAGGTCCCCTTACTACTGTCCAGTGTGGCCTGAAGATGGGCAACTTCCTCCCTCAGGGCAGAGAGTTGTCTGCAAATAGGGCAGCATCTCAGCCTCCAGAAAGACTCATGGAAGACTGCTGCCCCACAGCCATTACATTGCACTACTGTACTCCCCACATTTTTTGTGCGTGTGTGTGTGTGTGTGTGTGATTGGTTTGTAATATAGAAATATATATATATTTATATTATACAATGTGTATGCTTATATTGTCAGTGCAGTGTGCTAGAGAGGATATGACAGTGATATGCACCTTGCACTCTTGAGGAAATGATGTCAGAACCCCAGGTATAAAGGAACTATTTCCAGGGTGGGTGGGGTGAGGGTGGGAAGGGTTGGGCCTAAACCATGCCCTCACAAAACAATCAGCTAAAAGCTCTGACCCACTGCTGCAATGAGTGCTTTTCTGTCAGCAAGACGCCCTACACAACAATTTGACAGAGAAAATACCCTGCTAATCAAACAGAGAAAAATCCACACATCCAAGTCAGACACAGGTAAACCTCTCCAGCCCCAAAACAGGCCTGGTGGTTTGTGCTCTGAAAGCTGTCAGCCCCAAAATAAGTTAGCTGTGCTTTAAACTCTTCCTGCACTGAAAATGTTAAGAATTGTAACAAACAAATGTAAACTAGATCCACCTCCCTCTGTTGCTTGAAAGACTGTCTTTTCCTGTTTCACACTGCATGTTTTTCTATGACCACTCCTTAACCACAGTAACTTTTTTAAAAATAGTTTAACTATCACAAACTCCTATGCACCAATAAATTATTTAAAAATAGTTTATGTCCCAAAATCCTAGTAGTCAATCCAGCTACCCCCAAGGGACAACCAAAATGCAGTATTCAAACACTTATGAAGTTACTTCCAAGGTAAGCAGAGTTTGCAAGCTTCTTTTTCAACTCCTCAGCCACCTGTAATTTATTTAAAAATAGTTTAACTGTCAGAAAATCCTAGTAGACAATCTAGCTACCTTCAAGGATCTACCCAAATGCAGTATTTAAATCCTTCTGAAGTTACTAACAAGATAAACAGAGTTTGCAAGCCCCTTCTTGGTTAAACACTAAATAAATATGTGAATAAAAAGCAATTACCAAGGGTAGTTAGTTTCACCTCCCAAGAATTAAGCAAAAGTGCACGTTTGTTGCAGATATCAAGTGCAATATAAAATTTCTCACACAGCTCGCAGTTGAATAAAGAAGTAGTGTCCTTCCAGGTCCAGGAAATGTGCTTTGTTACATAAGTTACATAAGAACTTACCATAACAGTAGATCTTCAAGAGAGGTTCCTGCAGTAGGTCACACTTTCCCTCCCTCCTTCCCCAGTCTCTGCATTTCTTACAGATCATTCTGAACTGGGCTCCAGGATTTCATCTTTTCTCCTGTCTTATCCTCCTTGGATCTCCGGTGGGAGAACTGGAAGGTGGGCGTGGGGACCACCCACTATATAGGATCACGCTGACATCCATCACGTGATGTTGGGTGGGTGGTCCCCTGCCAGACATTGCTAGCAAAAGTTTGCTGTGCAGTCCTGATGCCACGGGGTGCAGTCCTACATGTTATGACCTGCTGCAGGAACTTCTCTTGAAGAGCTACTATTACGGTAAGTTCTTACGTAAATGTACTTTCCCTAGCCTGCTGCATGGGTGGTTGTGATGGAATATGGTGCCACTCTCCCTGAGCTGGTATTCCCCACCATCAATAGTGCTTCCCCCACCTGGCTGCCTGAGAGCTAGCAACTTAGACTTGCTCCCAAACGTATGGTGAACAAACAAACTGCTTTGTTTTTCATATCAGAAGATTCAGTGTGAGGCATTACAGTCAGGGAAAAAACACTCAGTGGCTTAAATGATGGAATTTATTTTATTTATTTATTTATCAAGTCTAGGATTACGAGGAATGTTGTAGTGGTGAGGACTAAGGAGAGAGAGAGAGAGAGAGCGCGGTGGTGAGAAATGCACAATAAATTGGTCAAATTCAACATTAATGTTGTTACAAATTGGTCGACTGCAACATTTATTTTTTGTTTTACAACTATATCTAAATTAACTTCTAAAAGTGAAAACAACAAAATGCATTTGTGTTGTAATTTTTTTTTTAATTCAAAAAACAACATAATTTTATAGTTAAACTGGCAGTATAGCCTAGAACTTCGAGTAACGAACTGTGAATGAGCTTGGTACATCCGGCAGACCTGGGTTTCATTCCCACAACCTCCACTTGCATACTGTGGGATTCTGAAAAAGCCACTTAACCTCCCAGTGCTCCCAGGTTGTCCTGGAAAGCAGGCACTTGTGCCTAGTGGGCCTTACTTGGTTACCAAAGACTGCAAAACAAAAAAAAAGAATTAAGCTTGCTCTAGAAGGGGCCTGTTGACATCACGGTTTCTCGCTAGTAACATCTTCCTGACCTTTCAGCCAGGGTGTCAGTGTCACTCAGTTGGTAGCACATCCGCCTCTGGACCAGAAGGTCGTGGGTTCTTGTCCCACACTGGGATTGGACTTGCACCTAAAAATCGCTGGCATCCGAGTGCAGTATTGGGGGGTGCTGTACTGCTGGGGTGTGCCGTCCTTCGGATGAGACATTAAACCGAGGTCCCTTCTGCCTATCCTGGTGTTGTCCTGGTGGGTGTCCAGGTGGAAGTAAAAGAACCCAGGGCACTCTTTGAAAAAAGAGCAGGGGAACATTCCAGGTGTCCTGGCCAACATTCCCCTTCCCATTAATTGCTTCATGCAATTATCCAGGCTGTGTGTGGGTGATGATGTGTGATATGGCCGCCACCACACATTCAGTCACTTCACTACCAGTCTAGCATTGCTTGTAAAGCGCTTTGGATGTATGAAAAAGCGCTATATAAATGCTGATTCTTCTTCTTCTACTTCTTTCTAATTCATCAACCAGGCCAATTGCTTGATTTCCAATAGGAATTTTGCCTCTCATTTTAACCCTTTCTTTATAAACATTTAATAAACTCTGTGTTATTTTTTGTCTCTCATATTAACTCTTTATAAGAATTCAGTAAACACTGTATTATAAGAATCTATAAGTCAATGGGTTTTTATATAATTTATACATGTTTGTTCTACACTCATTACTTAAAGAATAATGCAGAGATAACTGTGTGTTATAAGGTTGTTTTACATACCTGAGGTGTGTGATGATCCTTAATCCTCATGAGTGAAGCGCAGGAGGCTTATGAAGTCATAACACACGAAGAGTGTGTTAAAAAAAACTCATACTCACAGATCCTTTTTATAATAAATTTTGCCGGGTGTTATTTAAAAATATTTATAAGCAGTCACGTATGAATCTATTTTAAAATGGGTGATAACTCCATCATAACCAGGTAGGCATGGAGCTATTGCTACAGCAGCCCAAGATGCCATTACTATATATGCTTCCCTGTCTGCTTGCTTTTGTTGTATCACTTTACATCTTGAAGTAAAGAAATCTGCTGAGGAGGAGAGTTTTCCATCAAAATGGACCCAGTGATCAGCCAGCGTCTGTGTTTATGACTTAATTGTAGCTGTGATAAGCTAGTGAGATATGTGGAAAGGCTATAAGAGACAGTGTGAAGAACAGTAGTGGAATAGGGTGACAACCTTGCTTTGTGTAATCAAGGGCTATAAAAATAACCATTATCAGAAGAATCTGCAAGCAATGTTGGTGCGGGGAGATAAGGTGGGTGCTACAACATAATTCTTGTTGTGTGTTGGCAACACAAGTGCAAGTGAGATGTTAGGTGAGTCTAAAGGGATGACAGAAAAACCATCTTCCTTATTATTTAATGTGGTTATGCAACTGGATGAGAGGATATGAGATGATGCTTGTGTAACTTGATTTGCTTTGTGGCTTTCTGCCTCTCTATCTGTGGGATATACCACCCTGTAGGGGTACAACACAAGGAACCCTAGAAGAGGGCTCCTCCCCTCCACAGGTGCTGTGGAAATGAATACAACGGCTAAAGGTAGGTTAGGAAGAAGCCCATGGGTAAGAGAGATGAGCCACTGGAGGAGGAGGGGTGGATGGCGGGCAATGAAAAAATGAATCCTGCCGAGGCCCAGGATGTGTGACCTTTTAAGCTCGATGGGGGAGTGACGTTGTTGCTCTGCCTATCAAACCTCAGGCTTAAAGCCCTCCCATTCAATGTGCTAATGCAACTGGATGAGAGGATATGAGATAATGCTTGTGTAACTTGATTTGCTTTGTGGCTTTCTGCCTCTCTATCTGTGGGATATACCAGTCTGTAGGGGTACAACACAAGGAACCCTAGAGGAGGGTTCCCCTCCTACAGGTGCCGAGGGAATCAATATGTTGGCTAAAGGTAGGTTAGGAAAAAGCCCAAAAAGAATACCTAAAGGTGTCTAGCTTCCAAGAGGCGAGGATGATGAATGAATTCTGAGAAGATAAGGGCTGACTTCCTAAGGAGAGAGGGGAAAGCCGAGGCTACCTTCTGCCTCCATCCAACAGTGAAACCTAACTAACTAACCAAAGAAAGCGCTAACTCTAACTAATATTATGATCATTGGCATGGAGGACAGGAAAAACCCCCTTTGAGGAGGAAATGTCTGGGGATCCAAGGCCTAGGTTGCCTTCCCTCCAGGCTGACGATGGTTGATTTGAGGACTTATGTCAGTAAAAAGAATGGTCTATTCATTAACAAGGGATATGAGTAGGGAGGATGATGATGGGATAGGGAAAAAACGCCAAAGAAGCACAGATTAAAGATAGAACATGAGGCAGCAGGAACCCGAGAAGGGTATGCTTGAGTAGTTGTTGGGAGGAAGTAGATCCATGTAGAAGTCAGAGGAGCAAAGTGTATCCAGATGTGCTTACGAGGAGACCGAGGATAATGCAGACTGGCTTGATTATGCAATGTGAATGATGAGACCTTGAACGATCAGACCCTGAGGTTGTAGTCGACGAGGTAGCATAGGATTCAATGATAGGAATGCTCAAGTAAGCAAAGTAAATAGATAAAGCTTGAGGTAAGGATAAGTGAATGATGACTGGAGTTATGAACCTGATACATGTGGCAGGATGGCCGCAGATCGATGAGGTGACATAGGAGTCATGATAGGTACGCCCAAAAAGAGAAACATCGATTGCAGGCCTCAATTGGAGTGAATGCTTGATGGCTGGTATGGAACATGAAAAGAAGGAGACAGGAATGAACTTGAAAATGAATTTGTATGAAGGCAGTAGGAATAAGTAGGCTCCTCAAAAGGAGGTAGACTCCGAGGCCAAAAAGACATCTCCAGAACCAGAGGGTATGAGAACCAGAGGGCACGCTTAGGAGAAGCATCAGAGGAGCAACTCAGCTTGAGCTATCGAGGAGCAAAACTGGACGATGTATGATGAGGAGTGAAGCTTAGAGCGGAGTGAAGCCATGATGTCTGATACTAGAAAAAGCGCTTGGACAAGGAAGGAAAAATTAGGAAACGAATGAGGTACGATGATGGACTGATGCCATGAAGGCTGGTAGCTGGTACAGGAAAGTGAGGTGAAAAAGGACGGTAGGGCGGTCAATGGGGTAGCATAGGACCCAGTCGATACTGGATGAGAACTGCAGTAGGGCGAGCTGGATGAGGTGGCACGCAGGCCAAATTCGATGGAAGGCCAGATGGAGTCAGCCATAGATGGTCCAATGATGTGAATGGCAGAGCATGCGAATTGATAAACTGTGGCATGATGAGAGATGGAAGCCATGACTGGAGTGAATCCTTGACAGCTGATAAAGGATGGAATCAGGAACCTGATATGTGTGGCATGAGGGCCGTGGATTGATGAGGTGGGCATATGAGTAATGATAGGTATGCCCAAAAAGAAATATTGGCAGGAGAGCGAGTCGGACAAGGCGGTGTAAGAGTCATGATAGGTATACCCAAAAGAAATATCGAGTGCAACTAGACAGAGTCAGCTAGAGGCAGCCAAAGGAAGTGGACAGCCGAACAAGTGGGCAACGGCAGCAGTGGAATGAAGCCCTGGTGGCTGGCATGAGTAAGGTAACACAGGAACGGATGAGGTACGATGAGAGAAGGAAGCCTAGAAGGCTGGAATGGGTAAGGGGTAAGACACCAGACTGAAAAACCAGGCAGGAAATGCCGGAAGCCGACTATTGATGGTCAAACTGCGCCAACTTCTGATCAGTAGGAGAACCCGCCTGGAATAGTGGAATAATCCTCCTGATAGAGGCTGGGTTACAATGAACCAGACTGGGAGAGAGAACAGCCAGGTAGGGCTTCACGATGAGACAGACGGTGCCAGTTTAGAGTAGCAGTATACACATCAAAGAATGACAGGTCTCAGAGAATAGAGAAGAGGATACTGAAATTGCTGCCAAGTGTAGTGGCTAATGAAGCCAAAAAGGGGAAATGTGCTGTGAGAAAGTACATGAAATATAAAAAGGAACCAGCTCCATAAAGCCAGGTCATCAGTTAAAATATAAGCACAGTAGGGGAGCAGTAAGATATGCAGAGAAACCAAATTTAGTTCCAACCTTGCAGCAGAATTCATGGAAGACATAATAAATGAGTGAATGAAGAACAAATAACCAGTGGTAGAACTGCCAGAAATTGATTGAGTGAGAGTGGGTCATGCAGGGCAGGGACTGAGGATGATAAAAGTCTCGCGTACGCTCCTCCCCCAACCCCCCATGTGTATCACGGAAGTCAGGCATGGAAAAACAGAAACAAATTCAAATCACAGCAGGACTACATAGCTTCGGAATGGAAAAAAACAGACAAGTGACAGCGAACAGAGGTATGATGTGGAACATGTCCCAGCAGTACAAGCGGGACTCGGGGGCAGGGCGAGAATGAGAGCAACAGTGAAAAGCAGACAGCAAGTGGGGAGCAGTACTTACTGAGGATGGTAGATTGAGGTTGAATCAGAGTCCCAGCAGCTAAACGTAGGGACGGAGAAGTGAGAGAAGCAAGGCTGGGATCCAGGGAATGGAGGAAGAGCCCATGGCAGCCACAGGCACGGAGGCAAAGGGGGTGGTTGTGGGACATTTGGGAAGTGGGATTAAATAAGGTAGGGAAGAAAGGAAGGACGGGTCATGCGGAGAGGAGTGAAACGCTTGTAGGCAGCGGTGGAAGGGGAGGTAAAAGAAGCTCCAAAATGCCAAAAGGTAAAAGAAAAGGGTGCCCCATGAAGTGAGATGAATCCAGCAGGAGAAAGGAGCAGCCAACGCAGCCTTCAGCTGCAATGAAAAAACGAATCCTGGTGAGGCCCAGGATGTGTGACTTTTTAAGCTCGATGGGGGAGTAACGTTGTTGCTCCGCCCATCGAACCTCGGGCTTAAAACCCTCCCATTATGTTGGCCCCATCTGGTGAGAGACTTACAAAATGTCTTCTATTGTATTAAATACATGTTTTTTTTTCCAATAGGGCCCAGTTAGGATGCCAGCTAATAGTCGACATGATACAACAGGAGCTAGTGGAGTCACTTATCATGCTGATGCTCTGGATTCCCCCCCCCCCATTCCATGAATGTTACCACAGACCAGCAGGAAGAAGAATGAACATCCCATGTGATGCCTACTTCCTTCAGAGCATCTAGGAGTGTATGGGTGTAGACCAGACCACTGGAACTGGACTGGCCCAGACTACTAAAAGATATATGGGCCAGTCCAGCTAGGCCAGCTGGACTGGGCACAAGTTGCACAAAGTATAGTGGTCCAGTCTTCCTTTTACCAGTCTCATTCAGTCCGATTCCTGGAGACCACATCTCAGGAAGGACACAGACCGGGTAAAGACTGTCCAGAGGAGGGCAACTAAAATGGTGCAGGGGTTGCATCAAAGTCCCTACACAGAGAGACTGAGGGATCTCAATATGTACATCTCGGAAGAGAGGAGGGAGAGGAGGAAATGATAGAGGCACATAAATACCTCTCAATGTAAACAAGTCCAGAAGGGGAGTATTTTTCATAGGAGGAGAGAAATATTTTGCAGAGGAAGTGCATAAGAAGAAGGGGGCATGCAGTGAAGCAAGAAAGGGGAATTTAGGAGGGATGTGAGGAAGCATTTCTTCACTGAAAGAGTGGTGGATGCCTGGAACAGTCTTCCAGCAGAGGTGGTGGGGCAGAAACAGTGATGGGCTTCAAGCATGCATGGGATAGGCACAAAGGAATCTTGGTAGAAAAGTGTTTTTGGGGGAGAGTAGCCAGAGATCAGGAAGGGTCTGTGGCATCAATAGGCAAGGACAAAATATGTAGACTGGGTGGGTCAAGTGGTCCTTATATGCCAACAAATTCTATGGGCTCGATTTTCAAAGGGAAAACTATGACGCAAGGTGCCTGCACCAATGGGAATGACGCAAATGGCACCTTGCGTCATAGGTTTGTGGCAATCCCAGTTTTCAAATACCAGCTGTGGCGAAATTGGGATGCCGTGCAGCCAACCCACCCTGTGCCACCCTTGTGGCAAAAGCACTCCTCAGCCAGGTGGCAAGGGGGCTTGTGCCATGGCAGGGTTGCACCAACCCCTTTTTTGGGGAGTCTGCATGCCCCACTGTGAATGCAGCAAAGCTCCACTTAGTCAGGCCAGGAGGTGGCCTTAGTGGACGTGTGCCAGTGCCACACATACTGTTTTTTTTTTTGTTTTTTTTTTCCAGTTGTTTAACCAGGAGTCTCACACTAAGATGAAAACTTGTTTACAGGTGCAACCTGGGAGCATAAGGAAGTTAAGTGACTTGGTCAGGGTCACAGAGGACGCAAGTGGAGGCTGTGGGATTCAAACCCAGGTCTCCAGATTTGCAGCTCAGAGCCTTAAACCACTGCACTATACTGCCTCCATGTGGCAAATGGGGGATGTTAAAGTGGGGGTCCAGAGGCAGAAAGGGCATGGGGGTGCCCTAGGACTGTGACTGCTAAAAGTTTGGGAAGCTGGTGTTTGGTTTTGCTATGTGCGTGTATGTATGGAATAGCAAACAGTGCTTTGTAACTTTGAAGGACTTACATTTGTCTAGCGGGTGGATGGAAAATGATTACATTTTAAAAACTGATAATATCTGCAGTCCATATTGGTAGCCTGCAGTCATCAAACCTGACGGCAACTATACCTAAGAGGTGTCATGGCAACAGCGGGCACCCCCACTGGGTGCCACATCACTCCCTGTCATGCCTGCTGTCACCACAGCATCTCCTAGACCAGTTGTCATCAGGTTTGATGATTGTAGACAACCAATATGGCATGCAGATAACATCAGCTTTTAAAATGTAATAATTATCCATCCACCCAATAGACACATGTAAGTCTTCCATAGTTACAGTACAGAGCATGGTTTGCTATTCCGTATAGCACACAGCAAAACTAATCACCAGTTCCCCAAACTTTCAGCAGCCACAGTCCTAGAGCACCCTTGTGCTTTTCTGCCCCAGGTCCCCTCCTGGCAAGCATGTTTCACCTCTCAAGCCATCATAGACCCTCTACTGTTGGGTTGGGTGGGGGAGGGTGCCGGATCCCTGCAGCAATTCCCACAAGTGTTTATTTATTTATTTTTTATTTATTTAGCTTTTGTTGACCAGGTAAGTGCACTAGACAAATCCTGCCTATTTTCAGGCACGACCCGGGGGGAGGGGGATACAGATGAATGGCAACTGACCTTGAACCAGATTAAGCTGTTGGTGGTATTTTTTTAGTGAATGTGCCAATGTGTGCCAATTGTTTGGCACTAGTCTGCAGGTGCAGCAACTCCTAGGTGTTTGGTGCAGGAACCCCTGATTTTACAGAATTGGGTGCAGGGTCCATGATGCAACCGGAGTTCGCCATAGCCCTAGATAAGTTTTTATTTATATCGGAAATTTTTAATTTTTTTTTTAGTTGTTTAACCAGGAGTAGCACACTAAGCTGAAAGCTTTTTTTACAGGAGTGACCTGGGAGCACAGGGAAGTTAAGTCACTTGCTCAGGGTCACACAGTATGCAAGTGGAAGCTGTGGGATTCAAACCCAGGTCTGGTCTGCAGGATGTCACCAGATTTGCAGCTCAGAGCCTTAAACCACTGCGCTATACTGCCTCCCTAATTACAATCCTTTGAGTAAAAGACTAATTTCCAAAGGCTCCTCGTCAAGAGTACATAGACATAACAGTTACATAGTTCCACAGACAAAACACATGGTTACAAGATTTCTGTGTGTACATTGTTGCATGGTTACTTGACAGCAGTGTTGCACAAACCTGATGGATTGGCATCATATTTACCAAAGGTGAAACCAATGGCCTATGCAGTGCTGTGTGCTTGCGAGATAGGTTGTTACAACAGAGTATTTTACAGGCAAGAATGTCATTGGCCTATACAGTCAGGTAGCAAACAAAAATAGTGTTGCCTGAGAATAGCTAGCTGGAAAGAGGTGGATATAAGCAGCCCTGGGGGCATTGTTAAGAAGGTTGTAATGGTTGTGGCCAGCTTATCATGTCTGCTGGTATGGGATGGTGCCAGGAGTGGCTATGCACACCTGCAGCGCAGCGAGGTGAGTAAGTTGTTCCTTCGAGCGAGTTTGATCTATTTGGGGAAAGTTGGTGATGGTGTCAGGGAGGGAGTTGAACCAGGAAGGGGCCCTATAGCAAAAGGACCTCTGAGCAAGTGACGTCCTGGCTCTAGGCACCAGAAAGGTGGTCTTACAGGTCCTGCGTGTAGGGATGGTAGTGGTAGCACATTGGAGGGAGGAGGTCACTACAGGGTGGGAAGAGACCAAGAAGTATTTTCTTTGTCAACAAACCTATCTGGTAGCAAAGCCTCTCCTCAAGGTTAAGCACACTGGCGGAGGAATAGAGTGTGTGGGTATGAGTACGCATGCCCGCACTGGTCAGAAGCCTGCAGGCCTTGTTCATGGACAGTTGGATTTTATTCAGTGCAGTATTGTCTGCTGCTGCAAATATTAGACATACTTTAAGTTTTACAATTTGTTTTACCCAAGCTAGCCCAGCCAAGATGCAGTCTCTCATTTTCTGTGGGGTCCTACTTCTCCCCATTGCTATCAGTGGACTGCAGAACAGGAAGATAAAGTGCCTTGCTCAAGTTCATATAGTGAGTACTTGGCTTTGGTGGGGGCTGAATCTGTGATCCACTGGTTCCCAAGTCATTTAGGAACAAAAGTGTCAGGACTGGGGGCATTGCGGAGCGGCAACATGGTGGCAGTACTTTGAAGCGGCTCTGTCTTGCATTACGATTAAAAACCTGAAAACCCAACTAATACAAAAAGATCAACTGCTTAATCATACAGGGGTGTATCGGAACATGGCAGGACTGAAATGGGACCCAAGAAAGATCACAGGCATGCCCAGCAAAGCCAAAATCTGGATGGCTTTCTCTCCGCCCCGAGCGAAGCAAACAATTCTGGGCCTACAGCAACCGGAACGCACACGGCACCCGAACTCCCATCCGCACAAATACTGGCCATGTTGGGCAAGATACAGGCAATGGGGGAGGAAATAAACTAGTGACTTGCAGCAGTGGAAGCCAAGCTGTCAATGAATCCTCTATCAAACAAAACATGGTCGCTATAAACGAACTAAAGGCAGGCAACTCACATCAGGAAGACTGCAACACTGCATGTGTTTGGCACATATCCTTTTTTTAAGCAAAAATAGAGAGTTTGGAGACCTCCCAAAGGCAGTCCCAATATTTGAATTGTGGGCTTCCCCCTAGATATGCGGGCACAGCGGACATTCTGCAGTTGGTGAATCATATGATATTCCAGGATCTCACCTTATTGCCTCCGGATGCTGGCATCATGGTGCTAAAGGCCTTCGCACTCCCACAGAGACCAAGACTGAGTGGGGACCCCAAGCAGAGGCCCTTAACAGCAATCGCTTTCTATGGTGGATGTTCGCATTGCTTTAGTACAGGCTGTGAGGGCGAGAGGAGACATCATCTGGGAAGGCAGTCGTCTAGCTATTTTTTTCTGGACTTGTGGCCCAGACCCAAACAAAGAAAAAGGAACTGTAAAAATTCAAAAAAGAGCTGTTACAGCATGGTGTGGAGGCCAGACTTAATTTCCCCACCAGACTGCAGATCTGACATGCGTCGAAAGTCCGTATTTTTACTGACCCTTCTTCTGCTGCACAATTTGCAGACAAGTTACTCACCTCATTAAAGAGCCCCCGACACCGTGAGAAAAACTTGGAAAGAATATGAGATTTAGACAGTTCAGTTTATATTTCAGGTATTTTCTATAATATTTTACCTTTTTTCTTTATTACCGAGGACAGCTGTATGAAAGAGGCTAACTGTCCCTCAGACTTTATCTGCTCTTTCTGCTACCCTACCTATGACATCATAATCCAGGTTGCATCTGGAAACGAGCTTCTGGTCATGGTGCTTTTCCCGGTTACCAATTTTTTAAATAAATAAATAAAATAATCCCCCATTTCAGACATCATAGTTATCCCCACAGCAACAGGCTGTGCTGACATAAACAGAATTGTGATGTCATATGTAGGCAAGCAGCCAGAACAGATAGGGCAGTGATCCTGTTTACATGCATATGTCCTTAGTAATAAAGAAGAATGAGAAATAGAGAAACAATATTAAAATATGTGCTCACTTGTGCTAAACATTACATTTTCTCAAAGTTGTCACAACGATGTCTGGGGCTCTTTAAATCCTCCTGACACAGAATCTGATGAGGAAGGGTGAACATACTATACGTTCGCCTGCCTGCTCAAGGCTTATTTCTCTAATGCAAAAGGGAACATGAGGGTCAATATTCCCAGCTAGAAATAGTGTTACGCTAAGCTAGGGGGTCTGAAATGTTATGTAGTTGATTTTTGGAGAATGTTTTAAAACCTTTAAAATGTACTGCCAGTTTATTGTTAGATAGCTATAGTCCTTACATGTTCTGCTCCGTTTCATTACTACTGATCTAATTAGCATGTGATCTTACATAGATTGAGCTCTGAAGTCCAATGATAGTGGTTTTATCCACTAATTCAGTTTTTTGAACGGTAAAGATATCCTTATTTTATACGAGGGTTCCCATGTGGCTAGTTGCCATGCTCAGCTGTAGAACATGGGACAGGAAAATAACTTAACTGATACTGGACTGTCTATACTAAATCCTGACCACAGGGTTTGGCTACCTAGCCCTCCACCACTTTAATAGTCCTGCAAGTAACCCGATATCCAGTTGTTACTGAATTTGTTTTCTTTTTCATACTGGGGTGAGAGTGGCAATGTCCTATGGTAAGAGGGTCAAACTTAACTCTGAAGAGTATTGCTCTGGTGTAGATGCACACTGTTTAGAAATTGTTATCTAGATGTATTGCTCTACTGACTTTCCTGTATACCCAGTGTGGAGGTCTACACACCTCATTAACTGTATTTTATGTGTTACAGTGTATGCTGTATTATTATAAATGCTATAAATAAAAATTAAAAAAGAAAAGAAAGGTGTCAGCAGATGGGGACCATGTGGTCCATCTAGTCTGCTCAAGGTGGCTACACACCCCCCATTATATTTTTTTCCTAAGTTGCCCACACTGCCTGTCCCAAGTGAGTTTGAATTCCCTTACTGTCTTTGATGCCACCACATCTGATAGGAGGCTGTTCCATGAGTCTATCACTCTCTCAGTGAAAAAGTACTTGCTAGAGTTGCTTTTAAGCTTGCCTCCCACCAGATGCAAGTTGTGCCCTCTTGTACGTGCCACCCTGTTTTCCTTTAAGAGGTTTTCCTTCTGAGTTGTATTAATTCCCTTGACGTACTTAAATGATTCTGTCATGTCCCCCCTGTTTCTTCTCTGTTCCAGAGAGAATAAATTCAACTCTTTGAGTCTTGTCTCGTATGGCTCATGATGCAGCCCCTGCACCATCTTTGTGGCCCTTCTCTGCACCGTCTCCAGACGGTCGATGTCCTATTTTAGGTGAGGCCTCCAGAACTGGGCACAGTATTCGAGGTGTGGCCTCACCAATGATCTGTACAGAAGCATGATAATTTCTTGCTTTATGCCCAGAATACCCCTTCCTATGTATCCGAGGATGCTACTTGCCTTCTGCACTGCTTTTTCACATTGTTTTCCTATCTTTAAGTCGTTGGTAATGATCATGCCCAGATCTCATTCCATCTTTGTTTCCTCTAATTGATACCCTTCTAGTGCGTACTTTTTTCTTGGGTTCCGCTTCCCCAGGTGCATTAACTTACACTTCTTGATGTTAAATTTTAACTGCCAATTCTAGGCCCCCCCCCCCGTTTTCCTTGTTTACCAACGACTTGCGTACCCACTGTGGGGAGAGCTCGGATGTGCAGTATGCTGATGATACTGTCATCTTCCGACCCCTGCGTGACATGGTTGCCCTATGCCCTCTACTCAAGGATCTCACTTCACTAGAGACTTGGCTATGTAAGAACAGAATGGTACTAAATGCCGACAAGACCAAGGCAATGCTATTCGGGCCAAGATCCTGGGATTTGACAGGTCCTCATCCTCTCCTTAACCTCACTCTCTGGTAAAGCCATTAACGTAGTCCCTCCTAAATACTTAGGCCTCACGTGGGATCAGAATATCACATACAAGGAACATGTGGACCAGGTCACCAGGACCCTACATCGGAAACTTGGCACCCTGTACTGACTCAGGGACCAACTCATCCCTGAAGCCAGGCTCTCCATAGCTACCAGCGTCCTTCTACCCAACCTGACCTTTGCAGCCCCTATTATACAGGGCATGGCTAAACAAGAGATTACCAGGATGCAAACCCTATATAACAAAATAGCTCATTCACGCATAGACCACCCAAGGCGTCACCACTGTGACACTTAAAGGCAATCTTAGTTGGCCCATTGATCCACCCGCCTCCAACACCCTTGCTTGTCCAGGCCTACAAGCTTCTCAAACCCCACGCTCCACCAAGCATTGCCGGGACCATAACCCTCAAACACAACCCAAGGAACCTAAGGACCTCAGATAGAACGCTATTAGAAGTCCCTAGGGTAAGGACAAACGCTGGCGGAAGATCCTTTTCCTCCCAAGCAGCCTGCCAATGGAACAAGTTCCCTCCCCAGGTCCAGGCCTCCTCCTCACTCATGAACTTCCGCACCAGACTTAAGTCCCATCTGCTGACCACAAGTGCATGTCACTGTCATGGCACTTAAAGCTCCTAAGGTACTCCCCTCCTCTCCAACTCCCGTCTCCTAGCTTAACCTTCCTACTACCTGCCTTATACAGACTGCTTGCCAGAGGCTACGTGTAACCCCTGAATAAACTATATGTAAAGTACTACCAATTTCTTACATGTCATGATGATAACCATGCCTGTACCCATGCCTGCATCCACTGCATTTCTTTTACCGTGCCTGTATCCACTGCTTTTCTTTTACCATGCCTGTAACCATGCCTGTATCCACTATTTTTCTTTACTGTAACCACCTCATGGTGTAACTCACAATGCCTCAAATGTTCCTTATGTCCTTGTTCATTCTTATAACTTGTATTGTTATCCCGGGTCGCCCCTGAAAAAGGGACCTTCGGGGCTCAGTGGGCCTACCCGGTCACCAAAATTTAATAAACAAATAATAATTTCTGGACCATTTTTCCAATCTCCTTTGGTCAGTTTCCATACCTAATGCTCCCTCTTGTGTATCCACCCTGTTGCAGAGCTTTGTATCATCTGTGAACAGGCAAACCTTCTCCAGTTCATCAGTGATGTCACTGATGAATATCTTGAAGAGGACTAGACCCAGCACTGATCCCTATGGAACGCCACTGGTCACACCTCCCTCACTCCCTTGATAATGCCCCATTGACCAAAACTCTCTGGGTCCTGTTCTGTAGCCAGTTTCAAATCCAGTTTACTATTTTCTGTCCAACTCTTGTGTGTTCTAGTTTGTTAGCAAGTCTCCTGTGGGGAACGGTGTCAAACGCCTTGCTGAAATCTAGGTACACCACGTCCACGGCCCCACTCTGGTCCACTGTTCTGGTAACCCAATCGAAGAAATCTATCATGTTTGTTTGGCATGAGCACCCTGCTGTGAAGCCATGCTGTTTGGGGTCAAGTTTTCCAGTTTCCTTTAGGTAGTCAGCTATTCTCTCCTTTAGTAATGTCTCCATAAGTTTTCCCACTATAGAAGTCAGGATGACTTGGTGGTAGTTTTCCTGCCTCTTCCTTGCTTCCACTTTAGTGCAAGGGCACAACTGTTGCCCTTTTCCAGTCTTGAGGTGCTCTGCTGATTTCCAGAGATGGATTGAACAGCTCAGCTAGTGGTGCACCCATTTCTTCCCAAAGCTCTTTTAGTATTCTGGGGTGGATACCATCTGATCAAATGCTTTTATCCACCTTAAGTTTGCTTAGCTCTTCTGAGACCCTCTCTTTTGTGACGGGGCTTGTGTCTTCCCCTCCACTGTCCTGCTCTGTCTTACTTAGTGCAGGTCCTTTGCCAATATCTTTCATTGTGAAGACCGAGCAGAAGAATTTAACAACTCTGAAATTGTCTTCATCTTTCTCTAACAGCTGGCCCTCCCTTAATTGCTAGTCAGACTATTCCTTCTTTACTCTTCCTTTTTCCTCTAATGTATCTGTAGAAAGTTTTATCTCCCTTCCTAACCAACTGTGCTATCCTTTCCTCTGTTTGGGCTTTGGCTATCTGAATTGCTTTTTATGCCTCCTTGAGTTTGTTCCTGTATTCCTCCCTGTCCATTTCTCCTTTTGTTTCCTTGTGCTGTTTAAAAGCCTTCTTTTTTTCCTTGATTTTGTTTGCTACCTCTTTGGAGAACCAGAGAAGGTTCTTCCTTCTTTTGGCTTTGCTGATTTGTCTTGCGCATTGCTCAGTGACTGTATTTAAGGCATGCTTTAAGTTTTTCCGGTAGTGTTCTGCATCCCCCTGTTACTAGTGTCAAGTAAATCTTGATCCTGGATTTCCTTTCAGGAAAGTTTGCTTTCCTGAAATCAAGTATCTTGATTTTTGTGTGACTTTTACCTTCCTCTTTATTTACTGATAACCAGACTGACCTGTGATCACTGGTCCCAAGTTTGATACCCACATCAATGACTGAAATCCTGTTGCTGTTTTTGAGCATCACATCCTGGGTTGCTTTGTCTCTGGTGGGTGAGTCTACAAGCTGATTTAGACCTACCCCCTGCAGCTTGAGCAGGAATTCTCTGCTCCACTCTCTGGCTGCTGTGTATAAGGTCCAGTCCACATCTGGCAGACTGACGTCCCCAACAAGCAGCAACTCACCACTGTCTGCCATCACTGAAATGGCTTCCAGGAGCTCTTTGTCGATTTCACTTTCCTGGGTTGGGGGTCTGTATATAACTCCCACATGGAGGGGGACCTTTCCCCCTGCTCCCAGGGTGACACATAAGGCCTCTGCCTTACTGTGCTTCCCTGGAGCTCTGTTGCACAGATTCCATCCCTTACATACAAAGCTGCTACCCCCTTTCTTTCCCTCCCAGTCTTTTCTGAAGAGTGTGTAACCTGGGATTGTAGTATCACAGGTGTGGTTGGTGGGGAACCAAGTTTTTGTAATAGCGACCCAGTCCAGTTGTGCCTCTGCCACCAAGGCTGTGAGTTCAGGGATTTTGTTTGGTAGACTATGAGCATTGATACATACAGCCTTCCACCCCTGGTATTCATTTTGCTGTGTACCATTTCCTTGTTCTGATCCAAATTTTTTATGTCTTAATCGCTTCATGCCTCTCCCTAGTGGATCAGGCTGGGCAGTGCCTTTACTATCGCTGCTGTTGGTATCTTTGTGGTATCTAGGCACTGCGATAGCTGATTCTGGGGGAGGGGTAGTTGGCAACCCTTGCTAAGTGAGGGCTGTCTGCAGCTCCTCCCCTTCCACAAATTTAACTGATAGATATGGACATCAAATTTCTGTTCAAGCACTTGTGTCCCCTCCTTAGTGAGGTGCAGGCCATCAAATTTAAAGAAGCCCCTTTCCCAGAAGGTCTTCCAGTTTCCTAGAAAGTGATGCCCTCTTTCTTTGCCCCAGTTTTCTAGCCAGTAGTTAAGTTCGGCAATGTCCTTCTCTCTGATCTTCTGCCTACTGTCCCCTTTTCCCCAGACATGCAGAATCTCTGAGAAAGAGATAGTAGATGAAAGAGAAGCTAGTTTGTCACCTAGCTTGGTAAGATTTTGTTTTGTTTCTTCCATAGATCAACTGACTAGGTCATTTGTACCTATGTGGAGGATACCCCGCATGTCCTGTTCCACACTGTGTACAATTTTCTCAATGTGATCCATGTCACTCCATGCTGATGTGCCAGGGAGGCACTGGACTGCAACTTTGGCCTGGTCATAATGCTGAAGTTGAGACTCTACTGCCTTTATCATGGAGTCTCCAACTATCAGTACTGGATTTTTAATGTCTGTTTAGTGATCTTTTTGGTGGAGCGTACATCCTTGTGTTGCATTTGGCTCCTACTGCCCTTCTCACCTGCTGCTTTAGTAGTCCTGGAGGATGGTGTGCCAACACAAGGTTGACTACCCCAGTGCGAACACCAGCACAGTGACAGATTTCACCATATCTGCGGCGAGTCACTGTGCTGGTGCAAGGCAGACACTGACAGTGCAGTTTCCAGTGTTGCACCCCCTTCCCAGTCCAACTTTGACTCGGGTTGGATATTTAGAGACGGGGGGTGGGGTTCGGTGCAGCCCCCGATACATCACAGATGTATCCCCGACAGTGCAATGCCGACACTTGGCATTGCAGCTGTTGCTGTTGGGGATGTCTGCACTTCAGATGTCGCAGCACCATAGTAAAACCCTTAGGATAGTGGAGTGTATTTATTTGATGTGTATATAGGTGTGCTTCCCTCCTTCATTATGAGTTTAGGATTTGTCCTGTAAGTTCCCACTATTTGCCAGCCCCCCAGCTGGTTTGTTCTTTGGGGTAGGGATAGCTGTGAGAGCAGTTTTCAGATTGTTGATGTTATATTGTTGCCCTTTGAGGACTGACAGAGTTTTTGGCAGAGGTAGTGTATCTCAGTCCATGCTGCCAGGAGCTGATACCTTAGGTCCTTGAGGGTGAAGCATGTAGGACAATGCCCCACCCTCAGGACAAATGCTCTGGTGAAGAGTGTTCCACAGTTGTTGCAGTTTACAAGGTCCATAGTGTGACAGGGTGGAATAGGACCCTGTCCCATTTGTTAGAGAAAGTGTTTAAATGCAAGGATCTATTATTTTATTTTCTGTCTCTTGTCTATCTTAATACACAACCCAATTTTCCTGTGAGACTTCAGATTTGATCACCCCGACAATCTCACAATTCTTTGCCTCTCACTGTCTCTCAGTTTTCCCTTGCTGTCTGTTTTTCCTCCCTTGCATATGTGCTAATATAAAAATATGTGCAAATCATTGTATGAAAATGTAACTGATAATGGAATCACTTTTGTTTAGAAAATGTATAGTGTTACTGTTGAAATATATATAAATATATTTTGAGATGATTGAAGAAAGCTGTTGTAAACTCTAGAGGTTACCTTAGTGCAAATCTTTGAGCCTTTTTCCAAAGTTGCAGAAGGGGTCTCAGCCGAAAGCATTCTGTGTTCTAGCAGCTCCTGAAACTTACAAGAACAGAACACTTACAAAAACAGGATGCTTGCTAAGAGTGGGGTTGAAAAGACTTATAAGAGCTAAGCTGCAACTGCAAGAAAGATTAGAAGAAAAAGAGACACAGAGACTGAAAGAAAAAACTTTTTTATTTTGCCTTTGTAAATAGTTATACTGAACAAGTTTATTTTATGATACTGCTAGTGTAAATAAAAATTTTTGGGTGAATTCTACAGCTGCTCCTGGTTTTCCAATGCTTCCTGACCTGTGCCAGCTATGTGTCATCGAGGCACAGGTCAGGAAAACGTAAACTGGGCTGGTCACAAAGTCGCAAAATATTTGTTTTACACTAGAAAGAGTAATGGGAGTTAGCCTTAATTATGTGGAGACTCCCAAGCCAAGCAATATGCAGACAAAAGTCAGTGAAGAGAAAAGATCAATTTTTTTTTTCTGAGATGTGCAGTAAGTACCGCCCTTCCTTACTTCCACAAGAAGGATATGAGTGGGTCAGGGGCTATATTAGAGGATGAGAATGGGGTGGAGAATGGGGGCAGGGTGGCTGGGTGGGTACAAGAGGAAATGGGACAGGGCAGGGTGAGGGGTGGGTAAATCTAAGGAGGGAGGAGTAGGAGGCGGCAGCTGTGAGATGAGGGGCTAGCTGCACAATCAAGCAGACTCAACAGACCATAAAGCCTATTTCTGCTGGTATTTTCATATGTTCATATATTTGTACTTCCTCTGCAGAAAATCAGTAGAGGTACCTGTAGAGAGAAACAATAAACTTTTGGCAGTGGCTCCAACAAACACCACCAACCACCGCACCCTCGAACTAAAGTAAAGGTGACCTGATCTTTTAAATCTTCCTTCTGTTGGAAGGTACTAAGCCTTTGTCAGCTCCACCCCCCCAGTTACACTCCTAATCCCTTGGAAGAAAAACAATTAGCTCCTTCAATGTGAGAAAGAGACTGCAAAACCTGTAAGCCCAAAACTAAACCTGTAAGCACAAAACAAAATAGCAACAAGTCAGCAACTCTGCTTAGCCAAAGGAAGACTTAAAGGGAAATGTCCATGTAAAAATGGGGCTCTACCTCAGCGTGAGGCAGGGCTCAATTAAGACTTTCAGGAAAAGTAATATTTTTATCGTTGGTGATATTTTGTATTTTAATAATTTATTTGCTTGATCCTCCCATCCTGTCGGCACAGCATTTTAGAATCCTGCCTTGCAAGCGGCACACCAACAACCACCCGCAGCTGTCCCGAGAATGACATGTGGGGATCAGCCGTGGGTCTGTCTTTACAGTGGGCTGTAAGCCTAACCCTGGTCTTGGTATAGCTCTGAGACATGTACACTCTAAACTGGAGCTTTTGGAAACTACTGAATATATAGATCTAAAAGGGTAGACCCGCAGCTGATCCTCGAATGACACATCATTCTCAGGACAGCCATGGGTGGTTGTGGGTGTGCCACTTGCAAGGCAGAATTCTAAAATGCCAGGCAGACAGGGAGGCAGGATCAACCAGATAAATTATTAAAATACATAACATCAGCCGGCCCTCTGGCGCAGCAGTTGGATTTCCACTTGCGATGCCAGTGACCCGGGTTCGGGAACGGACCCGGGTCGCCGGAGGGCTGGCCGGGGGAGAAGGATTGAGCGTCCTATGGACCACTCTCCTTCTCTGAGGGGAGGGCAAGGGTAGTGCTCGGAGCACTGAGGACTCCTAGTTGAGGCTGGGAGATCTCACACTGCCGACGCTCAACATCCGGGAGGTGGGGCGGACGCTGGCGTCATTGCATGTCCCCACCTCTGTAAAAAGGGAAAAATAGAAAATCAGGTGGGCAGGGCCACAGTCTCTATGAAGCCCTCCCAGGAAAGACCTCGAGTGGCTACCATCGCTGCGGGTCCCCCGACTAGATACAGTTCCGTGACCACAGAAGAACGTGACCATGGCCCAGCCCTCCGGGGGGCAAGCCAGCGGGTGACTGGGGGACCCTGGCAGCCATAGATGGTGGCAGAGGCTTCCTGGGGCTGTGACCAGGGCCAAAAAAAATGACTGGTGGCCCGGCCAAATAAAAAAAAAAATACATAACATCGCCAAAAGGCAAAAAATATTACTTTTCCTGAAAGTCTAAATCGGTCCCTGCTTCACACTGAGGTGGGGCCTATTTTTACGTGAACATTTCCCTTTAATGCTTCTCCTTGCTCTGTTAATGTTGCTCCATGCACAGTCCTTTCAAGCAAACTTAGAAGACAAAAAGCTTATTTTTATTTTTACCCAGCCTGAGTTATACAATTCAACTTATACAAAATAAGGATACTAAACTGTACAACACATAACTAAATCAGAATAGCATTTTATAACACTTGTCAACGTAAGTTAGCAATATATAAAAAGCATAAATGTTTCATATTACAGACTGACGGGGAATCCTGTCCCTAGTAAATCTATGATACAAAGATGTCACTTGCCAACAATGTATTAACTGTGTTCTGTTAGTTGAAATATCGATTGAGATTAAACTGCTGGTCAACTGCATACTAGTAGATGGGATCATCCAACCCCTTAGTGCTTTACACAGGGTAAGGAAGGAGAGGTAAGGATGGCATGTTCTCTTCCCCTCCCTTTAGATTTTCCAGTTGCTGCAGATGGCTCACAGAACATGGGTGTAATTAAACAATGAGGTTCCTGTGTTACACTGTCAAAGGTTGTGAACAGCAAACTGTCATTACTACACTGAAAGGTAACCTTGAGGGTGACATGTCTGGGAGGTGCATGCTTCCCAGTCTGGATTCCTGGTTGGGAGGTGCCTGCTTCCTGGAATGCCCCAGATTGACACTCATCTTTCTGTCCCCCGCCACCCAATGTTGGTTCCCACAGTGGTTGTTCCTTGTGGCTTAACTCACCCTGATGTCCCCCCACTCCCACCCCCTATGTACATGAAGTTGATGGAATCGGATGACAGTTACCAGGTCTGCCCACTAGGCCACACCCTTTAACAAGATCATTTCCATACCTAATGGTTGTGGGTTGTACAACCTTCCAGGCAATTTATTTATTTATTTTAAAAGTTTGACCAGGAAGAACATACTGAGCTGAATAACAGTTTCCAGATGAGTCCTGGGAGAGATGGGAGAAGGAGCTAACTAAACAATAAAAGCTACTAAAAATAAGAAGTAAAAGGCAATAATATAGTACAATGAGAAACATAATCATCAAATTAGTTGCAAATAATAAATGAATACAAGTAAAAACATACTCTTATATGT
This sequence comes from Neoceratodus forsteri, assembly GCA_016271365.2. Classification (NCBI taxonomy): domain Eukaryota; kingdom Metazoa; phylum Chordata; order Ceratodontiformes; family Ceratodontidae; genus Neoceratodus; species Neoceratodus forsteri. The sequence continues at coordinate 79,233,945 of JADMNL010000034.1, forward strand.
AAAGAAGGGGAAATAGTGGAAAAGCATAAACAGGGTGAAACTAATGAAGGGGAGAACGAAGAGAAAAGTGTCCCAGACAGTCACAGGTAGAATAACAACAGTGGTAAAGAAGAGACTTTAGGGAGGAAGGAGAACAGACAGATCAAACTGAAAGGGGAAGGGAGGACCAAAGTTTAGGAAATTGGTAAGAAAAAGGAGACTGACCAACAATAGATTGTCTAGAAGGAATAGAGTGGAAAGAGAAATATTATTTCAGAGAGGGTAGGAGGAAGAAGTAGGAGAGGATAGAGGGGATTTGAGATAATAGGGAAGGGTGCCAAACCAGAATTTGGATATGAAAGAGGCACAACCAGACTGGAAAGGTGTGAAAAGGTAGGCGTTGTCAAGAAAGGAAGAGAGCCAAGAGAGAATAATGTGTTCCTGTAACTTTGCCAAGGTGGGGAGGAGAGATATTGGACGGAAGTTACCAGGATCGGTGAGATCACCACCCTTGTGAAGAATTATGACAGTAGTCTGTTTCCAAATATCAGGAACAGTGGCAGAGGAAAAGGAAAGAGTAAAGCAGTCACACAGGATAATCAGGAAGTGATTATCAGATTTCTGCTTTTTGGCTGGAATGCTTCATACTTCTGGTTTCCATATTTGTAAATATTTTTTTTATAGTGATCTTTAGTTTTTTAGACATTTAAAATGTATTTCCATTGTTGTGGATCCACAGTAAATATGGCTACTGCTTAATTTGCAGCCGAGCTCCCCCCCTCATGTCACATCTTACTTCTGTGGGACCCTGTGCTGTGCATTCTCACTGTCCCTGTGTAGTACTGCGAGTCATGCACAAGCACGGTTAGCAGCAGAGGGTTCCACTTAAACATGACGGGTGGGAGAAATGTAAATAAAAACATAGAAAAATGGAGTGAATTATGGGGTGATAGTACAGTAAAAACCAAAAAGATTACCGGGTAAGTGCTCAACAGAGCACGGGAAACAAACTGTTGCAAAAGATCAGATTTTTTTTATCTAGTACTGCTGCTTTAAGGAGCGGAGTAATGGGCAGAGCAATGGCAGGAACAGGGAGAAGGAGAAGCCTAGAGTCAAGGCCATCTGGGCTACCTCCCTTTACAGGTTTAAGGTCCTACAGAACCTTAAGGGAAACAGAGGGAGTGATAGAGAAGGAAAAAAGAAAGAGGAGAGGAAAGCAGAGAGAGGGAATGAAGGATGGAAGAAAATGAAAGAATGAGAGAGAGAGGACACAGGTAGTAAAGTAGGTGTTAAAAGACATAGCAACAGCAGAAGGGTCAGAGATAAAGGAGTCACCAACCTTGAGAATAGGAGAGGAAGACTGGATCTGAGGGGTGAAAAGGAATGGATGACCTTCCAGAACTTGGAAGGGTTATTAATGTTGTTTTGGATGTTTCAATGTTTCTATTAAGTTATGGATCTTATTCATGGAAAACTGCTTTGCCTGTCATATAAACAATTAGATAAAATTACTTTGTGTTACTTTGTCTGTCTGTTTGTTTGTGTGTTTGGTTGGTTGGTTGGTTGTCTGTGTGTTTTGGTAACCGGGTAAGTCCTTGAGCCATCAAAGCTGTTACTAAGGACTGCTAGACTGTTTTGTGTTCAAATATCTGTCTGTGTACAACATAAGAACATAAGAATGTGATGGCAGATGGGGATTGCTTGATCCATCTAGTCTGCCTGTGTGTTTGTTTGACTACCCCCCAGGATATACTTCCTTGTTTCAGTATCCCACAATGCCTATCACAGGATAGCTTGAATTCCCTAACCATCTTTGCATCCACCACCTGCTGTGGCAGTCTGTAAAGAAGAACTTTCTGACATTGCTCCAGAATTTACCCTCTACCAAACGTCTGTTGTGCCCTCTGGTGCGTGCCTCTCTGTTCTCATTGAAGATACTCTGCTCTTGTGCTGAATTGATTCCCTTGTGGTATTTAAAGGTCCTGTCATGTCTCCCCTGTCTCTCCTTTGTTCCAAGGAGTACAAGTCTAATTGCCTAAGTCTAGTCTCATAGGGTTTGTGATGGAGGTCTTGGACCATCTTTGTAGCTCTCCTTTGCGCCGACTCTAATTGGTGTCTATGTCCTTATTAAGGTGTGGTCTCCAGAACTGGACGGAGTATTCCAGATGAGGCTTCACCAGGGACCTGTACAATGAGATAATCACCTCTTTCTTTCTGCTTGTAATACCCCTGCCTATGCATCCTAGGATGCTGCTGGTTTTTTGTGGCGCCTTTTCACATTGCCTTCCCACTTTCAGGTCATTTGATACCATGATTCCAAGGTCTCATTCAAGGTTGGTGACAGTTAATGTTTCACCCCGCAATGAGTATTTTGTCCCTAGGTTTCTTTTTCCCAGGTACATGACTGCATTTTTTGGCACTGAACTTTAATTGCCAAGTCTTGGACCATTCTTCCAGTTTCTTTAGGTCTGACTCCATTCTTTTGGTCCCTTCCTGCATACCCACCCTGTTGCAGAGTTTAGTGTCATCTGCAAACAGGCATACCTTCCCCTCCAATTCATCTGCAATTTTGCTAATGAATATGTTGAAAAGTATTGGTCCCAGCACTGACCCCTGTGGGACCCCACTGGTTATGTTCCCTTCCTGTGATACAGTGACATTTACTAGAATGTTCTGGGTCCTCCCCTGCAGTCAGTTTCTCACCCCATTTAAAATCTTGCTTCCTATACCTGTGTTCTCCAGTTTGTTGATGAGCCTTCTGTGTGGGACAGAGTCAAAAGCCTTACTGAAGTCTAGATATACATCTACAGCCCCGCCCTGGTCTACTACTTTAGTTATCCAATCAAAGAATTCCACCATGTTTGTTTGGCAAGATCATCCAGATGACAAGCCATGTTGTTTAGGGTCCAGCTTCCCGCTGGCTTCCAGGTATGTCACTATTCTATCCTTAAGTACAGACTCCATGATCTTTCCTACAATGGAGGTGGGTCTGACAGATCGGTAGTTTCCTGCCTCCTCTTTGCTGCCACTCTTGTGTAGGGGCACTACAGTGGCCTTTGTCCAGATCTCTGGTACCTGTCTACTCTCCAGTGATCTGTCGAAGAGTGTGGCCAGTGGAGCAGCAACTTCCTCTCTGAGCTCTTTTAAGACTCATGGATGAATTCTGTCTGGGCCCATGGCTTTGTCCATCTTTAATTTGTTTAGTTCCTGTAGGACTCTGTGTCTTGTAATGGGGCTATTGTCTGCCTCCTGGGTGTGGTGTCCATTTGTAGCAAGTGTTGGACCATTTTCTTTGTCTTTGTGTGTAAATACAGAGCAGAAGAATGTGTTAAAAACTTCTGCTTTTTCAGCACCCTCTTCCACGTGTCAACCCTCATGGTTTTTAGTCTGACAATGCCCCTTTGGTCTTTCCTTTCTCCCAGATGTACCTGAAAAAAAGTTGTGTTGTGTTTTTTTATGTCCTCAGCTATTTTCTCTTTGGTTTGTGCCTTTGCATCTTTGATTTTCTTTCCTGCCTTCTTTAACTTGGCCCTGTATTCTTCTCTATCAGTATCCATTTTTGTTTCTTTAAACTTTCTGAAAGCTCTCTTCTTTGCCTTTTGTTATTGATGCCACTTCCTTTGAATACCAAAGTGTTTTTTTTTCTGCATTTTGATTTACTGATCATGATCACCTTTGTGTATTTTTCTGTTACGTGGATTAGTGTGTTCTTTATTGAGTCCAAGCTCATCTCTACATTTCCGTCTGCTTCATAACTGTACAGTCTTTTGAAGGAGGATTTCATTTTGCTGAAGTTTGCATTCCTAAAGTTGAGGATTTTTAGTTTAGTGTGTTCGGTATACTTGTGTCTGTTGACTGTAAGCCCGATTGACCTATAGTCGCTGGACCCTAGGTTAATTCCCACGGTAACGTCTGATATACTTATGCTATTTGTAAGAATGAGGTCAAGGATTGCATCCTCCATTGTAGGTGAGTCAACTAGTTGTGTGAGACCCTGCCCCTTGAGAGCTATGAGGAATTCTTAACTTTTTTCTGATGAGGCCATGTAGGAGACCCAGTTCACATCTGGTAGGTTGAAATCTCCTACCAGCAGGAGCTTGCCTTTGTCTGCCATCGCAAGAATGGATTCAAGGAGTTATTTGTCTGTGTCTTTGTCTTGTGATGGGGGCCTATAGACTACTTCCACTCGTATTGGGTCTTTTTCTCTGGCATTGAGGGTGACCCAAAGGGTTTCAGTGGTGTTGTGAGTCCCGCACATTTCAGAGGTTTTGATTTCCTCTTTGACATACATTGCTACCCCCCCCTCCCTTTTTGCCTTTTCTGTCCCTCCTGAATACAGTGTAGCCTGGGATTACAACATCCCAGGTGTGGTTCTCGGTGAACCATGTCTCTGTGGCCACCACCCAATGTAAATTAGCTTCTGTTATCATGGCGATGAGGTCTGGGATTTTGTTTCCTAGGCTGCGAGCACTGATGTACATTGCCCTCCATGCCTTGTATCTTGTCCTATCCTGTGTAGTTTGTGTCGTTCCTTTTTTAGTTTTTGTACTGCAACCTACTTTACGTCTTGTCATTCCAGTTGTTTCTCTGGCTGGACGAAAGGAAGATGTGCTGTTTGGTAATAAGGGAGGGGCATTATCCGTCCCCAGCGTTGTGAAGGATGCTAGTGCCCACTCCCTCTCCGCTAGTTTAAACTACCCTAAAACACATAAAACTTTTGATCTAGTGCACAGACTCCCTCCTTAGTGAGGTGTAATGTGAGATGGTGTGGGATAAAAGATGAAGCACTGAGACAAAATTAGCAGCAAAATAAAGCTTAGATTTATTATTTTGAAAGCGGACTTTAAGGCGGTAAAATAAAAAAAAATCTAAACAGCTAGGAACAGCTAGCTCACTTCAGGATGTTGCCAGTTTCACATCCTCCTACTCACTGACTGACTTCTTTGGGCAGGCAGTATTTATACAAATTACAGACATGTGACACATTAACTCCACCCCTAAAATTATCTTTTACAGAATGTGGTTTTAAATAAAGCATCAATGATTTTTAATTTCACAGAAAAAGTAGTTTCAAAACATAACAACAACATACAAACTGAATAGTCATTACAGTCTTTTTAAAGCTTTTTAATATCCTCAATGGGACTAGAAGGACTGCCTCTCTGGATTGCAGCACAAAAGAAGGAATATTTCAGCCGGACGGCTCTTAGAGAGACTGCTGCAACTGGAGAGGAGCATTAAAACTGCTTGGCTCCGTTTAATACTACTGGAAAATCACCTTCATTTTTTATATGCCAAAAAACAGCAGGACACTCGATTATTCTACTTATGGAGGGTATGAGAAGCATTTCCTGATGTTTTCTAACACTCACTTCTTTATTTAACACATTTACGGATAAAAACTCCCTTGCGGTGATGCGGCGTTAAATCGATGGCTTTACTGGGCCGCACTATCGTCATTCATTTTACTGCATACACGGTCAATTGTCATTTTTTACCGCTGGACAATATGTTATGGTCCATTCGCTGAAACTGTTTTTGTCGCCATAACATTCGGTCGTGGTCATAACATTGCCAATACTGCTGGTGAGATTATGACCACTGCCAGACAGATCAAAAAAATATACATATAACAAAACAATAGGTCATGCAAGCGAGGACTGGTAGGAGCGGCATACTCCTGCTCACCAGCCCATAGCAGACATGTTAAATCTAAGTGATGGTACACAGCAGAGCCTGCAGGTCATGTTAAGTCCAAACTGCAATTAATAGTGTTTCTACTGGTTGTCAGAAACAGAACAGAGCACAAGCAAAGCCCATAAGAAATGTTTCAGACATTGATGCACGGGGGGGGGGATTAAAAATACACTAGGCTTCACAAACAGCTGTGCATAGGAATATAATTGTTTAAACCATGCAGTATTAGTGTATTGAGCATATAAATCTAAAATGCTTCCTTTGGAGAAGCCTGTTCTTCAAATCGCCACCCCTTATACTGACTTCCACTTTCTCCAATCCCACAAACTTAAGAGAAGTTGGGAATTATGTTGTTATTACGAATGGCTGCCTTATGCTCACAGACCCTAGATTTCAGTGCTCGTTTAGTTTGTCCCATATACCCCATTCCACAGAAGCATGTAAGTAAATAAATAACTGATTCGTCTCAAACTTTTTGCCAGTTATGAGTATTGGTCGTGTGGCAGCAGTTAACACTGGATAATAGTGAAATGCAATATTTATTTATGAATTTGTGAGTGGATCATGCTGTTTCTGACTTGCAACTTTCTGATTCAAACCCACATGCTGTTTTCGTTGCGACTTTCTGTCTGGCGACCACCATTCGAAGCGGCAAGTTGTACCGTTACCATTTGTCCACTCGGTATTTTGACCGCAACTTAGTGACTGCGACGTTTAGTCCAGGGACTTTTAGTCCGTACACGCATTTTACAGCTGTTTTTCTCAATTACAGCTTTGGGACAGCTCCTTCATAAAACAAATTAACAGGGCAACACAAAAGGGGACTAAACAATCTATCTTTATAATCAAATGAATGAGTGCCTTCCTAGACGGCACAGCAAAGTAAACCTAGAGCTTAAACAAAGCGCAGCAAGGAAAACCTAGCACTAAACCTACAACACCACGGCAATTTGACCGCAAATAATACAAACATGAAAGCCTTAACTAGGCTCCTAGTTTCTTTTAAGGGCTACTGCTTTCTTTATTTTATACTACAATAAAGGATATTGATTATTTTCTTTCAAGGGGATCTGGAGTGTACTGGAATGAGAAATGAAGGTTCAAGGACAATGAAACAAGACAACAAATACACAAAATGGGTGGCCAGCCCAACAAACAAGACATAGAACGACACATTAAAGATGATTGAAGAAAGGATAGTACATCTCAGACCGGTCTTGAATAAAGTCAATATCCAAAATAAATATAAGTCAGAAAAAAGGGTGGGGGGTTCTCTCCATTTGACATGTAGGCTATCATATGTGAAGAACCCCCGTTCCCAGAAGTCCTTCTAATCACCTACGAATTGATGTCCATTTTTACCACACCAGTCCTTGAGCTAACCCTCTGCTGCCAAAAGCAACCAGCCACACACACCTGAACCATGTTGACATGTGCTGTAGTGCCCCCAGTCTGGTTGCACCCACAATCTATCTCATACGAGCATACGATCATACAAAGAAGCCAGCAGAAGAAGGCCATTTGGTCTATCAAGTCTGCTCATATTGCAGGGTCCACAGCTTGAGCTAATGTCCCTGCCCTCCCTTCCTACTCCTCCCATCCTCCCTACCCATGATTCTTACCTTCCCTTCCCCCATGCCTATCCCAGCCCCTCTTAAAGTTGCCCACTGTCTTCAACGAGATGACCTCTTCCAGCAGCGCATTCCCAGTGTCCACCACCCTCTCTGTGAAGAGGTGCTTCTTGACCTCCCTCCTTAACTTCCCACCCTCCTGCTTAAGACTGTGCCCCATGTGTTTTGGTTGCCACTCAGCTTAAAGAGACTCTCCTTATCAACCTTATTTATCCCTTTCAAGTACTTGAAGGTCCCAATCATGTCCCCTCTCTCTCTCCAGTCTTCCAGGGAGTACATGTTCAGTGCCCTAAACCTCTCCTCATATGCCTTACTCTGATGACTCACTATCATCTTTGTAGCCCTCGTCTGGGCCTTCTCCAGCATGTTAATGTCCTTTTTGAGGTGTGGGCACCAGTACTGAACTCTCCACAGGTTCTGTCGGTTGAGAGCTAGCTGGCTGCTGATAAGACAGTTACGCCAAACTGCTTCTTAGTCAGCTCACCTTCTCTGCCAACTCAGTCTTTCCCAGTGTCCTAATCCTGCGGTGTGTGGGCTGCGGTAGTGGAGCCTCCGGTTTATATGCTTCTTACCCTTGAATAAGCTGAAAATACAATAAAACGTTATTAAAATAAGGAATATCAATAGAAAATAGATTTCAATGTTATGTGATTGTAGTATTAATTGTTGATATTATGCAGGTGCCTTACCGAAAAAGATCATATTTCCCAAAACCTCGCCATGTTTCCACACTCCAAATGCAGCAATCTCTTATATTCAGCATGAGTCATCATTGCTTCCAGTCGCTGTTCTGCTTACTAGAACCCACTGCCTCCTACTGTGTCCAGATTTAGGAAAGGTGCACAGTGGGTTAGTGAGGTGGGGAATGAACTGAGTAGCTGGAATCTGATTATTTGCCAATGAAATCATAGATCAAGAGTCAGGGGGGGTTGCTTGAAATATCAGGTCTTTTGGAGTCTGGGGGGGTCAGACTTGGGGGAGTTTCTAACAAGATGCTGTCAGCTCGTGGCACAGTGCCAGGAGACCAGCAATTTCAGTACAAAATCAGTGTATTGGGAGAGGGGAGGAGTGGCCATGGGACTAGTTCTGGACACTTGGAAAGGGACAATACTTTTTGTTTATTTCATAACGTTATAAATGATTTTTGCTTCCCGAAGCCAAATATTCTGAAGAATAAAAAGTACTTTGTATTCAGTACTGAGTACACCATCATTTGAGATTTTTGTGACTAACTATAAATTATTTTGAGGGTACTGTTTGATACCAAATATGCCATTATTTCTAATTGTCTGGAATTTATATTGATTATGTATTTTTAGAGCCCTAATCAGTACCGAGTACCCCATTATTAGCAATATTTGGGAACGACTTCTGTTCTAATTTCACTACTGAAGTTAGTAAATGCTTAATGAAAATCGTCAGATACATTTGAAGGGCTGCATTTTTAAAGCGGCCATTTACATCCTGCAAATGTTTTTGTTAGAGTTACCAGATTTTTTTGGGGGTGGTGTTATTTTATATGTGTCACCATACAAGCAGTGTAATAGTAGCCTTCTACCATGTAGAGAGGCACTGCGCTGTTATAATGGCTGGAACTCTTGAATTAATATTCATTACTTTGACAGCCCTGTTCAGTGCCAGGAACCCTATTATTTGTGTGATTTGGGAATGCGTATTCATTACTTTTAGAGCTCTAATCGGCACTGAGTGTCCCCATTATTTGCAATATTCAGGAATTAATATACATTACTTTTACAACCCTACTTGTTACTGAGTTCCCAATTATATGTGATATTCTGCAATTAATATTCATTACTTCTAGACTCCTATTTGACATCGAATTCTGAGTATTTTTCACTGTCTGGGAATATACGAACATGCGACATTTGCCAGCAGATAAAGGCCTAGAGGTCTGTCAAGTCTGCTCGAATGTGCAGCTAGCACCCCTTATTCTGCAGCTGCCCCTTCCTTCCACCCTTCCCCTCCATTAACCCTCCCGCTTGTCCTGTCCCATCCCTTTTTGAAGCAGTCCACTGTTCTACTGGATACCACTTATGCAGGTAACGCATTCCACTCAGCCACCACCCTCTCTGTAAAAAAGTGTCTCCTCATATCCCTCCTGAATCTTCCTCTCTCCAGTCTCATATCATGGCCCCTGGTGTCCCTCCCCTCCCTTACTTTGAACAGCCCCTCTGTACCTGTCTTGTTTATTCCTTTCATGTACTTAAAGGTTTCAATCATGTCCCCCGTCCCTCCTCTCCTCCAGTGAGTACATGTTCAACTCCTTCAACCTCCTCTCGTATGATAAGTCCCCCAGCCCCTTGATCATCTTTGTCACCCTGCGCTGCACCCCCTCCAGTAACTTAATGTCCCTCTTCAGATATGAGCGCCAGTACTGCACGCAGTACTCCAGGTGCGGTCTAACTAATGACCTATACAATGGCAGAGTCACCTCCTCCCTCCTTGAGGATATACCCCTTGCAATACAACCCAGCATTTTGTTGGCCTTTGCAGCTGCCTTCCTACATTGTGCCGAGTTGTTCATTGACCCTGTAATGAGCACCACCAGATCCTTCTCCTCCTCTGTCTGGGCTAGCTGCACTCCCCCCAGCTGGTAACTCCTCCTCCTTGGGTTATTCGTCCCAAACACAGTGGTCTAAGGCTCTGAGCTGCAAATCTGGTGACATCCAGCAGACCAGACCTGGGTTTGAATCTCACAGCTTCCACTTGCATACTGTGTGACTCTGAGCAAGTCACTTAACCTCCTTGTGCTCCCAGGTCGCTCCTGTAAAAAAGCTTTCAGCTTAGTGTGCTATACCTGTTAAATAACTAAATTAAAAAAAAAAATGCAGCACCTTGCACTTTTTGGCATTAAACCCCAGTTGCTAGGTGTCTGACCAGGTTTCAAGTTTTGCCAGATCATCCTGCAACCCCTGCCATCCCCCTAGGTCATCCACCACTGCTCCTACCTTGGTATCATCAGCAAACAGACTGATCTTGCACTTGATGTCCCATGATATGTCTGCAGTGAATATCCCAAACAACACACGTCCAAACACCGAGCCCTGTGGAACACCACTTGTCACTACCCTTGGGTGTGAGAGCTCCCCACCCACTACCACCCTCTGTTGCCTTCCCTGAAGCCAGTTTCCTACCCATCTCACCAGTTTTGCACCTGCCCCTGTACCTATTAACTTACTTCCCAGCCTTCCATGAAGCACTGAGTCGAATGCCTTACTGAAGTCCAGATACAGGACATCCACTGCATGGCCCCGGTCCAGTGGCCTAGTTACCCAGTCATAGAACTCCACCAGGTTGGTTTGGCAGGATCTGCCCCATATGAAGCCATGCTGTCTGCTGTTCTGTAGTCCTTTGGCCTCTAGGAGGGCCACCAGCCTCTCCTTCAGGATAGTCTCCATTAGCTTACCCACGATGGATGTGAGGCTCACTGGTCTGCAGTTTCCCGGTTCATCCTTGGGGCCACACTTGTGGAGGGGCACCACATGAGCTATCCTCCAGTCCTGTGGTACACACCCTGAATGTAGTGAGGCATTAAATAGGTCTGCCAAAGGTCCTGCAAGGACCTCTGCCAGCTTCTTCAGTACGCTGGGGTGGATGCCATCTGGGCCTGGTGCCTTGTCCACCCTCAGTGCCTTCAAACCCTCCCGAACTCTGCCCTCCATGATTTCCCCATCTGTCACCCCTTTCCTCCCTGTTTCTGCCATTTCTCCCCCCCCTTGGGTGTCACCCCCTCTTCTCTTCAGTAAATACTGAGCAGAAGTACTCATTTTGTGCTTCTGCCTTATCGCACCCTGCTTTCACCCAACCTCCCTCCTTCCTGATCCTTACTATGTGGTCCTTACAGCTCCTTTTCTCCCTGATGTACCTAAAGAAGTCCTTCTCCCCCTTCTTAATACCTTGTGCCAGCCTGAGTTCCATAGATGCTTTGGCTCCCCTTACTGCCCTTGTCACCTCCTTCAATTCTGTCAAGTACTCCTCCCTGTCCTCCCCCTCCCTGTTTTCTTGTACTTCCTAAAGGCAGCTCTTTTTCTCCTTACCTTTTCCATGACCTCCTTGCTCAACCAGCTCAGTTTCTTAGCCCTAACCTTCTTGCTCTGGGCCTTGCAGCAGGTTTTGGTTGTCTCCACTATCTGCGGAGAAATGTTCTGTGAGACATCAAAACATTGTGGTGGCTTCTTGGCCAATCAGAGGCTGTTTCTGGAAGTTATCTGGTGTAAAAATGAGCCTGTGACTTTTTTTACACTATTTACATCCTTTTTCATGACTTCTTTTTTGTTATCATGAAAAAGGAAATCAGCTTGCAAAAAAGGATAAAAAAAAAAACTAAGTCCCAAATCCTTTTTCACAAACCGATCCCTTTTTTTGTGAGAATGAAAAAGGATTCATGAAAAAGGAATCTTCTCATGAAAAAGGATTTGAAAAAAACCTAAGTCCAAAATCCTTTTTCGTGAGATGGAATCCTTTTCCACGACCATGGCAAAGGATTTGTGGCAAAGGATTCCTTTTCACAAACCCGGCAAAACATTCATGGAAGAAGATTCCCTCTTGTGAAGAAGGATTTCTCTGGCTTTTTCCTGTGCCATATGAGCGATTTCATTGGTGTCAGTGGTACCCCCCCAACCACCACTTTTCACCCCTGGAAAAATGTATATCTCTGCTGTCCAGTGAGATCCCTCACCATGCCATTTTTATCATTTAAAAAAATATATTTATTCCTTTGGACTGGTTCTCCCCACCCTCTAACTGCAGTAAATGAGTAGCACCCCCAAATGTACTGTATATCCCTGGTGTCTAGTGGCAACCCCACCCTCTGAACCCCAAATTAGTTGTATAACTATATCACCTATTGGTGGTCGATGGCACCCCCAACCTTCCATACCACTGTCAATCTGCAAATTAGAAAATGGTCCCTCACTGAGTTTTTTTTAACCCTAAAAAAAGAAAGTCCACCACAATCACACCCGCACTCTCACTTGACCTTCCACTGTGCACCTACTTCCTCGCACCCCCCTTGAACCCCCACACACCCTGACTCATGTGAACTGGCCCCACAGTGAAGATCCACTCTCCAGTTGAGGATGCATCTTGCTGCTGGAACCAGCGACTGCTCAATGACAAATAAGGGTAACTGCAGTCAGAAAATACGTTGAACTGCAGTTACCCTTATTTGTTATGGAGTAGTAGCCGTTCTAGCAGCAAGACACATCCTCAATTGGAGAGTGGATCTTCACTGTTGGGCCACTTCAAGTGAGTGAGGGTGTGTGTGTGTGGGGGGTCCAGGGGGTGCGGGGAGGTGGGTGCACAGTGGGAGGTCAGGTGGGGGTGTGATCATTGGTGGATGTCTTTTTTTCAGGTTTTAAAAAAAAAAGACAACGCAGAAAGGGACCGTTTTCTAATTTGCAGATTGACAGTTGTATGGAAGGGTGGGGGGTGCCACTGACCACCAATGGGGCATATAGTTATACAATGAATTTGGGGATCATAGGGTGGGGGTGTCACTAGACACCAGGGATATACATTTGGGGGTGCTACTCATTTACCGCCGTTAGAGGGTACCAGTTTACAGGAAGAAATTTTTTTTTTAAATCTCTAAAAATGGCAGGGTGAGGGATCTCACTGGACAGCAGGGATATACATTGTGCCAGGGGTGAAAACTGGAGGGTGGGGGTTGCCACTAGTCACCAGGGCTATTCACTTACAATTTATGGGGAAATGGCCACAGTTGCTGGGTGGGTGGTTCCACTGCACACCAGGCAACAGACAAAATGCATTTGTTCTCAAACTATATATGACAAACTTACACTCTGCAGAATTCTACAGTAGAGGTACTGAAGGGCATACCTCTCAACTGTACCACATTACGAGGAACGTTCCTCATTTTACTTCACAAAAGCTCCCTGTTCCACATTGTGAGGACTTGTTCCACATTCAAAGTCAACATTTTAAGGCAAAAATCCATAGTAAAGGATGCAAAAAATATATTATTCAATTAATAACAGACTTTCTGAACATAAAATGAACATTTTAACAGTGTTTTGAGCTTCTTAGGTAAAGATTTGATTCAGTATTCCACATTTTGCCCCTTTGTTCCACATTTTGACAGGCAATGTTCCACATTTGGGGGACAAAAGGTTGAGACATATGCTGAAGGAAACAGTGCAATTTCAATGGAAGTTAATCCCTTCTGTCATGCAGGGGAACTGTGACACTGAGCTTGATCCCAGTGGGCTTCACTTTATGTGTGTCTAGGAGAGCAGGGCCCGAAGGACTCTGTGCTCCCACAAGAAAAATGCTTGGGAGCACAGGGTCCAAAGGGCCCTGCGCTCTCACAGCCAAATAAGGATACAATTTTACCATCTCAAAAAGTAAGGAAATGAATTGCAAAACAAAACTTGGGAGGACAAAGTCCAAAGGACCCTGTGCTCCCACAGCCAAATAAGGATAGAATTATACTGTCTCAAAAAGTAAGGAAATAAATTGCAAAACAAAACTTGGGGACACAGAATACAAAGGACCCTGTGCTCCCATGAGAAAAATGCATGGAAGAGGGAACATTGTTTAACTAGGAGTAGCACATTAAGCTGAAGCTTGTTTCCAGATGCAACCTGGGAGCACAAGGTAGTTAAGTGACTTGCTCAGGATCACACAGTATGCACCTAGGTGGCTGTGGGATTCAAACCCAGGTCTCTAGACCTGCAGCTCAAAGCCTTAACCCACTGCACTACAGAACAGGGCCCAAAGGACCCTGTGTTCCCATAGCCAAATAAGAATGCAATCATACTATCTCAAAAAGTAAGGAAATAAACAGCAAAAAACTTCATTAATGCTCCAGATAGGGTCAAAGCAACAAAAGTTGGGAAATTTGCTGTTAAGGTTTCCAATCCTAACACCCCACCCCCCAAACTAGGCAGGAGAGCATGTGTGGAGAGTGTCTTGGGCTTCTCAAGCCTAATACTCACCTATTCTCATAAAGTCTACACTTCTGACCTGATTTACAGATGGAACGGGGTGAGTGTTATGCTTGAGAAGCCCAAGGTACACCTCACACCTGTTCTCCTGCCTGATTTAGGGGGGAGGTTAGGGTTGGAAACTCTAATGCCACATTTCCCAACACTTTTGTTGCTTTGACCCTAATTGGAGCATTAACAAACTTTTTTGCAATATGCTGTGTATATATATATATATATATATATATATATATATAGTTATATTATATATAACAATATATTACTAAAAACAACAAATTGTGAAAAAGACCTTGGAATAACTATTAACAACAAATTATCTTCTAGTGATCATTGTAACGAATTAGCCAAAAACTCAAATGGATTACTCAGAAGAATAAATCGTACATTTGTATCAAAACTTGAAAATTGTATTATTCCTTTATACAGAACATATGTTAGACCATAATCTGACTGTGGGTCACCATTTTGGAGCCCATATCTCAACAAGGATATAGCTACCATTGAGAGCATCCAAAGAACAGCAACAAGGATGATACCACATTTGGCACACTTACCGTATGAAGATAGGTTAAAAAAAACTAAAACTTCATTCACTAGAAACTAGGCGGTTAAGGGGAGATCTTATGTTTCTTCATAAAATCTTAAAACAATCAAACCTGATGCAACAATGTGGACTAAATTACACAACAAGGAAACTAGTTCCCAGATTACGCACTAAACATTTAATTGTCCCAAAAGCAAATACTAATAAAAGATTACACTTTTTTACAATTAGGGCTCCCAGAATATGGAACAAACTACCTAATGACTTTGTTAATACTACCGATTCTGAAACATTTAAAACTAAATTAGATTTATGGTTAGAAACTGTTAACAAATAATGATCCCCAGAATTGTGGGAGATACTCTCGATGGGCACATTGCCTTCTTGTATCTCACCCAACCAAGTAATACCAAGCAATATACTGTAAACTCTCAATAAAAATATTCATGTTTAACTTTGATTGCACATACTTTGAGAATGCTTTATTAGTCTAATAAAAGACATCTCCAGTAATTAAACTATACATTATCACATACTTTGCTTTTTGTTTGTATAACCTTCGACCTAGGGTACCTTGATGGTTGCAATATAAAGGGATACTAATTCAAAAAAATGTCACTTTTTAAGTGCTATATTACAAGACTGGGCCTCAGACTACCAGACAGCACAGGGTGCATCTGTCTTCCTTTCTTCAGCTCGACAAGATTACACAGTCTGGCTTCAGTGAGTTCCAGAAACAGACCTTGGTGTCTCTGGATGTGTTCATTGTTGTGGGTTTTCAAGACTTTTTATTGAAAACAATGAAAAACAAGATGGCGGCTCATGAAGAAAGATAATTTTGTCTCATAAAAAAGAATTAGCACCTCATGAAAAAAAATATTTTTCATGAGACCAAATTCCTTTTTCATTCCAGGAAGCTATCCTAAAGAGTGAAATTCCCATTGAAAATTTTGGGAACTTAAAAATGCAATAACTTTGGAATGCATTAATATTTTTCCACCAAACAAGAATAAGGCAGTTCTATGACCAAAGCTCTTTGTGCCATACAAATTTCACACCAAAATTCAGCACTGTCTAAGCACAAGGTGATGAGAAAGAAAATGCAAAAAAGGCTGAATTTTAAGGTTTTTGCACTATCTGGATCTCAGAATCTGCACATCCGACTGGAACAAAACTTGGCATGTCAAGAGATCTACCCCACGAGACTGCGCATGCCAAATTTTGTGCAAATCCATTAAACAGTTGCAAAGTTATTATAGAGCAGAATTTGAGGTTTAACATTAAAGTGCCTACTCAACCTTAATTATAGGGGCACAATTGTGCCCCTATAATATACTGCACATAACACAATTCATAATTACCAAGAAAAGTAATACCATGCAAGCACATCTTATGAAAGACTGCTGAATACAAGCACATCTTATGAAAGACTGCTCTCTCTCCATATATATGTACAGTATATGTTTATGTGTATATATACAGTATATAGCGAGGGAAGAAGAGCAAACATGCAGGTTAGCGAAGGAAGAACAGCTACAAGGTAGGATGGCTAGCAGAAGGGGAGGGATGAGGAAGGGAGTATGTGGGAGGTAGTGTGGTGCAGTGTTGCCAAGCTGCCCCCATGGTGTGGTGGGGAGGGTGGCCGGCTATATGGAGTTAGGTGCAGGGTTCTGGACTGGGGAGAGGAAAGCCTTTTATGTCGGCAGGGATTCTTTATTTTTTTCTGCCTGTCTTCTCCTCCATGACATGCACCCCCCTGGAGCTGACAATCTTTAGTTAGGAGGGTGTGGGGGGTGAAGCCCCCATGAGGTGGGATGCGGGGTGTGAACCCCTTGCATAAATGCAGTCCAGTCCTCGATGAAAATTTACATCACTGTTTTTGTTTTCAATGATGTACAGTCACTCTGGTGATCGTGATTTGGCGATCACCGTTATGTCATGGAACCGGGAAAATGGGCAGACTGGATGGGCCTAGCAGTCCTTATCTGCTGTCAATATCAATTTATTTGACCAGTCCTCTGTAATGTTTTTATAAATGACATTGTAGAGGAGCTGGAAGGGAAGATCTGCCTCTTTGTGGATGACACCAAAATGTGCAATAGAGTGGGTCCTCCAGTGGAGGTGGAGAGGATGAGCAGACACCTGAGAAAACTCGAGGAGTGGTCAAGGGTATGGAAGCTGGATTTCAGTGTGAAAAAGTGCATAATAATGTACTTAGGGCACAGAAACCTAAGGGACAGAGTACAGAATGGGTGATGTGGTACCGACGACCACCAAGCAGGAAAGAGACCTGGTGGTAATCATATTGGATGACCTAAAGGTGGCCATGTAGTTCTGCAAGGCAGTAGGGAGGGTGAGTGGGATGCTGTGGTTCATAGGGAGGGCTATTGCCAGCAGAAAGAAGGAAGTGGTGTTGCCTCTGTATAGATCACTGGCAAGACTCCACCTAGAATGTATTGTGTCCAGTTCTGGAGACCACCATCTTTGAAAGGACTGACAGAGTGGAGGTGGTCCAGAGGAGAGCAACTAAAATTGTGCAGGGTCTGCATCATAAACCCTATGAGGGGAGACTAAAGGACCTCAGTTTGTACACCCTGGAACAGAGAAAGGAGAAGTGGATATGATAGAGACTTTTAAATACCTAACAGGGTAAATAAGGTACAGGAGGGGAATATTTTTCCAAAGAAAAGGTGCTCAAGAAGTGGACATGCTATGAAGCTGGATGGGGTAGATTAGGAAAGATGTGAAGAAGTACTTCTTCACAGAAAGATTATATTACAGATGCTGAGACTGAGTCATTCATATGTGAGTCACTCAATCTCCGTCACCCCTATGATGGGTAACCCATTTTCCCTACCTACTGCAAAAACCGCAGACACTCCTTGATATCTGGCTTTACTGTCTTGTTCCTATTGCTAGAGTTCCCCTATGCCTGTCCCATGCTTTGTTGAATTCCTCCACTGTGTTTACCCCCACCAACTCCACTGGGAATCTATTCCATGCATCCACCACCCTTTCCTTGAAAAAATAGTTCCTCATATTACCCCTTAGTCTACTCTCTTCCAACCTCATGTCATGCCCCCTTGTTTCATAACATCTCCTTTTCTGAAAGATGCTACCCTCCAGTACCCTATTTATGCCCTTTAGATATTTGTAGGTTTCTAGCATATCTCCCCTGTCTCTCTTCCAGGGTATGTATGTATGCATGCATATATGTGTGTGTGTGTGTGTGTGTGTATATATATATATATATATATATATATATACACACACACACACACTCTCTAGACTGCCACTGTACAGATCATTGGTGAGACCTCATTTGACGTGCTGTGTCCGGTTCTGGAGGTCACATCTCCGTGAGGACATAGACAGAGTAGAGCCATTCAAAAAGGGCAACAAAGATGGTTCAGAGCCTGCACCAAAAGTCATATGAGGAGAGACTGGGAGACCTCAATAGATATATAGAGATATCTCTCTCTCTCTCTCTCTCTCTCTCTATATATATATATATATATATATATTGAGGTCTCCAGTCTCTCCTCATATGACTTTTGGTGCAGGCCTGAACCATCTTTGTTGCCCCTTTTTGAATGGCCCTACCCCTGTCTATGTCCTATGAAATGTGACCTCAAGCTAGAACAATACGTTAAATGAACTCTCTGTAATCTGTGTCAGCATCACCTCTTTCTTCTGCTGGTGATACCACTCCCTATGCACCCCAGCATCCCACTGGCTCTCCCCACAACCTTGGCACATTGTTTGCCCATCTTTAGGTCACCAGATATGATTACTCCCAAATCTCTTTCCTGTTTGGTGGCTGTCAGTATCTCTCCCCCCCCCCCAAATCATGTAACCCTCCCCTGGGTTCTTGGACCCCAAATGCATGATTTTACACTTTTTCACATTGAATCTCAGCTGCCACACTCTAGACTATTCCTCCAGTTTACCTAGATCCTTCCTCATTTCTTCCACCCCTCTGGGTGTGTCCATCCTGTTGCAGATCTTAGTGCATTGGTGTCTGTCAATGATTCCATTTTTATGAGTTTTGACATTTTTTTTTTTTTTAAATGGAAACAAGATGGCAGTCATACAAAAAATATTTCTCCTCATGAAAAATGATTAGCATCATACAACACAAAATCTTTTTTCATATGGGCCAAATTCTTTTTTCATTCCAAGTAGCTATCCAAAAGAGCAAACTGCACATGCTCAGGACACCATTTTTAAATCTTTATAACTTTGAAATGGATTAACATTTTTTTACCAAACCTGTGAAATGCACAACTGTTGAGCAAGCCCTGTGAACCTTGAAAGTTTCAGAGCAAAATTCCAAACCCTATGGATGCTAGATGATGACAAAAAAACAGCAAAAAAAAAGTGACGTTTTTTACTATCTGGATCTCAGAATCTACAAATCCAACTGGGCCAAAACTTAGCACATTAAGGGCAGGATTCACAAAATGGGCAAAATTCCATGCAAAAGTTTGTGTGGAACCTCCTGTTTGCGCCACAGGGCAATATTGCAATTCACAGTCAGATAGGGCGGTGCGCTATCTGACTGTAAATAGGGGCTGGTGGGGGCAGCGCTAAGCCAGAGGAAACCCCATTAGCACCACTCCCACATACAGTGTACACTACAAGATGATTGGATGATCAGTTCAATCAATCGACTTGTAGTGTATACTGTAAACTGTCATTGACAGTTCAGTCGCGGGCAGCTGTGGAAGTAAGAAGAGGGCTGTACTGCTCGCTGACCAGGGGGCCACGGGGGGGAGTGGGGTGGGATGTAGTTGCCAGAGTGGGTGGAGCACTACACTGTGGAAAATGGTTAGGTTTACTGGGACGGAGATTGAGGACCGGGGAGAGATACTATACTGTCCAATGTAAAACAAGGATTTTTTTTATGATAGGGCAATCAAGGAACAGGGTGAGTGGAGGGACACTACCTATGGAAAATGTTTTTTATTTTACAGATACTAGAGATTGGGGTATGGGGAGGCGGGAGGGACCACAGCTGCAATAGGGATTTTTTTTTATACCAGGGATCGGAGAATGAGAGGGGGAGGGACACTATACTACAGAAACTGGGGATATTTGTTAGGATAGAGGCGATCGGGGAATAGGAAGGGACACTACTGATGGAAACAGTTTTTTTTTTTTAAAAGATATTGGCGATTGGGGAATGGGGAGGTGGGCTGTAGTTTCTCCACAACCCTCTGGGGTTTGCGGGAAGTACCGCTAGGTTTTTCCCAGCGATCCTTTGCTCCACACAATGGCCTTTGCCAAAGGCCATTGCGTGGAGCAAAAGTTTGTGAATGGGATTGCGGGGCTACACAGGTCTCCTCTCACTCATTTGCATTGTGGCCCTCCTCACTGCTTTGCCTGGGCGCAAACCCAGTTTATGGGGCAAACTGGGCTTTGTGGATGGCTGCTATTCACAAAGCCCAGTTTGCCCTGGGCAAACTGGTTTGCACCTGGGCAAAGTTTTGTGAATCCTGGCTCAAGAGATCTTGCCCCAAGACCTTGCATGCAAAATGTTGTGCAAATCTGTTGAATGGTTGTGAAGTTATTAAAGTACAAAATTTGGGGATTAATGTAGAAACCCCTGCTCAGTGGTGCTACTGTGCCACTATAATATATATATATATATATATATATATATATATATATTCGAGAGAGAGAGACAGACAGACAGACACACACACACACATATATATAGGATAAATAAAGGATAAGGGGAAATTGTTTTAACCAGGAAGGACACACTAAACTGGAGCTTGTTTCCAGGTGTGACCTGGGAACACAAGGAAGTTAAGTGACATATTCAGGGTCACACAGTATGCAAGTAGGGGCTGATGGGATTCAAATCCAGGTCTCCAGCTTAGTGCCTTTAACCAGTACACTATACTGCCTCCAACAAGGATATATACCCATTGAGGGGGCTAATTAGGGCTACAAGGCCACAACCCTGAAGGGTGAGTGGCTTTATTGCCCTAATTAGCCCCCAAAATAAGCTTACTTCTGATTGTTCCACCCTTACCCATTGTTTGTTGAATATAATACATTCGGATGGTTATTATGGACATATGAAAATTGCCAGCAGAAAAGGCCATCTGGTCTATCAAGGCTGCTCCAGTTTGCAGCTATCTCCCCTATTCAGCAGCTGCCGCTCCCCCTCCCCTCCCGCCCATTACCCTCCCCTTTGCCTTGTCCCACCCTTTCTTGAAGCATTCTACTGTGTTACATGCCACCACCTCTGCTGGTAGTGCATTCTACTTTGCCACCACCCTTTCCATAAAGAAATGCCTCTTCACCTCCCTCCTGAATTCCCCCCCAGTCTCATGTCATGACCCCTAGTGTCTCTCCCCACCCTCCTCCTGAATAGACCCTCTGTGTCTGTCCTGTTTATCCCTTTTATGTATCTGAAGGTCTCAATCATATTCCCCCTGTCCCTCCTCTCCTACAGTGCTACAGTGAGCACATGTTTAACTCCCTCAGTCTGACCTCATATGGCAATTCCTCTGGACCCTGAATCATTATTGTTGCCCTATGTTGCAACCCCTCCAGCAACCTAATATCCTTCTGTAGGTACAGGCACCAGTACTGCACGCAGTACTCCAGGTGGGGTCTAACCAATGATTGTTATGGAGAGCGCATTGTGCATTTGTGATCAGGTTATGGCACCTGAAGGTCTCTTGCAGCAAGGAGGGAATGGTGTGTAGTGAGTACAGGTAGGAGTTTGGAGGATTTCTGGGTTTGGGAGGTTTTGTGTGGCTTTTTTCCAGGTTCTTTTGCAGCTTGTTAATTGGTTTGGTTAGCTTCCTAGTGATGCATTAATTGTGTTCTCAGTATTGTTTAACCAGGAAAGGCACACTAAGCCGAAGCTTGTTTCCAGGTATTGTCCCATTAATTGATTGATTACTGTAGGTGTAAAGCTGTAATTGCTAGATTAGTCACAGGTATACAGGGCAATAAATGATGGCCTTTTCTGTGGGGAAAATACCCATCCATGTATTATATATGTATTTGTTATGGAATGTAATCATATCAATGACACCATCCTTATCATTTGTGTGATAGACTGGAAATAAATATATTCAACTGAGTTACAAGAAGGAAGCATGCCACCCCGCACCGAGTTTGCTTGGCAGCTAGAAGATAAAAAACAGTTCAATGTAAAACATTCTGTAGCATGCCATAGAGGAGGGAGAAATACTAGTGTAACCACCAGTCCCCTGGGGTTATTAGAATCCCATCAGAGTTAGACTAGGTAGGTCTCTGGGCAGTAAGAAGGGAGTTTTTAGAAACTGTCTGTCACATTATCTCATCGTTTGCCTAGCTAGGCTAGGCAGAGAATGAGTGATCTCATTTAGAACTGTCGCAGCAGCATATGCTTTTTAGCTCAGCTGCATGGGAAGCAGTTTAGAATGTTGAGGAGTTCAGAATATGTGTTTCAGCCTGGATAGTGAAGAGGAAGGAGCTCTCTGTCCAGCAGAGGGCAAGATGTGCCCGCCAGTCTCCATAGGCTGGGTGAAGGACCTCTGATCATCATTTCATCACCCTAGTGTGTGGAACAGTGTTGCCTTAAGAAGTGGAGGAGACCTGTGCCAGTGGAACCCCAGTGGGTTCACTGTCACTCAAAATGTGAGAAGGAACTGAGAAATTAGTGGTTCTAAGAGGCAACCCCCTGTTGGACTGAAGATTGTCACAGCTGCCCAGAGGAAAGAGACTAAAAGTTTATTTTAAAGCTATGGATTATGAGGAAGAAATGTTTCCAGCAGTGTTGTCAGATGCCTGTAACAAAGGGAATACCAAACAGTGAGTACAGTGAGCATTTGAGAGAGACTTTTTGAGTTGTCTGGTGATGTAGGTGCCCTATGCTGGCTAGATTACATTCACTCAGGATCCAGTTCATCACAGATATGTGCTGTTAAAGCGTAATGAAGTTAAGGATGCCTTTAACCATCCAATAGGGGTTCAATGATCCAGTTTGGTGTGTCCTACATGTAATGGCAGAGTCTGACTGGGGCCAGGGTGGGCAGAACCCCACTTGTAGTCATAGTTCAGGACTAACTGGTTACCAGATAGGCACAGTTGCCTGAAGATATTAACAATGGTCCATCTCATCAGGAGTTTCAAGTTAAGTGTATAGCAATTCCCACTATATATACACTGGGTTAGAAACCCAGAGATCTCTAAGCAAAGGGGTGGATAGTTAATGTTTTTATTTTTTTTATTTTTTTTATTTTAACATCAGTTTTACAACCTTTGAGCCAGAGGCTCATTTACAAAGGTACCTCGTCACAGGGAGGACAGCGACATACAACGACGACATACATACATACAAGAGAAAAATTAGCAAAACAGTTTAACAATAAGGCACAGTCAAGTTTCAAGTAACGCGGGAGATAACACGTTATCCTCAATATTAGGAACAGTGATCATGAGGTAGGGTTGCAGCGTAGAGGAGAGGCCCTGCAGGGGGGGGATGCAGCTCAGTGAGCATTGTCAGAAGGGGAGGAGGTGGGGGAGGTCAGGGGCAGCGGCAAGAGTGTGAGTTGAGTAAGTGAGTTTTCAGACTGTATTTGAAACAAGCAAGTGAGGGAGCATCAGTGATGCCAGTGGGGAGGGTGTTGTACCAGGAGGGGGCTCTATAGGGGAATGCCCTTAGACCATGGGTAGTCCGAGCCCTAGGAATGTCCAGGGCAGCTTTGCGGGAGGCACGAGTGTGCACCGTGGAGTTAGTTCGGTGAATAGAGTTAGCAAGGCCAGGAGGGGGATAGACCATGGAGAGCTTTATAGATAACTTGGCAGGTTAGGAACATGAGCGCTCATCAAGGTTGAGTAGGGAGGACATGGAGTACAGGAGGCAGGTATGGGTGAGTCTATGGGCACCGGTAATAAGTCGACAGGCTTTGTTGAGTGTTAGGTGTACCTTGAGTAGAGCCGTCTGGTCAGCTGAGCCGTATACAGGAAGGCCATAGTCAATTAGGGAAAGAACTGAGGAGGTGACCGCCAAGCGGAGTGCATTAGAGGATGCCCAGCCATGTGTTGGAGGCAGAGGTCAGGGCAGAGACATGGTCATGAAAGGAGAAAGCAGAATCGAAAATTATGCCAAGGTATTTATAGGAGTGAACAAGTTCTATGAGCGGAGCGGACAGAGAGAGAAAAGTTATGGGACTTGTTTTGAGGGTGAGTAAAGAGCATAGTTTTAGTTTTCTTAAGGTTGATGACAAGACGGTGTTCAGAGAACCAGGTTTCGGCAGTGTTGTAGGCAAGCTGAAGGGAGTTCTGGAGTGAGACGGGGTTTCTGTTGGAAGTAAAGAGTACTGCGTCGTCAGCATAGAGCAGGACATTTCCTGCACATGCGTTGGGCAGGGAGTTGAGAAAGAGGGAGAAGAGTAAGGGCCCGAGTACGGAGCCCTGGGGAACTCCTGAGTGAATTGGGCAGGTGCTGGAAAGAGTGCCACCAATCCTCACACGTTGAGAGCGGTTGGTTAAGTAGCTGTCACACCAGGAGAGTGGACCAGCGGCAAGGCCCACGCTAACAGGGTGGTTAACAGAAGAGGTGCGAGGCGGTATCAAAGGCTTTTGATAGGTCTATAAATACCGCACCAGCGAGGCCAGCATCAAGTGAGTTATGAAGGAAGTTAGCAAACTCCAGGAGTGCAGTATTGGTGCTATGACCGACTCTGAAACCATGCTGTTCAGGGCAGAGGACATCATATTTCATGAGGTAGTCAGAGATTTGGTTAGCAACAATTTTCTCTAAGGCTTTAGAGAGGGGAGAGAGGATAGAGATGGGCCGGTAGTTGCCTGAGAGCGTCCTGTCACCACCTTTGTGGATAGGTGTAACAGTGGCGACCCTCCAGACAGAGGGATTGCCTAGGCAGAGGGACTTGTTAAAGAGGCAAGTGATGGGATAGTTGATCTGATCAGGACCTGCCGTGAGACGGGATCAAGGAGTCATTGCCAATAGAATTGCACTTTGGGGGCTTTCAGGTAGGGCCTGACTTCATGAGGAGGTGACAGAGCGAAGGTGGAAAGAGCGAGGAAATGGGAGGGCAGACACGGGGAATAGGATTGAAGAAATTGCATAGGAGCACTGCACTAAGGTCAGTGAAGGAGTTATTGGTGTGTGATACAATGAGGCAGGGTCAGTGGAGGTAGTCCCATCAATGTCAAGAAGTGACAGGGGGGCGTGCTCCACCAGTTAGCACCTTGACATTGTCCCAGAAGGACCTGGGGTTCCCCCAAGAGGAGGTAAGAGAGGCTTAGTAATAATCAGCCTTAGCTTTGCAGACAGCCCAAGTACACTTATTGTGGGCAGCTGCGTAGGCCTGCCTGTCAGCTGGGCGGCCAGTTTCAACCGCGATATACCATAAGTTATCCCGCTGCTTAAGAAGTGAGCGTAAGGCCGAGGTAATCCAGAGTATGTGTTTTACTTTAGATCTACGTGAGGTTATGGGAGCGAAGATGTCACAGGCAGTGTTAAAGGTATAAACAAAGAAGGCAAGAGCCTTGTCAATGTCAGGGGTGTTTAGTAGCAGGGACCAATCAGTGCAGGCTAAGTAGAATTTTAAGTCTTTTAGCCCACCAGGTCTAAGTCGCCGACGAAGGGTGGTATGAACAGAGGGCTTGGGGGCACCATAACATTTCACTCAGGCTCACAGATGGACTTGGAAAAGATGTTTTGGAAAAGATTCATGTTGGAATGTGTAGTACTGCTTGTGTTTCTATGTGAGAAATATGTTCTTCTACTGCAAAAGTTGTGTCATCTGTCCTGGACAGTACAAACTTGGGGGACCACCCTAATTCTGCTTAACATCTTGTCATAAAATAAAGCCATACAATACAATCCCAGTTTTCTGGCTGCGGACAGTCCATCTGTGAGCCCGAGTGAAATGTTATGGTGCCCCCATCAGAAAGGAGATACAGCATAGCCCTGGCACCTCTCTCCCAGACTCGGAGTAAATATAAATGTTATTTTATGCCCTAACCTCCCCGACCTCTTAGATGCCCAAGCCAAGTATTTACCCTAATGCCAGGAGTGACAGTTATTTTCTGCCAACTTGTGGTTTGTTGCCTTGCCTGTGTAACAAGTAGGGGGGTCCTGGTTGCAAGATGCCTCTCTTGACCAGGGTGAGGGTTGCGCTTACCAAAGCCGATGAAGAGAAGCAGTTCAACAGATGAAAAACGAGAGATGAGCACCAGCCCCTCGTATCATAATAAACCAGTTTAACAGATATTATCCACATGAGACTGATGCAGAACAATTGCCATTGCAAAAAATAAAAAGAATTGTATAAAACAGCAAAAAACCATTTACAGTGCTGTATAATGAGTCAGACATATCATATGCTCTATGTAGACATTCTGAAAAACAATAATAACCTAACTAAGATCAATAGCAATCTATTGAACTTCATGAGGGTCACCAGCTGTGATTCTTTTCTATAACACTAATATCACCATATGGTACCGGGGTGTTTGTAAAAAGATTGAAGAAATGCTGAACATTTAACATTGCATCCATTTGGCCAATAACACCATGACTTAAGAATTCATATATGGCTACTTTCCCCATAACCCCTTGACAGCCCTCAAAGGATTGAACATGTACGGAGCACATCTTTGGAGAAGGAGCATTTTAGCCTGTCAAAGCTGCTCTTAACCAGTCACTTTGATAATCAGTATTCGATGGCAGGAGGGGTAATCCTTAGTAAAGTTACTAAAGGTGAACTTAGGATAGGAGCGGACTGACAAGCAGCGCTTCAGGACCTTGGTCCAGTGCTCCTTGATTAGGGGACCTTCCCATAAGGTATGAATGAGGTGGGCATCCTGCCTATGACATCTGCAGTGCTGTACCCCCTTACTGAATAAATATTTGGGGGAGAGATACCATCTGTATGGTATTTTGTTCTTTATTATATGGCTTTTTATGGCTTTACATGCCATGTGAGCTTTAGCAATACAATAGGACCAGTCTGAATGCAAAATATTTTTAACCTATATTCTGTTAGTATTTTTTTATTTCAGATGAATGAACATACAGACATTTAACTATGTTCGTAGCATGGCAAAATTAATAGGCGTGCAAACAAGGAACATAATTGGTCGAATTGCATCAGGTGGCACCAGAGCAACATGGCATTATTCCAGCACTAATGCCGTGTTGCTTGTGAACTACTAAAATGAGCCATGGAGGAGAAAACAGCAGTGTTGTGACAGCGCACAGCCAGAAGATCTCCCATCTTGTCTATCACCCACCACCCAAATGGTCACAGTACTCGCTGACACTGGCGTACCTCTGCAAGCTTCTCCACTAGAACAAAATCTGCTACATGAGCACATAGAAACAAATGTGTTCATTGTCAGCAAGTGTCGAGAGATCCCCACAGCCAGTCACAAGCTACACAAACACGTAGCACGAGACCCGCAGATTTGAATTAGTATGGCGCTGAAAGTCCGAGCAGGGAAAGCACTAGCAACATAATAGAAATCAGACACTAAAAACACAAAAAGGACATGAGAAACACCCACACGGCAAATCCATATTCGAGAAAGATGAACCACGTCACGAGTAGCTGAGCAAATATACAAATCTGAAATAGTTTAATGCCGAAAGGAAGAAAGCAAGATAAGATGCTCCTCCTCAGCACGCTATGAAAAGAATAGCTGTCCACAATTGCCCAATTGTCATTGATTTGATTTAAAGGAGGCATTGTAACACTGTATACAAAAGATCCATTTGCAACATCTCTACATAAATAACAATCTCCTCTATTTTTCCAAAGTACAGTAAACATGTCATTCAGCAAACAAAACTGTGTAGACAGCATGTTGTAAACAGTAATAAATATATGGAGTATATAATAACCTACCCCACAACCATGTTACAAGCACATTAAACCACTCCGAAGGTGGCATCAAACGTGGAATTAATGCATGGTTGGGCCATTGTAGGCACTCGGTCTCCAGCCTCATGCCTGAACAGTCCCAACCATGCATTAATTCCCCATTAGATGCCACCTTAGTCGTAGTTTAATGCTTACATACATCAATGTACAAATATGTCATAGATACATATTACCACTTCACCAATGAGCACCATGTTAAGTGTTTCACTCTTTACTATAAACTGAAGAGCGCAGTAACTATGTTACAGACCTCATTCGTATTTACACATGAAAGGTAAATTAGGTCAGATTGCATCAGATATTGCCAGTCTGGTGGCCATATTCCATATTTTTATTGTGTTTATCCAGGGAGTGTAGCTATGCTTGCCACTATTGGAGGCAACTCCCTGCTTTCTGGCAGATTAAAGAAAGGCATCCATCTTGCAATGTTTTATTCTACTGACAGGCTCAGCTTTGCTGTCCTATTCTCCATGTGTGTTTATTTTTTTGTAGGTTATCTTGAGATAGTTGGGGGTTCCAGAGTCAGCCAGAGTTGTGCAATAGTTACTGAGGTGACTGCCAACAGAATAGTGTGTAGACACCTGCTGGTTTTGCTCAAGGTGCTTCTAAGTCAAAAACTGAGCATCAGAGTTACTGCTTTTGGCTTTGCCCCCAGTGTGAGCATATCTGTCATTATTTCTTGAATTTCTATCCAAAACGGCTCAAGCTTGGGGCCCTCCAATTAAATGTGGGAATGGGTGCCCATTGCATCACACCCCATCCAGAATTTATCTGCGTATGCTAGAGTATTTTTTTATTATGATTGTTGTCCAAAAATGTCTTGTAACCATTTTCCACCCAAGATCCCACTAGGAAAGGTCAGCGGTTGTTTTCCAGATGTCACCCCCAATGTTTGCCACTCTTCTTCAATGAGTTACACCTGCAGCCCTTGTTGCCACTTTGACTGTACTGTGGACAGATGGTCAAGGGGCAGATCTTGTACTGTGCAAAGCAGAACTAGGATTACCTGTTTCACTGCTTGCCAGCTTCAAGATGCCCCCCAAAATCTGTTGCACCACATTTAAAGAGATGGTCCCTTCAAGTCTGTTTTCTGAAATTCCTCTGTAGTTTGCAGCCAGTGATTGCCTCTACTGCACCCTCCTAATTTCATCAGAATTTAAATTTAGGGGGATAGAGGGCATCCCTATTGTAGGGGTGGCGTTTAAGAAGGACAGGAAATCGTTTCTAATTTGCAGCTGTTTATAAAGTTCTTATTTTCAGAAATGATATTAATTTCCCTAAATTATCCATAGTTAACTATACCTGAATAACAAGTGACATGAAAAACTGTGTTTTGCATTCTTTTGTTTTTATGGGCAGCATTCTGTTACAGTTCACTTCATGGAATCTGTGATGTGAAATTTTAACTATGTCACGGGATTTGCAGAGAACTCTAAGCAAGGTTCTGATAGGAGAACAACTCCTGCTTAGCATTCTGTACACAAACTGTGACATAGTTAACACTACAAACTGCAGGTTCCATAAAAAGAACTGTGCAGATTGTTGCTCATAAAAAGAAAACTATTGAAAACATAGAGTATAATAGATGGGCAACAGTGAACAACAACGATGTGCTCACTTCGAGAGGTTGTCATGACAACCAAGTAAACCTCGAGAGCAAAGCTCAAGATGTTTACCGTTGTCATGAAACCTCGAGAAATTAACTCAGCCATGTTGTTTACTGTTGCCCAGCCATTGTCTTTTATAGTGTATGGGCATCAGTGATCAACACCAGAGCATTTCATGAGCAGTATGTAGCAAGCAGTATGAAGCTCTTACTGTGCACCGTTGACCAACTCCTCTCTCTCCACTGTCCAAAACTGCTTGTCCTGTGTCTCCATCTCAACAGTAAATAACTGCCGCCATATTTTTTTTAAACAAAAACCAGTAAAAAAGACATATTGGTACAGTTTAGTACCACATAGGCATGTTCGATTGTCTGTGTCATGGAGTCCTGCTTGCTAAACTGCACCACCATTTTCCTTTGAATTTGTTTGTTTGCACAGCAGTGCTGCATTCAAAGACGTCAGCAGCAGCGCATGCCCACGTTCGATGTTATTGTACCATTGTAGTGACGTACTCAAGAGGGTACAACAATCTCTTGACATCACTATGACGGTACAGTAACATTAGGATTTGCTTGAATTCCATACATAATAGTGCCCACCCTTACACTGTACAGATTTTCGTGTCAGTGGTTATTCAGGTACCGTTAACTATGTATAATTTAGTGGTGCAAATTCCACGCTGTAAACAGAAATATTAGTAACTGCTGCTAGACAGCACTCATTTCCTGCCTCTTTAAGTTAAGCCTTTATGCAGATGATACTCTCGTAACATTGTTGACCCAGAGCGATTAGTGTGGGAGTTGTGGGGTGAGCTGGATGATTACTGTGCAGTCTCCGATTTCCACCTAAACATTCATAAAACAGAGCTATGTGCCAGCCCGGTGGCACTGAGGGCTAAGGCGCTGGACACCTTACCTTGCAGCATGCCGGCACCCCGGGTTCAGGTACAAGTCCAGGCCGTTGGAGGTCGGCAACGGCGGGGGAGGGCAGAGCTGGATGGATCTGCCGATAAGTAAGCTCTCCTCTCTGGGGAGATGTAGGGGCTGTTGCTGACTAATGGCTGCCACCTGGTGGAGGCTGGGGACAGCACAGGCCAAGGAGGAGCCAGCACTAGGCCAATGGGGAGGGAGGAAAGAGGCTGTTAGCGGGGCCGTGGGACTAATGTGTGCCTCCACATGCATGCGTACCCACTCCTGGAGCCCCTTGGAGTAAATGGAGGAGAAAATCTTCGCCAACAGCAGGATGGCAAATGACTCCCCGCAGGCACTGCTTCCAGGCCAGGCATAAGGTAAGCCCCTGTAATTCTGGGTGATGGGGCTGGGGAGGTCGGTCAGATGGGGGTTGTCTGGGGATAAAGGCGTAGAAAATATGATATGATAAATTAGAGCTACTGCAATTTAGTTATTACCCTTCCCAGGATATTAAGTGGGCCTTCCCGTTTAAATGGCTTAAAACAGCCATTAAATATTTAGAGGTCACACTGCCACAAAATTTGACCTGTTTAGAAATACACTATGCACCACTTATACTGTCCACGCTTAAGCCAGTTGGCAGCTTTGAGCAGAAAATCCTGCATGCTAAAAATCATTTCTCTTTGGGATCCATTAAAAATCCCCTGACTATAGCAGATTAATGGTGCCTGCCATAGCAGATGTCTGAGATCCATTAACACCTCCACAACTGCTGTCATGTAGTCTCAATGACACTTCCTGAGGCTACCTGACCGCAGCTGTGGAAGTGGTATTGGGCTTCCCTGACACTACCTAACTGCTGTGGTCTGTCTAATGAGGTGTCGGTTGCCAGCTGTCCCATTACCCCACCCCCATCCCCTCTTTCACAGCAGCATTCTCTCCCTGTAGTTTACCGTACCGTGACTTCCCAAGACAAAAGCAGGGCCAGCAGTGGCCAAAGCAGGATCTCATCTCTCTTTCATTGTCCCACTCCCATCCCCTCTGCAGTTCTCTCAGTCTGCCAGTCAGCAAGCTTACCTTACATTTTAAAATTCCTCCCCCTTCCGGTACCCGACCTGAGGACCCGCTGACCTGTGTGTGCCAGTTATATTTTAAAATCCCTCCCCCTCTCTATTCCCAACCTGAGAACCCACTGACCAGTGTGAGCTACTTACATTTTCAAATCCCTCTCTTTCCCTGTTCCTGATCTGCAGCCTCGGAACAGACCACCTGGCTGTGTGGAGGACAGGTGGGAAAACTGTAGGGAGGGTGGCTGCAAAGAGGAAGCTGATATGGAAGCTCCATAGTACCATAATTGCATTTGCCAGGTAAGAACAGAACGCAGACTGCAAAGAACAGGCTGTATGGTGGGCGAGCAAGCGATGGAGTGAACTGGGGCTGTAGGGCCGTCTCCCACCTTTTTCACCTGATGTAAAAGGTGAGAGAGCTGTCTGTCTCACCTTTTTATGTGCTCAGGGCTGTGATGGAGTGACCTTTCCCTTGAGTGACAGTTCCCCACAGTGTTCCCGTGTGTGTGTGTGTGTGTGTGTGCATGACATCATACAGGCCAACTGGCATCCTTCACACCTGTGGCATCCTTACTTCCAGCTTTTGTAGCCTTATTTTGCAGGATGCCTCGAGTGTTGGGAATCAATCAATCAAATTCTTTATTTATCCAGGCGAACACCATTGAGCAAGCTCATTTACAAGGTGGACCTGCATTACACAAGTCAAGTAACAATACATTTATATACAGACAAATAGACAGTAGATGCAAGAGTTCAACAGTACAGGTAGGCCTGCAATAGACAGGATAAGTAAAAATACATTTGGATTCAGGTAAAAGACAGTCGGTAAGGGTATACATAAAAATAGGGTAGCAAGTCAGTAAAAATTTATACTAGATACAACAACATACATGGTTTAGTATTCCTGCAAGGTAAAGGCATTATAGTCCAGTGAAGAGATTAGTTGAAGTGGATGCTACAAGCAAAGAGACATACGTAGTCAGTTTAAAAAGACCCAGGCGTATCAAGGGGAGATGTGTCAGGAGAAGTGGGCAGCCAGTGGGGTGGAGGGGGTCTGGAACTGGGATAATACTAGGAGCGAAGGAATGAGATGCTGTGGGTATACAAGGAATAGGTGGTTGAGGGAGGGTGAGATTTAGGGTGGTCGATAAGTAGGTGGCTCAGGGACAAGTTATGCACTGATACAAGAAGGAAGGAGGATGAGAAAAGCAGGGAGGATGTGGAAGGGGGCTATAAGTAAGCTAGGATCATTGGAAGCAGTTGCAGGCTTCTGTAATGTATTTTGAGTATAAGGTCTTAAACACAGTAATACTAACAGGAGTCCTCAGTTTCAGTGATTTCTGTAGCACATTCCAGAGTGACGGTAGAACGAATCCTATGGCAGCTCTCCCAAAATGCGTTAGGGCTTTGGGCACTTTTAGAGAAATCAGTGAACAGCTTCTTAGGGCATAGGTTCCAGGTATATTGAGAGTCAGGCAATCAACAATGTACTGCGTGAAGTTTGCCAGTGATAGCTCTGTATGTCCAGAGAGCTGCATTTTATTTCATCTGTGGTGTAGGGAGGTCCAACCTACGGCCATATAAGAAACGATGATGGGTGGAGAAGGAGACCAGTGATGAGCGCGGGGCTCCTGCGGTAAAGTATGTCCAATTTACCAAGGTATGAAGTAGGACATTGGCTGTATATATAGTCGGCGTAATCAATTAGGGAAAGGAACATAGATTGAACTAGCTGTCTCTTGGCCTCTGTAGTTAGTAGGCGGTTTAACCTGAAGAAGAGACCTAGTCTCTGCCTCAGTTTTTTTTTTTTTTATTATAATTCATATTTTATTAGTAATTTTCTTCCGCTAATACAGGGGACAGAAAATCACCACTTACAATGCTTTTACATAGACTAATACATGAGCTGTCCCTGTCCCCCTTCCCCCTCCCCCACCCCATACAGCAGCAAGGTACTTGCACAAATAAGAAATAGAGTATGGTATCACACAATGAAAGACACTGGATATACAGACTCATTTAGCAGCTCTTACCATAATTAGCGTGTGAAGGGATCCCAAGTGTTCTTGTACCACTGCAACTTACTGTGAGGCTGCTCTCGCTTTCTCAATGCATAGAGTTAGCCAAGATTTCATTAACCCATTCCTGGTATGTTGGGCCTAATGTATCCCTCCAGTGCCGAAGCACAATTTTCTTAACTGATGGTGCAATCATGGAAATATGAAACCTTCTGGTTCTAACCTTAACAGAGGATAAATCCCCCAACAAACATATATCAGGAGTGAAATATTCCTGCAAACCCAGTATGGGGTCTAGGTTATTCTGTATGGTCATCCATAATGACTTTATCATAGGACATGACCAAAAGACGTGAAGCAGCTGCCTTCTTCTTGACATCCTCTGGTACAGGTCTCCAATCTTATAAGACCCCATTTCTTTAGCTTCACAGGGGTATAATACATGTTATGCAAAATATGAAATTGCATAAGGCAGAGTCTATCCTGAGAAGCATATTTATGACAAAACCTCCATAAAGCTGACCAATTAGGAGTATATTGAGGCAAAAAAGAAACCCAGAGCTTAGTAGGGCCTTCTGGTCGCCCGTATCTCCATTGATGTAGGACACGATATATTTTGGAGATAGTATCTGTTGCTCCCATTAAAGGGGAGAGTTCCAGTACAAACCTAAAGCAGGGGGACGGGGCGGGACATTACCAAATACTGTAGAAAGTAAATGTTTTAATTGGTCCACCCTGAAGTAAAAAGTTAAGAGAATATCAAACTTGCGGATGATATTGGAGACTGAGAGCCATTCCCCTGCATCATCCAGAAAATTAGAATTATCCATCTCTATCTGGGGTAACCATTTACGAGATATCTGCTTTTTATTTATAGAGAAAGACGAGGAATTCCAAATAGACTGAGACAAGTTCATTTCTGGGGAGTACTGCAGAAATGAACAAAACTGCATATGAACTCTGAGGGACGTTCGGATAATAGGGCAACTAATAGTGTCCAGAAGGGAGGCTAATTTTAGATAGAACAACATCCGAGGGTCCATGTTCATGGACTGAATAAAGTCTAGCTCAATTTTGAGCCAGACCGGTCTTGAATATTCAGGACCCGGATTAACCCACTGTAAATATTTTGCAATATGACTAGCCCAATAATAAATTGCTAGATGGGGAATCTGCAGCCCTCCATCTATTTTTTGGGCAGCCAGTTTATAATATGCTAACCTGGCTTGTTTATTAGACCAGATAAAATCTGTGAAAATTCCATGCATTTTATGAAACCATGATAACGGTGTAAAGGTGTTAAGAAGCGAGAGGGATAAAATAAACAAGGAAAAATGTTCATTTAATAATATTAATCATTCCAAAGGAGAGGGAGTTTGGACCATCTATTAAGGTCCTGAACTATCACTTGGAAAGAGGCTCCAGGTTTTCCTTAAACCAGGAGGAAGGATAACGTCAAATTAATGCCAAGATATTTAAGAACGCGTGGAGACCAACCAAGACCAAGAGAGGACACATCATTTTTAAAAACCTTATGATTAAAAGGGAAAATGGAAGATTTGGCTACATTCAACTTGTAATTCGAGAGAGCGCTGAACTTGGTGATTTCCTTCAACATGGCGGGAATTGAGGTTTTAGGATGGGATAAATGAAGAAGAAGATCATCAGCATAAGCCGTGATCTTCACCACCTGATTGCCAATTGGGATACCGCTTATCTCTGGATTATTGAGAATATTTCGAATAAGGGGCTCTAAGTATAAATTAAATAAAAGGGGGGAGAGAGGGC
Source organism: Neoceratodus forsteri (assembly GCA_016271365.2). Lineage (NCBI taxonomy): Eukaryota > Metazoa > Chordata > Ceratodontiformes > Ceratodontidae > Neoceratodus > Neoceratodus forsteri. Next base: position 79,269,099 of record JADMNL010000034.1, read on the forward strand.
AGCCCTGCCGAGTACTGGAAAACAAAGGAAAGGATTTGGAGAATGCTCCATCACCAGAAAATCTGGCAGATGGGGTTCAATATACGGCCCGAATCCATTCTATAAATTTAGCCGGAAAGCCATATACTTAAGAGCCTGAAACAGGAAATTCCAATTAACACGATCAAACGCCTTCTCGGCGTCCAAGGAGACCAATCCTGCTGGAAAAGCAGCTTCCCTGGACACCAAGACTACGTGTCACAGGGTACGTAGATGGTCAGCTGATTAACGTCCCTTCATAATTCCTACCTGGGACATACTAATCAGATCAGGGAGAACTCATGTTATTCTATCAGCCAGTATCTTAGAGAGAATTTTTACATCTTGATTCAATAAGGATATTGGTCTGTAACTTTGCACTAATTCCGGATCCTTACCAGGCTTAGGGAGAAGTACAATCAGGGCCTCAAACAAATGCGTATCTATTTTTGCTCCAGAAAAATGTGACAATACAACCGGTGAAGGACTGGCAATAATCGACCTATAAGTCTAACATCTGTTATAAGTAAGATCATGGAGAAAGTTATTAAGAAATTGTTAGATTATGAATCTACCTAGGGTAATACAACTGATATTACACAACATGGTTTTAGACAGGGATATTCCTGTACCACTAATTTGGTCTCCTTCTATAATCATGTCGGTATGGGTCTGGACAGTGGCATTCCTATGGATGTAATACTTCTCGATTACAGTAGAGCATTTGATAAAGTTTCTCATGACATCCTGCTTGATAAAATGGAAAAAAATGGGTTTTTCACATTATATAGTCAATTGGGTGTCAGGTTGGTTGAATAAAAGACATCAGCAAGTTAGAATAAATGGCACTCTTTCTCAGGCATTAAGTGTGACCAGTGGGGTCCCGCAAGGATCTGTATTGGGACCGGCCCTGTTTAACATCTTTATCAGAGATCTGCAGGTTGGCCCTGATAATGTTCTCTCGAAATTTGCTGACGACACCAAGCTGTGTGGCTCTGTTATTACATTATTAAGCAGAGAATCTATGAGGAACAATTTAAAATCTATTGAAGAATGGGCAGTTTTAAATAAGATGACACTCAGTACAGGCAAGTGCCAAGTTGTACATTTTGGTAAGAACAATCCCAAGCAGACTTATTTACTGAACAATGTTTCCCTTCATGTGTCACCGTTAGAACGAGATCTTGGGGTAATTATTAATAACAAATTATCTTCCAACGATCATTGTACGATGATAGCTAGGAAAGCTAACACCTTGCTCACTCGGATCCAACGTTCATTTGTTTCAAGGACCCAGGAATGTGTAATTCCTCTGTACAGAGCTTTTGTTAGGCCCCACTTGGACTATGGATCTCCCCGCTGGAATCCCTACTTAAAGCAGGATATTGATAGAATTGAAAGGGTGCAGAGAAGAGCTACAAAAATGGTCCCATACCTATCCAAACTGGACTATAAGGGAAGATTAAAGGTTACAGGGTTACATTCACTCTGTACAAGACATACCAGAGGAGATCTACTCATCTTATATAAAATTCAGAATTCCCAGGAGTTAATGCATCACTGTGGCTTACATTTTTCAACTAGTTGGACTTCTCCTCGGTACCATAACAAACAAATTTTTGTTTCAAAAACTAAAACAACAAAAAGGTTAAACTACTTTGCAGTAAGAACACCTAGATTGTGGAATCTTCTTCCTCAACACATAGTAGATAGCTGTTCTAATATAATCTTCAAGAAAGGGTTGGATTGTTGGCTGGAGTGTAATAACCTCAAGGTGTAATTATCCCACCAAGGTGGTGGGGGACAATCTCGATGGGCAGTAGCCTCATTTTGTCCTTTGAAACCAAGTAACCAAGCAATTGTGATCGAAAAGTTTTATAAAATAAGGCGGAAAACCCATCTGGACCTGGGACCTTGTCCAAGGGCAAAGCAACTATGACCTCTGAAATTTCCTCTAGGGATATTGGTGAGGATAGAAAATTCACCTGCGATTCCGAGACAAAAGGTAAAGAGTGCAAACACTGCCCAGCCTCCCTACCCATACAGAATGTGTTCTAGTGCAAACACTGCCCAGCCTCCCTACCCATACAGAATGTGTTCTAGTACAAACACTGCCCAGCCTCCCTACCTACACAGAATGTGTTCTAGTACAAACACTGCCCAGCCTCCCTACCAACACAGAATGTGTTCTAATGCAAACACTGCCCAGTCTCCTTACGCACACAGAATGTGTTCTAGTACAAACACTGCCCAGCCTCCCTACCTTCACAGAATGTGTTCTAGTACAAACACTGCCCAGCCTCCCTACCTACACAGAATGTGTTCTAGTGCAAAGACTGCCCAGCCTCCTTACCTACACAGAAAGTGTTCCACTGTAAACACTGCCGAGCATCCCTACCTACACAGAATGTGTTCTAGTGCAAACATTGCCCAGCCTCCTTACCCAAACAGAATGTCTGCTAGTGCAAACACTGCCCAGCCTCCCTACCCACACAGAATGTGTTCTAGTGCAAACACTGCCCAGCCTCCCTACCCATACAGAATGTGTTCTAGTGCAAACACTGCCCAGCCTCCCTACCCATACAGAATGTGTTCTAGTACAAACACTGCCCAGCCTCCCTACCTACACAGAATGTGTTCTAGTACAAACACTGCCCAGCCTCCCTACCAACACAGAATGTGTTCTAATGCAAACACTGCCCAGTCTCCTTACCGCACACAGAATGTGTTCTAGTACAAACACTGCCCAGCCTCCCTACCTTCACAGAATGTGTTCTAGTACAAACACTGCCCAGCCTCCCTCCCCACACAGAATGTGTTCTAGTGCAAACACTGCCCAGCCTCCCTACCACACACACAGAATGTGTTCTAGTGCAAACACTGCCGAGCATCCCTACCTACACAGAATGTGTTCTAGTGCAAACATTGCCCAGCCTCCTTACCCAAACAGAATGTCTGCTAGTGCAAACACTGCCCAGCCTCCCTACCCACACAGAATGTGTTCTAGTGCAAACACTGCCCAGCCTCCCTACCCACACAGAATGTGTTCTAGTGCAAACACTGCCCAGCCTCCCTTCCTCCCTACACAGAATGTGTTCTAGTGCAAACACTGTCCAGCCTCCCTACCCACACAGAATGTGTTCTAGTACAAACACTGCCCAGCCTCCCTACCTACACAGAATGTGTTCTAGTACAAACACTGCTCAGCCTCCCTACCTACACAGAATGTGTTCTAGTGCAAACACTGCCCAGCCTTCCTACCAACACAGAATGTGTTCTAGTGCAAACACTGCCCAGCCTCCCTACCCACACAGAATGTGTTCTAGTGAAAATACTGACCAGCCTCCCCACCCACACAGAATGTGTTCAAGTGCAAACACTACCCAGTCTCCCTACCTACACAGAATGTGTTCTAGTGCAAACACTACCCAGCCTCTCTACCCACACAGAATGTGTTCTAGTGAAAACACTGACCAGCCTCCCCACCCACACAGAATGTGTTCTAGTGCAAACACTGCCCAGCCTCCCTACCTACACAGAATGTGTTCTAGTGCAAACACTGTCCAGCCTCTCTACCTACACAGAATGTGTTCAAGTGCAAACACTACCCAGCCTCCCTACCTACACAGAATGTGTTCTAGTGCAAACACTGCCATGCCTCCTTACCCATACAGAATGTGTTCTAGTGCAAACACTGCCCAGCCTTCCTACCAACACAGAATGTGTTCTAGTGCAAACACTGCCCAGCTTCCCTACCCACACAGAATGTGTTCTAGTGAAAACACTGACCAGCCTCCCCACCCACACAGAATGTGTTCTAGTGCAAACACTGCCCAGCCTCCCTACCTACACAGAATGTATTCTAGTGCAAACACTGCCCAGCCTCCCTACCTACACAGAATGTGTTCTAGTGAAAACACCGACCAGCCTCCCCCCACACAGAATGTGTTCAAGTGCAAACACTACCCAGCCTCCCTACCTACGCAGAATGTGTTCTAGTGCAAACACTGCCCAGCCTCCTTACCCATGCAGAATGTGTTCTAGTGCAAACACTGCCCAGCCTCCCTACCTACACAGAATGTGTTCTAGTGCAAACACTGCCCAGCCTCCCTACCTACACAGAATGTGTTCTAGTGCAAACACTACCCAGCCTCCCTACCTACACAGAATGTGTTCTAGCACAAACACTGCCCAGCCTCCCTACCCACACAGAATGTGTTCTAGTGCAAACACTGCCCAGCCTCCCTACCCACACAGTCAGTCTGACTTTTGATTTGCCTGAAGCTGAGAATCATTGAAAGGCCTGCTTACATCACAGGTGTCACTAGTCAATCAGTTGGCTCTGGGTGGGGTTCATCACTGCTGTTTTAGGCATCCTTCACAGTTAGAAGCCAGTCAGTCTGACTTTTGATTTGTCTGAAGCTAAGAACCTTGCTACACTGCAAAGAACCAACTATAACTTCATTTAGGAGCTGGAAACTTGGTAAGGCATAATATTGTAAAACAGGGGAGCTACGCTTTCTACAAAAAGTTTCATTTTGTTTTTCCTTATTGGCATTAAGCAGAGAATTGCAGGATTCCATTAAAAGTGTAGTCATTTTATATCCAGAGGGAGTGAGATACAACTGAATTTGCTTGATTGTTGGGGTTGAGACCTAGGATTTGAAAGGATATTTTTGCAACATTTTAAAAGTGTCCTGCTGGCTGAGTAGTTAAGTTTTTATGCCTGGTTTTACTGAAATATTTTGTGTATTGGAATCAGACATAGCAGCCTGCCTACATTGAAAGGCCTGCTTACATCACAGGTGTCACTAGTCAATCAATTGGCTAAATTCTTAAGATTTTCACTGCAGGAAGAGTGTAAAGCACAGCTGACTTATTTTGGGGCTGACCGCTTTCAGAGCACAAACCACCAGGCTGTTTTTGGGCTGGGGAGGGTTACCTGTGTCTGACTTGGATGTCTGGATTTTTCTCTGTTTGATTAGCAGGGTATTTTCTCTGTGAAATTGTTGTGTAGGGCATCTTGCTGACAGAAAGGCACCACTCGCAGTGCTGGGTCAGAGCTTTTAGCTGATTGTTTTCAGTAGGCACAGTTTAGGCCCAACTCCTTCCCACCCTCACCCCACCCACCCCTGGAAATAGTTCCTTTATACCTGGGGTTCTGACATCATTTCTCAAGAGTGCAAGGTGCATATCACTGTCATATCCTCTCTAGCACACTGCACTGACAATATAAGCATACACATTGTATAATATATATATTTCTATATAACAAACCAATCACACACACACACACACACAAAGAAAAAGGTAGATAAACATGTGGGGAGTAATACAATGTAATGGCTGTGGGGCAGCAGTCTTGGAGTCTTTCTGGAGGCTGAGATGCTGCCCTATTTGCAGACAACTCTCTGCCCTGAGGGAGAAAGTTGCCCGTCTTCAGGTCATGCAGGACAGTAGTAAGGGAACCTTCCCCCAGGCCACACTGGATGGTAGGAAGGGAACCTCCCCCATCCAGGGAGCACCAGAGCCACCACCACTACCTCAGAGGTTGTGAATAAATCACAGCAGTTGGACCACAGTGGGCTCAGGAAGGGTGAGGATGGTGGAACAGAGGCACACCCAGTCAGTTGTTCCACTCCACAATCCATACACCATTCTGGGGGAGCATAGCTCCCCTCTGGATGCACCCACAGAGGAGACTAAGGAGACTGAGGACAGCTGTCACAAGGGAGGCCCACAGGAAGGAGACAGAGGACACCACAAGGAAAGGAAGCAGCTCCTGGTGGGGGACTCAATTATTAGGGGGATAGAACTGGGGGAGCAGGGAAAACTGAACTAAGGTGCCTGCCTGGTGCCATGGCTTGGAGGGACAGGAAGCGCATCCTCAGGATCATGGGAACAGCTGCACAGGAGTCTGAGCTGGACGTCATTGTCCACCTAGGGACAAATGACTTGGCTCATCATGAGATCAGAGCAGTGCAGAAGGACTTTGTAGAATTGGGAGGGCCTAAGACAAATAGCACACACAGTATCCTTCTCAGAGGTGCTGCCTGTCAATGGCATGAGTGAGGCGGGGTACTTTGCACCATGCAGTTTAATGAATGGTTGAAAAATGGTGTAAGCACAGGGTTTGCTTCATTGGGGACTGGGGTTCCACCTGGAGGGACACCAGCCTGTACTGGCAGGATGGTCTGCATCTGTCCAGGAAGGGAACAAGTCTTTTGAGCAATCGGTTTAAATGCTTCATTGGCAAGCTTTTAAACTAGTCAAGGGGAGGCACTGATAAGCAGCAGGAAAAATCCCAGCCTCCTCTACAAAACAGGGTACTAAATGAGAAAAGACCAAGGTAGAAAGGTCAGTGGGGATGCTGCAAGAGAAGGTAAAGCCATCAAAAATGGAGAGCAACGAGTACCAATGCCCGTAGTCTGAGTAACAAGCTTCCTGAATTAGTGGCCTTGATGGAGGAGGAACATCTGGATATCGTGGCAGTCACAGAAACATGGTACACACAAAACCACGACTGGGATGTAAACATACCAGGATACACTATCTACAGGAGGGACAGGGAGGGTAAAAGAGGAGGAGGAGGAGTAGCTCTTTACATAAGGGAAGGAATCAAAGCAACAGAACAAAAGGGTAAACAGGGAGGAAAAGAAGCACAGTGGGTAAATTTGGAGACTGGCAATGGCACCACAATCCGCACAGGGGTTGTATACAGACTCCCTTCTCAGGGGGAGGAAATGGATAAGGAAATGATAGAAAGTATACTTAGAATGGCAGAAAAAGGGGAGATATTGCTGATGGGTGATCTGAATATGCCAGATGTTAACTGGAGTGCAGTTGCAGCAGCCACTTCTAAGAGTGGGTTATTCTAGATGCCCTACAGGGGCATGCCTTAGACAACTAGTATTGGAGCCCACTCGAGAGGGAGCAATCTTAGACTTGGTTCTCTCAAATGGAGATGAAGAGAGGATCACAGATGTAGAAGTGGGTAGCCATCTGGGAACTAGCGACCATCGAATAGTATGGTTCACAATAAACACAGCAATAGAGTCAAGCCATACAAAGACAAAGGTACTGGATTTTAGGAGGACTAACTTTGTCAAAATGGGTGAGTGCCTAAGGAATGAACTAGCAAATGGGCCAGAAGGAGAGGTGGAAGAACAATGGGGAATAATAAAAACTGCCATCACAGAGGTAACAAGCCTTTGTGTAAAGCAAATAAACAAAATGAAATGAGGTAAGAAACCACTATGGTTCTCAAAGGAAGTGGCAATGAAGGTTCAAGAGAAAAAGAAAGCATTCAGGAAGTACAAAGAATCACAGAAGGAACAGGACAGAGAACTGTATCAGTTAAAGCAAAAGGAAGCTGGAAAGGCAGTTAGAACAGCAAAGGCCCAAACGAGGAAAGATAGCCAACTCAGTTGAAGGGGATAAAACCTTTTATAGGTGCATCAGGGAGAGAAAGAAGACCAAGGGAGGATAGTGAGGCTTAATAAAGGGAGGAGGGTGGGCAGAGGGAGACTGTGAAAAGGCAGAGATACTAAACAAATATTTTTGCTCAGTATTTACAAAGGAAGAGGGGGAGGTACCTAAAACAAACAGTAGAAACACTCTGGATACAGAAGTTGATACCAGCCCATTTACAGAAGAAAGGCTTCTGAAAGAACTCTTAAAACTGAAGGTGGACAAAGCAATGGGGCCTGATGGGATTCATCCCAGAATTCTAAAAGAACTAAGGGTAGAACTAGTGACACCACTGACTACCCTCTTTAACAAATCATGGGAGGATGGGGTGGTACCCGAGGACTGGAGGAGAGCAGATGTGATTCCCTTTCACAAAAGTGGGAGCAAGGCAGAAGCAGGAAACTACAGACCTGTTAGTTTAACCTCAGTGGTAGGAAAATGTTGGAATCACTTCTGAAGGAAAGAATTGTTGAGTATCTAGAGGCCAGAGGGGCACAGGACCCAAGGCAGCATGGATTCACAGTGGGAAGGTCATGCCAGACAAATCTGATAGATTTCTTTGACTGGGTGACCAAAGTAGTTGATCAGGGAGGGGCTGTGGACATGGCCTACCTAGACTTTAGCAAGGCATTTAACACAGTCCCACACAAAAGATTAATATACAAGTTAGCCAGCCTGGGAGTAGGTCCCAAAGTGACAGCCTGGGTAAAGAATTGGCTGGAGAATAGGACACAGAGAGTAATAGTGAATGGAGTCCACTCTGAAAAAAGAGGGGTTAGTAGTGGGGTACCACAGGGTTCAGTATTAGGACCGGTCCTCTTCAATGTCTTTATAAGTGACATTGCAGAGGGACTGGAAGGAAAAGTATGTCTCTTTGCAGATGACACAAAAGATCTGCAACAGAGTTGATGCACAAGGTGGAGTGGAAAGGATGAGAAGGGACTTGGCAAGGTTAGAGGAATGGTCAAATGTATGGCAGCTTAGATTCAATGCTAAGAAGAGCAAGGTAATGCATCTGGGAAACAAAAACCCAGGGGAAGAGTACACAATGGGGGGTGAGATACTAACAACAACAAAAATGGAAAGGGACCTGGGGGTAGTCATATCAGATGACCTAAAAGTGGGAAAGCAATGTGAGAGGGCAGCAAGGAGGCTGGGGATACTGGGATGCATAGGGAGGCATCACCAGTAGAAAACAGAGATTATTATCCCTCTGTACAGACAGCTGGTGAGACCCCATCTGAGTACTGCGTGCAGTTCTGGAGACCAAATCTCCAAAAGACATAGACAGGATGGAAGCTGCCAGAGGAGCGCACTAAAATGGTGCAGGGTCTGCACCGAAGACATATGAAGAGAGACTTAAGGAGCTTAATATGTATAGCCTTGAGGAAAGGAGGAGGGGGGGACATGATAGAAACTTTCAAGTACCTCAAGGGAATCAACAAAGTCCAAGAGGGTAGCATCTTTCAAAAAAAGAGGTGTGCAAGAACAAGGGGGCACAATTTGAAGATAGAAGAGGGCAGGCTCAGAGGTAATTTAAGGAAGTATTTTTTCACAGAGAGGGTTGTGGATTTATGGAACAGCCTTCCAGAGGAGGTTGTGGAGTCAAAAACAGTGGTGGAATTCAAGCATGCATGGGACAGTCATAAGGCAATTCTAGGGGGTGGGGGTAGGAAGAAGTAGTCTGCTGGTTAACTGGAATCTGCAGCTTATCCATCAGGTAGGGAAATGGGCAGACTGGGTGGGCCAAGCGGTCCTTATCTGCCGTCAAATTCTATGTTTCTATGTAAACACTGCCCAGCCTCCCTACCCACACAGAATGTGTTCTAGTGCAAACACTGCCCAGCCTCCCTACCCATACAGAATGTGTTCTAGTGCAAACACTGCCCAGCCTTCTTACCCATGCAGAATGTGTTCTAGTACAAACACTGCCCAGCCTCCCTACCCACACAGAATGTGTTCTAGTGCAAACACTGCCCAGCCTCCCTACCCACACAGAATGTGTTCTGGTGCAAACACTGCCCAGCCTCCCTACCCACACAGAATGTGTTCTAGTGTAAACACTGCCCATCCTCCCTACCTACACAGAATGTGTTCTAGTGCAAACACTACCCAGCCTCCCTTCCTATACAGAATGTGTTATAGTGCAAACACTGCCCAGCCTCCCTACCCACACAGAATGTGTTCTAGTACAAACACTGCCCAGCCTCCCTACCCACCCCTGAAAACCTTTTTGTTCAATCAAGCATTCTCAGAAACGTAATGTCTGCTATGTATGTGTTTGTTATTAATGTCATGGATTGTAAATGTATTGTTATTGTGTGGCTTATTGTGAGGCTGCCCTGAGCTCAGGAGGGGCGCCTTGTATAAATAAATGTTACCTTACCTTACCTATAGTGCAAACACTAACCAGACTCCCTTCCTATGCAGAAGGACATGTGGCAGACACTGTCAGGCTCCCCACCCATGCAGATGTGTTATGTGCAGACACTGCCAGCCTCACTAGGCACACTGATGTGTTATGTGCAGACACTGCCAGTCACTCTACCCATGAAGAATGGGTTATGTGGCAGACACTGCCATACTCCCTACCCATGCAAATGAGTATTTCTTTGTTTTGTTTTGTTTTTACCAGGAGTGGCACACTAAGCTAAAGCTTGTTTACAGGTGTGACCTGGGAGCACAAGGAATTTAAGTGACTTGTCCGGGTCACACAGTATGCAAGTGGGGGCTCTGGGATTTAAACCCAGGTCTCCAGGTTTGCAGCTGAGAGCCTCAAACCACTGCGCTATACTGCCTCCATATGCCTGGGTATGTGGCAGTCACTGCCAGCCACCCTACCCATGGAGAATGGGTTATGTAGTAGACCCTGTGGTCTCTCTAGACTCAAATGGGTATGTGGCAGACTCTGCCAGCTTCCCTGCCCATTTAGAATGTGTTATGTGGCTGACAAATCTATTATGTGGAGACACTGCCAGCCTCCCTGCACATGCTGATGTGTTATGTGGCCAGCTTCTCTGCCCACTTAGAATGTGTTATGTGGCAGACACTGCTAGCCTCCCTACCCACGCAGATGTGCTATGTGGCAGACATTGCAAGCCACCCCCCCCATGAAGAATATGTTCAGTTGCAGACACTGCTAGCCTCCCTACTCACGCAGATGTGTAATGTGACTGACACTGCCCACCCTCTCTACCCACACAGATGTATTATGTGGCAGACACTGGCAGCTACCCCACCCATTCAGATAAGTATGTTGCACACACTGCCAGCCTCCATGCACATGCAAATGTGTTATGTGGCGGATACTGCCAGTATCTCTGTCAATGCAGAATGTGTTATGTTAGGGACACTGCCAGCCTCAATACCCACACAAATGTGTCATGTGGCAGACAATGCCCAGCCTTTCTACCCACACAGATGTGTCATGTGGCAGACACTGCCCAGCCTTTCTATCTGCAAAGATGTGTCATGTTGCAGACACTGCCAGCCTTCCTTCCCACACAAATGTGTTACATGGCAGACACTGCCAGTTTCCCTACCCACACAGATGTGCTATGTGCAGACACTGCCAGCCTACCTACCCATGCTGAATGTGTTATAAAGCAGACCCTGCTGTCAGTGCTTGCCAAACTCCCAGCCTGGGACAGCATGGAAATGTTTCTATCATCTCTTCTTTTTCGAAGTCATCCTTCAAATCTCACCTCTTTACTCCTCTATGGCTCTTCCAGTTATACCTTGGAGGATTTTTCCAGCAGCAGCCACACCGTAAACAGTCAGTCAGGTATTCTTCAGGTGTTCACATGCCCACAGCTAGTGGCTCTGTGTCCTTAAGGAACCTCCCAAATCAATTTACTTTCTATAGTCCTACCAGTGAAGCTTTCTTCCATCTACAACATAATTTTCCATAAAGATAGAGCAATCCAGCTTGGCGTTCTGTATAGCAGGATGGAACGGATGATGCAGTAGAGCAATCTTCAGTACCATTCAAACTGTAGAACACACCTTGGCCAACCCCTCTGAGGTTGTTCAGCAGGTAAGTAGCACACTTGACGGTCAAATGAGAAGAAACAGATGGGCTGTAGTGTACTGGAACTCCATCTGAGGATTTACAGATAAACTGTTTATGGCACATGTAGCCATAAATGGGTTCTAATTGACTTTGTAATAACCTCTATTTACACTCTAGTCAAGTCCCATAAAACAATTAAAAACCACTTTCTAACTTCCGTGCTGTATGTGTGAGTTGCCAGCTTTGCCAGAGTAACACTGCTGGAGACAGATGCCCTCTAGCTACCAGAGATGGTTGTTGATGCAAAAATTATGGAGAGCTTCAGGAGGGGGTGAAGCAAGAGCAAAGGGCAGGTGAGGGGGTCGGGAGGGAGGGTGGAGGGACCTGAACCTATAAGGAGCATGTACCTCTGCATCGGGCAGACCTGACAGATCACAAGGCCTTCCTCTGTTGGCCCAATTCTATGTTTCCAATAAAAGAAACTAAAGTTGCCTATCTCTGGCATGGTGCCAGGAGTTAACACCGTATTTTAACAGAACTTCATCTTCCTTCTCCAAAGGGACATTTATCTGAAATGCCCCTCCCCGACCCCAGATCCATGATTTTGTGGGGAGGATGGCAGTTTAATTCTAGGATGACACAGTGGGTCCCCCCTTAACCACATAGCATGCTATTTGTACATCACATTCTCTTGGGAGAAAGGAAGCAGAGGTCCAACATCATTGATGATGGTAAACAGACTTACCAGTCATCAGTGATGTAAGACTGCTCTTCTCCCTCCCAGGCATGTGCGCTGTTGTCACATGACAAGATGGCTGCCATGTTCCAAGATGCCTCGTGCCCGAGGATCAGCACATCCACAAAGGTACTGGGTGAACCTGGTATCTAGCCCAAGTGAATCAGTTCCAGTAAGAGTGGTGCCACAAATTTTGGTGCAGAGTCAATGTAAATTAGGAGGACAGCCAATGTATGTTCTAACAGGAGGTTACTGGTTGTGGGGCATTTGAACTGTGCTGTTTCAGAGCACTGTGAACATTCTGAAACTGGTCTGTTCAGTGTATTTAAGGAGAAGGCTAATAAATTTCAACCTCAAGCAGACCAAGTTGTCCTGTCTGTTTTAGTACCTGCTGAGTGCAAAATAACATTCAGACTTTCCTGTCTGGCCCAAGTCCCTTCTCCTGAAAGGTTCAACCCCAGTGCGTGGCTGTGCACCCATGCATCAGGCCAGCTGGGGACAGTGAACACTAGCCCTACATGTTGGTTTGTGGCCAGGTGTGTGGCTCGTAGTACAATCTGGTATGAACGTTCTCTGTCTTGTACCAGGCTGAGTAGTGTTTAGAGTGCTATGTGATGGCATTAATTGCCAACCAACAAATACCCCTGGTTCAAGTTTTGGCAAAAATCAGAGAGAAAACCCATCCGGGACTGGTTCTGGTACTTTATCCAGCATCAGTGAATTGATAGTTCATGTATATTATGATTATAGTACTTGATAAATGAGAGCTCCTCAAATGGGTTTAAGATTATTTCGAATGTTTAGAAATATAAACTCCTGATTGGCAAAAAATGATGTCATGATTTATAATGGATATGAGTGGATTCCTGTGAGTTCTGTGGGTGTGAGAACCTCAAGGCAAAGCTAATGGTTCTGGAAGCCAAAGAACATTGAGAGAAATCCGGCATTTATATTAGTCATCACAAAACAAGTACATTAATGCACTGTAAGGGTTCCAAAGCCACAAAATGAGAGAACTGTTGCGTTAGGGTTTTTTCATGCCTAATGCCCACCCCCATCTCCACTCCCCTTCCAATAGCCTCTTGACTTGAGGCCAAGCTACAGGTCCAGGGACATGCCCTGTGGGTCTGCTGCTTCAAGATACAGGTCCAGACTGTGCCCCACAGGCCTGTTACTTCACATACAGCCCACAAGGTCAGCCATAACTTTCTTCCCACAGGGCCCTGTGTGCCCAAGGAAGCAGGAGATGAGTCTAAACTTACTTTGCCCAAGTGCTCAGTCCTAACTTTCTTCATACAGGAGATGAGTCATAACTTGGGTTCCTGACCTGTAGCTTGAAGCTGCAGACCCAAACGGCATAACCCGAGACCTGTATCTTGAAGCATCAGACCCATAGAACAAGGCCTCGGACCTGTAGCTTACAGCAGGTGACCCATAGGGAGCAGCCCTGGACCTGTAGCTTGAAGCAGCAGACCCATGAACCATGGCCCTGGACCTGTAGTTTATAGCAGTAGACCCATAGGGCATGCCTCAGACTTGTTGCTTGAAGCAGCAGACCCATGAATCACTGCCCCAGACCTGTATCCTGAAGCAGCAGACCCACAGAGCATGGCCCTGGACCTGTAGCTTGAAGCCATAGAGCTGTGGGGTGCAGCGTCAGACCCCGTAGCCTAAAGAAGCAGACCTATGGGGCATGGCCCTAGACCTGTAGCTTAAAGCACCAGACCAGTGGAGCACAGCCTCTAACCTGTAGCTCAAAGCAGCAGACCCATACAGCATGACTTCAGACCTGTAGCTTATAGCAGCAGACCCATAGAGCACAACCTCAGACCTGTAGTTTATAGCAGCAGACCCACAGAGCATGGCCTCAAACCTGTAGTTTATAGCAGCAGACCCATATGGCACAGCCACGGACCTGTAGCTTGAAGCAGCAGACCCGGGGAGCATGGCCCCTGACCTTTAGCTTATAGCAGCAAACCCACAGGGCATGGCCTCAGACTCATAGCTTGAAGCAGCAGACCCATGGAGCATGGCCTCATACCTGTAGCTTACAGCAGCAGACCCACAGGGCACAGCCCCAAACCTGTAGCTTGAAGAGCAGACCCATATAGTATGGCTCCAGACCTGTAGCTTGAAGCAGCAGACCCATAGGGCACGGCCCCAGACCTGTAGCTTGAAGCAGCAGACCCACAGAGCACAGTCCCAGACCTCCAGCTTATAACAGTAGACCCATAGAGCATGTCTCCAACCTGTAGTTTGACGCAGCAGACCCCTAGAGCACGGCCCCAACCTGTAGTTTGATGCAGCAGACCCATAGAACATGGCCCCAACCTGTAGTTTGACGCAGCAGACCCATAGAGCATGGCCCCCAACCTGTAGTTTGACGCAGCAGACCCACAGAGCATGGCCCCCAACCTGTAGTTTGATGCAGCAGACCCATAGAGCATGGCCCCCAACCTGTAGTTTGATGCAGCAGACCAATAGAGCATGGCCCCAACCAGTAGTTTGATGCAGCAGGCCCATAGAGCATGGCCCCCAACCTGTAGCTTATAGCAGCAGACCCACAGGGCACAGCTCAAAACCTGTAGCTTGAAGAGCAGACCCATACAGTATGGTCCCAGACCTGTAACTCGAAGAGCAGACTCGTATAGTATGGCCCCAGACCTGTAGCTTGAAGAGCAGGCTCATACAGTATGGCCCCAGACCTGTAGCTTGAAGAGCAGACCCATACAGTATGGTCCCAGACCTGTAGCTTGAAGAGCAGACTCGTATAGTATGCCCCCAGACCTGTAGCTTGAAGAGCAGACTCATACAGTATGGCCCCAGACCTGTAGCTTGAAGTAGCAAACCCATAGAGCACAGCCCCGGACCTCCAGCTTGTAACAACAGACCCATAGAGCATGGCCCTAACCTGCAGCTTATAGCAGCAGACCCATAGGGCATGGCCCCCAACCTGTAGCTTATAGCAGCAGACCCATAGGGCATGGCCCCCAACCTGTAGCTTATAGCAGCAGACCCATAGAGCATGGCCCCCAACCTGTAGCTTATAGCAGCAGACCCATAGAGCATGGCCCCCAACCTGTAGCTTATAGCAGCAGACCCATAGGGCATGGCCCCCAACCTGTAGCTTATAGCAGCAGACCCATAGGGCATGGCCCCCAACCTGTAGCTTATAGCAGCAGACCCACAGGGCATGGCCCCCCAACATGTAGGCCTTGGGTCATGTAACTAGGGGATGGGGAAGGGGAGTGGAAGTAAAGGTTAAAAAACCTAACTCCGTATTTCCCTCCTTTTGTGGCTACAGAACCGTTACAATGCATGGACACTTTTTTGCAATGAATTTCCTTACCTTTTTGAGAAGGTATTGTCATAACTTTTATTTTATTTGTTTAGATATTTGGAAGTTTTGACCAGAAAAGGCACATTCAGCTATAATAGCTTGTTGCCAGGTGCATTGGTCGCATGAACCTGTTTTATTGACAGGGAAATGTTGGCCATGACACCAGGAAAACTTTCCTGCTCTTCACCAATAAGTGCCATGGAATCTTTTATTTCCACCTGGGCAGTGACCAGAGATGGACAGAAGGGACCTCAGTTTAACATCTCATCCGAAAGGCAGCACCTCACCAGTGTAACACCCCCTCATACTGCACTACTTGTCAGTTATGGGTATTACCCCAAATGCCTGGTGTGGGGCTAGAACCCACCACCATCTGATCTTCCAGCCCCCGAGCCGAGTGTGCTACCTACTGAGCCACTGACTCTGATAATTTGCTTTATGCAGTGCCCTTCATGATTCCTCACTTGTTTTGAGACCCGTGCAAAGCAAAAGGGAGTTCTAACTCACATCACGCACAAAAAGGAGGAGCCGAGTCACAAGCTTCTTAATACCACATATATGACTTTAATTGTAGCACAACGTGCACGTGATTCTTTTTTACTGCTGTGTTCTCAACTATTTTTTTTGTGTTTTGCACCTTTTAACATTTCATTCATGTAGCATTTCCACAAATTTTCACTGTCATTATGTTTGCTTGCACGCATGTGCAAGAAACATAGTGCCATCATCCGAGTTTTCGGAGATGTGTCACCCCCTCTTCCAATTCAGTCACTGTGTTGGCAGGCGCGGCCCCTGTCCACCAATGCATGCTGGACCTGTCTATGACAAGCTCCAAAATGCAGGGGCATACAGTTGAAAGGGGGAGCTACGCTTCAGTGAGCAGCGAGAAGATATCGCCTGCTCATGCACAGCTCCCCCTACACACACACACACACGTGTACGCATACTGCGTGCTCCCCCATTTACACACACACTCTATAGCCGACGGGTGCCCAATCCCCGTCCGGCCGTGCTGCGCCCCCAAAGTTCCAAATGCCACGCTGGTGCCCACCCCAGCGTGGCAACTCAATGGTATAGCAGACGGGTGCCCAATCCCCAGTCAGTTTCACTGTCTCCCCAGTACAGGGTGCCATGCTGGGAGCCCACCCCAGTGTGGCAACAAATGCCATGGCGCCAGGGGGTGCCCAACTCCGTCAGCTCCACGCCTCAGCTGTCCTTCTGCCATGCTGGGAGCTTTCCAGCGTGGCAAACGTCCCAAGGCCATCTTTTTTTTTTTTTTTTTAAATACCTGTAAAGAAAAAACAGTCCCACGCAGTCTTCTTGCCCCCTTCCCACAACCCGCACCCACCCACTGCGACCCTGCCTCCATAACCCCCACCCCATACTTACCTCCGAAGTCCGGCTACCATCTTCGTGGACTGGGAACACGCTTGCACTTTCAAAGCCGACCGCGAACTGAGGAAATGCCGTGAGCTGTATAATGGGATAGATAGGGTTTTTCAACTTTATTGCATATCTCAGGCATTTTGGAATTTTGCACCAAATTTTCAACATGAGGTTTTGGGACCCTTCTCATGAATGCTGTCACTGTCATGGTTTATTCGGTTCAAGGGTGATTTCGTCAGTCACCGCGCCGAAATCACCTTTCGGACCGATTAACTAAACGACACTGCCAGTGTTCATAAGGTGGGTTCTCAAGAAGCCTATTTTGAAAATTTGTGGAAAATTCAAAAACAACTGTTTTATGAGTCATGCGTTGTGCAGTTCCTACGCACGCTCGTAAGTTCGCGAATTTTCAATATTTTCACTCCAGATTTTCAACATTGCCATTTTACCACACCTTCTTATGAGTAGTACAGCTGTCATTTTTCACACCTCACCCAAAATGTGTTTACGCCCATGTAGCACACAATGGCGCAGTCGGTGTGCGAAATCAATGTACGGGACAAATTAAGAAAATCACAGTGACACTGTTCATGAGCAGAGGTCTTAAAATGGCTATGTTGAAAATTTGGTGAAAAAATTCCTAAAATGACTGGTTTTACTAGCGTATATGCAGTTCCTACGCACGCTCATAAGTTCCCAATTTTCAATATTTTCACTCCAGATTTTCAACATTGCCATTTTACCACACCTTCTTTGAGCAGTATAGCTGTATCATTTTCATCTTGCCCAAAATGTGTTTCCGCCCGTAAGCATCACAATGGCGCTAGTCGATGAGTAAATCAATGTATGGACATTAAGAAAATCACAGTGACACTGTTCATGAGCAGAGGTCTTAAATGACTATGTTGAAAATTGGTGAAAACATTCCTAAAATGACTGTTTTACGTGCGTGTCTATGCAGTTCCTATGCATGCTCATAAGTTTGCGAATTTAATATTTTCACTCCATATTTTTAACATTGCCATTTTATTACACTTCCTATGAAAAGTACAGCTGTCATTTTTATATGTCACTTAAATTTGTTTTGCACATGGCACACACGGTGCTGTTAGAGTGAAAGCAATGTTTGGGACAGATTAAGAAAATCACAGTTACACTGTTCATGAGCAGAGGTCTTAAAATGGTTATGTTGAAAATTTGGTGACAAAAGTCCATAAAATGACTGTGTTATGAGTGAGCATTGCGCAGTTTCCACGCACCCTCGTAAGTTCATGACTTTGTAATACTTTAAGTCCAGATTTTCACCAGTGGCATTTTTCCACACTTCCTTATTTACAGTACAGCTGTCATTTTTCACAACATGGCCAAAGTCTGTTTTCACACTTTCAGTGCAGAGATGCGTGGTCGCTGTGGGAAATCATTGTTCGGGACAGATAAAGAAAATCACAGTGACACTGTTCATTATTGGAGGCACAAAATGCCTGAGTTGACAATCTGCTGTAAAAATCCCCAACCCTAATTACATTACCGGTGCGTTGCACAATTTCTATGTACGCTCGTGACGTCACCATTTTTTTAAATATTTTTACTGCAGACTTGCAACATTGCCATTTTTTACACCTCCCCATGAACAGTACAGCTGTCATTTTTTACATCCTGTTCAGAATGTTTTAGCACCTGTGGTGCTAAATGCCGTAGTCGCTGTGCATAAGCAGCTTTTGGCTAACAAACTGATACTCCCCCCTGTTCATGAGGTGGGGTCACAAAAAAAACCATGTTGAACATTTGGAGTGAAAATACCAACGAATGCCTGAGGTATTAGGTTTTCCAACCATAACGCCCAACCCTGTAGAGAATGACAGGCATCAGGGGTGTGACTTGGGATTCTTGCCTGTAATGCTCATACCATTCCACACCCTGCAGCCAGTGAGAGGCATTGAGGTATGCCTTGGACTCTTCGGCCCCAAAGTTCACCCATTCTCCTATATCGCACCCATCTCACCGTGATTTCTAATGGAATGGGGTGCACAGGCCAAAGACCCTGGCACACTGCGGACACTGTCAGTGTCTGCAGGGTGGTGTGGGTGAAATGGCGTGGCTGCTATGCCTGATGACCCAAAGGCACACCCCAATGCCTGTCACTCTGCAGGGTGGTGGTGGGTTGGCTTCAGTTCAATACTTCACTGCCATTCCTATTACACAGCTCTGTAACTCTACACTACCACTGCCAATGCCAGCAAGCAAACATTCAGCATTGACAAATGCTTGTTTTTATGTTGGCTCGCACTTGCATGCCAGCCAACATATTGTAGTAGTAGCAGATTTGGAGGTACGCTCACTGTGAGCGAATGCGGGGCACGCATCAGTAGGTACGTCCCTCATTCCCCAATAAGTCAGCATGCAGGCGCCGGCACCAGCAACACGTAAAGTGGCCACCAGATCTAAGAAAAGTGCAGCTGCAATGAAAGCCAAGCTCTTCACGCAGTGGCACAACAACATGCCTCCCGATGTGCCTTTCCTGGTTAAGCAGTTCAAGAAACATGGTGGCACTGACTACCGTCGCACAGAGTGCCGACTTCACTGGTGCTCAATCCCCCTGTCGGCATGCCCCAACCCACTTTATTTGCCGACGGGGGAGCCCACTCCCCATCGGCATCATGCCCCCCCTCCCATTCCAATTTTGTGTTGAGGGGGTGCCCAACTCCGGCATCATGCGCTCACACAGTCTTTCTTGCTGACAGGGGCCCAATCCCCATCAGCTTCAGTCCAATTTGCCGATGGGGAGCTCACTTCCTGTCGGCATAGTGTCTCCAACCCCCATTTGTGCTGTGTGCCGATGGGGTGCTTAATCCCCCTCGGCATTATGCGCACCCCCCCACCCACTTCTGTGCCAACGGGGGCCCAATCCCTGTCGGCTGCAGTTCCCCTTCCCGTAATGCAGGTGGTACACTGGGAGCCCACCCTAGTGTATCAAACAAACACCTGCAAAAACAGAAAACCGACCCTCATTGTCTTTTTTTTTTTCCCTGTAAAAGAAGAAAACAGTCCCACGTGATCTCTCTTGCCCCCTCCTCCAACCCGCGCCCACTCTCTGCGTGCCCTGCCTTCCCATGTACCCCTCACCCCATACTTACCTCCGGAGCCTGGCACGACGATCCTCGGTGGACTGGGAGCACGTCTGCACTCTTCAAAGCCGACCGCGAACTGAAGAAATGCCGGTAAGCTGTATAATGGCATAAATAGGGTTTTTTCAACTTTGGTGCATATCTCAGGCATATTTGGGAATTTTGACACCAAATTTTCAACATGGGGTTACTGGGACCCCTCCTCAGTTCAGTCACTGTCATGGCGTTATTCGATCCCAAAATGTGATTTTGCGGTTACTGCGTGGAATCACCTTTCGGGCCTGATTAACAAAACAACAGTGCCACTGTTCATGGGATGGGCTCTCAAAAAGTCTATGTTGCAAATCTGGTGAAAAAAAATCCAAAAACTGACTATTTTATGAGTGTGCATTGCACAGTTTCCACGCATGCTCGTAACTTTGTGAATTTGTAATATTTTCACTCCAGATTTTCAACATTGGCATTTTCCACACCTCCTTATGAACAGTACAGTTGTCATTTTACATATCCTGGCTGAAATGTGTTTTCGCACTTCCGGCGCAGAATAGCACGGTCGCTGTGGGAGATTAGTTTTAGGGACAGATTAAGAAAATGACACTGACATTGTTCATCAGCAGAGGTCCTAAAATGCCTATGTTGACAATTTGGTGAAGAAAGTCAGTAAAATGATTGTGTTACACGCATGCGTTGAGCAGTTTCTACACACCCTTGTAACTTCGCAGATTTGGTAATATTTTCGTCAGATGCCATCACTGGCATTTTTTTTTACATTCTCCTTATGAACAGTACAGCTGTCATTTTCACATCCTGCCCCAAATGTGTTTTCACCTGTGGCGCCAATGGCATGGTCACTGTGGGAAATCAACTTTTGGGACAGAGTAACAAAATTACAGTGCCACTGTTCATAAGGGGAGGTCCCAAAATGCCTATGTTGAAACTGTGGTTAAAAAATCCCAAACATAATTGGGTTATGGATGTGTGTTGCGCAGTTTCTATGCCTGCTCATGACTTCATCAATTTCTCATATTTTCACTCCAGATTTTCAACGTTGCCATTTTTTTACACCTCCTCATGAACAATACAGTTGTCATTTTTCACATCCTGCCCAAAATGTGTTTTCATGCCTGTGTCGCCAAATGGCATAGTCGCTGTGCAAAACCACTTTTCCGCTAACAAACTGATAGTGCCACTCTTCATGAGGTGGGGTCACAAAAAGCCCATGCTGAAAATTTGGAGTGAAAATACCAACAAATGCCTTCAGTGTTAGGGTTTCCAACTGTAACACCCTGCCCTGTAGAGACTGACAGGCATCAGGGGTGTGACTTGGGATCACTGGCTGTAATGCTCACGCCATTCCACCACCCCCACCCTGCAGCCAGTGACAGGCAACGAGGTGTGCCTTGGAGTGTTCGGCCCTAAAGTTCACCCCATTCTCCTATACTGCACCCATCTCGGTATATTTCCTTATGGAATGGGGTGAGTGTAAGACCCAAAGACCCCAAAGCACACCACGACACTTGTCAGTGTCTATAGCATAGGGTGAGGTATAATGGCATGAGTGTTATAGCTGATGACCCTAAGGTACACCCCAATGCCTGTCAGTCTCTGCAGGGTGGGGGTTGGGTTGGCATCAGTTCAGTACTTCACTGCCATACCTATTATGCATCTCTAACTCCTGACTACCAATGCCAATGCCAGCGAGACAACATTCGGCATTGACAAATGCTTGTTTATAATTTTCATAGAAACACACAAAGCAAAAAAAAGACATGTTTCTCAATTTTCAGTCATGTTCTCGACTGTTCCATCTCAGGTTTTTTGTCAAGTCTTACAAAGTGCGCATGCTATCTGTTGCGCATGTGCCGAGTTCCTTAAAGTCCATCTCAAAATTTTTTTGAATGAATCACAAATATTTTTTCTCATTAAAATACGAATTATAGTAAAAAAAATTTTAGTCAGCTCAGACATCTCGTTAGACTGTCTTCTGATGAATCCTACAACTGTCAACATTTACAGTATTTTTCTAGTTTTTAGGTTTTAAAGTTTTTGTTCGTGCCCAACTTTAACTCAGAAAAAATAATAACATTTGCAAATGGTCTGCACTTACACAAATTTTTAAAACTTTAAAACCTTAGAACTTAATCTGAAGGTCACCAAATGACACATTTACATTCTGATGGGAAATTATGCTCTTGTTAATGCATCAGTTAGGGTTGTTACTAAAGTGACAAAAGCAGGGAAATGTGATGTTAGGGTTTCCAACCCTAACACCCCACCCCCACCCTGCAGACACTGACAGGCATCGGGGGTGTGCCTTGGGGTGGTCAAACCTAATGCTCACCCCATTCCATAAGTGAATAAGCTGAGATGGGTACAGTGCATTCCCATCCCTCCATAGATTCGTATATGTATGCAGCCATGGAAGCACAGGGCCCTCTGGGCCCTGCGCATCCATTCATAGGGCAACAGTGACCAAATTGTCAGCATAACCATCTTATTATCCCACTTCATGTACCCCAGTACAGAATATTTTTGAATCCACGCCAAAATGTAATTATGCACAACTGCAACGCCATTCTGTGCCACAGGTGCAAAAACACATTTTGGACAGGATTTGAAAAATGACAGCTGTGACATACATGAGGTTGGGTAATAAGAAGGCTATGTTGAAAATCTGGGGTCAAAACATTAAAAATTTCTGAAGTTACAAGTGGGCGTACCGAAATTGCAATGACTGGTCATAACTTTGGCATTTTTTCATATTCTGACCCCACATTTTGAACATAGCTTTCTTATGACCCCACCTCATAAACCCATAGGTGACAATGTTCAGATCTATGCCAAAATGCCATTCCAAACCACAGGCACATAAACACATTTTGAGCAGGATGTGAAAAATGACAGCTGTACTGTTCATGAGGTAGTGTGAAAAAATGGCTATGCTGAAAATTTGGAGTCAAAATATTAAAAATTACCAAAATTATGCATGTGCATAGAAACATTTCAAGGAACTCTCATAACTCAGCCTTTTTTAATAATTGTTTGACCAAATTTTCAACATGGACTTTTTAGGACCCCACCTCATAAACACTGGCACTGTCATTTCATTAATCAGTCCCAAAAGGTGATTTCGTGCAGCGACCACGAATTCACCTTCCGGGCTCGATTAACGAACCAACACTGACAGTGTTCATGAGATGGGGTCCCAAAAAGTCCATGTTGAAAATTTGGTGAATAAAATACCTAAAAATGCCAAAGTTATGAACATACATTCAAAACGCCATTGAAATACATTATATGGCACTTACATTGGTTCCTTAGTTTGCGGTTTGGCTTTGAAGAGTGCATACGTGTCCTGGTCCACAGAAGATGACAGCGGGCGACTTCCAGAGGTAAGTATAGGGTAAGGGGGGTGTAGGAGGTGTGTGCTCAGTGGGAGGGTCAGGATGGGGGGATGGGGACTGCCACAATGAAGAGGAACCATTTTCTTTGTTTCAGGGGAAAAAAAGACATCTATTACAGGTACAGTAATAAACTAACTGGGGACACTGGGGGTGGGCTCCTCAGTGTCCCACACTACTGGGGAGGTCTAAATGTTGACATGGGGGTTCGGGCCCCGATGTCAGCTATAATTCAAACAGCAACGGGCTGCAGGGGAGGGCATCCAACACCGGAAGTGGGCATCCTGGTGTCGGATTATTATATAAAATATAAAAAATAAATAAATAAATGAAGCAGGGACAAAGGGACAGAGATCAGGGGTGGAGGGTGCCACTAGACACCAGGGAATAAGAGGGACCATGATCGGGGAATGAGGAGTGTGTGCCAGAAAACAAAAGTGAAACACCGGCTCTCACCTCACCCTGCAGCCAACAACACAAGTTCCAGCTGCAGCTGCAGTCATCAACAAAATCCTGCTGTTCTCATACAGAGAACACAGAAGAAGAGGTCCTCTCGCTAACCTCTGTACTCAGGATTTTGGGTGCCCACAAAAGGTGTTTCTGGCCACAATTACAAAAAAAAAAATCAGAATGTAGTTAAACGGTTTAGCTAAGTTCAGATTTATTTTTATTACATTCATTTTTACATGTTTTCTTTGGCATAGATCTGAACATTGTCACCTATGGGTTTATGAGGTGGGGTCATAAGGAGGCTATGTTTAAAATGTGGGGTCAGAATATGAAAAAATGCCAAAGTTATGACCAGTCATTGCAATTTCGGTACGCCCACTTGTAACTTCAGAAATTTTTAATGTTTTGACCCCAGATTTTCAACATAGCCTTCTTATTACCCAACCTCATGTATGTCACAGCTGTCATTTTTCAAATCCTGTCCAAAATGTGTTTTTGCACCTGTGGCACAGAATGGCGTTGCAGTTGTGCATAATTACATTTTGGCGTGGATTCAAAATATTCTGTACTGGGGTACATGAAGTGGGATAATAAGATGGTTATGCTGACACCTGCTAATGGCAAAAAGACACAACAGAGCTTTGTGAAACTACAGTAAGCTCTATGTGACCCTACATGCAAAATGACAGTTGCTCCTGCAAACACAACAGAGCTCTATAAAACCAAACTAGGCTCTATCTGACCCTACATGCAAAAAATGCAGTACCTCCTCGGACAACAAAAGTATTTTCCTGCAGAACATTTAACCTTTCCCATAGGAAATAATGGGAAAATTGAAAATTGAATAACTTTTGAACAGATTAATATTTTTTCTCCAAACTTTCAAAAGGCACATCTGTGAGGTAAAGGCTTTATACCCAGAAAATTTCAGACCACAACCTAAAACCATTTCTGAGATACAGTTGGAAAAAGAAATGGCAAAAAAATGGTAAATTCAGGGATTTTTGACACTCTGTATCACAGAAACTATACAACAGATTCACACGAAATTTAGCTCGTCAAGAGACCTACCCTAGAGATTACGGATGACAAATTTTGTGCAAATTCCGTGGAACAGTTCCAAAGTTACTAAAGTTGAAATATTTGACTTTAACATAGAAGTTTACACTTAACCCTAACTATACTGGAGCTACTGCACCAGTATAATATAAATATATATAAAATGTAGTTGACTGAAGAGGCAATATGATCAAGTGGTTGTAACGCTGACAGATTGCAGGTTCAAACCCTGTGAGAACCAAATACTTTGTGACCTTGGGCAAGTCACTTAACCTCCCTGTGCTCTAGACCACCCAGTTACAGAAATGGGTAGAAGCAGGACCCCACTGGAATCGAGATGTTGAGTAAATTAGAACTGTAACAAGCATTTGTCTATGCCGAATGTTTGCTTGCTGGCATTGGCAGTGGTAGTGTAGAAGTTACAGAGCTGCGTAATAGGAATGGCAGTGAAGTACTGAACTGAAGCCAACCCCACCACCACCCTGCAGAGAGTGACAGGCATTGGGGTGTGCCTTTGGGTTGTCAGGGCATAACGAGCTACGCTTATTTCACCACACTCCCCACCCTGCAGACACCTGGACAAGTGTCACGTGTGCTCTCGGGGTTTTTGGCCCTTATGCACATCCCATTCCATCAGGAACACGTGAGATGGTGCGGTATAGGAGAATGGGGTGAACTTTGGGGAAGACTCCAAGGCATACCTCGATGCCTCTCACTGGCTGCAGGGTGTGGAATGGTATGAGCATTACAGGCAAGAATCCCAAGTCACACCCCTGATGCCTGTCATTCTCTACAGGGTTGGGCGTTATGGTTGGAAAACCTAATACCTCAGGCATTCGTTGGTATTTTCACTCCAAATTTGCAACATGATTTTTTTGTGACCCCACCTCATGAACAGTGGCAATATCAGTTTGTTAGCCGAAAGCTGCTTATGCACAGCGACTACAGCATTTAGCACCACAGGTGCAAAAACATTCCGAACAGGATGTAAAAAATGACAGCTGTACTGTTCATGGGGAGGTGTAAAAAATGGCAATGTTGCAAATCCGCAGTAAAAATATTAAAAAAAATGGTGAGGTCACGAGCGAGCATAGAAACTGTGCAACGCACACCCGTAATGTAATTAGTTTGGGGATTTTTACAGCAGATTGTCAACACAGGCATTTTGGGACCTCCGATCATGAACAGTGTCACTTGATTTTCTTTATCTGTCCCGAACAATGATTTCCCACAGCGACCACGCATCTCTGCGCTGAAAGTGTGAAAACACATTTCAGCCATGTTGTGAAAAATGACAGCTGTACTGTTCATAAGGAAGTGTGGAAAAATGCCACTGGTGAAAATCTGGACTTAAAATATTACAGTCATGAACTTACAAGGGTGCGTGGAAACTGCGCAATGCTCACTCATAACACAGTCATTTTACGGACTTTTGTCACCAAATTTTCAACATAGCCATTTTAAGACCTCTGCTCATGAACAGTGTAACTGTGATTTTCTTAATCTGTCCCAAACATTGCTGCGACACCGACTGCACCATTGTGGCGCTACATGTGCTAAAACCCATTTTGGGGCTTATATAGAAAAATGGCAGCTGTACCTGTTCATAAGGAAGTGTAATAAAATGGCAATGTTGAAAATCTGGAGTGAAAATATTGAAAATTCGCAAACTTATGAGCATGTGTAGAAACTGCGCAACGCACGCTCGTAAAACAGTCATTTTTAGGAATTTTTTCACCAAATTTTCAACATAGCCATTTTAAGACCTCTGCTCATGAACAGTGTCACTGTGATTTTCTTAATGTGTCCCATACATTGATTTCACACACTGACTGTGCCATTGTGCGCTACATGGGCGGAAACATGTTTTGGGCAAGATGTGACAAATGACAGCTGTACTGCTCATAAGGAAGTGTAATAAAATGGCAATGTCGAAAATCTGGATTGAAAATATTGAAAATTCACAAATTTACGAGCGTGCGTAGGAACTGTGCAATGCACGCTTGTAAAACAGTAATTTTAAGGAATTTTTTCACCAAATTTTCAACATAGCCATTTTAAGACCTCTGCTCATGAACAGTGTCACTGTGATTTTCTTAATGTGTCCCATACATTGATTTCGCACACCGACTGCACCATTGTGCGCTACATGGGCGGAAACATGTTTTGGGTGAGATGTGAAAAATGACAGCTGTACTACTCATAAGAAGGTGTGGTAAAATGGCAATGTTGAAAATCTGGAGTGAAAATATTGAAAATTCGTGAACTTACGAGCCTTGCGTAGGAACTGCGCAGCGACGCCATAAACAGTCATTTTTGGTACCACCAATTTCAGCATAGGCTTTTTGAGAGCCCACCTTATGAACACTGGCAGTGTCGTGAGTTAACGAACCAAAAGGTGATTTCGCTGGAGTGACTGTGAAATCACCCTTGGGCCTGAATAACGCCATGACAGTGACAGCATTCATGAGAAGGGGTCCCAAAACCCATGTTGAAAATTTGTGCAAAATTCCAAAAATGCCTGAGATATGCAGCAAAGTTGAAAACCCTATCTATCCCATTATACAGCTTACCGGCATTTCCTCAGTTCGCGGGTCGGCTTTGAAGAGTGCAGACGTGTTCCTGGTCCACCAAGATCGCACACCGAGCTCTGGAGGTAAGTATGGGGTGAGGTGGGGGTGTGGAGGCAGGGTGCGAGTGGGTGGGTGCGGTTTGTGGGAGGGGGGGAGAGAAGCGCCGAGGGACAGTTTTTATTTGCAGGTTTGTTTGTTTTTTAAAATGATGACTTAGAACGTTTGCCACGCTGGGTGGGCTCCCAGCATGGCACAAGGACGGCTGGTTGGGGGCATGGAGCCAATGGGGAATTGGGCACCTCCGTGGGCCATAGCATCTGTTGCCACGCTGGGGTGGGTTTCCGCAGCGGGCACCCTGTACTCTGGGGAGGACAGTGGAGCCGACGGGGATTGGGCACCCCGCCGGCTATAGTCGATGAGTTGCCACACTGGGGTGGGCACCCAGCGTGGCATGTGGAAGGCTTTTGGGGTGCAGGACACGACGGGATTGCAAATTCCCCATCGGCATACAGTGTGCGTAGGGGCAGCACGCAGTATGCGGCGTGGTGTGTGTGTGAATGGTATGTAGGGGAGCGCGACGAGCAGGCGATATCTGATCGCTGCTCACTGAAGCATAGCTCCCCTTTCAACTGTACGCCACTGCATTTTGGAGCTGTCATAGACAGCTCAGCAAGCATTGGAGAACTGCGGCCGTGCCTGCAAACACACTGACTGAATCGGAAGAGGGCTGCCACACCTCCGAAAACTCGGATGATGGCACTATGTTTCTTGCACATGCGTGCAAGCAAACATAAAAATGGAAAGCTGTTTGGAACTGCAGTTTTGTCATTACCTTGCAGCATTCCAGCTGTTTTAGAATAATCAGATATGACTCTGTTAAAAAAAAACATTCTTTATTTTGAGATAACCAAGGGCTATACTTTGTGTTTCTAACATGGGAGATGCAGTCTTGCTTTTCAGTGCATCTTATTCTGGTTTTCGTTTCAGACTGAGTTAGTTTAGTATTTTGAGCTGGATAATTCCAGTAGTTATCAGAGCCCGTTGTTTCTCTGTTTTTTATTCTTATCCTGTAGTTTAAGATTGATCTTTCTACTTCCAATAATATGGTATGTTGTGTTCATTGTAATATTACTATATTACTAAATATTTTGCCGCAGTAAACTTCTGTTCCCAAAATTTCTGCTCCATGCAGAATTTGTGATTTGATTTTCTCATTTATGTGTTTATCTCGATTGCCTAGTCTGCCTCCCTCTGGAACCTTCCAGCCACGGTCACCACCTGCTGTGGGACCTACCTTCATCATCTGCACAGAATCAGATTCTGGTGGGTGAGGGTCACCGCTGATGGTGCTGGGTCTGCAGGTTTTCTCCCCAAGGGGGGGCGCTGATGTGCAATACTGCACAATAATTACTGGGTTGTGTTTTTTTCCCGTTGAAAAAGCCGTGTATTAAATACCATAATACCTGAGTAGGTATTATGCATTGAGGGCATATAATAAATCCTCTGAAATGTCACATCCGGCACTCCAGACTACTCTAGGCTCCATACATAAGCGATTGCACTTCCTCTGTGGAAAAAAACACAACACAGTAATTATATAAAACAAAATATGGGGTGCAGTGTGTTTAATTTGAATTTAACACACACCCTTGTTGTTGGATGGCTGCCATTAACCCCTCAGGCTTCGTTCTCGGGGTTTGTGTCATCCAACAACTCGGGTGTGTGTTAAATTCTCGTAACAACACACTGCACCCCATACTTTATCCTATATGTAATAACTAGTGATCCTCTTTATCATAACCATTATCAGTGTGACCAAATGCAGTAATAACCGGGTATGATGTCATGCCCAGTTATCATGGCATCGGAAGCATTTGCTCTCCACTTTCCATGTTGGGAAACTTGATTTTTGCGCTCATGTCCCTGCACCAATTATTATAAAATAATAAAATGTAAGCAACTCTGTGCTTATGAAGTTTTTTTAAAACACCCTCTGTGTGTGATGACCACATAAACCTCTCAAGCTTCGCTCTCAAGATTTATGGGTCATCACATGCCTCAGGTGTTTAAAAAAACTTCATAACACCCGGTCACCTATGCATTATTCTCTGTGCAACGCACATAGAGGCATTAATGCATATTAACAGCATTTCAGGATGGTCCCACTCCCCAAGTGTGTGCTTTCCCACCATGCCACCACCTAGCTTCTGAAAGGTTGCAGTCAAACAGCAGAACGCAGTACCCACCCTCCCTAAGGGAAGAGAGCTGTCCTTGGGATACTCAGTCCTCTCCCCTCTGGCCAATTTCCTAGCAATCTGAGCCCATTCCTGACCCTGGGTTACCAGTGTAGTGAGCATTAGTGCTACCCCTGCATTACAGGAGTAACGTAGAGTTTGCGATATTAATTTCTCTTCATTAGACATTATGCCGCATGGCAAAATTGCGCTGCCAATACAGCATGATTTCTGCCATGAGGCATAAGTCTTTTTTCTGTGGGGGGCTCTGCCCCCAACACCCCTGTTATAGGGGGCTGCACCCCCAAACCCCCCCACTAAAGACTGTCAACTCTGGGGGGGTTCAACTCAGGGAGCACACAAGTAAATCAAAGATTCTGGGACTGGGAATCAAACCCAGTCCCAGACGCAGCATCTGTTGCTGTGGCTCAGTCCTGTGAGCCACGGCAGCTGCTCGGTGGACCCCACTCCCGGCAGAAGTCGTATCCTCTGCCTAGGAAAGTGCTACTGGTGCAATACCGCTTATAGCAGTATACGCGATATTGCACCATTAACGCTTACAGACTACGCTGTACCTGTTTAGCCATAATGTCGTACACTACTAAGCATGCGACATTATGACCAGTAGGCTCTTCATTCACCCTTAGCTGATTGAGCTGCCTCCATATACATCATCACACCTCAGTTGATCCTTCTCTGTTTGCATATGTGTTAATGTACACTTTTTATATGATTATATCATTTTAGCTTGCTTGAGACATGTATTCCAAGACAGACTTAGTCGATCATTATTTTCACTTTGTCATTATTCATGAACCCTTTTATATTTCAGTGTGTTTGATCCAACCGCCATCACTTTCATTTTTCAATATGTATCTTTAGTTTCCAATTAGGCACCTGAACATTTATCAGCTTTATGGATAACCTTACAGTGCTGATGACAGATTGTATCACAGGCAAGGCAAGTGTGAGTTTGGCCGGTGACAATCAGTTGTTTTGGAAAGTTTACCTAGGAATAAGAGCCAGGTGTGAAACTATTAAAAAGATCAGTAGGGCCCAGGTTCATGGTGTTGGGGATAGTGTCTTTCACTAACCTGCCGATACGTGAGTTTGTGCCTCAAGCCTGACTCCTGTACCTGGGAGGTGGAGTCTAGGGCACACTGCGAAGGTAATGCGTCAGACTCGGGGGGGGGGGGGTGGATTCTGACTGCCCAGCTCTCTCAGAACTTCTGTTGGTACAGTTCAGACATGAGATATGTTCCGTTCTGCTGTTAAATGTGCTGCCGGAAAAAGGCCTTCTGTCTATCAAGTCTGCCCTGCGTGGAAGCACGTGCTTCTTAGGCCCTAT
Organism: Neoceratodus forsteri; assembly: GCA_016271365.2. Classification (NCBI taxonomy): domain Eukaryota; kingdom Metazoa; phylum Chordata; order Ceratodontiformes; family Ceratodontidae; genus Neoceratodus; species Neoceratodus forsteri. Next base: position 79,300,251 of record JADMNL010000034.1, read on the forward strand.
ACCCACTGTGCCGTGGAAATCATTTAACTCAGTTAAAACATTTGAAGAGGTTTGCATCCAGATTGCAGAATGGTAAAAACGGTGTTGCAATCTGTGTTATTAAAACCTTGCTTGGAGCAAGGCTTCAACACGGTTTTAGATAAACATGGTTGCCTTAACCCATGTTGATGGCAGTGTGGACACGATCCGTGCTGTAACATGGGTTAAGGCAACCCTTTCTGAAACAAAAATCACGGTTAAGCTTGCAGGAGGTAAATAAAGAAAAAAATTGTCATACATGCCTGCGCTCCCGACTCTGGCATGTGCTTTCTACTGTGATCAGCACAGTGTGACAGGGTTGAATAAGGCCCTGTCCCATTTGTTATACAGAAAGAGTTGAACGCAAGGGTCTGTTCTATGTTCTCCTTTTCTGTCTCTTCTCTGTCTGGTTGCATGCCAATATTTTTTGTGAGACCTAGGAACTGATCACTCCGACGGTTTCACAGTTCTCTGCCTCTGCTATCGCTCTGCCTTCCCTTGCTATTTCTGTCTTCCCCCCACCTTGCATATCTGCAGGTATAAAAATATATGTGAATATTTATGTGGAAATGTCGCTGATACTGGTATTCCTTTGTTTAACACTGTATTAGGTTTACTGTTGAAATTATTGCAAAAGCCTATTTGGAACTCAAGTGGTTAACCTGAAATACAGTTTTTAAGCCTCTTGCAGAGATGTAAGCAAGAGGTCAGTTCTTTTTTTTTTAGTCTTTGGTAACTGGGTATGGCCCACTAGGCACAACTGCCTGTTTTCAGGGGTTACCTGGGAGCACTGGGCAGTTAAGTGACTTGCTCAGAGTCACACAGTAGCCACATGGAGGTTGTGAGAATCAGACCCAGGTCTGGTCTTCTGGATGTACCAAGCTCGTTCACAGCTCATTACTCTAACCTCTAGGCTATACTGCCAGCCCAGTTTCTACCCCAGACACCCCAATTCCACAATCCCAGAAGGGTAATCATAGACAATTCTGATATTTAAAAAGAGAACTGACTGTATCCCAGTAAAAGAAATAAAACACCATATTAGAATTTAGCAAAACTGTTTGCAGTTAAAAGGCAGGCCTTTCTAGATACAGGTAAAGGTTAACATTGAAAGATTCCTGGACGCTTTGCCAGAAGGACAGGATGATAGCTTGGAAGACACTGTTGACCCCGAGGAGCCTGTTTGACCTCAACATTTAATGTTGTCAGCACCCATTTTGTGTCATTTTCTGGACATTTAGATTTATAAACCATCTTTTTCCTTCAAAATGGACAGTCCATGCAGCAGAGGACTGAGGGACTTTGTTCGATCTGAGTTTCAGATTTATAGCTCAAGTGGAGTTTGGGGGTGGAGGGATTCGTGGTTGTCTGGGTGGTTAAATCTGTGAGTCTGCTGCATTTCAGTGGGGGGGGTGTTATTTTTTAGCTCCTTATAGCTGGGCTTCACTATATATTCCCTTAGTGTTCTTATTTCTGCTGGTCCTGAACAGTTCATCAGAGTCCACCCGGTTTATGTGCCTCTTGTACTTGAATGCCTCTTTTGTCTCCCTCTCCCTCCTGGTGCATCCATGTTCACTACTACTGTCACGGCAGCCCACTAGTGAAAATAATTCCCAAACAACAGTTCCAATTGTTTGGACAGTTTTGTGAATGATACTGTGCCATGGCCTGCCACATTCTGCTGTTCCCTATCGCACAACAGAAGGGAGTATACTGCATGTTGGAACCGTAGAGCTAAACAGCAACATTAACTTAGAGCTTATACTTACAGTGTACAAGGCAGAACAAGACATAGACAGCCGTTCGTTTCTGCCTCAGAATTAAAGTAAGCATTTAGAGAGTCCCTAATCATGAATGCATCAACTCTGTTTTGGAAGATTTGAATAATACTGCTGGTAGTTACTTCTTCTGGTAGTAAATTCCATATATGTGTGATTCTTTTTGTGATTTTGTTTGTTTTGAAGATAGTTTTTTATATTTGTTTCATGTGACTTCTTGTATGTTGTGACTCTGGGTGAAATATTATCTTTAAGTTCCTTAATAGACGGTTGTCCTTGTGTAAATTATAGAATAGGAGGAGATCCCCTCTGGTTCTCCTCCTGTGCAGCTTATGCAGTGATAGAGGAACTACACAATGTCAGCTGCCCCACCGCCACTGCAGGACAGGTGTGGTAGGGTTATTTGAGATGGGAAGGGGTAATAGATGGAAAAGAATGGCATGAGGTATGACAGTATAATGTCTTCCCACCCTGCCATCCATGTCTCAACCTGCCCCCCAGCACCCACTCTGGATCTGAGTAAGAGAAATAATCACACACACACACACACACACACACACATACTGTAGGGACGGCAACAGGAATTATGGAAAAGGTCAGAGCTTAAGGGTGTCTCACACTGATGGGACAGTGTTAGGGCAGGAATCAGCCTAGGCAGGGTGGAGGCACAGTAGCCCTCCACAGGGGGGGGAAAAGACTATAAACAATAATAGCAGAATAAAGAAAATGTTAATAATACATTTGAGTTGTAAATATAATAGTTTAAGAGGTTTTATGTTGCATATCAGCTCATTATAGGCATCTGGTTATGTAAAGTTTCAGATTAACACCTTTGAGCTGGAAGCTCTTTTACAAAGGTTCCACGTCAAACAGAGTCAAAGTGAAAGTACAAACTATGAAAAATGAAAACAAAAACATAATAAAATGAGATAAAACAACAATTTGTCACAAAGGGAAAATCCAGTAGTAGACAGGCATTGTACAATGTACACCAGAAAAATGAGGAAATTACAAGTGGGTTGGGATACGGACCAACAAACTAAGAGTGCACATATTTCAATGTCAACAGTTGAGTAAGCCACCCGAAGGCATCGTCAAGGGGGTAGGGAAAATTATAGAGAGGGAGGGAGGGGAGGGTGGTGGATGGATAGGGAAAGGTGGGGGTATGGGTGACTGGGGAGCAGCACAAGGTGAGAGACGGGAAGCCTGTTATAATTGAGGAAACAGGGTAAAGGGTAGGATGGGAGGGGAGAAGAGAGGGAGGGAGGGAGGAAGGATGGGGGAGCCTGGTAAGAGCATGCAGGGGCGTGAAGGGAGGGGAAAGAGGTAGGAGAGGGGTGAGGGATGGAAGTAAGGGGTGGTGCACAGAAAATAAAGCAAGGAAGGAGGTGAGGGTTTAGGTGAAACATTCACACCTTTTGCAGGCATTGTACAATTTTTGAGGGAGGCTTAGTTTAAAGTTACAGACATATAAGCATATGTTTTAGGAAAAAATGAAGACAATTAGCCCATCCAGTTCTTCTCTCCTGCCCCCCAACCAGCTCAGTGGGTATACCCTGTCACCCATTTTCTTTTATCTACTTGGTAAGTTTTTTGTTTTTTACCATTTTTGGTTAAGAAAGGCACATAGAGCTGAAGCTCGTTACCAGATCTGTTCCAGGAGTACAGGGAGGTTAAGTGACTTGCTCAGGGTCACACAGTATGCAAGTGGAGGCTATGGGACTCAGCCTCTCCTCCAACCCTACACCAGATCTGAGTGAGGGAAATAGTGACCCAACCCCCAAACTGTGGGTCACACATGAAAATGGATGATTTTGATCATTATGTTTTATCAATATAGTCAAATAAAGGAATAAATGAAAGCCACATCTGTTGGATTGGCTGAGCTCATTCACAGCTTGTTGTTCTAACCTCTAGTCTATACTACCAGCCCAAATCTAAGTGCAAAGACAGTGACTGTATTCGCTGATACCAGCTGTTCATGGAATCGTTTCCACACATATCCATGTCTTGTTCCATGAAGTCCCTGAAATGAGAAATACACACATACACATACACACACACACACAAAACTCTTATTTCTTGGGACTAGGTAACAGCCATCTCTCTCAATTCTGCCTTGGACCTTTCAAAGAAATGTATTTTTGGTTACCTTGCTCCCAACTGGAAACCCGTCTTGTGCCAAGAGTGGAGATGGTGAGCTACCAATGACAGCCCCTGTCCTAGGTCCACAAGGTAGCGAGATGCCGTGGTGTGTTGTGTGTCATTACTGCCTTTCACAGTTATCCATAGTATCTCTTGTACCAGGTGAGAAATGTTAACTTGGGAGTGTTGAGTCTGAGATTTTATGGGCTATTGAACCAGTTTAGGGCAGTTACCACTCAGTAGACGTGCCCCATAACTAATGGCATTGTACAGTCACAGATCACTGGGTTAATGTACATAAAAAGCCCAGACAGTCCTGCTGGGAGGTGTTTATAATCACAAAATGGCCAGCATGCAAAATATGAAAAATGAAGTTCTAACTTCCATGCTCAAAATGTAAACTCAAACTTTAAAACAGGAATACAAGACACTTACTTTGTCCTGAAATCTGCCAGTCACACTATTAATGTAAAACCCCCTGAGGGTGAGGCCAAGGTTGAGCACCCCGTTTATTGTTTTTATTTATTTGTACATCGCTAAACCTTTGAGCTCAGTGCTCATTTGCAAAGGTTCCACATCAAGTATTGTAACAAACAGATTTGGATACAGGCAGCAAAGATGAGCATTTGTCAGCACAATCAGAAACCAATGTACAATGCATGTTATGTTTGAATAAATCAGTTGATACAATAAATGTTAGAACTCCTAAAACTAGTTGCAGAGGAAGGGGAAGCAGGGGGGAAGGGCAGAAGACAAGGTCATAAGAGGGCATGGGTGGGCTGGGGGGTAGAAGAGGGGAAGGGTAGACAGGATGAGCCAGCATTTTAGTGTTAGGGGTTAGGAGAGATATCTGCATGAGGGTTCATGGGTGAGTTCCTTTTTGAGGGGCACTTCTTGAACACTGATACTTTTGGTAGCTCAGAGATAGAGGTAGGAAGGTTGTTTAGCCATTGTGCTGCCCGACAGGCAAACGATCATTGGCCCTGGCTAGTTCTAGGTTTGGGGACTAGCGGTGCATGTCTTGCCATGCTCCTGGTAGTATGCTGGTTGCAGACAGGGCGAAAGAGTGAGACAACAGCATGGGGGGGGCAAGGCCTACAAGTGTGTTTTTGGCCAGTAAGATACACTGGTACTTTAAAAGTTCATGCAGGGGAAGGCAGCCAGTGAAGGAATTTAGAGAACAGCAATGTGTGAATCTGCCAGAGCCCGTGATGAATCAACAGGCCTTATTGAGCAGTACCCTCACCCTATCCAGGACAGTATCAGAGGCAGCCCCGTATACAGAGAGACCATAGTCAGTGAGTGGGAGGACAGAGCTGGCGATGGCTAAGAGCGTGGCCTCATGGGTTGGGTTCAGGCACTGCCTGAAAAGGAACCCTAATTTTCTGTTGGCCAAGCTAACAATGTTGTCCACATGCTCCATGAAGGTAAGAGACTCATCCAGTGTAACCCCCAAGCATCTGAAGATGGACTCCTGTTCAGTTGGGTCACCCTGTGCATTCAGAATGGTTGGGGGGATGTTGCTTCTTAGGTGGGTACTAGCAAAGACCATGGTTTTATTTTTTTTTTATAATCAAGACAAGCTTATTCTGCTTGAACCAGTGTTTAAAGGACTCAAAGCTGCTTTGAAGCTGACTAGTGATGACCCTGTGCTGAGTGAGGGCTGCTATTGACGATGACTGCATCACCGGCATAAAGCAGCATCCGTCTTTGTGGGCATGCTCGAGGGAGGCCATTAATAAAGAGACTGAAAAGAAAAGGTCCAAGTATTGATCCTGGTGGAACTCCAACAGAGACCCATTGTGTTTCTGAGAGTACCCCATCAATCATAACCCTCTGTGTGTGCCCTGAGAGGTAGCAACGGAACCAAGACACTGTCTCAGGAGAGAGACCAAGGCAGTGAAGTTTTAGCAGCAACAGAGGGTGATGAACAAGGTTGAACGCCTTGGTAAGATCCACATATGCGGAACCCACTAGTTGTCCTTTGTCAAGTACTTCATGTAGGTGGGTAGTGAATTCAGTGAGTGCTGTCATAGTTCTATACAGTTTTCTAAAGCCATGTTGCTGGCAACACAACACGCTGTATTTACTGAGGTAAGAGGCCAACTGATCAGTTACTAGAATCCCCTCATTAATTTGCCTGACGTGGTCAGTGAAGCTCTCACCAACTGAACATGCACATAAATACAGCTGTCAAACCATGAGGCAGTCAGCTCCCCAGTGCAGGGTAGTTGTTCGATCAATTATCAAATAAATTTCAAATGATCATGGGGGGTACATTGTACATAATTTTACTGAGATTCACCCCATATTTTACTTTCATGGCCTCTTGTCCCTTGCCAGAACTGGCAGAGTAGGGCATCCGCTGCCAGTGGTGGAGCCAGGTTTGGGAGCCCGGAGGGGCCTTTCAGTCAGTTATGGGCTCCACAGTGGGCACTAAACATTGAATAAAGATGGTGGTGGGGCACCACTACTCACACTGGGGCAACAAGGAGGGGCAACTGCACCCCCAGCCCCTCTTCTGGCTCCGCCACTGTCTGCTGCCATGGGGGGACCTAAAGTAGAAGTGGGACCAAGAAAAGCCAGCTGTCTAGTTTATGTCTGTCACCATTACATGGGCAGATGCATCTCTAGCAGGGGCTGGGACTCACACCTGTACTCCGAGAGTTCCAAAGGCAGCAGCCACTAACCATTTAGATAAAGATGTAACAACCACCACCTCCCTACAGTAGGGGGCAGTGTTGTTACTAGCAGTGCCAATAAGAGATTATTTATTTATTTTATTTATTGAAATGTTTCACCAAGAGGGCACACTGAACAACAAGTTGCTCGTCTCACGGTGCAACCTGGGGGGAAGGGTTACATAGGGTTGTGAAGGAGTATTGGGTACCTGGCTACTATTACCCTGCCCTTAGTGGTGAGGGAGGAGTCTAGTATTCCGCATATATTTGGAGCCTCCGTGGCTCAGGTGGAGGGCAATTCTGTGCAGTTCCAGAGATCAGACAAGATATATAGCAGGGATCAACTGGTTCCCCATTTGCTAGAGGGTATGGAACAGATCAACATCAGGTAGCCTTGATCCTGTGCGAGGGCATGGGTGAGGGGTTGACTCATGCTCTGCATTGGGGTACAGGTCAGGGATTTCTCCAGAGGTATTACCAGCTTAAATGCTGGCTGCCAGGGGTCCTAGTGCACCAGAGGGGTGGGCACATTAGATGATGTCCCTCTATGTGGCTGGCTTCAGGACACAGGTTAGGGTGGCAAGCTCCCTGTTGTGGGTGTCTAACCTAAGGGTTTGGGTGCCAAGCCATCCTTAGAGTGGCATGAGGTCCAGAACTGCAAAATGTTAGATCAGGCACATGCCAGGCATGGCATCAGGTATCCCAGGTGTCTCTTTTTCCCTGAAGTATTAGGCACTGGGGTACATAAGCAGTGTTGGAATGGCCCTAGGGGGCAGTTAGCGAGCCTCTTGGGAGACTGCAGGAATTTCAGAACATTCCCCCTCAAGCAGTGCTCTCTGATGGCTCTTGGGTCAGAAGGGATTCCTGGAAGATGGGGTACAGATTGTCTGGGGGGGTCGATTTTGTGGAGAAACATTTTCATCCAACTGAAAGAAAAGGGATGGAGGTGATGCATTACTTTGCAGTTCGATATGCAGATAAAGAGAATGATTTGGGGAAGTATGTGTGTTCCCAGTACATGGGGATGGGCTGGCAGCACATACCATCGCTGTAACGATGGAAAACCAGCAAAGACCATTACAGCAACAGAATCAGCTGTTCACTGTAATGGTCTGCTGTCTCCGGGGAGCTCGCCCCCCCAGAACAATTCCAGTTCAGAGTTGGTAATCTATAGTGCAGGGGACAGAGCCCCCTGCATGGGGTGTGGGGGGGGGCGAAGCCACCTGCAAAAAACACTTGTGTCCCCTGACGGCACAGTGCTGGTGTACTAAGGTGTACAGGGGTGTACTAAGGCACGAGGCGTGCTCATATCAGGCAGTAAACCACACCTCGGAGTGTGTTATTGTGCTTATAAAATGGGTCCCCTAAGGAAATATAAGAAAGAAAAAAGAATTTCAGAAAATGCCCGACATTTTTACAAAAGGAGCTTTTTAATAATAGTAATAGGAAAAATAGCTCCTTTATAGCTGTCTTGCCCTGTATTTCACATTGCCTAGGTGGACGGTGGAGCCCCCCCCCTCAAAAAATACATAGTACTGAGGTCAGATCCTCCCAGATAGACATACAGTATTTTAATTTCAGTGTGTTTTTTTTCCCTTTTTGCGTGGCTGTCATGCTGTTAGAAGGACCGGTGCTGTTTGCAAGCATTTCCCTTTGCAGGAGTCATAGCTCAGTGCGGCTTTCTGTTTTTACTGCATCTGTGAGATGAATAGTTTTTTTAAATAAAGTTCAATGCTGTAATAGAAAGCCATTAATGAGGGAGCGGCTGTGGTTCTAGGTAGAGGGGTAGGGTTCAGGTCTCGAGCATTGGGCAGTGCAGGAGGGCTGTGGGAAAGAGAGGTACGAGCGGAGAGACAGTTTGTTGAGTGCTGTGACAGGCAGCATTTGTGGGCATCTTCTGGAGCTGCAGGAACGAGGATTAGCGGGACAGCTGTTCAGGAAAATGACGTGCTGTTGTAAGAAAATAAAGGTCAGTGTGGTAAGATGTTCTGTAGCACGATTTTGGGTCAGTGTCTCTGTTTCATAATGATGTCCCCATGCCGTGGCCAGTTCTCACTGTTGCACTGTGAGCTGTGCCAGTCTGTGTTTTTGTTTACAGCTGGCACAGCTCAGGGATTCTTTTTTGTTATGGGGCTTGCGAGTGGCAGCAAGTGCCAGTTGGCTACTATATCTTCTGATAAGGACACGGCTCAGAAGATGTAGTAGCCAATCAGATTGCTGGATTTCCGAGGCCCATTTATAAACTGAAATAAACCATGTAATCACAAGGAGGATAAATCATGTACTATACTAGAATAAACCATGTGTCACGCCCAGGTGAGTTGGGTCATGAAGATAGACCTAAATCTTCCTCGTAGGCGCAAGTGCCATCTCAAGCAGCTGTTCTGGTGAGGGGACACTGTATGTTCCTAGATGGGTAGATGGAGGCACCTGGCAAGGGGAGACAAGAGTTGTAGTTAGAGGTCCAGTGAAGCAAGGGCTTTATTTAGCAGGAAGATTGGCAATAGTCACAGAGGCAGATTTTCAACAGCAACAACAAGGGTGCGTTACCAGCATAAGTGGTATCCAGTAGAACAGTGGACTGCTTCAAAAGGGGCTGGGACAGGGCAAGGGAGAGTGTCAATGGAGGAAGGGTGGGAGGGAGGGCAGTTGCAGAATAAGGGGTGCTAGATACACATTCGAGCAGACTTGATAGACCTCTAGGCCTTTATCTGCTGGCAAATTTCTTATGTTCTTATGGTATACAAGGCAGTATATATCTATACAATAATAAATAAGCAAATAACTAATAAATAAAGCTGAAAGGTGCACATTGACTGGCATTAACACTTGTTACTTGCAATGCTTTAATTCAAACAGAAATCAGGTCACTCTGAGGTCTATGTCAGGATGCAGAGAGGAATTTTGCAGAGAACTGAGATCTGAATGAGACACCTAGACCAAGAAGGGGCACTAGTTGCAACAGTGAATTGATGATTCAGTGAGGAGCCTCAAATAGGCCATCGGGACTTAGGATAGATTTTGCAAACAGGCCATATGTTCATTGGCAAAAGCCCTCCCTCTCTCAGGTTGCCAGGACAAGAGAAACAAGATTGCAACCGGAGAAAGATTCTTCAACACAAATACTCCCTTGGGCTGCCGGAACAAGAAGAACAGAATACGTGGATCTGGAAACATTCTTCAGCACAAACCCTTCCTTGGGCTGCTGGGGCGAGAAGAACAGAAGACATGAAACTTGAAATAGATTCTTTGTCGTAAACCCTCCTTTGTGCTGCCAGGACATGAAGAACTTTTCTAGAAAAGAGAAGCTGGTCTTCAGACGATGGTTCGGGATACAGATCTTTGGATGATGACACCGGATTCTGATCCTGAAAGAGAAAACCCCGCCCCACTGCATGATGGAGGCCCTCTCTAGTGAGCTAGGGGGTGGCTCCTAAGCTTGCTTTACTTCTTAATTGGGTAGGGATGTAACTTTGGCAGGGTAGGTAATGGGGCCTGATTTCCTGTAACAAACCTTCTAATCTTGCTTCTCATTGAATACAGTTTATTACTATTATGATTGCAATTTTGTTTTTAAAATTTGTTTTTGGCTTACTTTGCGTACTTGCTCTGACCAAACTGGAGGAGTGGTCGCTGAAGTGGCAGTTGGGATTCAATGCAAAGAAGTGCAAGGTCATGCACTTTAGAGCAAAGAACCCAGGGAGAGACTGTTGGTTGGGGGGAGTTTGGTTAGGGGTCACTGATGAAGAGAAGGACCTAGGGGTGCTCATAACCAGGAACATGAGCAAATCAGCTCACTGCAAGAGGGCAACAGCCAAGGCTAACAAGATGCTGGGGTGCATAGCACTGGGCATCTCATTTAGGCATAGGGATGTGCTTATGCCACTGTATAGGTCACTAGTTAGGCCACACTTGGAGTACTGCATACAGTACTGGCACCCTTATCTTAGGAAGGATATCAGGCTGCTGGAGGGGGTGCAGAGCAGGGCAATGAAAATGATTCAAGGACTGGAGGGCAGAACCTACTAGGACAGACTGAATGAGTTAGGCTTGTACACCCTGGAGGAGAGGAGAGATCAGGGGATATGATTGAAACCTTCAAGTACTTGAAAGGGGTCAAAAAGATGGGCACAGAAGGGTTGTTTAGGTTGAGCAGGGGAAGGGAGACGAGAGGGCATGGGCTAAGGTTGGAGGGTGGTAGGTTTTGGAGAGAGATAAGGAGGATTATTTCACAGAGAGAGTGGTGGGAAAACAGAATACACAGCCAGAGGAGGTGGTTTCCTGCAGGACAGTGGGCAGCTTTAAAAGGGCGTGGGGCAAAGTGCATGTGGGGGTCAAAGGGAGTGGGGGTGAGGGGTGGGGCAGTTTCAGTTTAGGGGTGCTAGTTGCACAATCGAGCAGACTTGATAGACCACTTGACCTGTTTCAACTGGCAGATTTGCATGTTCGTATGTTCTCGTATGTATATCCCTTGAGCTCTGTATGTATCTTTGTGTTTTGATTCCATCTTTGACTTTTCATGACGTGGAACCTCCGTAAATGAGTTCTTAGCTCAAAGGTTGTTATCCAAGAATTCAATAAATAAATAAATGAGTTTCACTTTATGGGGCTATATTACACCTTGCCCCACCCTACGGGAGCCACTTAATTAAAATAAGGGCTTCTGCCCACTGCTCCACCCTCTGGGTGGTTCCTTATTTAAAATAAGGGTATTTGCCCGCTGCTCCACTCTCTGGGCAGTTCTTTGACTGCAGCTTCACCCACTCCTCACTCGGCCTCAGCCACTTGCTCACTTGCACCATCTGGTGCCTTTAATAAATATATCTAGCTTTTTAAATACTGCTGTCACAGTCGGCACCTGCCCAATGATGCTGCCGCTGACTCATCGCTCCACCCTGGGGTGAAGTAATCTGTGAGGGTCCGGCTGGTGGGCTGGCTCTGCTGCTGGCTGCAGGAGGGTCTGCAGCTTTTCAGTGGCTGGTCTGGAGGCCAGATTTGCTGCAACACCCAGTGCTAGTCTGAGTCACTGCTGCCTGACTCCTTCACTCAATGCTCGCTCTCTTTCTCTCTCTCTCTGCTCTTCCTCACACTGCTACAGCTCTGACTCTGAGTGATGCTGATGAGGGACCATTTTAACTTTTAAATTAAAATAAAAAACAAATGGGGCTAAACAGAGCCAACACTATGCAGCCACTGACTTCTGTTCCGACCGGATCACTCCTGACAGGGACCGCCAACTCTGACACCAGTCCCAAGGAGGAAAACCGCAGAGGAGAAAAAAAAGAAAAGGAAACCACCACTGACTCCACTCCTCATTGTTGACTGGAGGGGAGGACCTATGAGAGCCAACTGACCCGCTTCAACCGCCAAAAGGCAAGCCTTGGGTCACCATTGCTCCTCATGTCCACTTCCCTTCGCCGGTCACTGGAACTTTCTCAACTGTCACAGCGACTGTTCCATTTCAGGGCTCAGGGTTCCATACTCAAACCCCAAGCATGAGCCACCAACAGCTCCTTCATTTGTGAAAACAGCCCACATGCTATGCAGGGACAGCAGTCCCAGCACGTGGCTTGTCTGCAGGGACAGCAGTCCCAGCACGTGGCTTGTCTGCAGGGACAGCAGTCCCAGCATGTGGCTTGTCTGCAGGGACAGCAGTCCCAGCACGTGGCTTGTCTGCAGGGACAGCAGTCCCAGCACGTGGCTTGTCTGCAGGAACAGCAGCCCCAGCACGTGGCTTGTCTGCAGGAACAGCAGTCCCAGCACGGGCTTGTCTGCAGGGACAGCAGTCCCAGCACGTGGCTTGTCTGCAGGACAGCAGTCCCAGCACGTGGCTTGTCTGCAGGGACAGCAGTCCCAGCTCGTGGCTTGTCTGCAGGTACAGCAGTCCCAGCATGTGGCTTGTCTGCAGGGACAGCAGACCCAGCATGTGGCTTGTCCACAGGGATAGCAGTCCCAGCATGTGGCTTGTCTTTCTCTCATGCTGCCTACTTGGGGTGACTCCGTGAAAGGGCAGGCAGCAAAGACAGGGAAAAAAAGTTTTAAAACATAGCCCAGGCTTGGTCTGTGCTGGGAATACTGGACCCTGCTCTGGTGATGAACTGGTAGGGGCCAGTACTGGGTTGCTAGAAGGGGCACACACTGGGTACTGGGGATGCTGCAGGGGTAATTGGGAGGGAAGATTGCCCAAAGTCACACTCTTTCCTATCCCCACACTACACCCTGGGGGTCCCTGACACAAACACTGTTTTCCACCCTGACTACACCATGGGCCCTATGGGGTCCCCAGCAACTCCAAGTGGGGCCTGAAGTGTCCCCAAGCACCCACTGTGCTCACCAATTGTGCCCCCAGGGGGTCCTGAGCTTATTTTTGTAGAACCCTGTAGGGTGATCAGTGGAGTTCTGCAGGGATCCGTTCTGGGTCCTGTTTTGTTTAAGTTATACATCTCGGATATAGTGACAGAGTTTAAGTCTTGGTATGAGGTATTAGCAGATGATACCAAGATAGGTGTAAGAATGGAAACTATGGAAAACCATCAGACCCTGCAGTAAGACCTTGATAAGTTAGTGATATGGGCACATGAATGGAGAATGCCTCTCAACATAAAAGCAGCCCGGTCAGAGCTAAATGTATTCTGGGACTATCCGTTCACAAGGCCAAATTCTAGCTATACTCATTAGCATTGGAATGCAGGGGATCTCCTGATTTCCTAGTACACCTGGGCACAAACGATTTGGAGGGGAACAGCGATCTGGAAATCCAGGCGAGGTTTCGGGAGCTAGCCAGGGTCTGCCATTCTATAAGGAGTTCAATTTCCTTCTCGGAAATCCTGCCAGTGCCTAGGGCATCCGGGGAGACCAAGCACAAACTAAGAGGTGTGAATCAGTAGCTCAGGGATTGGTGCAGGGCAGAAGGGTATGGGCTGGTGGGGGACTGTGGAGACACATGGGATGATAAGGGGTTTATATGCTAGGGATAGGATACATCTTAACCTACAGGGGAAGGAGATCTTAAAACTGAAACTTGCTGAATTCATTAACAAGAAGTGGGGTTTAAACTTGCAAAGGGGGGAGGGACTAGTGAAGGACTGGAGACAGGAGGACTGACCGAGGTCCCTGGTCTAGAGCGGCAAATGAGAGCAGGGGACTCCAATGGACACAAAGCAAGAGCTGTGCAGGAAAGGTCAAATAGGGAGTGTGCAGGGCCGAGTCAGTTGTGTGGGGGGATGGAGGATGGTCCTGGTCAACGCCAGGAGTATGGGCAACAAAATGCCTAAGCTCCAGGTGATGCTGGCAGAGGGATCAGCGGATGTGGCAGCGATTATGGAAACATGGGCTACCCAGAAGAATGATTGGGACCTAAACTTGGAGGACTACAAAATATTCAGGAGGGATAGAGAAGTGGGTAGTGGAGGGGTGTAGCACTGGTAGTCAAGGATGGCATACTGGTGAGTGGAGTGGAGGAGGCAGAAGGGGGAGTGGAAGTGATTTGGGTAACCCTACAATCGGGGAAGGCAAAAGATTGAAAGTAAGGGTTGTATACAGATCACCTGCAATGGATGAGGAACTGGAGGAAAAATTTGTTGTGAACATCAAGAGGCACTATGACCATGGAAAGGGTAGGGTGGTGGTCATGGGGGACCTGAATATGCCGGGGGCAGACTGGGACACCATGACATCAGCAGTGGCCATGGAGTAGAGGCTGATGGATGTGTTTCAAGATGCCTTTCTGGTCCAACAGGTCGGGGAACCTACTGGGTGGGGAGGATACTGGACGTTGTCCTTGCAGACAGCGACCAGATAAGGGGTCTGGAGGTGTGTAGCCCGCTGGCAGGAGGAGACCATGCCACAGTCTGGTTTCTGCTATGTCTAGGGGTGGAAGACCACCACTCAAACACAGTAGTAGTGGATTTCAGGGGGGCAGACTTTGTGGGCATGGGCAGGATACTGAGGGGGAGATTGAGCCAGATTAGGCCAGACATGGATGTGGGTAGCTTGTGGTGGGGGGGTCTAGGGAGGAGATGGGAAATTACAGGCCTGTCAGCTTAACGTCAGTGGTGGGCAAACTAATGGAGGGCTTCATCAAAGGGATGCTCGGGAGGCAAGTGGATAGGCTGGGGCTCATGGATGACAAACAGTATGGTTTTGTCCCAGGGAGATCATGCCAGACCAACCTCATAGATTTTTACGACTAGGTGACAGGGGCTCTGGACATACAGAGACCAGTGGACATCTTATATCTGGATTTCAGTAAGGCGTTTGACTCAGTACCCCACTTCGGGTTATTGACAAAGTTTGGGGGGATGGGGATAGAAGACAGTTGCTTAGATGGGTGGAAAACTGGTTTACAGATAGAACACAGAGGGTGGTGGTTGGTGGGATAGTCTCCTCCCCTAGGAAGGTCTTCAGTGGGGTGCCCCAGTGTTCAGTATTGGGACCACTCCTGTTCAATGCCATGTCTCCGATATAGGAACGGGAGTTAGGAGTAGGATGAGCCTCTTCGCGGATGACTCTAAACTGGGAGCACTGGCTGACGGGAGGAAGCGAGGGTGGCAGTCCAGAGGGATCTGGATACCCTGGAGGGTTGGTCAAGGAGGTGGGGGCTGAGGTTTAATCCAGGGAAGTATAGGTTGTTGCATCTGGGGATCAGAAACCCAGGGCATGTGTACACCATGGGAGGGGTCTCACTGCAGGCCACTTCAAGTGAAAGGGACCTCGGGGTGGTGGTAGACACCAGAATGAACAACAGTGAGAACTGCAGAAGATCGGTGGCAAAGGTAAACAAGATACTGGGCTGCATAGCCCGGGGAATAACGTCCAGGAGAAGCGAGGTGATCCTGCCTCTGTATAATGCCTTGGTCAGGTCACATCTTGAGTATTGCATGCAGTTCTGGAGACCTCACCTTAGAAAGGACGTAGTACTGTTGGAGAGGGTCCAGAGGAGGGCAGCCAGGATGATCCGGGGCATGGGGGATAGGACCTATGAGGAAAGGCTGGAAGCCCTTAAGCTGTATTCACTGGAGGAGAGGAGAGACAGGGGGACATGATTGAGATATTCAAATATGTGAAAGGGATTAACAGGGGTAAAGACAAAGAAATGTTCAAGCTAAAGCAAGGGGGCACAATCGGAGGCCATGAATGGAAGCTGGAGGGAGGAACCTACAGGAGAGAACGTAGGAGGCATTACTCCACTGAGAGGGTGGTGGAGCCATGGAATGCATTGCCTGGAAGTCTAGTCAAGCAAGGCACTGTGGAGGGCTTCAGAAGGGGGTGGGATAGATGCATGGGTGTACAGAAGCCAGAGTTGACCCTCTGGGGGCCAGAGAGGGAGGAGGAGCTAGCGATCAATAGGGGCTGGCTACCCAGCAGACACGAAAGACCATCAGGCCTATTCTGCTGGCTTTTAGTATGTTAGTATGTTAACAGACAGAGCAGGCAGGAAGGGAGGAGGAGTGGCACTGTATGTGAAAAATGACATAAGGGCCACAGAGATCCAGGAGGAACAAAATGGGGGAGAGATACTGTGGGTTAAGCTGGAAAGGAAAATGGGAACAGCCATCCGCACAGGTGTGGTCTATAGACCACCAGCCCAGGAGAAAGAAACAGATAGGGAGCTGATGCTAGCCATCCAAAGGGTGGCAGACAAGGGTGAGGTAGTACTGGTTGGAGACTTCAATATTCCATACGTGGACTGGAGCATCCCAGCAGCAGCATCAACTAGGAGCAGATTTATCCTGGACTCCCTTCAGGGTGCCTTCCTCAAGCAACTGATCATGGAACCAACTCGGCAGAAGGCAATACTGGACCTTGTGCTCACAAACAGCGACAGTGTGATGGGGGTAACAGTGGGGAGCACCTGGGTAACAGTGACCACCAGTCATTGTGGTTTGAAATCACAGAAAGAGCAGAACAAACCACAAAACACGATCCTGGATTTTAGGGGCAGACTTTGGGAAAATCGAGATACTTGAAAGAGGCAATAAGGAATAGGACAGGAATCAGGGTTGAGGAACAGTGGGCAGTATTTAAAATGGGGATTACAAGAACAACAGAATTATGCATTAAGCAAGTTAGCAAGAGGAAAAGGAAGAGAACCATTATGGTTTTCCAAAGAGGTAGCAAAGAAAGTGAAAGCCAAAAAAAGATTGCATTCAGGCAATACAAAAAGACACAGGCAGAAGGGGATAGGGAGAAGATCAGGAGAAGCAAAGGGAGGTAGGAGGTCAGTAAGGGAAGCCAAAGCTCAGACAGAAGAACACATTGCAAAATCAGTGGGTAAAGGGACAAAACCTTTACAGGTACATAAGGAAAAAGAAAGACAAAGGGAGGGATAGTGAGTCTGAAGGGGAGGATGGGAGCCAAGGAGGATGACAACAGTAAAGCTGACATATTGAACAGGTATTTCTGCTCAGTCTTTACTGAGGAAGAGGGGGTAATGGGTCTGAAGGAGTAACAAGGGTGAGAATGGTGCAGAAATGGACACAAGTCCCTTTACACAGAAAGGGTCCTGAAGGAACTGGAAGTAATAAGAGTTGATAAAGCAATGGGGCCAGACGGGTGCACTCCAGGGTCCTTAAAGAACTAAGAGAGGTGGTGGCTGATCCTCTGGCTATCCTGTTTAGCGATCACTGGAAACAGGGGAGGTACCCAAAGACTGGAGGACAGCAGATGTAGTCCCCTTACACAAAAGTGGGAACAAAGAGGAAGCAGGGAACTACAGACCAGTCAGCCTCACCTCGGTAGTGGGGAAGATCATGGAAGCACTACTGAAGGAGAGATTGGTGGAACATCTGGTTGTCAATGGACTACAGGACCCAAGGCAGCATGGTTTCACCAGGGGGAGGTCATGTCAGACCAACCTCGTTGAATTATTTGACTGGGTGACTAGGGAGGTGGATCAGAGGAGGGCAGTGGACATGGCCTATCTGGACTTCAGCAAGGCCTTTGACACTGTGCCACATAGAAGACTATTACACAAACTGGGGAATATGGGTGTGGGCAGGACAGTAGTGTGGTGGGTAGGTAACTGGCTGGGTGGCAGGACACAGAGGGTGGTGGTAAATGGCTGTCACCCACAGAGGGAAGAGTGACCAGTGGGGTACCACAGGTATCAGTGCTGGGACCGGGTCCTATTCAACATCTTCATCAGTGACATTAGCGAGGACCTAGAAGGCAGAATTTCACTGTTCGCTGATGACACAAAGCTCTGTAACAGAGTAGACACACCAGAGGGTGTAGACAGAATGAGAAGGGACCTGCAGAAACTTGAAGAATGGTCAGGGTTTGGCAGTTGAAATTCAATGCAAAGAAGTGCAAGATAATGCATATGGGGCACAAAAACCCTGGCACAATATATCAGTTGGGGGTGAGGATATAGCATGCACCAAGCAGGAAAGGGATCTTGGGGTTGTCATCTCTGATGACCTCAAGGTAGGAAACAGTGTGACAAGGCAGCAGGTAAAGCAAATAGGATGCTGGGATGTATAGGGCAAGGGCATCACCAGCAGGAAAAGGGGTCATAATTCCAGCTATACAAGACACTAGTGGGGCCCCACCTGAGTACAGTGTACAGTTCTTGAGACCATACCTACGTAAGGACATAGACAGGGTAGAGAAGGTTCAGGGAGGGCAACAAAGATGGTGCATGGATTGCATCACAAGTCCTATGAAGACAGGTTGAAGGAACTGAACATGTACTCCCTGGAGGAGAGGAGGGAGAGGGGATATGATAGAGACATACAAGTATCTTACAGGGAGGAACAGGGTGGGAAAACACTATTTTTAAGCGAAAAGATGTTCCAGGACTAGAGGGCATGGGATGAAGTTGAGGGAGGACGATTCAGAGGAAACATGAGAAAGAATTTCTTCACAGAACGGGTGGTGGACAAGTGGAACACCCTGCCAGAGGAAGTGGTGGGGGCTGAAACAATCACGGGATTTAAGAATGCATGGGATAGACATAAAGGAATTCTAGAGGTCGGGGGTAAGGGGAAACAGACTTCTAGGAAAACAAACTGAACTTACAAGCTCAAATGGGCAGACTGGGTGGGCCATAGGCCCTTATCTGCCGACACTGTCCATGAATCTATGTAACATAGACAAATGTAAGGTAATGCACTTCGGCAAAAACCTCCCAAGACACACTTATTACATGGGAATAAACCCATGGAAGTAACATCTAGAGAAAAAGATTTGGGGGTGATAATAACAAATGACTTCAAGTGGCAGGAACAGTGTGCTGAAGTCTTTAATAAAGCAAATTACTTGTTAAATGCAATTGAAAGGAGCTTCGTGAGCAAAACATGAAACTTGAGGCTTCCCCTGTATACTGTTGACATCTGATATTACATAGATACATAGACAGTGTCGGCAGATAAGGGCCTATGGCCCACCCAGTCTGCCCATTTGAGCTTATAAGTTCAGTTTGTTTTCCTAGAAGTCTGTTGCCCCTTACCCCTGACCTCCAGAATTCCTTTATGTCTATCCCATGCATTCTTAAATCCTGTGATTGTTTCAGCCCCCACCACTTCCTCTGGCAGGGTGTTCCACTTGTCCACCACCTGTTCTGTGAAGAAATTCTTTCTTATGTTTCCTCTGAATCGTCCTCCCTCCAACTTCATCCCATGCCCTCTAGTCCTGGAACATCTTTTTCGCTTAAAAATAGTGTTTTCCTGCACCCTGTTCCTCCCTGTAAGATACTTGTATGTCTCTATCATATCCCCTCTCTCCCTTCTCTCCTCCAGGGAGTACATGTTCAGTTCCTTCAACCTGTCTTCATAGGACTTGTGATGCAATCCATGCACCATCTTTGTTGCCCTCCTCTGAACCTTCTCTACCCTGTCTATGTCCTTACGTAGGTATGGTCTCCAGAACCGTACACTGTACTCCAGGTGGGGCCTCACTAGTGTCTTGTATAGCGGAATTATGACCTCCCTTTTCCTCTATAGACTCTGATAGACTCACCCATACCTGTTTGCTATATAAGGACACCAACTGGCTAAACCTTGACAACAGAATCAGGTTCCTCACTTGTGTCCTGGCAAAAAAAATCACCCTTGGCCTCTCCCCCTCGACACTCGCCCCTTTAATCACCACGGACCCAAAAGTTAAACACACCCGCAACTCTGATACCCATCTCTTCTCCATCCCTGCATGTCACACAGCTCAATTCCAAAGATCCTTTTGCTATAGGGCCGCCTTGTGGATGAATAACCTACCCTCCTCCTTGCTTTATGAACAAAGAATTGGTAATTTTAAAACTCACCTTAAGGCCCACCTCCAGCTCACAAGTGATTGCGACTGTACCTGAATCCAGGCCCCCATCCCTCTACCACTGATAATGGCCTCCTGCCTGCAGCTCTTAAATCTATTCTCCCTGGGATTGTTAAGCATCCAGTTTTTTTTAACTGTCTTAAACAGCACTAGTTCCTGAATGTTAGCCTAACTGTTCCGGTGACAAACCTAACTGTACTCTGTAACAATTACTATAATGTGTGTCTGTATCTATTATATGTGATGTGGAACTTTTGTAAAGGAGTCTTTGACTCAAAGGTATTTTTCCAAATTCTAAAATAAACAAATAAACTATTTAAGTAAAACCATACTTGGATTATGGCTCGAAATTTTGGGGAGCATTAAATAATGCTCATAGGGGTAAGCTGGAGCGAATTCAGAGAAAAGCTACAAGAAAAATAAAAGGACCAGAAGGTTTATCTTATGAAGAGCAATTAAAAACATTGAAACTTAATACAGTTCACAACAGACGTATCAGAGGTGACTTACTGTTAATATACAAAATCATCCATGACAGGGATTGATGGGGAGTATGAATCTCAAGCTTAGAACTCAAAATAGATTCAGAGGTCATACAAAATGGAGTCATTCTAACCACTTTAAAACTCAAAAGCATATAATATATTTCACACAAAGGCTAGTCCACATTTGGAATACATTGCCATCTCCGCAGCTCCGACTCTGAGCGACGCTGTCTGTCGTGGATAGAGTGAATTTTGGTATCTTTAAAGTAAGATTAGACAGGCATCTTACTGAAAGAGGATTGGCTGAATATTAGTATTATTAGTAGGGGGCAGCATTTATGGGCTCATGTCTTTTGCTGCCCTAGAATTCAAAGTGAAGTCAAAGTGACCCTCCCCCCAGCTCTGGGGCACTACACATGTAATGTACGATAAGGATAAATCGTGTAGTGTACTGAGATAAACTAGGTAATGTGCTGATACAAACCATGTAATGTACGCATACTGTATAAACTACGTAATATATTGACATAAACTATGTATGTACAAGTGTAACCCCTCACCCCTGCCTTTCTAGCAAAATGACAGGTGGCATGCTGTTGAAGCTGACAGCAGTACCTGGTGGAGACTGGGTTTGGGGAGGATGTGGTTACTCGGCACAGGGAAGCCTAGGTTTGGCTACTCTGAACAGGGGCACCCAAGTAAATCCGAACACAGGAAGCAATAACTGTAATGTCCAGAACCAGGAATGGGATTCTTCAGTGTGGCTTTTATTCACATACAAGCTGACCAAACAAAGCATAGACGGACCCCCACGGGGCTACATTTCCTGGTAATGCAGATTAGAGACAACAGAACACTTTATCACTATTTCCATCCCTCAGGCTCTAAACCCACCAGGCACACAGGCCGGACTTGCACGCAGCTTTGGGTACACAGCCCGACTTGTAAACACTTGGGTTTTCCCCACTGGCCCAGCTCCCCCGCCGGCCACTTGATCCGTGGTCCATTGGAAGAATGAACCAATTATCCCATTCACATGGTCCATTGGAGGAATGAACCAGTTATCCTGTCGTGGCTCCCCAAGCCACACTAGAGTCTACGACTCCTAGAGAGAATTTTCCTTACAATCCCACGTCTGGGTACTTCCCCCATCACTGGCCAAGTGCCTGAGGTAAAGTAGAAATCCACAGAAGAAATCCGTAGAGGTGGACCTGGCCACTTAAGATGGGGGGCCACCCACCTCCAGTTCCCACAGCCCGTACCTGCCATTTCTCTGGAAAACTGAACAATTTCTTTACTGAACTTTTAAATGTAGATTAAGGGTAGACATCTGTCACATTACCTCTACATATTATTTGCATCCCAACACACTCTGGACTTGAAACTACTTTTAACTTGCTTAGCCCATTACTCTAGGCTTCCCAATATTTAGTAGTTCAATCCCCACATTGTCACACAAGTCCCAGGGTGAAAAACATAGGCCCTTTTAGCCAGAGCAGACACTCACCCTCACGTTGCAGGTGCCCCACAGGCAACTCACACATCTTCTTTTCTCCCAAATAAATACTGGAATGAACAGGCAGCTTTTCCTCCACAAGCAGAACTAGGGGGTTGCCCCAGGAATCTGCAGGGAAACCTTTCATCCCCCCCCCGTCCGGAGGGAGGGGGCACTGAGACCCGAAAACAGCGGTCTCCACCACTTCAGTAATCTTCTGTGTCTCTCTTTAAGGTGGAGACACACCCTATTACTTAAAAGTAGCCCTCTGACAGGGCTGAGGCTCCTAGAGCCTTCACTGAGCTGCTTTACCAGCAAGCTCCCAACTTCTCACACACTCACTGAAGACAAACTGAAGACACTCACTTCAAAACTCCCAACATTCTATATAACTCTCTTTGCTGCAGATTCCAATGTGGCTCATGCAGCTGCGAAAGTTCTATTGGTGATGTCATCCCTCAGTCTCAGCTGAGACTAAGAACAGAGTGAGACAGTGTGAAACCCATTTAACTCGAGTTTCACAAGCTGCCTTCCCTGCCTACCACTAGGTCTTACTGGGATTCTAGTAACCCCAGATAACAAGGGGGTTACACTCGCCCTTGACCAGGAAAATGACTGTCCGCAGCCATTATTTACCCAGCCTTAGGCAATCCTACCCTATGTGCTACCTGCGGAGGGGGGTGATCAGGCCCCCTCCTACCATGTGCAAGCACAGGCAGGCAACACTAAGAGCCAAGAGGCCTTTAGCTGACATATCAGCCTCTACACTATCCACTTACTATGGACATCTAGTTGCTCTGATAGAACTATCCAGAGCATAGCCCTGATAGATCAGCACTGCAGTCCCAATGGTCATTCAGGACCACAGCCTGTCTATCCCCCCCTAACCCTCTAGGGAAAACCTATCTGCTTCTAACCTAATACCCGCAAAACAAAAACAACCCGGGGACCTCCCGACCTTGGGCAACCTGCAACCACACACCATTAAAATACCATATTACTGTACCCTCCCTACCCCCATAACCACACCTGTGGAAGGAAAGGGTTAATACAGTAACCATAACAATAACACCACCACAGTACTTTAAATTTCTATTCACGAAAGCACTGATGAGGAACTCCGATGAGCCCCTCCTCCTCTTCTTGTCTTCTCTTCTGTCTTCCCAGGAACACCTGTAAGAAAAAGAAAGACAACACACGCTCCTAATCTGCATACACAGTCTACCTAAACCCCTACCATCAAAACACTGAAGAATCCCAAAAATATTTTTTTAGAAAAAAGGTAGAAAAACAGTATTTATATTAGAAAACAACGACATTATTTACAACACACATTTAGGGGGATGGAGTGCCCTAAAAGTCCCAACTAGTGACCACAATGCCCGAAGGCCAGTCCATTAAAGAGTCTCTCCTGGGCCGGAGCCCGGAGAAGCACAGTTCTAACAGGCCAAAGTCCCGAAGTGGAGAGTCTTTGCGTACAGTTCACACACTTTGAAGTCTGCTAGTGTAGGGTGTGTACTGCAATGTCATAAAGATAGAAAAGTTCGGACTTACCAACCACTTGTAGAATGGAAATTTTGGGACCGACCTGCACCTCTTACGAAGACTCTCCCTGGCACCATTTCTTCCGATACAGCTGGGCGGACATCTTCCAGGAACCACAGGAGGGCACATCTGGGAACAGCTGGGCTGATGTCATCTCTGGAGATGGAACCTTAGAACAGGAACAAAAAAAAACCAGCTGGTCCGGTGTCATCCGATTACCAGGCGATGAACAGGATACAGCTGGGCTGGTGTCCTCTCTGGATCTGAAGTCATCTGGTGGGCCAGTCGATGGATTCTGGAAAGGCCAGTACACTGTAGAACTGATGAATGTGGGGCACCTGAGTCTTAGATGTCCATATTGGCGAATCAGTAAAGGCACTTCACAGTCTGGTGGCAGTATTGACTACCACTGCTCGGCTCTCCATTTTGTAGGCATGGGCACATTTGACTGGGAGGTCCTTGCACTGAGGCCAATAGTACCGGGGTCAGAGCTTGAATTATTACCCCCTGCCTGAGCGCATATAATTCACACAGTGTGAGATTTCACGTCCCTCTCATCCACTATTCTCACTCTGTCTATAAACAGTGTCCTGCCTCTCTTCCACTGGGTATACTTCTCGTGAAACAGTCTGTTCTTTACACGCTTGGTTGGCCCCAGGATGCACACTTTTCATGGCTTCGTCCCAGATCCAGGATTTCCTGCTGTTCTCAATCTCTCCCAGACTTTCGAGGAAAGGTAGGAAAGTCACACCATAGATCTTATTTGCCTTCCTCACGATCCAGTCTCTCCTCTTTACTTGCTTTGGTCAATCTGAGACCGCTGGCCTGGCTTGGGGTGGCCAGTCCTGGTTCTGCCAGTTTGCATCTTAAAGAAATTAGAAATGGATCCTGACTTCTTCCTCCTGCAAAGCCAGGCAGTGGCATCACCACTTTCTTCAAACATTCTCCGAGGCAAGATCTTGAGACTGTGTACCCGCTCCTTTTCACAAGGCCACATAGGTTCCCCCTCATCTTCCTCTTCACTGAGGATCTGAGCCCAGGAGTGAGCAGTCATTCTCACTCCTGAGACTATCCACTCATCACTAGGCACGGAGGTCGACACCTCCCACTCAAAGGCCTCCCGCATCTCATCTTCATCTAAGAGACTTGGGCTAGGCCCCCCCTCCAGGGGTCTATTGATGCTTTATCCGAACTTTCCTTTTGTAATCCAGCACCAAACTTCAACTTCTGATTCTGTTCTCCTACTCTGCACCCCTAGCTTTGTGCCACACTCCCCCAAGGGGCCTTCCTCCACAGGCTCCGCCTGGTGCTGTGTTTCCTTTGCTACCCCACCCTGTAATGGAGGCGGCAGCACTCCTGTACATCAACATTCAGAATCTGGGTCAAGCCACTGCGCACCCGATTTACACAAACTACTGATAACTTTTGCTCAAACTGCACAACTTGCTCTGTTCTTGCTTTAAACACATTTACAGGATTTTCCACAGACTTTTTACATGCTGGTAACATTCATTTGATTCACAGTCCCTTAAAGCTTCAGGTGTTTTGCCCAGGATTGCCTGTATAACTAGTGCTGCACTTTGGCTACAACCACAATGTCTCTGCTTCAAACTTTAAACTGAGGCTAAATTCATTACTATGCACACAGTCAATGGCTTAACAGACTTGCACTTGCTGGCAGGACTTTACACAGTCATTACTTGCAAAGCGACTACACTGCTGCACACACATTTATATGGCATAGGGCTGAAAATCACTGTTTGAGCAGTTTTAAGGTAGTTACTTACTGTTATCAGTAGCAGTTTGCTGCGATGGGGAAAAACAGCCTGCAGCCAGTTCTTGGAGGCCTCAGAACAGAAACGGGCAGGCAGTCCTACCGATCATCTTTTCAACCATCACTTTTGCAATTTCAACGATCGATTAGTGGGTTGAGCCCGATTTTAAACAAAATAGTCTATTTTTAACAAGTTTACAGCGATTTTAACACTCGCGATGCTCCTCCACTGCCAGTACATGCACTGCACTCTCGCTCCCTCTCGAATGCTGGGGCAGTCTCAGTAGAGCTGGCTGAGGGGCCGGACTGATTGCAGCCTGACCAACCACACAACGCCACGCAAATGAGCCTCTTCTTCCTCGCGAGGGCTCTTCTCCTCACGGCGATCATCGAGCAGGTAAATTTAAACCGCAGAATGCAACTTTTTTTTCTTTTCCAAATGACTCCACAGCGGGAGCCCATTTCAGCCATTTAACATAGCCATTTACACCTGCAAGTCTCTCATTTATTTCCAAAAGCATTTCCAACGTCCAGGGCACAATTTTCCTGTTGCTACCCCTAGTCTTCCACACTTTCTTTACCACAGTTCATTTTTTTAAAAGCATTTCAAACGTCCAGGGCACAATTTTCCTGTTGCTATCCCTAGTCTTCCATACTTTTCTTTACCACAGTTCATTTTAAAAGCATTTCAAACATCCAGGGCACAATTTTCCTGTTGCTACCCCTAGTCTTCCACACTTTTCTTTACCACAGTTCATTTTAACAAGCAGGCAAAAACGCTGTAAACTATTTGATGCAGGACAAGGGCACACTCTTTGGCTTTACTGCTCCTTAGTAAACAGTTGGCATTTTATACAGCAGCACAAGATCCACAGCACACAGCAACACTAGGGAAATTGCTTCAGCTTTTTGGGCTACCCACTGCCAGATAGCCAAAACGCTAGCCCCCTTGCCCAAACACCTTCCTCCCAGAACAAAATCTAAAGCGGTGCCTCCATTTTTGTAACCCCTCACCCCTGCCTTTCTAGCAAAATGACAGGTGGCATGCTGTTGAAGCTGACAGCGTACCTGGTGGAGACTGGGTTTGGGGAGGATGTGGTTACTCGGCACAGAGGGCCTAGGTTTGGCTACTCTGAACAGGGCACCCAAATGAAATCCCAACACAGGAAGCAATAACTGTAATGTCCAGAACCAGGAATGGGATTCTTCAGTGTGGCTTTTATTCACATACAAGCTGACTAAACAAAGCATAGACGGACCCCCACGGGGCTACATTTCCTGGTAATGCAGATTAGAGACAACAGAACACTTTATCACTATTTCCAGCCCTCAGGCTCTAAACCCACCAGGCACACAGCCCGGACTTGCATGCAGCTTTGGGTACACAGCCCGACTTGTATACACTTGGGTTTTCCCCACTGGCCTGGCTCCCCTGCCGGCCACTTGATCCGCGGTCCATTGGAAGAATGAACCAATTATCCCATTCACACGGTCCATTGGAGGAATGAACCAATTATCCTGTCGTGGCTCCCCAAACCACACTAGAGTCTACAACTCCTAGAGAGAATTTTCCTTACAATCCCACGTCTGGGTACTTCCCCCATCACTGGCCAAGTGCCTGAGGTAAAGTAGAAATCCACAGAAGAAATCCGTAGAGGTGGACCTGGTCACTTAAGATGGGGGGCCACCCACCTCCAGCTCCCACAGCCCATACCCGGCCATTTCTCTGCAAAACTGAACAATTCCTTTACTGAACTTTTAAATGTAGATTAAGGGTAGACATCTGTCACATCACCTCTACATATTATTTGCATCCCAACACACTCTGGACTTGAAACTACTTTTAACTTGCTTAGCACACTACTCTAGGCTTCCCAATATTTAGTAGTTCAATCCCCACATTGTCACACAAGTCCCAGGGTGAAAAACATAGGCCCTTTTAGCCAGAGCAGACACTCACCCTCACGTCGCAGGTGCCCCACAGGCAACTCACATCTTCTTTTCTCCCAAACAAATACTGGAATGAACAGGCAGCTTTTCCTCCACAAGCAGAACTAGGGGGTTGCCCCGGGAATCTGCAGGGAAACCTTTTCATCCCCCGCCCGGAGGGGGGGGCACTGAGACCCGAAAACAGCGGTCTCCACCACTTCAGTAATCTTCTGTGCTCTCTTTAAGGTGGAGACACACACCCTATTACTTGAAAGTAGCCCTCTGACAAGGCTGAGGCTCCTAGAGCCTTCACTGAGCTGCTTTACCAGCAAGCTCCCAACTTCTCACACACTCACTGAAGACAAACTGAAGACACACACTTCAAAACTCCCAACGGTCTATCTAACTCCCTTTGCTGCAGATTCCAATGTGGCTCAAGCAGCTGCGAAAGTTCTATTGGTGATGTCATCCCTCAGTCTCAGCTGAGACTGAGAACAGAGTGAGACAGTGTGAAACCCATTTAACTCGAGTTTCACAAGCTGCTTTCCCTGCCTACCACTAGGTCTTACTGGGATTCTAGTAACCCTGGATAACAAGGGGGTTACACTCGCCTTTGACCAGGAAAATGACTGTCCGCAGTCATTATTTACCTGGCCTTAGGCCATCCTACCCTATGTGCTACCTGCGGAGGGGGGTGATCAGGCCCCCTCCTACCATGTGCAAGCACAGGCAGTCAACATTAAGAGCCTAGAGGCCTTTAGCTGACATATCAGCCTCTACACTATCCACTTACTATGGACATCTAGTTGCTCTGATAGAACTATCCAGAGCATAGCCCTGATAGATCAGCACTGCAGTCCCAAAGGTCATTCAGGACCACAGCCTGTCTATCCCCCCTAACCCTCTAGGGAAAACCTATCTGCTTCTAACCTAATACCCCCAAAACAAAAACAACCCGGGGACCTCCCCGACCTTGGGCAACCTGTAACCACACACCATTAAAATACCATATTACTGTACCCTCCCTACCCCCATAACCACACCTGTGGAAGGAAAGGGTTAATACAGTAACCATAACAATAACACCACCACAGTACTTTAAATTTCTATTCACGAAAGCACTGATGAGGAACTCCGATGAGCCCCTCCTCCTCTTCTTGTCTTCTCTTCTGTCTTCCCAGGAACACCTGTAAGAAAAGAAAGACAACACATCTCTAATCTGCATACACAGTCTACCTAAACCCCTACCATCAAAACACTGAAGAATCCCAAAAATATTTTTAGAAAAAAGTAGAAAAACAGTATTTACATTAGAAAACAACGACATTATTTACAATACACATTTGGGGGATGGAGTGCCTCAAAAGTCCCAACTAGTGACCACAATGCCCAAGGCTAGTCCAATAAAGAGTCTCTCCTGGGCCGGAGCCCGAGACACAGTTCTACAGGCCAAAGTCCCTGAGTGGAAGTTTTTCAGACAGTTCACACACTTTGAAGTCTGCTAGTGTAGGGTGTGTACTGCAATGTCATAAAGATAGAAAAGTTCGGACTTACCAGCCACTTGTAGAATGGAAATTTTGGGACCGACCTGCACCTCTTACGAAGACTCTCCCTGGCAGCATTTCTTCCGATACAGCTGGGCGGACATCTTCCAGGAACCACAGGAGGGCACATCTGGGAACAGCTGGGTTGATGTCGTCTCTGGAGACGGAACCTTAGAACAGGAACAAAAAAGAAAACAACTGGTCCGGTGTCATCCGATTACCAGGCGATGAACAGGATACAGCTGGGCTGGTGTCCTCTCTGGATCTGAAGTCATCTGATGGGCCAGTCGATGGATTCTGGAAAGGCCAGTACACTGTAGAAATGATGAATGTGGGGCACCTGAGTCCTGGATGTCCATATTGGCGAATCAGTAAAGGCACTTCACAGTCTGGTGTGGCAGTATTGACTACCACTGCTCGGCTCTCCATTTTGTAGGCACGGGTACATTTGCTGGGAGGTCCTTGCACTGAGGCCAATAGTACCGGGGGTCAGGAGCTTGAATTATTACCCGCCTGAGCGCATTACACCCGCACAGTGGGAGATTTCTACGCCCCTCCGGCCACTATTCTCACTCTGTCTATAAACAGTGTCCTGCCTCTCTTCCACTGGGTATACTTTTCGTGGAACAGTCTGTTCTTTACGTGCTGGTTGGCCCCAGGATGCACACTTTTCATTGCTTCATCCCAGATCCAGGATTTCCTGCTGTTCTCAATCTCCTCCCAGACTTTCCGAGGAAAGGTAGGAAAGGTCATACCATAGATTTCATTTGCCTTACTACGAACCAGTCTCTCCTCTTTACTTGCTTTGGTCAATCTGAGACCGCTGGCCTGGCTTGGGGGTGGCCAGTCCTGGTTCTGCCAGCTTTGCATCTTTAAAGAAATTAGAAACGGATCCCTGACTTCTTCCTCCTGCAAAGCCAGGGCAGTGGCATCACCACTTTCTTCCATACATTCCTCCGAGGCAAGATCTTGAGGCTGTGTACCCGTTCCTTTTTCACAAGGCCACATAGGTTCCCCCTCATCTTCCTCTTCACTGAGGATCTGAGCCCAGGAGTGAGCAGTCATCCTCACTCCTGAGATTATCCACTCATCACTAGGCACGGAGGTTGACACCTCCCACTCAAAGGCCTCCCGCATCTCATCTTCGTCTAAGAGACTTGGGCTAGCCCCCGGGTCTAGTGATGCTTTATCCGAACTTTCCTTTTGTAATCCAGCACCCGAAACTTCAACTTCTGATTCTGTCTCTAACTCTGCACCCCCTAGCTTTGTGCCACACTCCCCCAAGGGGCCTTCCTCCACAGGCTCCGCCTGGTGCTGTGTTTCCTTTGCTACCCCACCCTGTAATGGCGGCTGCAGCACTCCTGTGCATCAACATTCAGAATCTGGGTCAAGCCACTGCGCACCCGATTTACACAAACTACTGATAACTTTTGCTCAAACTGCACAACTTGCTCTGTTCTTGCTTTAAACACATTTACAGGATTTTCCACAGACTTTTTACATGCTGGTAACATTCATTTGATTCACAGTCCCTTAAAGCTTCAGGTGTTTTGCACAGGATTGCCTGTATAACTAGTGCTGCACTTTGGCTACAACCCACTGTCTCTCTCTGCTTCAAACTTTAAATTGAGGCTAAATTCATTACTATGCACACAGTCAATGGCTTAACAGACTTGCACTTGCTGGCAGGACTTTACACAGTCATTACTTGCAAAGCGACTACACTGCTGCACACACTTTTATATAGCATAGGGCTGAAAATCACTGAGCAGTTTTAAGGTAGTTACTTACTGTTATCAGTAGCAATTTGCTGCGATGGGGAAAAACGCCTGCAGCCAGTTCTTGGAGGCCTCAGAACAGAAACGGGCAGGCAGTCCTACCGATCGTCTTTTCAACCATCACTTTTGCAATTTCAACGATCGATTAGTGGGTTGAGCCCAATTTTAAACAAAATAGTCTATTTTTAACAAGTTTACAGCGATTTTAACACTCGCGACGCTCCTCCACTGCTAGTACACGCACTCCACTCTCACTCCCTCTCGAAAGCTGGGGCAGTCTCTGTAGAGCTGGCTGAGGGGCGGGACTGATTGCAGCCTGACCAACCACACGACACCATGCAAATGAGCCTCTTCTTCCTCGCGAGGGCTCTTCTCCTCACGGCGATCGTCGAGCAGGCAAATTTAAACTGCAGAATGCAACTTTTTTTTCTTTTCCAACTGACTCCACAGCGGGAGCCCATTTCAGCCATTTAACATAGCCATTTACACCTGCAAGTCTCTCATTTATTTCCAAAAGCATTTTCAACATCCAGGGCACAATTTTCCTGTTGCTACCCCTAGTCTTCCACACTTTTCTTTACCACAGTTCATTTTAAAAGCATTTCAAACGTCCAGGGCACAATTTTCCTGTTGCTACCCCTAGTCTTCCACACTTTTCTTTACCACAGTTCATTTTAACAAGCAGGCAAAAATGCTGTAAACTATTTGATGCAGGACAAGGGCACACTCTTTGGCTTTACTGCTCCTTAGTAAACAGTTGGCATTTTATACAGCAGCACAAGATCCACAGCACACAGCAACACTAGGGAAATTGCTTCAGCTTTTTGGGCTACCCACTGCCAGATAGCCAAAACGCTAGCCCCCTTGCCCAAACACCTTCCTCCCAGAACAAAATCTAAAGCGGTGCCTCCATTTTTGTAACCCCTCACCCCTGCCTTTCTAGCAAAATGACAGGTGGCATGCTGTTGAAGCTGACAGCAGTACCTGGTGGGGACCTGGGTTCGGGGAGGATGAGGTTACTCGGCACAGGGGGGCCTAGGTTTGGCTACTCTGAACAGGGGCACCCAAGTAAATCCAAACACAGGAAGCAATAACTGTAATGTCCAGAACCAGGAATGGGATTCTTCAGTGTGGCTTTTATTCACATACAAGCTGACCAAACAAAGCATAGACGGACCCCCACGGGGCTGCATTTCCTGGTAATGCAGATTAGAGACAACAGAACACTTTATCACTATTTCCAGCCCTCAGGCTCTAAACCCACCAGGCACACAGCCCGGACTTGCACACAGCTTTGGGTACACAGCCCAACTTGTGCACACTTGGGTTTTCCCCACTGGCCTGGCTCCCCCACTGGCCACTTGATCCGCGGTCCATTGGAAGAATGAACCAATTATCCCATTCACATGGTCCATTGGAGGAATGAACCAATTATCCTGTCATGGCTCCCCAAACCACACTAGAGTCTACGACTCCTAGAGAGAATTTTCCTTACAATCCCACGTCTGGGTACTTCTCCCATCACTGGCCAAGTGCCTGAGGTAAAGTAGAAATCCACAGAAGAAATCCGTAGAGGTGGACCTGGTCACTTAAGATGGGGGGCCACCCACCTCCAGTTCCCACAGCCCATACCCGGCCATTTCTCTGGAAAACTGAACAATTCCTTTACTGAACTTTTAAATGTAGATTAAGGGTAGACGTCTGTCACATCACCTCTACATATTATTTGCATCCCAACACACTCTGGACTTGAAACTACTTTTAACTTGCTTAGCCCATTACTCTAGGCTTCCCAATATTTAGTAGTTCAATCCCCACATTGTCACACAAGTCCCAGGGTGAAAAACATAGGCCCTTTAATCCAGAGCAGACATTCACCCTCACGTTGCAGGTGCCCCACAGGCGACTCACAAATCTTCTTTTCTCCCAAATAAATACTGCAATGAACAGGCAGCTTTTTCTCCACAAGCAGAGCTAGGGGGTTGCCCCAGGAATCTGCAGGGAAACCTTTTCATCCCCCCCACCCGGAGGGAGGGGGCACTGAGACCTGAAATCCGCGGTCTCCACCACTTCAGTAATCTTCTGTTTCTCTCTTTAAGGTGGAGACACACACCCTATTACTTAAAAGTAGCCCTCTGACAGGGCTGAGGCTCCTAGAGCCTTCACTGAGCTGCTTTACCAGCAAGCTCCCAACTTCTCACTCACTCACTGAAGACAAACTGAAGACACTCACTTCAAAACTCCCAACGTTCTATCTAACTCCCTTTGCTGCAGATTCCAATGTGGCTCATGCAGCTGCGAAAGTTCTATTGGTGATGTCATCCCTCAGTCTCAGCTGAGACTGAGAACAGAGTGAGACAGCGTGAAACCCATTTAACTGGAGTTTCACAAGCTGCCTTCCCTGCCTACCACTAGGTCTTACTGGGATTCTAGTAACCCTGGATAACAAGGGGTTACACAAGGATAAACCATGTAATGTACTGGGGCAAATCATGTAATGTAATGATATAAACCATAGTGTACGATATTAACCATGTAATGTGCAGAGATAAAGAATGTAATGTACATAGACAAACCAAATAATGTAGAAGGATAAACCATGTAATGTACAAGGATAAAACTATGTAATATACAAGGATACAACTATGTAATGTACAAGGATAAACCATGTAATGTACAAGGATAAAACTATGTAATGTACAAGGATAAACCATGTAATGTACAAGGATAAAACTATGTAATATACAAGGATACAACTATGTAATGTACAAGGATAAAACTATGTAATATACAAGGATACAACTATGTAATGTACAAGGATAAACCATGTAGTTATTTATTTGCTTTTGTTAACCGGGTAAGCACACTAGACAACCAAGTGCCTATTTTCAGGTGCGAAGCGGGAGATTACAAGGTACATTCATGAACATCAGGCAAAAACAAGTACAGGGTACATTTAAGAGCATTAAGCAACAAGGTCAATACAAGAAACAACAGGGCTTTACATTGCAAGCAGAAGGTAGAATAACAGTATGGTTCACTCATGGAAGGCAGTAATCATCATACCGGGCAGCAACGCTCTAAATGATGAGGGGAGCAGGTAGATAGAGAAGTAACAATTGGAGATAGGGGAAACCCAGAGCCAAATATGGAGGTAAAACAGTAATATGCACACACTGTTTGAGCAGTTGGGCCTAAGCAGACCCAGCATAATCAATACTTCAAGAAAGCTGCGCGCTCGCTAGTGGATAAGGTGCAGAGACCCACCACCTTTGACAGATGAGTTAGGTAACGACTCTGCCAGACAGAAGTGCAGGGATAAAGAATGTAGTATACAGGGATAAAGAATGTAATGTACATAGACAAACCATGTAATGTACACTGATAAACTATGTAATGTACAAGGATAAACTATGTAATGTACAAGGATAAACCATGTAATGTGTAGGGATAAAGAATGTAATGTACATGGATAAACCATGTAATGTACAAGGATAAACCATGTAATGTAATGTACTGGGATAAATCATGGAATGCACAGGGACAAATCATGTAATGTAATGATATAAACGGTAGCCTGTGAGGAGGGCGCATGGGGAAGGGTGCCGTCCGTAACGGCGACTCGTTGTCCGCGAAATCCCTCACAGCGATGGGAGGGTAGGGTGACCGGATTGGGGGGGTGGGTGAAATGGGTGACAGGATGTCGCTCTATATACGCACAGGGGGGAGCGAGCACAGCGAGCGTGGGCTGGGAGGGACGGAGGAGCTGTAGGGGGTAGGGCTGCAGTGGGCTGGCCTGTGGATGGGGTGGGTGAAGTACCAGGTTCAGGCACTGGTGTGATTTTATTGCGCCGGCCCGAACCTTTAATTTTACATGCTTTCACCCCCCCGACATGCACCCACCTGGAGTTGAGAATCCTTTAGTAGGGGGTGTGGGGGCTCCA
Organism: Neoceratodus forsteri; assembly: GCA_016271365.2. Taxonomy (NCBI): domain Eukaryota; kingdom Metazoa; phylum Chordata; order Ceratodontiformes; family Ceratodontidae; genus Neoceratodus; species Neoceratodus forsteri. Next base: position 79,334,636 of record JADMNL010000034.1, read on the forward strand.
GCCCCACAACAAAAAGTATGTCTCCCCAACGCCATTGTCCTGTGCATCTGGTCGATACCAGAGTGCCGAAAATGTTTCGCATTCTGACTGCGCGATAACGGTGATCGGCTTTAGGCTTTCACCGTTATCACATAGAACCATATGAACCATAATGTATGATATTAACCATGCAACGTGCAGAAATACACCATGTAATGTGCAAGGATAAAGAATGTAATGTACGTGGACAAACCATGTAATGTACAAGGATAAAACTATGTAATGTACAAGGATAAACCATGTAATGTGCAGGGATAAAGAATGTAATGTGCAGGGATAAAGAATGTAATGTACAAGGATAAACCATGTAATGTATAAGGAGAATAAACCACATACTGTACTGGCATAAACCACAGGCTGCTGATATAAACAATGTATGTAACTGGCCTAAACTGCATAACACACACTCTGTACCTGTAAATCGTCATTTTTATGCAAGACGAACGCTCATGATAGTTGAGCTTTCACACTAACTGCCACTCAGAATTTTGAAGCTTCCCACCCACATCACTGCTCATCGCACTTCACCACACCGTCTGGGAACTGCTGAAAGAGTTGTGTCTGCCCAGCCTCCCTGTTCTGTCCCAAGTACCTTCTCTTCATTAACATCGAGCAACAAACTAATTACCTCTTGGCTCACCTCCTTTGACTACTACCTCCCCAGTCCGTCCAACATTGTAAAATTAAAAACTCCTCTGAGTCACATGCATTCCTGTTTCCTCACCCAAGAAGTGAACCTGGAAGTAAGCACACTGATGCACGGCATCCAGTTAGCACTTTCAACACGCTTAAAGATAAACTACTGGAGGAATACAGTAGTAGTGAAAATATGTGCAAACAGTGATTGTGCTTAGTGCTTAAAAACTAGTGCATCAGATTACTGACACATATCTCTTAATACATGACTTACATTCAGAATTAATATAAAGTCTACATATTCATTTCATCACGCCATAATATGATACTCTATGTGAGGCTCTAGGTAGATTCAGCACCCATCTAGAAAGGGGATAGAACAAAATCAGTTATCAAAATATTATACAAAAAATATACATTTAAACAGCAGTTCTTCACTATATTTATGGAAAAGGTGCTAACTTAAAATTTTATCACTGAGTCCTGGATAGTAAGTAACACGTAGCTTGATCCAGAACCCCTCACGTCATGACAATGCTGCCACGATGCCCCCCCGCCTTCCAGCACCCATAGTCACCTTTTAAAATGCCATAAATAACCATTTATTTACAAATATACAAAAATAGCCAGCAGAAAAAGGCTTTACAGTATATCTACTCTGCTCAAGTTTGCAGACCCCTCCGAAGTATCTACTGAGGGATCAGCCCCCCTCCCCGCTATCCACTTGTCCCTCCCCTTTGACATCCTCCCCCCCTCACTTCTTCAATTTTCCCTTTTATCCTGTCCCAGCCTCTCCTGAAGCTGTCTGCAGTGCTCAGGGAGAAAACTTCCTCTGGCAACCTATTCCACTTTGCCACCACCCTCTCAATGAAGAAGTGTCTTCTCATTTTCCTCTTGAAGCATCCCCCCACCAGTTTGAGGTAGCGCCCCCTAGTGGTCCTATTACCACTAAGGTTGAAGAGACCCCCAGGGTTCACTTTTTTTCAAACCCTTAAGGTATTTAAAGGTTTCAGTCATGTTCATCCTTTCCTTTCTATCCTCCAGGGAGTACATGTTGAGATCTCTTTCTGAGTCTTTCCTCGTAAGGCTTGCCTTGTTTCCCCGGATCATCTTGGTCACCTTTCTCTGTACTGTCACCAGTAAGCAGATGTCTTTGTTTAGGTAAGGGCTCCAATACTGCACACAGTACTCCAAATGTGGCCCAGCCAGCGACCTGTACGGTGGCAGGATGACTTCCACCTTCCTAGTGGTTATACCCCTGGCTTTACATCCCTGCATCCAAATGGCCATGGCCGCTGCTCCAGTTATTTATTTATTTATTTAACTCTTTATTAAATATCATTTTTTTTGTTTCTTTTTGGTAACCAGGCAGACCCATGGGAACAGAAAGTGTTGTTTTCGGGGATGAGCTGGAGTTACTTACGAGTTGAAGTACATACAACAAGTATTTGTCAATGCCGAATGTTTGCTTGCTGGCATTGGCAGTGGTAGCGTAGAAGTTACGGCGCTGCATAATAGGAATGGCAGTGAAGTATTGAACTGAAGCCAACCCCAACCCCACCCTGCAGAGAGTGACAGGCATTGGGGTGTGTCTTTGGGTTGTCAGGCATAACGGCCATGCCATTTCAGTACACCCCACCCTGCAGACACTGACAAGTGTCACGGTGTCCCTTGGGGTCTTTGGCCCTTATGCGAACCCCATTCCATCAGGAAATACAGTGAGATGGGTGCGGTATAGGAGAATGGGGTGAACTTTGGGGCCGAAGAGTCCAAGGCACACCTCAATGCCTCTCACTGGCTGCAGGGTGTGAGTAGGGGTGGAATGGAATGGTATGAGCATTACAGGCGACAATCCCAAGTCACACCCCTGATGCCTGTCATTCTCTACAAGGTGGGGCGTTATGGTCGGAAACCCTAATGCCTCAGGCGTTCGTTGGTATTTTCACTCCACATTTTTAACATAGTTATTTGGTGACCCCCCACCTCGTAAACAGTGGCAATATCAGTTCGTTAGCTGAAAGCTGCTTTTGCACAGCGACTAGGCCATTTGGCACCATAGGTGCGAAAACACATTTTGAACAGGATGTGAAAAATGACAGCTGTACTGTTCATGAGGAGGTGTAAAAAATGGTAATGTTGAAAATCTGCAGTGAAAATATTAAAAAAACTGGTGAAATCACGAGTGTGAGTAGAAACTGTGCAACACACACCCGTAATGTAATTAGTTTGGGGATATTTTGCAGCAGATTGTCAACACAGACATTTTGGGACCTCCGATCATGAACAGTGTCACTGTGATTTTCTTTATCTGTCCCGAACAATGATTTCCCACAGCAACCACGCATTTCTGTGCTCGAAATGCGAAAACACATTTTGGCCATGGTGTGAAAAATGACAGCTGTACTGTTCATAAGGAAGTGTGGAAAAATGGCACTGGTGAAAATCTGGACTGAAAATATTACAAATTCATGAACTTACGAGGGTGTGTGGAAACTGTGCAATGCTTTCTTGTAACAGTCATTTTATGGACTTTTGTCACCAAAATTTGAACACAGCCATTTTAAGACCTCTGCTCATGAACAGTGTCACTGTGATTTTCTTAATCTGTCCTGAACATTGATTTCGCACACCGACTGTGCCATTGTGAGCTACATGCGTGGAAACACATTTTGGGTGAGATATGAAAAATGACAGCTGTATTGCTCATAAAGAGGTGTGGTAAAATGGCAATGTTGAAAATCTGGAGTGAAAATATTAAAAATCCGCGAGCTTATGAACGTGCGTAGGAACTACGCAACGCACGCTCCTAAATCTGTCATTTTGAGGAATTTTTTCGCCAAATTTTCAACATAGGGTTTCTGGGGGCCTACCTCATGAACTATGACACTGTCGTTTCGTAAATCGGTCCCAAAAGGTGGTTCAGCGCAGTGACCACGAAATCACCTTTCGGGGCTGATTAACCCCATGACAGTGCCAGAATTCATGAAGAGGGGTCCCAAAAACCCCATGTTGAAAATTTGGTGCCAAAATTCCAAAAAATGCCTGAGATATGCATCAAAGTTGAAAAAACCCTATTTATTCCATTATACAGCTTACCAGCATTTCTGCAGTTTGTGGTCGGCTTTGAAGAGTGCAGACGTGTTCCCACTCCACCGAAGATCATCTCACCGGCCTCCGGAGGTAAGTATGGGGTGAGGTGGGGGTGTGGGGAGGTGGATGCACAGAGGGTGGGCGCAGGTTGGGGGGCAAGACAATCAACCAGGGACTGTTTTTTTCTTTTCAGGTGTTTGTTTTCTTTTGGGAGGACGACGCAGGACTTGTGCCATGCTGGGGTGACGTGGCAGCTGGAAGATTTTTGGGGGAGCGCAGTGGAGCCGAGGACGATGACTCGGGACTTGTGCCACACTGAGGTGGGCTCCCAGTGTGGCAGCTGTAAGATTTTTTTTGGGGGAGCAGTGGAGCCGACGGGGGATTGGGCACCCCCGTCGGCCATACAGATGTGTGCCACGCTGGGGTGGGCTCCCAGCGTTGCAACTGGAAGTCTATTTCTTTTGGGGGGGTTTAATTGAGCTGACAGGGTATTGAGCACCCCCGTCACCTCCTCCCGGAAAGATAGTCCTAGGAAAAGTTCACTTCAAACTAATTTATGTCCCAGGAAGAGAAAGCAGAGACGTATACTAGCAGAATTGCCAGCAATATGCTAATCAACACTATCTTATCGTTGCTCACTGAAGCGGAGCTCTCCCTTTCAATTGCTGTCCTAGACAGTTGCAGCATTCATTGGTGAACTGTGGCTGCGCCTGCAAACACACTGACTGAATTGGAAGACAGGGTGCTACACCTACAAAAACTCAGATGATGGTACTATGTTTCTTGCACATGCGCAAGCAAACATAAAATTCACACATCAAGATACATAAAAAACAACATTGTACAGAACTGAGAACTAAGTAAATAACTGTGATGAAGATATATGAGCTCTGACAGCTATGTCCAGGGGAGCTGTCATGGGTTGTTAATCCCAGAATATGCCTTTTATACCTTGAATCAAGGACGTTCCAGCTGATTAATTCACTAATCAGAGCCTCTGTCAGGTATGGGACCTTTAAAAGTCAATTACAGGTCAAGTTCCCCCAGGACATACAGGATTTATGCAAACACCTGACCATAATGTGAAGTCAAGAGCAGGAAATAAGAAAACAATTAAGCCCTAATTGTTGTTAACCCCTTGGTTGCCAGTGTTTCTTAAATTATAAGGATTGTGTTAAGCTTTGAAGAGACCCTGGCATCATGGGGGAAACTTTGTACAACATGGTTTTAACGCTCATTTTATCTTATAATTCACATTTTCTCAATATTTAGCTTTCCCCTTTTTTTTTTTTATAACTAGAAGACAAAGAACCTCGGCACAAAAGCACATAAGTAAGGGTAACCTGAGAAGGGCATTGACGACTAAGCCAGGTTTCAAGGAAATACAAAATTACACATACCACATTAGTGAAAAGCATCATTTTTTTCCCCAATTGTTTAACCAGGTGAGACACACTAAGCTAAAAGCTTGTTTACAGGTGCAACCTGGGAGTACAAGGAAGTTATGTGACTTGCTCAGGGTCACACAGTATGTAAGTGGGAGCTGTGAGATTCAAACCCAGGTCTCCAGATTTGCAGCTCAGAGCCTTAAACCACTGCACTATACTGCCTCCCTCACTGCGCTATACTGTCTCCCTAATCATGGGAAGTATATTCAGATCCCCATGACAACATTTTGACTTTCAGTGTAACCCCTTGTTTCAGTGTTTTTGTGCTATTTTATTTATTTTTTTGTCTTTTAGATTGCTTTCCTATTTTGGGCTCACCGCGACCCAAACCAGTAAAACCATCATAGAGCTGGTTTGTCCTTCCCCTGGGCTGTAATACAGATGAGGTGCACTGATGAGTCCTGAGAAGGATGAAACACCTGTCTGTGTCTTCTGTTTTCAGCCTTTGCAGAGTGTGTGGCCACTTGACACCATACTCTCCTACGTAAAGCAGAACCAGTCTGCTATTCTGTTATTGCAGCATTAGGGCTTCTGCTCGTGGCGCCAGTGACCTAGCTTTGGGACTACACCTAGGTCATTGGGGGCCAGCCGTGGGAGAAGAATTTAGCATCTCCGAGCATGTTGTTTTCCTCCAGAGAGGGAGACATGTCCCCCACTGCCAGCTCTAGATGGGCGGGTGCCAGAACAGCTTGGAACGCAGGGTGGGAGGGAGGCATGCCGTGCTGCGGATCAGTGGAATGCTAATCAGCATTCTCTCACCAGGGACTTCAGTCCCATACACCAGTGACCCTACAGGGAAGAGCCCACACCTGAGGGGGAACTAAAGAGTAAATCCCCTCTGCCCCACAGTTCCAAGAAGGCTGGTATATCTGGTTGAAAGGCAGTACACCTGCTGGGCCACAGCAGAGGAGCGCACAGTATAATATTAAACAAAAAGCAGAACCAGGCTCAATTCTTTTGTGGTGATTTGCATATACTTCCCATGATGCTTTGCATTACTGGTGTACATGTAGAGTTGTATTTCTTTATAACTATGCACATTAACAAGAAAAAAAGGCTTCCTGCCTCCAAATTGAAGTGGGTAGGGGTGAGAAGGAGCAAGCTGGACAGATGGGGGAAGGAGGAACCCCAAAAAGAGAATAAAATGGTAGTCCCAAGGCCCATAGTTTCTCTGTGGCCCTACCCACTGTTTAGGAAGGGAAGGGAAGGCGAAATTGTTTAACCAGGAAAGGCACACTAAACTAAAGCTTGTTTCCACTTTAGAACAGTTTTAGAAAAATGCTTTTAAAACCAGTTTACTTAAACCAGTTCAGCAGAGCTGTTTCTGTTTACATTGCTGTTGCGAAACCTGCTCTTTCTGTGACCAGTTCCTACTGAATTCTGGAACTGTTGTTGTTTGGTTGTATACCCAAATTTGTTGAATGTATCCCATGTGCTTTGCGGCTTGGTGGCTGTGTCTGTGTGGAGCTTCCATAGCTAAGTGAACATTTTCCATATTTTGTTTCAATTTTTATATTTTTTTTTTGTGCAGTTTGTGGATTGAGGAGGAGGATATTGTTGCCTACAGGAGGGTGTGGGATTTGTGTTTCATGTTGATTGGGAACAGGGTAATCAGCATGTTTGTTCTGAAGTGAATCACCATCTTGTGAAGGTTCAATTTTGTTTATATACAGTAGTTAAGCAGTTTGTGCCTTTTGTGGGGTTGTCCTTGTCACGAGGATTAGCTGGCTTGTTGCTCTGTGGTGGCCTGTTGATTATGTGGTACTCTGATTTTGTTTGTCACCGATGGGCTCTCTGGGCTGATGAGTTCTTGTTTTAAACAAACATTTGTCAATGCCGAATGTTTTCTTGCTGGCATTAGCAGTGGAAGTGCAGGAGTTAGACAGATGCGATATAGGAATGGCAGTGATGTATTGAACCGACAGCAACTCCACCCCCACCCTGCAGAGATGGACAGGCATTGGGGTGTGCCTTTGGGTCATCAACCATAACGGTCATGACATTTCACCTCACCCTACCCTTCAGACACTGACAAGTGTCGAGCTGTGCCTTGGGATGTTTGGGCTTTACACTCACCTCATTCCATAAAGAAATATGCTGAAATGGGTGCAGTATAGGAGAATGGTGTGAACTCTGGGGCCAAAGAGTCCAAGGTGCACCTTGATGTCTGTCACTGGCTGCAGGGGGGTTGGGATGGCGTGAGCATTACTATCGACAATCCCAAGTTACACCCCTGACACCTGTCAGTCTCTACAGGGTACGGTGGATGCCTGTCAGACCCTACAGGGTAGGGCGTTATGGTCAGAAACCCTAAGGCTCTGGGCACGTCGTGGTATTTTTATTTTGAGTTTTCAACATGGGCTTTTTGTGACCCTACCGCATGAACAGTGACACTATCTGTTTGTTAGCCAAAAGGTGATTTTGCACAGTGACTGCGCCATTAATGCCGCAGGTGTGAAAACACATTTCCATCATGATGTGAAAAGTGACAGCTGTACTGTTCATGAGGAGGTGTAAAAAATGGTAAAGCTGAAAATCTGAAGCGAAAATTTAAAAAACTGGTGAAGTCACAAGCTTGCATAGAAACTGCGCACTGTACACCTGTAATGCAATTATTTGGGGGATTTTTTTCATCAGATTTTCAATATAGGCATTTTGGAATCTCCACTCATGAACAGTGTTACTGTGATTTTCTTAATCTGTCCTGAACACTGATTTCCCACAGCAACTGCGCTATTCTGCACTGGAGGTGCGAAAACACATTTCGGCCAAGATGTGAAAAATGACAGCTGTACTGTTCATAAGGAGGTGTGAAAAAATGGCAATGTTGAAAATCTGGAGTGAAAATATTACAAATTCATGAATTTGCTAGTGTACATGGAAACTGCGCAACGCACGCTCGTAACACAGTCATGTTTGGGAATTTTTTCACCAAATTTGCAACATAGGCATTTTGAGAGTCCACCTCATGAACAGTGACAGTGCTGTTTCATTGTCCCTGTACCAGTTTATGTATGACGTTGAACCTTGTAAATGAGTCCCTTTACCTTTTTATGTATGACGTGGAACCTTTGTAAATGAGTCCCTGACTCAAAGGTCTTTCCGAATATTTCACAAATAAACAAATAAAATTAATCGGTCCCAAAAGGTGCTTCCATGCAGTGACCGTGAAATCACCTTTCGGGACCGAATAACCAAATGACAGTCACTGAATTCATGAGATGGGATCCCAAGAACCCCATGTTGAAAATTTGGTGCAGAAATTAAAAAAAAAGGCTGAGCTATGCACCAAAGTTGAAAAAACCCTATTTATGCCATTATACAGCTTACCAGGATTTCTTCAGTTCGCGGTCGGCTTTGAAGAGTGCAGACGTGTTCCCACTCCACCGAAGATTGTCGCACCGGTCTCTGGAGGTAAGTATGAGGTATGGGGATGTGTGGGGAGGTGGGGTATGCAGAAGGTGGGTGCAGGTTGCGGGAAGGGGGGCAAGAGAGTCAACAAGGGACTGTTTTCTTTTGTTAAAGTTTTTTTTATTTCTTTTATTTTACATGGACAACATGGGACTTTTGCCATCCTGGGGTGGGCTCCCAGTGTGGCACCTGGAAGTTTTGGGGGGGCAGTGGAGCCAGTGGAGGATTGGGCACACCCAATGGCCATTCAGTGTGGGGGGGACACATGAGTACGCTGGACTTCTGCCATGCTGGGGGTGGGCTCCCAGCGTGGCAGCTGCAAGTTTGTTTTTGTGGGGAGGAGAAACTGGAGCCAACGGGGACTGGGAACCCCGTCGGACATACAGTATGCTGGGGCAAGTGTGCATGAGCCGAGGGGAATTGGGCACCCCTTGGCACACGACAAAGGGGTATGAGGTGATAAACCATTATCACCATCAGCGGTAGGACGGAGGCAATTTGATACCGCTGACAGCAGGGCAAGTAATTGCTCACATTACCACCACTGATTGTAGCGGGTGTTTGCTTTCAACTGTATGCCACTGTAATCTGAACTGCTGTCATAGACAGCTGGGGCATTCACTGGTCCGGTGCAGCCGTGCCTGCAAAAACGCTGAGGGCATTGGAAGCGAAGGTGCCACATCTATAAAAACTTGTATGGTGGCACTATGTTTCTTGCACATGTGTGCAAGTAAACAAAAAAGGCATTTATTGAACATATTGTTTGAGCTGGAATCAGGCAGGCTGTTGCTAAGAACCAGCTTTCCTGACGCAGCATTCTAGTTCTGATAGAACATCTGAAGTAGCAGCCCACTGAGTTGTAGAATATTAAGATTTGCTGTTGCATTTGGGAAACGGGAAGTAGATCAATGAGCATCAGACAAACCAATCGATGTAAGATGTTTGGGAAGATGGATGGGACATAGTACACATGCCTTGGAAATGTAAGAAAATCTAAAAGTTCCAGGGAGAAATCCTTACTTTCTTAGATAAAATGGTGTTGTTGAAGGATAATCTTAACTTTGATGCCTGTATTCTGGGGTATTTTGAGGAACAAAAGTACTGGAACATAGAGCAGCTAAGTACTATACTAATGGTAGGGGCTATTGGAAAAATTGTATCCTAAGATTATGGGTGGAAGATAGAGCTCTGAGCTTCCCCAAATGGAAAGCAGAATTAAGAGAGCCACGGAGACTAGAGAGGCTGGCTTGTGGTCGGACTGATATCATGGAGAAGTTCAGCTCCAAATGGGCAACCATATGTAGCCCCTCTCTCCTGCTTTTTCTTCAACTGAGTATTTCTTTTTCCCCCACAAACAACAGTCAGCTCTGGGGGATTTGGGGTTATTTAGTTCAGACAGGCAGCAACAACTACTCTCAGTACCACAGTGATGACTGATTCCTGAGGCAGATTCCACCCCCTTCCCTGTCTAGGGGTTGATGGAAATAGTCTCTGGGAAAGGGGAAGGGCTCCAACTCGACTGAGCAGCATAAGAATAAGGAGGGTGTGCACACAGTACCTTACGTACGTTGTAGTAGGATTCATCCGTGATGGTGTGAACTCCGTCAAGGTGCAGCCAGATGACACTCTCTCCTTCATGGCTGGTGGCTTCTCTAGCGTCTGGATGTAATCTGTGGAAACAGTAGTAAGGCACAGCATAACACACTTATAGGACTACAGTGATTCTGGCACAGACTGAATCAAATGCAACAAGCAGTTTTATGCTTGTACCAAAGGCTCAAGCAAAACAGTACTCCATGGAGGGTGCACAATTCATTTTGTTGCAGTCCAGACATTTTCTGTGGCAAGGCGCCATGGCACATTACTTTGGGGGACCCAGGCTTGAACCCAGATCCTAACATACACTTCTCCTTCCATATGAGCCATTTGGGGCTCAGATTTCCACAGTAAGAACACAGGCAGTGTCCAACCAGGCTTTTGTTAGGTTCACTTTGCCCACCAGTGGAAGTGGGTGCTTCACTCTCATTTTACTGACCTCAGATTGGAGGGGGGGGTTCTCTTCCTCAGTGCACAGTCCTGTACTTTACATTCGGGGCAAGCCATGGGCTGATCCACAGTAGGGATCACAGATGATGGCTGCTCCCTCATGCTGCAGTCTTCCAGGAACGCCATAGCCTCCCAATACTTTTTCTGGGTGAACACGGAGGGTAGGGGCTGCTTCTGCCCTAATGGCCCCTCTGATGCTTTACTGCCACCTCAGCATCAGTCCCTACCTTGTGACAGCTGCCTCTCTCTCTCTCCAGTCCAAACGGAGTCAATCAGGCTCCTACTATGTCTTCTCTCTCTCTCTCTGAGGCTGAGGCTTCCTCCTTCTTTTCTCCCATGATGGACTGGTGGTGAGCTTGGGGCAGGGGGGCAATCTCCCCACCCTGGCACCTGGCCTACGTGGCCCCAACTAGAAGGCCCTCCCTCGCACCTGTGAGCCAGCACCTCTCCCCTTCCCTCATGACTCTTTTTCCATTCCCCCAACGGCTCTCCCATGTGCCACTTGGCACTTGAAAACCCCTCACGCATCGTCCAAGTCCTGCCCCCTTGGCAAGCCTGGCAGCGTGAACTCTTCCTGATGCCAACAGGGCATCATTTAGTAACCTCCCTAACTTCAGCACAGGGGTTACACATATAGGACTTTCTTATGAATGACTTTAACAAGTAATAGTGTGGTACTCTTGAAAATCCCTTGACTGTTGTTTTTTCTCTCCTTTCTACCTATCGTCCCTTTGCTTTCTCTTGCCCCCTCTTTGTTCCCTCCCTAGTATAATATGAGTTCATTATAAAATCAAGCTAGAGATGTGTAAGCAATAAAACATGATGGGGTGTGTATGAAACATATTTTACCGCACGCCCGGGGTGTGATGAGGCACGAGGCCACAAGCCGAGTACCTTTCAGCCCCTGGAAGTGCGGTTAAATATGTTTCATACACACCCCAGAGTGGCTTGTTGCACTTATAAAATTGGCTCCTTTTTTAAACTTTTTATAGCTGGGAAAAGCATGTTTATATGTAGAAAGAATAGATTTACTTGTGTGCATTTAAGATAAAATAGTCCCTCTGCAAAAGATGTCATAGATGATGTCATTGTATTACTGTCGCACAAAGTTTGTCATTTGCTGGCATCAAGATTCAAGATATGGAATGTTTATCATAGAGTGTTTCCCATGGAATACATGGATTCAAAATTCTGCTCAGTTCCACTGACAGAGTGTTTCTCTCCTAACATACTGTACACACACACACACACACACACACACACAACAAAGGCCTCTGTTACAACCAGCGACTCAATTATCTCACTGTTAGAACAAGCAGAAGAGATTTCCCTAATGAGCATGTAAAGATAGAAGGGGGGTTTTTCATTGTCAACAAAGAAACAGTTGTAGAGAAAACTATGAACAATACTTAATGTTTCTAATTTGTGTATGTAACCCCCAGTCAGCGTTAAACTGAGAGGGCTACTACCCCCTGCCTGTGTGGCTAGTGACAGGTTGAGGGGCCTAGGTACTATGAAGTTTGGGGAGAAAGGTGTAACTCGGCATGGTGATTAGGTTTGGCTACTCTGCACAGGGGCACCCAAGTAATCCGGACACAGGAAGCAATAACTAAAATGTCCAATACCAGAAGTTGGGATTCTAAAGTGTGGCTTTTATTCACAAACATCAATGAACAATAAAGCTTAGATGGACCCCCACAGGGCTACACTCCTGGTAAATGCAGATTTCTCCAGAGCTCACACACATCTTCAGTACTGTTAAACCCTCAGGTTTAAGAACACACAGGGCACACTGCCCTAACTCGACTCTTTTTCGGTTTCCCTGGCTCGGGTCCCTTGCGAGCCCTTTGGACTACCTTCCTTCCAGGGCTCGGCTCCCTTGCCAGCCCTTCGGACCACTTTCCATATAGCATGGAGATTTGTTGGTGGCTCCCTAAACCACCTACCAGTACTTCTGCTCCATCAGGGAATCTTCTTCAACAATCCCACGTCTGCGTACTTTCCTCAGGCACTGGCCAAGTATCTGACAGAAAGCAAACATGTGTCCCAAAGTGAACCCGTAGAGGTGACTAGTGGTAATGCCAGATGGGGGGGGTCTCCCACCTCTTGCTCCCATAAATCATACCCGGCCATTCCTCTGGAATTTAATACCTCATCTCTGAAAACACTTTACTATGTAGATTCTTTTTAAATGTAAGTCACATTTAATTTACTGTTTCTTCCATCCCACATGTGCGGAACTTGAAACATACTTAATGTGTGGCTGTGTCCATTTCTCTAGACCACCACAAAGTTAAGCAGTCCAATTCCCACAACTTTTAAAACTGTACTTGGCTGTCTGTTCCTGACCCCACAGTAGCAGTCACTTAAATTCATCTTGTCCCAGGTGAAAACACATTGGCCCTTTAACAGAACAAACTCACCCCTTGGTTACAGGTGCCCCACAGGCTTTTCTCTTTAACGAAATCTCAACAAAACTTCTGGTGCCTCAGCACAAACCTAGATTTAGGCAGCTTTTTCTTCCTGTAGCCGGGCCAGGGGATTGCCCCTGGAAGTAGGCTGAATCCTTCCCCCCATCCCTGCAGGGATGGGGCCCTGAACCTTTGTAAGCGGTCTCTACCACTTCTCTTCTTGTGTTCCTCTTCAGGTGAGAACACACACCTCAAACAAAAATATAGCTCTCTGTCAGAGCTAAGGGATCTGAGGGCCTGCAGCTGCAGCACACCTCTTCTCTCTTCAACACTCTACTATAGACTGACTTCAAAACCTCCCAACAATCTATACTAACTTCCCTAGCTGCAACATTCCAAAGTGTTATGCAGCTGCGACAGTTCTAAAATGATGTCATCCCTCAGTCTCAGCTGAGACTGAGAACAGAGTGAGACAGTGTGAAATCCATTTAACTGGAATTTCACAAGCTGCCTTCCCTGCTGCCACTAGGTCTAACTGGGATTCTTGTAACCCCGGGTAACAGGGGGGGTTACACTCACCCTGGGCCAGGAAAATGACTGGCCGCAGTCATTAGTCACCTGGCTTAGGCCATCTCACCCTATGTGTTGACTATGGGGAGGTAGCACTACCTTCTCCCCTACCATGTGCTAGCACAGGCAGACAACACTAAGAGCCTAGAGGCCTTCGGCTGACATATCAGCCTCTACGCTACCCGCTGACTATGGGTACCTAGTGGCTCTTGTAGAATTGTCCAGAACATAGCCCTAATAGATCAGTACTGCGACCCCTACAGCCATTCAGAACCACAGCCTGTCTATCCCCCCTAGCCCTCTAGGAAAAACCTGTCTGCCTCTAACTCAAAATTCCCAAAACAAAACAACAGGGGACCTCCCCCAATCCTGGACACCATGCAACCACACACCAGGAGCTAATACTATACCTATACATTACTCCCACACTCCCCCACAATCATACCTGTGGAAGGAAAATTACATACAGTAATCAACAACATCTTGTACTTTAATACTACAACACTTTTAAAGTATACCAAAAGAACTCCGATGAGTTCCTCCTTCTCTTCTTGTCTTCTCTTCATGTCTTCTTCAGGAACCACCTGCAAGAAACAGAGAAAAACAAAACACACTCCTAATCTGCATATACAGTCTATCTAACCTTTACCATCTGAACACTAGAGAATCCCCAAAAATAATTTTTAGAAAAGCAGAAAACAGTAACAGTAGAGAAATAGAATATTTACAATACACATTTGCAATTTTGGGGGGATGAAATGCCCTAAATGTCCCTTCTAGTGACTCACAATGCCCGAAGGCAAGTCCAATAAAGAGTCTCTCCTGGGCCGGAGCCCAGTGAAGCAAAGTTCTAGCAGGCCAAAGTACCCAAGGGGAGAGTCTTTGAGGACAGCTCACACATTGGAAGTCGGCTGATGTAGGGTGTGTACTGCAAATGTCAGAAATTGAAAAAGTCTGGACTTACCAGTCCCTTGAAGAATGGAAAACATATGACACCTGTGTCCCCGCTGAAGACTCTCCCTGGCAGCATTCTGTAAATACAGCTGTGCAGACATCTTCCAGAACACGAACAGGATGGCACATCTGGGAACAGCTGGGTTGATGTCATCTCTGGAGATGAAACCTTGGACACAGTAACAAAAGGAAAACACAGCTGGTCTGAAGTCATCCGATACCCAGGTGATGAATCAGGATACAGCTGTACTGATGTCCTCTCTGGATTTGAAATCATCTGGTGGACCACGTTGATGGATTCTGGAAAGCCAGTACACTGTAGAACTGTCGAAGGTGGGGCACCTGGATCCTGGACGTCCAGACTGGCGGAACAACATAGGTACGGAAATGGCTAGAATGGCAGCATTGGCTACCACTGCTCTGCTCCCCACTTGGTAGGCATGGGCACATTCGCAGGATGTTCTTGGCATTGTGGGGAATAGCACAATGGGTCAGGTGCAAGAGTTATTACCCCGTCTGGGCGCTCATAATTCACATTGTGAAAGGATTCATGTCCCTTGCTGTCCACGATCCGAACAGTGTCTATAAACAATGTCCTGCCCACTTCCCATGTTCGGACCTTTTCTTGCAAGATTCTGTCTCTTACAAATCTGCTGGCACAAGGGTGCACATGTGTCATGACCTCTTCCATAATCCAGGATTTCCTGCATCTTTCTATCTCCTCCCAGATCCTTTGAGGAAAGGTAGGAAATGATTCTCCATAGATTTCATTTGATTTCCTACGAACCAGTCTTTCCTCCTTCCTGCATTTGGTCAACCTGAGACCTCCGGCCTGGCTTGGGGGTGGCCAGTCCTGGTTCTACCAGCTACGAATACTTAACGACACAAAAAATGGATCCCTGGCTCCTTCTTGCACAGCCAAGGCAGTGGCATTACCACTCTCTTCCATGTGTTCCTCTAAGCCAGGAACTGGAGGCTGTGAACCCACGCCTTCTTTGTCAGGCCAAATGGGTTCCCCCTCATCATCTTCACTGAGAATCTGTGCCCAGGAGTGAGCAGTCATCCTCACTCCTGAGACGGTCCACTCCTTGCTAGGCGTGGAGGTTGAAACCTCCCATTCAAGGGCCTCTTCTGTCTCATCTTCGCCTATGACACTCGGACTAGGCCCTTCTATCCATGGGTCTGCTGATGCTCCCTCTGCACTGTCTCTCAGTGACTCAGACTCAGACACATCAGTTGTCTGTGCTGTCTGTAGATCTGCTGAGACTGAGAACAGACTGAGACAGTGTGAAATCCATTTAACTGGAATTTCACAAGCTGCCTTCCTTGCCTGCCGCTAGGTCTAACTTGGATTCTTGTAACCCTGGGTAACAGGGGGTTTACACGTACTGTATGTGGGTAAGGAAAGCGTGATGGTCATGGAAGCAGTATTTATTTAATTTAATTTTTTATTCAAGGTACTTTTATTCTTAGGGCCCAGTTGAAGGTTTTTTTACAGTGTAAAGGTAGCAGCCATGTTTGTGATGGAAGATCAATTCTGGTTGTTGGGGGACTGATTTACTCATTGTGCGACGTGGTTTAGGACCAGGATGACTGTGCATGAAACAGATATTATACAGTCACATGATATATTTTGACCAATGAGACTTCTTTATTCTGGATGGCCATTTTATAAATGTAGATGTAAGTCGGATCCTTAGTTAGTCAAATGTGTAGATAAACTGAGATGTTTGTTAGTGATGTAACATTTAGAAACATGTTAATTAGCATGGTTCAGAACTGAGAGCATGTAATGCTTATATGTGATTTCTTTGTTCGTTCTTATTGAAAATTACAAATAAAATCTTATTGACAAAAAAAAAATAGCGAAACAAATTTATTTATGCAATAGATGTGGATGAAATATCCATTACATAAATCCTGATATTTATTTTTTTATCAATAAAAAAATATATTATTTTATAGTAGAAGGGCAATACAGAAAGATACAATCATTGGCTAAAAGTGATTCATACAACTATCTTAAGGACACATAACACATGCCTCTACTTAAACTAAAGATTAAACAATTCATCCTACATAGTATCACATTTATCATCTTTAACAATTAAACTAAATAGAGACCATGTTGCAAACAGTCTAATGTATTTGGAACAATCCTGATATTTGAGCTACTGTGTACGTAAATTTCATTTACGTACATAGTAGTTACAGCATCAGGATTTACATACACAGTTGCTATGTCATCAGTCGATTTATCCACACAGTTGTTATGTCAGTATCACTGGCACTCAAAACTAATTTAGAATGTTCAGCCTCGGCAGCAGTACTAACCATATTCAAATGCAAATAACTTTAAAACAAAAAATGATAGCATGGTACTATGAGCATGAAAGTTGTTCAGAACAGAAATATCTACTAAGTGAGTGGAGTTTCATTTATAGATATCTTTTAGATTTTTTATAATTAGCAAAAAAAAGGCAGAAAATTCAATTTTTTTCCATTTTTTTTCAACAAATGCAAATAACTTTAAAACGAAAATGATAGCATGGTACTATGAGCACAAAGTTTGTCCTGCACCAAAATATCTACAAAATGAGAGGTCTTTCATTAATAGATACCTTTTAGATTGTTTTTATAGTCAGCAAAAATGGCAGAAAATTCAGATTTATTCACGTTTTTGACTAACAAATGCCCCCCCAAAGAAAAGTAAAAAACAAAAGAATTATGCATCAAACTTTTTCATTATGCACTGGCCATAATATAAAGTTGGAGCATCCATTGCAACCACTTAGCAAGCACTATGCTAAGCAGAGCTACACTGGGAAAACCACAAAAAGTCCATGTAAGTTTACATTAAAAATTAAATAAACAATTTAAAATGACACTCCCTGCACTATCCTAAAGGATCCTTATTGCATAAATGGAATCGATAACAGGGACCTTGTGGAATACATGATTTATTTTCACTCGAGCTGTTTGACCTTGGGCACAGCACTCGTGGCTTACGCCACTCGTGAGATTACCCAAGGGCAAAACAGCTCTTGTGGAAATAAATTTATATTCTTACAGGTCCTGTTCATATATATATATATATATATATATATATATATATACATATACAGATATATATATATATATATATATATATATATATATATGATATGTAACAGGGACCTGTGGAATACATATATATATATATATATAGTGGTTAGGGTTTATTGTGGATGGAAATCAGTGTCTTTCTAAATCTTGTTGTAGGACAGTTCAAAGGTCCAAAAAGTTGTACTATCATTCTGACGTCACATCGATAGTACAACAACTTTTTAGCCTTGTCCTACCACCTGATTGGCTCACTTAACATGGCCCCCCCCAGGAAACAGTGCAAACATGGTGCCGCGATTAAGCGAGCACCGAGCAGTACACCAACCTAGTGATACATGAAGAGCCACACACGGTTCTGTGTCACAAAAGAAAATTATGTTATTTTATTTTAAAAATGTAATGGTATGGCCACAGAGGGACGAAGCTGCCACAAGGAGTTTTCTTTCACTGACACAGTCCGACTGAGAAGCCGGAGCAAACGGGAGCCAGAAAAGCCTTAGCAAGTGGGAGTAGCACCATATAACAAAGAAAAGGTAAATATAAAAAAGCCACAATAACCCTAACTGTATACTATATAAAACAGGGGATGGGTGACCATCCACGACGAAGGCTGTGTTTCCGACGAGAGAGCTGATGACATCATAGCGGCCTCAAGACCAAAGACTTGCTGTTATATTTGGATGGCAAAAATGAAATAGAAATTTATATATTTTTGAATTTATATTTATGTGTAACTGGAGGCTAGAAGAAGCTGGTCTGGGAGGATGTGGGGGAATCGGTGCAAGTATGGGAAGCATGAGCATCTGATGACCTCAAGGCAGGGACACAGTGTGACAAGGCAGCAGGTAAAGCAAAAAGGATGCTGAGATGTATAGGCAGGGGCATCACCAGCAGGAAAAGGGAGGTCATAATTCCACTATACAAGACACTAGTGAGGCCCCACCTGGAGTACACTGTACAGTTCTGGAGACCTTACCTACGTAAGGACATAGACAGGGTAGAGAAGGTTCAGAGGAGGGCAACAAAGATGATACATGGATTGCATCACAAGTCCTATGAGGACAGGTTGAAGGAATTGAATATGTACTCCCTGGAGGAGAGGAGGGAGAGAGGGGATATGATAGAGACATACAAGTATCTTACAGGGAGGAACAGGGTGCAGGAATACACTATTTTTAAGCGAAAAAGATGTTCCAGGACTAGAGGGCATGGGATGAAATTGGAGGGAGGACGATTCAGAGGAAACGTGAGGAAGAATTTCTTCATAGAATGGGTGGTGGACAAGTTGAACACCCTGCCAGAGGAAGTGGTAGGGGCTGAAACAATCACAGGATTTAAGAATACATGGGTTAGACATAAAGGAGTTCTGGAGGTCAGGGGTAAGGGGCAACAGACTTCTTGGAAAACATAAACTGAACTTAACAAGCTCAAATGGGCAGACTGGGTGGGCCATAGGCCCTTATCTGCCGACACTGTCTATGTATCTGTGTATCTATGAGAGTGGAAGGAGAGTGTTAAACTATAATAGTTGTGGGGCAGCAGTCTTTCTGGGGATGATGTGGAGTAAAGGGGGCTATCCAGTGTGTAAAACCCTGGAGTAGCGAAGGGCTGAAATAAAGCTGCTCAAATGGGAGCTGGGAAGGATGGTGTGGGAAGTCAGAGGAGCAGGACAGTGAAGGGGAAAGGCAGAGGGGTGGTGCCCAGGGAAGGAGGGCAGCAGGTGGGGAAGACAATAGGGAGACCCACCCAGTATACAAGAGTATCTCTTGCTCAGAGGACCAGGGAGCCCAGTGTGGAGGAATGGTAAGTGGTGAGGGGAAGGGGTGGTAATGTAAGGGTAGCATCTGGGGTGGGAACTTCTAAAGGGGTGCCTTTATCGAATAGATTTGCACCACTGTCTGGAAGGAGGGATGGGCAGCAGGAGGTGAGGTAGGAGGTCAGGATGAGCCAGGGCTGAGAGTAGGAGTACAGAGGAGGGAAGAGGGAACTAGTCAGGGTGAGCAGGAACAGGAGGCAAGCAAAACAGAGTGGAGAATGGAGGGGAAGGGAGGGAGAGAAAAGGAAAGGAAGAAGGGAGGGAAAATGGAAACAGACACTGATAGTCAGAAAGGGAAGGGCAGAGTGGAAGATGGAAAAACAGCTAGGGGGATAAATAGTGGATGCGGAGATAAGTTCACCAGGGTGAAGGGGGAGCAGCTAGTACTGAAGATAAGAAAAGAAGGATGGGAAGCATGAGTGCAGGGGATGGAAGGGTGGCAATCATAGGGGACTCCATAATTAGGGGTATTCACTGGGGAAGGAAATGGGACCCAAATGCAAGCAGGAGGGTGATTTGTATGCCAGGGATGATAGAGGGGAAGGTGGGCCCAAGAATAAGGGGAAATAGTAAGGGAGATTGGAAGAAAACCTAATTTAGTTACATACATGGGAACCATGACCTAGCTGGGGAGGAGGTTGGGATAGTGCAAAGTAGGTTCAGGGAGTTAGGGAAGATCTGCAGGGAGGAAGCAAGTTCGCTGGCCTTCTCAGAGGTGATACCAGTACCAAGGGCCAGCACAACCAGGAAAAGAAGAATGGACAATTTTAATAACTGGCTGAGGAAATGGTGCAGGGAGGAGAGATTCATCTGTATTGGGGACTGGGAGGAGACCTGGTCAAACAAAGCACTTCACCAGACAGGCTACACATCAGTAGGGAGGGTTCAAGGGTACTTCAGGACAAACTAGGGGAATATATAATCACCACACTTAATTTAAACTACTGGGGGGGGGCAGCGGGCCTGCAGGCCCAAAGACTCCAAGAGGAGGAGGTCAGTGAACCTCTCCCCTGCAGTGATGAAAGAGGTCTGGAAGGAGGAGGTAGAAGGGGTGAGAAAACAATTAGGAAAGGGTGGAGGGGTAAGGAACACATAACAAGGGTAGGTGGGGGGTTCACACAGTGGGGATAAATGTGAAGAGAAGAAGAGAAGACAAGGAAGGGATGGAAGGTCAGAGTCTAGGTGGAGGGTGGTGTCTCTGAATGTGCAGAGTCTTGAAAGTAAGATGGACAACCTGCAGGCACTATTAGCAGACAGGAGGGTGGACATAGCAGCAATAACCAACACTTGGGCAACACCACACCATGACTAGGACCTTGTGATCCCTGGATATAAACTATACAGGAGGGACAGGGTAGTTGGGAAGGGGGGGTGGCAGTTTACATCAGGGAGGGAATAACTTGCACAAGGGAGGAATCAGAGGAGGAGGAAGGGAAGGCTGAGGCATTATGGGTTCAATTACAGTCAATAGAGGAAGGAAAATGAGGTTGGGGTGGTATATAGAGCACCCAACCAGGATGAGGAGAGAGAGAGAGAGAGAGAGAGAGAGAGAGAGAGGGAACTGAGCTCGCAAATATTGGAAGCTGCAGGGAAAGGAGAGGTGGTAATTGTGGGGGACTTCAACCTGCCCAAGGTGGACTGGAGTGTACCATCCACAACATGTGCTAGGAGTCAGGTGATCCTAGAAGGACAGCAAATTGGGTTCCTGGCTCAGGGCATCACAGAACCAACAAGAGTAGAGGCGATTCTTGATCTGGTGCTCATGAATGGGGAGCATGTACAGGAAAACAAATGTCAGGGAGCCCCTGGGTGGGACTGACCATTACACAGTGTGGTTCCAGTTGGATATGGGCAGAAAAAGCATCCCGACTAAGTCCAAAATCTGGGATTTTAGGAGGATGGACTTCAGGATGATGGGCAAAGTGCTAAGGAGCCACCTGGCAGACATCAGAGCAGATATGGCAAGTACTGTAAGTAAGTAAGTAAAAATGTATTTAGTTAGGCGCCAAATCCCAGGGGCTCTTAGACAGATTAACAGGGTAATAGAACATCACAGTTTAAATAATCAGCAAAAGAAATAATATGCAGAATATTAAATAACATTAAAACACTTATAAAATATGTCTGCAGGATAAGCTAAATTAAAAAGGTGAGTCTTTAGGCACCTCCTGAACACCTCCACCGTCGGGGCCTCCCTCAGAGATCTTGGGAGCGAGTTCCAGAGGACCAGGCTGGCCACCCCGAATAAACGATCACTCGAGGTTTTCAGCCCAGTCCTCTGAATCAGAATGGAGGGAGCAAGCCGGGATGGCAGGAGTAAGGAGATCTGACAGGTAACCAGGGCCCGATCCATATAGGGCCTTATAAGTGAGCAAGCCCACCTTGAAGAGAACCCACCACCTGACCGGCAGCTAGTGCAGACCCCACAGGACCACAGTCACATGAAAGGACCTTGATAATCCTGGCTGCTGCATTTTGCACTGGCTACAGCCAGTGGAGGTTCCCTCTACTGACCCTGAGGTGTAGAGCATTACAGTATTCAAGTCTTGATGTCACAGAGTGGTGCACCAGTGACTGCAGGTCATCAGGCAAAATTAGGGTTTTAATCTGAGCGATATTCCTCAGATGGTCAAAAACACTTTTGACCCAAGGTGGTTCATCATTAAGGAGGTAATACTGGTTGCCACAGAGGCGTGCATTAGGCTCGGGAAGAACACAAGGGCCAAAGTACCCAGCTGGCTCAGCTCTGGGGTCACCCAGACAGTAAGGGAAAACAGATTAGCCTATAAAAAAATTCAGGAAGACCAAGAAAGAGGTGGATAGGGAAAATTACCTAAGGTTGACTGGTGAGGCAAGCAAGGAAGTCAGGCGAGCTAAGGCACAGATGGAGCTGCAGATAACTGCAGGAATTAAGAAGGGGGAGAAGGCTTTCTTTCACTATATAAGTGAGAAAAGGGACAAGAAGGACAGGATTGTCAGGCTTAAGAAAGGGGAGGAGAGGGTGGAGGATAATGGTGCAAAAGCAGAGATACTAAATGAATACTTCTGTTCTGTCTTCACCAGGGAGAAGGATGGATCAGTGCCTTCAGGAGGGAGAAGAGGAGCAGTGGGGAAGGGAACACAGATGTAGTGATAGAGGAGGACAGAGTGAGGGAGGGGCTGCTGGCATTGAAGATGGACAAATCACCAGGCCTGAACAGAGTACATCCAAGGTTACTAAGGGAACTGGCTGAGGAACTGACAGGGCCACTGGCAGGCCTATTTAATAGTTTACTGGAGTCAGGTGTGGTACCGTACGACTGGAGAACAGCACATGTGGTACCCATCCACAAAGCGGTCCCAAGGATGACCCTGGGAATTACATACCATACAGTCTGGCCTTAATTGTGCGCAAGCTCATGGAGACCATACTTAAGGAAAGGTTGGTAGAATATCTAGAGGAGCATGGTCTCCAGGATGCTAGACAGCATGAGTTCATTGGAAGGGGGATCGTGTCAAACAAATTTGATTGATTTCTTTGACTGGGTCACTAAGACGGTAGACAGGGACCAAGCAGTAGACATCCTCCATCTGGATTTCAGCAAGGTCATTGACTCTGTGCCCCACAAAAGGTTGATCAGGAAGTTGGCGTATCTCGGGGTTGAGGAGAAGATGACCACATGGGTAGAAAACTGTCTGAGGGACAGAACACAGAGGGTGGTTGTTGGGGGGAGAGTTATCTGGCATCAGAGAGGTCACCAGTGGGGTCCTGCAGGGCTCAGTGCTGGGTCTGGTATTGTTCAATGTCTTCATCAAAGACACAGGGGATGGCATTAAGGGCAAAATGTGCCTATTCAGAGATGACACCAAGGTCTGCAGGAGAATGGACACAGCTGAAGGGATACAGGACTTACAGGAAGATGTGGAAAAGCTGGGGAGGTGGTCCAGGATCTGGCAGCTTGACGTTAATGCCAAGAAATGCAAAGTTATGCATATTGGAACCAAGAATTCCAGTTCGGAGTACTACCTGGGTGGAGTCCAGGTATTTGCATCAGAGGAGGAGAAGGACCTGGGAGTGATGATCACTAGTGACCTGAAGCAGCAAGGGCAAACAAGATGCTGGGATGCATAGTTTGGGGGGGTCAGTAGCAAGATACAGGAGGTTATACTGTGCTTGTACAGGTCACTGGTGAGGCCACATCTAGAGTATGGAGTTCAGTACTGGTGCCGACACCTCAGAATGGACATTAATCTGCTGGAAGGTCCAGAAGAGGGCTATAAAGATGGTAGTGGATCAGCAGGGTAAGGCATATGAGGAGAGGTTGAGGGCACTGAACATGTACTCCCTGGAGGACAGGCGAGAGAAAGGGGACATGACTAAGACCTTAAAGTACTTAAAAGGAATAAATAAGGTGGATAAGGAGGGTCTCTTTAATTAAACTAAAAGGCAACCATAACACAAGGGGCACAGTCTTAAGCTGGATGGTGGGAAATTTAGGAGGGAGGTCAGGAAGCACTTCTTCATGGAGAGGGTGGTGGACACTTGGAATGTGCTGCCAAAAGAGATGATCTCGTTGAAGATGGTGGGCAGCTTCAAGAGAGACTGGGATAGGCATAGTAGGAAGATAAGGCTCATGGGTAGGAAGGATGGAAAGGTTGGGAGGAGGGGAGGCAGGGTCAGTAGCTCAAGCTGTGGTCCCTGCAGTTCGAGCAGACTAGATACACCAAATGGCTTTCTGCTGGTTTCTTCATATGTTCATATGTCCGTATGTCACAGAGAACTCACACTTGTCAAGTGAACCATGAATAACAAAGATGGATGCCTCCCTTGCTGGTGGTGCTGTGCTGTTTTCAATGTTATTATGTTATCACATAATAGTATATGTTCTCAAGTAGTTACAATGTAATTACACATAATTGAATAACCTTATTTTTGCAAACGTATTGTTTCTGTATGAGTTACTGTGTTATAAATCTTACTGTATCTTTTTTTTACAACATTAATGTATATATTATGGATCCATAAAGGGGTCTAGGGATCTTGTCCAACAGTTCAGCCCTCCCAAGCTTTGGCAGTCATAGTGTGAACATGGAAACGAGACTTGCCCTCCTCCACCAGACCACTTACTCAATACTGGCTGGGGGGTAGTGCATCAAGCTGTGAATCTGGTGACCCAGTTCTGGCTACCAACAAAGCTACTAGTCACCATTAGATGAGGCAGAGCAGAATTCATGCTGTTTACTATCCTGCAGTCCATGCTCTGCAGGTAGTTCACGAGGTTCTCTTTGATAGTGTCTCCATCAGTTTACCCACAATAGAGGTAAGGCTGACAGGTCTGTAGTTACCAGTTGCTACATGTCCCCCGACCCATAGAGTGGGACTATGTCCACTACCCTCCAGCCTTTTGGAACTACCCCTGTTGGCACTGAACTATGGAATAGCCCTACCAGGGGTTCAGCTGTTTCCACTGCCAATTCCCTGAGCACCCTCAAAAGCATCCCATCTGGTCTCAGGGCTTTATCTATCTTTAGGTCTGCTAGTCCTTTCTGGCCCCTTTCACTAATAAATACTTGCTGCCTCATCAAAGGGATTCCCTTACAGCTGCCTTAATGCCACTGTCTGGCAGAGGCCCTCTTTCTTCCCTTGTGAATGCAGACCAGACTTAGTCGTTAAGAATGGCTGCTCACTGCCTGTCCTCCTGAATGACCCTGTGTCCCACTGTTAGTCTAACAATTCCCCTTCCCTTCTTTCTTTTTCCCCTAATATATCTAAGGAACTGTTTTCCCCTCCCTTGACCCCCTCTGCAATATGCAGCTCTGTGTCTGCCTTTGCTTCTCTGACCGCCCTCTTGGTTTCCCTTGTCCTCGTTTGGTACTCCCCCCATTCTTCCTTCCCTTGTTTTCCTTGTACCTGGTGAAGGCCTTGGTTCTGACTCTCACTGCTTCCCTGACCTTTCCAGAGAGCCGTGTTGGTCTCTTGTACCTGTTTCCTTTGATTACTGTTCTCGTGCAAGACTTTGTTGCCTCGAGAATGACACCCCCTTGATTTCCCTCCATCGTTGCTCCGCACCCTTGATGCTGCCCACTCTGACTAACTTGTCCTGGACCAGCATCCTAATCCGGCTGAAGTCTGCCCTTCTGAAATCCAGGACTTCAGTACCTTTGGTGAGGGCTTACTTGTCCCAAGGGCCAGGTCGAACTGTATAGAGTTATGGGCGCTGCACCCCAGTTGCCCCCCTACTCTCACTTCTCCTGCCACTTCCAAGATGATGAGCACCACATTAAGAATGGTTCCTTAATCAGATGCATCAGCAGGCAGTCTGCAATGTATCCAGCAGAGCCTGACTTCTTTGAGTTCCTGGCCACTGGAATGACCCAGTCAATATCTGGCAGGTTTAACTCTCCCATCACTGTCCCCTCCCCCTTTGCCACCCTCCTTTGTAGTTCTGCCCCTAACTCCCCCCCCCTTCTCTGTCTTTGCCCTGTCCTGGAGGTCTGTAGATCACCTTACATTTAGTTTCTTGCCTGAGGCCACCATGAGCAGTGCCATTTTCCCATTTCCTACCCTGATGTTTCCATCCTCCATGGCCTCTGCGCTTTCCCTGACATAATAGCTTTTTTTTATTCAAGTTTATTGACAACATACGGGTACATTAATGCATAAGTCAGATGTAAAAACAACATTATCACAAGGATAGACAGAGAATCCATTAAGTTCCAGGCTTAGTTTACATATATAAAGAATAATCCATGAATTTCTAAGCAGTCCTTATAATTATGCAGTAGGAAAAGAAGGATTTCATTATCTCTTCAGAGCTTTATTATTTTTTATTATATACGTTGCTTTATTCCATTTTATTTTATGGGATCCCTCCTTCCCTCCCCGATCCCTCAACTGATCTCCAGATTTCCCACTTGGCCCATCTCTGGATATAAAGAGCAACTCTTTGGTTTATTTTAAAGGTGAGTTCTTCTAGTTCAGAGATGTTCTGGACCACCGTTATCCAATCTTGTCTACTAGGGGGAAGAGGATTGAGCCATGATCTCGTGATGGCTTTGTGGGCCGCAGTTATAAGAACCGCCCAGAGATACATTGAGTCGGCCCCTCTCAAGCCCATAGGAGGAACTTTAAGTACTGCCTCATTCCACTCCAGTGGGTGGTCAAGGGATAAAATCTCTTTTAATGCATTTCCCTGACATAATAGTGATATATTCTTTACATTTTCCTCAGTTCTATCTAAACATAGTGTAGCTTGAGACTGTCAGATCCCTATCATAATTGTCTGTGGCCCAAGTTTCTTTGATGGCTATTAGATCCAATGCAGTGTCTGCCACCATTGCCTAGAGCACACTAATTTTATTTCCCAGACTCCTGGCATTAAGATAGACCCCTTTCCATCTTTCTCCTGACCCTCCTCTTGCTTTTTCCTATTCCTAAAAAAGACAGAGAGAAAAACAGAGAAGGTGGCCACCATTAGGCTAGGTGGACCAGATTGTTATATAAAAACAGCTGACCAAGTGTGGCAGCTACCTGGCACACACCTGGTAGGGACCAGTTACCATGGCCAACAACCCAGGTCATTGGAAGAAAATGTTTGCTCACAATTATGCTAGGTTTGCACTTCTGGACAGGGGCACACAAGTAAATCCAGACACATGGAAGCAATAACAGTACTGTCCAAACCAGGTTGGGATTCTAGAGTGTGGCTTTTATTCACGTAACAAAGTAGGAATAGATACACAAAGCGAAGATGGACCCTCATGGGGCTACACATACTGGTATTGCAGATTTTTCCAGGGTACAGAAATTCCTGAAATTCATATTTAGCACAGGGTGAAGAAACATAAAACAGTGAATACTCTGGCTCTGAAACTGAAGACTGGCATACACGGCCGGACTAGTACTGTTCCCATTTCCCACAGGAATGAAAGTGGTACCCATGATCACATTGAGTACATCCAGGCTCAGCTCTTCCAGACCCCACTATACTGGGGTAAACTGAAGAAACAGAAATTCCAAACCTACGTCTTGAGGTAATTACTTCCATTAGGCATTGGCCAGATGCACTAAATGAAAATGTACTGGTGCCCAAACTGAACCCGGAGAGGTAAACTGGTTACTCCAGATGGGGGTCTCCCACCTTTTGCTCCCAAGTTTATACTCGGCCATTTATCTGGTTAATAACACCCACACAGAAGAAAACTTGTAGTTGTTGTCTTAAAATGTTTCTCACACTTAACAAACTACTGACACAACCCTGGGTGTCAAAGATAAAAGTTCTGTACTTGGACAGTCACATTCTTGGACTCCAGCGTAAGCAGAAACTTTACTTAGAACTGGGTGACTGGTCCCATTGACAGAGAAATTCACCCCAAGGTATTGCAGATGACCCTTGGTTTACACAGAAAAAGATTTGTACTCACAAAGACCAAAGATGTACAAGGCAGCTTCACCAACAAAATGGATCAAGGGGGTTGCTACTGAATCCTGGAGTTCGCCCCATCCTTCCTTCCTGGGATGTGGCAAGGAAAACCTTCTGGCACGGGTCTCCACCAGTTCAGACAACTGTCTTCTTTGTTCTTCTTCTAGAGTGAGAACAAACTAGCACAAAACAAAAAGGGGTAGCTCTTTGTCAGACATAATCTGAGGAGCTGCCCAGCAGCTGCAGCCTCCTCTTCGAACTCCACTCTACTACTCACTCTAATCACTGAACATTCCAGTTCACTCCAAAGCCAGCTGAGACTGTGGCTTATGCTGCTGCGAGAGTTCTATGATTACATCATCACTCCAGCTCAGCTAAGACTGAAAACAGTGTGTGACAGTGTGAAACACATTTACCTAGCATTTCACAAGCTGCCTTCCCTGACTGCCAGTGATTCTAACTGGGATTCTAGTAACCCCGGGGAACAAGGGGGTTACAGGAGGACCCACCACAAGTGAAACTGAGGCAGTCGCAGAGCAAGCCTGTGGGCTCAGTCCTGGCCCTCGGCAGTCAGGACCAATTGCCTGGCACCAGCTCCAGCCCGAGAGTCAGTCGAATCACTAGGTGGGAGATCCGAAGGCCCACCTGGCATCGTAACTACATAGACCCACAAAAAATTTGAGCTACATAGAACATTAAGTATTTTATGTTTGAGGGGAAAGTTCAGTTTGAGAAGGGAGATGTAAGGAAGTGAATCAGCATATGCGACTTGCGTATGCTGTGCTATTGCGCATGCGTTAACATTTGTATAAAAAACCCTTGTCTGGTGGGTAGTAGCCCACAATTTTGCAGTTCAGTATCAGTGCTTTACACTTCAATAAAATAACCAGAGCACTCAACTTACGTGTCTGCATGATTATTACAGAGCCCAATGTAGCTTGACCTGCATTAAACATGACAATGACACTCTTCTGAAAAGCCGTTCATTGTAACAAAATGTTTCTTGTGCAAGCAAACATAAAAAGTAAATCATTAGTGAAATCAAATTTTACATTCTGTTGATCATCAAAATCTGTCATATGACTGACTATTAGTTCAAGTTCAAGTTTATTGCAGGAAAACTCCATTGAGCAAGCTCATTCACAAGGAGGTCCTGGAGCATTTACACACACATGTGGGCATTACATACAAGGTATCATTGACTATAGATTTACAAAGGGCATACAAAGTTCACAGCAGGCAATTCATGATAGGCTACAACCAGGTAGTGCAAGATCCTGTTAGTAAAAATTTTTTTTTTTTTGTTCTGCTAGCACAAGGCCAGAATTGTACACATAAATCAGATAAATGCAATAACAAAATGGTTAGTGTGCAAGGATGGAAGAGAAAGGATAAGTAGGCAGGTAGGGTTGAAAATTAAAAGCAAGAAGGGATGGCTACGGGTTAGGAGAGTAAAGGGGAGAAAGGTGTGGGTAGGTGGTCTAGAGGAAATGGACAGTTGGAGCAAATCACGGGAGTCAAAACCTTTAGCACTTTAACCCTTAAACTGCCTATGTGGTTGCAGTCCTGGGTTGGACGGAACAAGGCAGTCGATGGACGTGTAGCTATTATAAGGGTGAGGGGGAGGCTTAGTGACAGCTACAGATATCTTTTATTTTAAATGAAGCTAGTGCTTTGTAGAGATTAATTGAGACGATGCTGGTTAGTTAATGTGTACTTACCTTATTTTCAATCAAAATATCAGTGACAAAGTTACAAAAAGAGTCAAAACACCAATGCAGACTACTACATCAAGAGTTAATGCCCTGGTCTGGCAGCAATGGCTAGATGTAGTGCCATTCTTACATCTTAAGATGGTGCACCCTTTCAAGCTGTGGATGTAACCAGGAACCTTGGAATCGCATTCGGCTGCTGGCTGACCCTTGAGTCCCCAGTGGCAGCTATAGTTCAGTAAGGCTTTTTATACCATGAGGAATATTGCTGGGTAAACAAATTCACAGAAATACCAAGCAGATACTGGGGGTGGAATGTCCATTTCCATTTCAGGATATGATTTTAGGGTTGCCAGAGGCCAGCGGGCTGCCTTGTAAATGTAGGAATCTGCAATGTACAATGCTTGCTGTTGCACATAAGTGTATTACAGTTAAGTGTCTATCAGATATATCTCCACAGCATGCTACCTGGAAAAGTAAAATACAGGACCGAAGAATGATGAAGCAGATTAATGCAACAGTGAATACATGAATGGAATCCTTTTCTGATCTTTGGCCCCCTTAGCACTCACATTGGACTTTGGATTCAGATGCTAGGGATAATCCCTCCAGACTGGACTGATAATAACTCAGGTATAATATGCCTAAGCTTATGTAATACAGAGTCCACAAGAGTGGGGCTACTATGGACTTGAGGACTGTGTCTGTCTCGTATCCCTTTATAGTTTACTAAATTTATAAGTAGAAGGAACTGCATGAGTTTGTGTGCTTTTTAAAATGTGTAATTCATGCTTTCTTTTTTTCCAGTAAAGAGTTTTATTAAAGTTTTCTTAAGAACATTACAGGAACATAATAGATTTGCATTGTACAATCACTACAACATAGACAATAAAGTCACCTTCAACCTACACATAAGTAAGCTGTAAATAATTGCCTTTGTCTAATCAGTTCTAATGCCTCCATAAAAACAGTTGTAACTAGAGTCAAAATTCTTAATTCTCATACAGATGAGGCACATTGTAGTTACCCAGCTCGAGACCATTCAAAAATAAGGATATCCCTTAGACTAGGCCACAAAAAAGGGTCTCTTAATTCTAATAATATTACAAACGGAATGTTGTCATCTCCCATCTAGCATGACCAAAATAGGAGACCAAATTACCTCAAAAATAGGGAGTTTGTCTGATATGAGCTATACGCTCGTTGTTGATGGTCTCACCCAATTTGTTATACCATTGTTGGAGGGTTGGGGCTGAATTTAGCTTCCAGTTGGAAAGTAGAATTCTTTTGAATACTAGGGCAGTGGCCCAAACTCCTGCTCTCTGCTAATTACTAAGAAGTGTGTCTCCCAAGTCAATGTCCAACACCAGAAATTTCAGGGTAAATAGTACTGTGACCCCATAAGCAGCTGTACAAAATTTATGCATTGTCTTCCATAAGGGCAAGATATGAGTACAGTTCCAAAGCATGTGCATTAGATTAGCATGCTTCTGATTGCATTTCCAACGGGGGCCTTCTGGGAGATAATCCATTAATTATAGTCTCAGTGGGGAGTAATAACAACAATCAAAATCTTGAATTGTATAGTTCTCCCTGTGACTTCTTTGCTGGCTATACATGCATTATTCCATGAAGAGGACCATTCTAACTCTGAAATGTCTACCCCCATGTCGCATTCCCATTTCTGCGCAGCAGGCCTTGTTAGCATGGAGTGCCCTACTGCTTCATTAAGCTGTTTATATCCTAAACTCACCCCTTTTCTGAGGATTGTCACTTTCAAGATGGTTCCCCATTGTTTGTTTTCTGGAAGGATAAGACTTGGGCCTAATAATGAGTCAGTCAGCGCTTTCCTAAGCTGTAAATAAATGGCAAAATGGAATTTATGTAACCTGAACTTCTGTTTCAGCTCTTCAAAGGTCAGTAATGTGTCTGAATGGCTAACAAATTGTCGAGATTTGTAATTCCCAAAGCCCCCCAGCCCGGGTCCTTTAAAGTGTTTCCACTGTAGAGCAGATAGGAATTATTCCAAGTTGTAGTTAGCCCCAATGGAGCTTTCTCAATTTTTTAAATGTTTTGGAGCTTCTTAATGTTGGGCGGAGAATCGGATGTAGTCCCTCTCTGGTGCTGTCCTAGAGAGGGCCGCTACCCCTGCCTTGCTGGCCAGACCAAGGTTAAGGGGCTGGGGTTCCTGTAACTATTACACGGGGGTCCTTTCCTAAAAGATAAACTAAAATGGTGGTGCCTCCACCCAGAGTACATTTAAGTGAGCGTGATCTCTATAGTACAACCCCCTGGGATATGTCGTACCAGCCCACCTCCCCAATATAGTTACCCCAGACATGGACTTACCAGGATTTGAACCTCCCCACATCCAGACAATTAGCATTTCACATTTCAAATAATAACAGGCTCGCTAAAATTAGGCTGAGGAGTCAGTTCTTCTGCAAAACAGTAACATCGTAATTTATTTACACGGGGAGGGTTAGGATGGGGTACATGGAATAGAAGTTAAGCACACTTTTGATTTTTGCATTTTCAAAGATTTAGCAATTCCCACAATCATTTCCCTTTTAGTTAAACCCACACTGTTAATCGTTGCAGTCACCATTATCTATCTAACTAACTAACTGCTGCAGGTGTTACCATACCCAGAACCCTCAACTGGTACCAGTCCAGAATGACGCCCCTAATTCTGTCCCTGGGTACCCAGATCTTACAGTTGCAGGCCTGAGGTGCAGCTGGTCGGCCAACGTTGGTGTGCTTTGCTTAATTAAATAACTTTTTACATTTGGCTTTGAACACTTCCATGCTTCCTATGCCAGAGGGCATATCTAAGCTATTTACAGTCCCCAGGTTGTTGCAGGGCAATTCCTGCTGTTATTCGCAGTTCTGCAGGATCAGTCCTTGCATGGCACAGTTGGCTGAAGTCCTGAGACTAGGTGGAAACAACACTGGCAGAACCGGGCTCGATGCTTGAATCAGTGGAAAGGGATACAGAGGCTGCCATGTGGATCTTCAGCTTGCTTGGAGATCTTGCAGCTTGTCCCCTTTGGCCTATTACAGGCCTGTTGCAGGACACACACGCAAGGCCTGTCAGCCACAAGGGACCCAGGCCTGGGGGTGGCCCCATGGCCCAGCTCCCTCATAGGTCAGAGCACCCTAGCACTCGGGTACAAGACCCATGGCCCTCTGCAGCCAGCAGACCCCACTTGATGGGGGTTAGCAAGTTTTCTGGCCCCGGTGTCAGAGTGAACATTCACCACATTTCTCCTCTTTTTCTCCTTCTTCCTGCTGCGTTGTGCAGCCAAAGCATTCTCTGTTCTCTCCTGTAGTTCATGCTCTGGGGAGACTCAGCTGAGTCTGAAAGTCCAGGTTCACATAACAGTTTCTCTCCTTGCTGCATTCTCAGGAGCAGGCAGCAGGTACCAAATCCCAGAAGCACCTTCTGCTTACACAGTCTCTCAACTTTAAACACAGCAGCCACTTTTTTTGCTCTGGCTCACACACAATTTCAGCAACTTGTTCTCTTACCAGCACAGCAGAAAGTTTCTTTTCTCACTGTGCAGGTCTATAGCAATTCTTCGATCTGAAGAATCACTTGATTACTGCAATTGTGCTTTCCTGACTGTCCTCTCCTCTGTCTCCTTCACTTTAGCTGACCCTGCCCTCGAGCACCCAGTAAGCGCAGGGGCTCCGAGCCGCCAGCAGGCAGGCGGCGACCGCAAGGCCAAAATTAGAACCAGGAGGCCGGGAGAGACAGCCAGCAAGGTACAGGAAAGCCGCGACCAATCGGAGGGCGAGCGCTACCTCAGCCTTGCTTCGATTGGTCCTCCTTCTTCACTGACTTTGCTCAAGCTTGCACTTCCAAATACTGCCCGGGAATAGTGGGTTTTACCTTAATTTTTCTCAAAAAGAGCTGTTTTTACCAAATTGTTTAAAAATTCTAGGTTTTATGTTGTTTTTCTTGTAAATGTCTAAGTGATACAGTCCTTTGGTGGGATTTCTGGTGGGCCAGATGCTAAGGCACCGTACCCCCAGTCTTTTGTTGTGCAAAACTTTTTAACACCTCATTGCAGAATCGCTTGATTACTGCAATTGTACTTTACTGACTGTCCTCTCCTCTATCTCCTTCACTTTAGCCGACCCTGCCTTCGAGCACCCAGTAGGCGCAGGGGCTCCAAGCGCCAGCGGGCGGGCGGCGACCTCTGGAGGCCGAAAGGAACCAGGAGGCTCGGAGAGACAGCCAGCAAGTAATGGAAAGCCTAAAATTTTTGCCCGCCCCCCCCCTCTTGGGTGTTTCTTTTATACACTCCTTCCCGCCCAATTTCCTATCTCCGCCCATAGCCAAATTCTAGCCAATAATCTGGAAACAGTCCCCCACTGCCTTCACTATTATTAACCCTTAGTTACCGTAATCATGCTGATGCTTCTCCTACTGCTTCTTTCTCTCTCACCTATAATATATCTTGAGGATGATACCTTTCCAGTCCATGCCCTCTTGAAAAATGTGGCTTGCCAGGGTGACCTCCCTATCTCACCCCCAGTGGATGACTATCAATTCCTCAAGTATGCACTACCGTTGCTTCATTGTAATCCATGGGGTAGCCCTCTAAAAGGGTCACAACCATTCATGTATCCCCTACGCCCCATGCTCATATCTTGGCTCTATAGTGCCCCCTTGTACCTGTCCATCAAGTTGGTACTCTGTGAAAATTTATTAAGCCTCAACCCATCCTGGACCGTCTCTAAAGATTGGACCCCGAGCAAGAAGAGAAAACCCTCTTTTTGGTCCGTCATGCTATCACTTGAAGCCCTTATTAAACTATTACTCTTCTTGCTGATCTGTGCTGGCAATATTGAAATCAATCCAGGACCCCCAGAAGGCTTTACCTCCCCATCAGATCTAGCCTCCATTAAAGGTTTAAGCTTCCTTCACATCAACGCATGCAGCCTCCTTAAAAGATCTCATTAATCCAGGCCTGGGTCGCCCACACCTTGCCAGACTTTCTGGTAATCTCTGAGACATGGCTTAAACCTGCTACACATGACAGAGAAATAAATCTACCCAACTACCAGCTATTCAGATCGGACCGCCTGACAAGGGGCGGTGGAGTGGCTATCTGTGTTAAATCAAATATTTCTGCATCTTGCCTCAGTGTAACATCAGTGCCCAAAGAATTTGAATGTTTATCCCTTAAAATAGCTCTCCCCAATATGACAGCTTTTCATTTGGTTGGCTGCTATAGGCCCCCCTCTGCCGGCCTTCAACTCCTAAACCACTTGGGAATTATAATTAATCTGGGCCCGAGGACACCATCATTTTAGGTGATCTAAACTTTAACTGGCTCTCCAATGCACCTGCACCTCTAGTATCTTTTGTGACACATATGGATTCACCAATTAATAAATGAACCGACAAGATTTAACTCAAAAACAAAAGTAACAGCACCCTACTTGACATTATGTTGGTAAACAAACCGCACCTGTTTTCCCATGCTGGAGTGCTTTTCAGTGATATAAGCGATCACTGTCTTATTGCAGGGATAAAATCATCAGTCAAGCCATCCAACCCTGCGAAATTCCTCACAAGAAGGTCTAAAAAAAACCTTAACATCGAAGGATATCTCCATGACCTATATCATTCCCTACGCTGGCAAGAATTCTATCACACAGCTTCTGTGGAAACAGCACTCAAGGTGCTAAATGACATTATCATAGGCGCCCTCAATACTCATGCACCTTTCACTAGTGTTAGAATAAAAAGCAAATCCTGCCACTGGTTTTCTGACGATCTTAAATTTGCACTGCTTGCTAGAGATAAACTCTGGAAAAGGGCTAGAAAGACCAAGGATCCGTCTGACTGGCTTCAGTTCAGAAAAGCCAGAAACAGCTGCACCAAAAAAGTGAGAGAAGCCAAAGCTGCCTTCTATACAGCCGAGCTTGATGCCTCCTACCTTAACCCAGCCAGATTCTGGGGCACCATCAAGGGGATCCTAGGGCAGGACTCCAGTACTTCCTTGCCATCCTAAGTGCACCTTAACAATGCTGTTATCACTGACAAGCGTGAAATCTTAGATGCATTCAATAATCATTTCACTACGGCTGGCCTAGCTTTTGATTCCTCCTCAGCAAATCTACTATGGTCACAACTTAAATTCCAGTCTATCGATGGTCAGAAGGCTGCCTCTTCATTCTCCTTCAAGCCCATTTTATTAAAACAAGTGGAGGACCTACTGCTACATCTAGACACCAAGAAAAGTGCAGGTGCAGACTCTCTGGACCCCTACTTCTTAAAAATTGCTCTAGCTGCCATTGCAGTTCCCCTAACTCATCTTTTTAATCTGTCCTTATCCACTGGTTCTGTTCCTACATTGTGGAAAACAGCACAAGTGTTTCCCCTCCTCAAATCAGGGGACCCCATGGATCTCAACGATTATAGACCTATATCCATCCTACCTGTGCTGTCTAAAATGTTAGAAAAACTGGTGAGTATCCAACTAAGAGACTACCTCGATGCTAATAACCTACTTAACCCTGCTCAATCTGGGTTTAGGACCAGACACAGTACCATTTCTGCATTAGCAAAAGTAACAAATGATTGGCAACCTGAGTTAGACAAAAAAAACAGCATCTGTGCTGTATTTCTAGACCTAAGTAAAGCCTTTGATACAGTGGATCATGAGCTGCTAATTTCCTCACTGCACTCTTTAGGCCTGGATTCAACCTCTCTTGGGTGGTTCAGATGTTACCTCACTGATAGAATACAGCAGGTGAAAAATGAAGGTGTCCTATCCTCCTCAAAACCACTTCTAAGGGGAGTACCACAAGGATCCATCCTGGGCCCTATCCTCTTTGCTGTCTATATCAATAACATTGATTCCAACCTCACTGTTGCCAATGTCCACCTTTTTGCTGATGACACTGTCTTGTATGTCAGTAACCCCTCACCATCAAAGGCCTGTGAGTTATTACAATCAGAATTCTCTCTGCTGCAACATCAACTACTTGAAAAGAAACTACTATTAAATGCCAAGAAAACAAAGGCTATGTTCTTTTCCACCAATATATATTCTACCACTCTCTCATCAAACATTCTTCCCAACTATCCACCATCCTTGGAAAAACTTGATTATGTGGATAATTCAAATATCTAGGGGTATGGATTGATAATAGACTTGATTACACTCAACATGTTGAGGAGCTCCTGAAAAACTCAGACAGAGGCTCGGCCTATTCTTCAGAATCAAACATTATCTAACCAAAGAGTCCAAACAGAGACTAATACAGGCATCATTTCTATCTCTCATCGATTATGCAGATTTCCTATATGGCCACTGTACTATGTCCTATTTAAGTAAATTGGATACTTTGTACCACAGAGCTCTAAGATTCATCACAGATCTTCCTTTCAACACTCATCACTGCTCTCTCTATAATGCTGTTGGCTGGACATCCTTACACCTTAAGAGGAATAAAAATGCTGCACTATGGATTTACAAAGCTCTGTCAAACAAACTTCCATCTTATATTTCTGATTGCTTTACCCTGGCTACACCTAGATCATATGCCCTAAGAAGCAATAACCTTATCACCTTGAAGATACCTAAAGTCTGTACCGGAATGGGAGATCTGCAATCAGCTACTTCTTAGCATCTACCTGGAATTCTCTGCAGAAGACCCTAAAGTTGAACACCTTCATCCCTATAGCATCCTTTAAAAAGCTCTTCATAAGTCTCTTTCCTGAGATATGCAACTGCTTTCACTAAGCCTAGTCCCCTCTTACCCTTTACCCCCCTTTTTTCTTTCTATCACAGTTTATATACTTTTTCTAAACTTAGCTACAATATACCCTAAAATCCATTGCCATTCCATTTCTTTTTTTATCCCCCCATTTCTACTTGCTTAAGTATCTACCCAATTACAACATAACCTGATCAATTCCACAATCCCAATACCTTACAGTCATCTGGGTCAAACCTGTCTGAATTATTTTGTTTTGTGGTCCAAAATCATTAGCTACCTTGCTTGTATATACTTTTTTTATTACTGTAGCTGTTTATTTATATCTAAGTCTTTGTCTCTTTCTCTGTATTTGTTTATGTATGCTACTGTACCTTATTTTGATCTTGACCTATCAGGTCCATCTTGTAAATGAGCTTCGCTCAATGATGTCCGCCTGAATAAATAAAGATTTTGATTGATTGATTGATTGAAGAGGCTCTCTCTCCAGTTTCTCAGAAATTCGGTGTTCAATTCAGCATCCATATCCAGTTTCCTTTCCCATTTCTGTCCCACCGAAGAGGTGCAAATGAGAATATCCATCTTTTCCCAGGTGTAGACATAACCATTGTCCTTTACCAGGCTTAGGACACAACCTTTGTCTTTTTTCAGGCTCAGGACAGAACCTTTGTCCTTTTCTCAGGCTCAGGACACTACCTTCTCTTCTCCATATCACCGCTGTGGTGCATCTTCAGTCCACAGCAAAATGCCAGTAACCTGCAGCTTTTCTTTTTCCCAACAAAGCTGCTTCTTGCACTAACTTTCTCTTCCTTGCTTCTTCATTCGCTTCTCAGATAGGCAAAGGCAAACACTCACCCTCTGGGGGGACAGATAGCTGACAGCCCCCAGGCAGGCCCTCTCCCAACCTTGCATTCCCATTCTCTCCCAGGGGCTAAAGGCCTCCTCCCCTCCTTGTGGAGGGGCTCTCCCCAGACTGACTGAAAATCCAAATGTTCTGTCCTCTTGGGAGCTTTCTGGCAGCTCCCCATTAGTTGGAGCCACTGTCCTTTCGGAAAATTAATATGTATGAGGCTCCCTCGGTGCCTCATTGGTGCAGAAAAAGACAAGCCTTGATTTTCCCCAGTATTTTCCCCCAAGAGTCTTTTCACAAGCCCCATAATCCTCCTGGATAATCTTGGCACTGTGGTTGGTCATCCGGCATCACATGGCTACAGAATCATGGTGGTTAGAAAACAGTCCCACTACAGGTTACACCAGTGTTCCAAGTTCAGTGTCCTTGTGTAGCCAAACCATTTACTTTTATTTAAATATTTCCCCACAGATTGGTAGCCACTTCTGTGCCCATTAAAGCAACTGTACACTTTACCATATTTAATATGCCCTTTCCCAGTCCTACTGCAGATGACATGCACATTTTTATTTTACAATTTCCCCATAGTCTGGAAGCAGTCCCTTTCTTCAGCTGCCCCCACTAACCCATTCAACATTTTATTCACTTTTTAGCTTGTACTAGCACTAAACACTGTGCCCCAGTGCTATACAGGCTCAGTCTCATTAATATTCATGAGCCACCTCATCAGCATGCACAAGGCGGTTCCCGATTCCTAAGCGTGATTGGCACTCCCAAAAACCTCTCTCCTTTTCTCCTTGCCATCTCTCTGATCTGCCCTAGGCCTCTGATTTCTCTTTTAGTGCCCCACAGGACCGTGACCACTGCAGAGATGGATCCAAAGGCCGCCGAAACGAGAAAGTGAAATTTGCGCTTTTCACACATGTGCAGAGTATCGCCCAGCACTGGAGTGCAATAAATGGGTGGAGGCTCCACACTCCAGCTCCTCTTGCCCCACTCTCCAGAAATAAACATGCCGGGGCCAGCAGGAGACCAGGACAACACCCAAGGGACACCAGGAACCACCAGGACTGAGGAAAAAGAAATGGGGGAGGGTGGACCAAAACCCCAGGAGAACGGGAGCCATTTCAGGAGCTATACAGGTAAGCCCCCAACATGGGAGTTACATAGATATACAAGTGTTTCCCTTCAGCTTCAAGGGCATTGCCATAAACAAAAGATAAGAAAGTTTGTAGGCAGAGCTATCTGCTTCTCTACTCTGAACTATAGGGGACCTTCAGAATCCTTATCTGGAGTGATGCACAGGGCCATCTGCCTGAATCTGAAAGCCACTAGGTATTTTTCCCAGTGAGGAAGCCCAAATCCTCCTCCTGCTTTATCCACCCTTGGTTTACTTAATGACAGCCTTGGCGGTGAGTCTCCCCATAAGAAACTCCTGACCAGAGCATGCACTTTAAAAAAAAAGTTGTTTGTAATTTAGGAAAGGGATATTCTGGAAGAAAAAAAAAACAGTTTCAGCCCTACCATCATTTTAACAGAATTAATATCTCCACCTCTGCCTGCCACCACTCTCCCCCAATACCCCGCCTCTCTCCCTAGCCCTGGTCCACCACCTTCTTCCTCTCTTACCCTCCTTCAGCTCACTTCCTCTCTCCCTTTTCTAATCTGCTCACCCCACCCACTGTTGCACAAGTTCTTCGATCCTTGCCTCCCACCCACCTCTCCTTCTACCTTCCTCCCAGTTACCCCTCTACAGCCACTCTCTCTTCCTCTTTCCTACGCTACCTGGCACAACTGGCAGCAACTCAGTTTTTCCACTCCACCTTTCCCTTTGACAATGGCCTTCTGGCAGCTTTAATTGATGTAACTATTGTTTGCTGAGACTCATCATTCTTAAATGTATGCTTGGTTGTGTTGTTCTAACTGATAATTATATTACCTGTAGCTTTTAGACCATGTATACCCTGTACTGAAATTTGTATTCCAACTGCTTGCCTGCTAATCTCACACAAATTGTACTTCTATTCTTTGTATACTGATGTGTAACCTTTGTAAAAGAATCATTGGCTCAAATTTCTAATAAATAAATAAATAAAATAATTTTCCCACATATAGAGAGGTTCAATTTTGGTCACTTTTTGAAGTCTGTATCAATTTCATTTAGCAATAGTGTAAGGTTCAGTTCTAAGATTTTTTTGATGTCTCTTGGTATTTTAATTCCTAAATAAGTCAAAAATTCAGTACACCATGTTTCTTCCCCGAGCTTGCCAAGTGTTAAGTATGGTTTCATAGACTTGGTAAGTGGCATGACCTGTGTTTTCTTCCAGTTTATCTCCAGCCCTGCTATTTTAACAAATGTTGCTAGGGAGCCTACTAGTGGTTTTATAGCTGATAGGGGGTTTGAGATGGTGAGCAGAATGTCATCAGCAAAAGCGAAGCCCTCATTGATTATTGTGCCCGCCTTTATACCCTGTATTGAGTGTTGTCAGCAGTTTCCATATAAGGGGTTCTAGAGCTCAAATAAAAAGATAGTGGGCAGCCTTGCCTTGCCCCCCGATACAGAGTGATAGGGTTAAATATGAAACCATTAGTAATCGCCCATGCTGATGGGTTGGTATAGAGGATTCTGATACTTGCAATAAACCCCTTGCCTATATTAAAGTCACCCAACGTTGAAGAGATATTCCCAGTCCAAGGAATCAAAGGCCTTGAAAAAGTCTTAAGGCTAATTCTGAGACCGGGTCCTTAAGGTTGTTTGCTAAGAACTGGCAACTCAAAAGCCTTCTAACGTTCTCATAGCCATTCCTATTTGGGACAAACCCAACCTGCTCTTCTCCCAACAATTTGACTAACTAGACCTTTCAGCCTGTTGGCCATAATCTTTGCTTGAATCTTGTAGTCAGCATTTAGTAGGGAAATGGGCTGATAGTTTTACATTTTTGTGGATCCTTGTCCTACTTTGGAACAAGTGAAATATAAGCTTGCTTCATTGATTCCAGTAAGGACCCTGTGGAGATAGTGGACATAAGAGTCTATAAAAGGACTGGTTATTGGGGAATAAGGACTTATAAAATTCTCCCAGCAGACCATCCGGACCTGGAGTTTTATTAGGTGGCAGCCCCTGTATAACCCTCTGGAATTCTTCTGTAGAGATGGGTCTATCTAAATACTCTTTATCTGAGTCAGGCAGTTCCTGATGTAATTTTCATGATTTGAATAAAGCAGAGTTAAAAAAGGAATATCGTCAGGTTGAAGCCATATCTGGTAGCAGAGGACTCAGTCATGTTGATGAGTGTTACGATGGAAAATTAGTCCAAAGTCTCAGAGCCAAAATTCAATGCTAAAAAGTCCAAAATTATGCACTTAGAGAACAAAACCCCCAGAATAGACTACTGGATTGGGGGGGGGGGGTAAGCTGAACACAGCGTTAGAGAAAAGGGACCTAAAAGTCATCAGTATTGACTCCCTTAAACAAACCAGCCAATGTAACAAGGCCTTCAGAAGAAGAAGAAGAATCAGCATTTATATAGCGCTTTTCATACACAGTATCCCAAAGTGCTTTACAAGCAATGCTAGACTGGTAGTGAAGTGACTGAATGTATGGTGGCAGCCATATCGCACATCATCACCCACCCACAGCCTGGATAATTGCAAGAACCGGTTTATGGGAAGGGGAATGTTGGCCAGGACACTGGGAATGTTCCCTGCTCTTTGCTAAGAGTGCCCTGGGTTCTTTTACTTCCACCTGGACACCCACCAGGACAACACCAGGATGGGCAGAAGGGACCTTGGTTTAACGTCTCATCTGAAGGACGGCACACCCCAGCAGTACAGCACCCCCCAATACTGCACTCGGATGCCGGCGATATTTAGGTGCAAGTCCAATCCCGGTGTGGGATGAGAACCCATGACCTTCTGGTCCAGAGGCGGATGTGCTACCAACTGAGCCACGCTGACACCCTTCAGCAAGGATAACAGGATGCTGCAGTGCATCTGGAAGGGGTTTGACAGTAGAAGGCAGGGGTACTGTTACTACTGCATAGATAGCTGGTGAGGCCACACCTGGAGTACAGTGCCCAGTTCTGGAGTCTCCACCTAAAAGAGAACAAGGACAGAGACCTTCAAGTTCCTGAACAGACTTAACAAGGCTAACTGTAAGGAGTTATTTACCAGAAACAGAGAAGATAGGACAGGGGGTCACAAGTGGAGGTTAATGGGGGGAAGGTTTAAAAAGGATCTTCGGAAGTATTATTTTACAGAAAGAGTGGTTGAACAATGGAAGGGTGTGCCGGCAGAGGGCTGGGATAGAGTCAAGGGGACAATAGCTACCCAGCAGGAAGTAGGGTGTGGAAACACAGGTAACAAAAGAGGGAATAGTGTCAGCAAAGACCCCACGGAGACAATAGAGTCTAGTGTATGACAGGGTAATATGGGCAGACCAAGTAAATTCTAACAGTTAAGGCCCCTCCCTGCCAGCACAATGAAGGTGCCCAGTGTCCTTATCACATATCTGCAGTGGCTAACAGTATTGTCAGCATGTACCAGGGCCAGAGAACAAGTTTTTTAAGGGGTAGAAATATAATAAATTTATAATATTATAAAAAGTATATAATTAAAGGAAAGCTGTCCTAAACTGTGGGGGCAATCACCAGGGCTGCAAAAACGCCCGATTAAAACAACCAATATAGTTTAAAATGAATGGCGCTAACCTTTTTAAGGTTATTTATTGTTGTAATGTTGCTCCTGGATCGCCATTTCAAAAGTACACGCCCTTGCGAACAGAAGAGTGTGACCCTAGCATCGGTCCTTGTGAATACTAGTAAAAATAGCGAGTGAGGCACATTTACAAGGATAAAAAGAAACACTGTGCCATGTAGAGGTCTATTAACTGAACCTCTAGAAGCAATTCATGCTGAAAATGGAGCAGATGAAGGTATTAAATCGTTCTTTAAGTTGGAGCTCAAGGTTGGTCATGCGTAGTAGAACCTGGCCGCCCAAAGATGTGCTTTTGTGGTTTGAGGAAAAAATATTACAGGAGCCAAAAGTTATGGCACCAACTTCTTTTTTTCCCATAGATAACATTACGGCGCTTGCCGCATTGCTTTTCAGGGCCCGTATCTCAGAAATGGTGCAAGATACGGACTTTTCATTGGAAAAATGCTTAGCTCCCTAACAGGAGCTAAGTACAAAACTAGCCAGGAAAGTCATAAATCATATGACTTTTAAATTGTTTTTCTACGTTGTACGGTTCCTGAGATATAAGCAATTTAGTATTCCAACTCCTCATTTTCTGCTCCGAGACCCATTATTATGCATACATTCTTTGTACTCACTGTCTTTCTCTATGCAGCTTTTGGGAAAACCAGCCTGTGCACTTTACATTACTGTTACTGTTAACGCTTTTGCTTGCGGTTCCATTCCCCGCTTCACCTACCGTCTCACTTCTACACCACCATGTGCATTACCCTTACTGTGCTCCATTTGCGCTATGCTTTCTGTTATTTTTTTGCCACTTGTGTCTACAGTACTGTTTCTTTCTGTTTCACTTTGCGCCACCATGCCCATTGACATTTCCG
Source organism: Neoceratodus forsteri (assembly GCA_016271365.2). Taxonomy (NCBI): domain Eukaryota; kingdom Metazoa; phylum Chordata; order Ceratodontiformes; family Ceratodontidae; genus Neoceratodus; species Neoceratodus forsteri. Next base: position 79,378,442 of record JADMNL010000034.1, read on the forward strand.
TTTGCAGGCACCATGTTACTATGTGACAAGACATCGCGACAGTGAACCTTTCCCGTCACGCCACCGTGTGCGTTACCCTTTCTGTTCTCATTCGCGCTTGCGTTACCATGTGCGCCACTGTTTACGCTTCTGTTTGTGTTGCTGTTCCTGTTACTATGTCACAAGACATCACATGTCACATGCTGCATTACGTGGCAGGGCCCCGAGCTCCCGCCGCTGCATTACATTCACTATTTCTCATTATCATTCTCAAAAAGAAGGGAAATTAGAGGCAAAAATCTCTGTTTAATGCATCAGTTAGGGTTGTTCCACAGCGACAAAAGTGAGGAAATTCAGTGTTAAGGTTGAAAACCCCTTGACCCCCGCCTATACCCCCAACCGGCATTGTTGAGTGCGATTGGAGTTTCAGTCCTAACTCTCACCTCATTTTCCTATACTTGCTGCTTTATACAAGTGATGGGTGAGAGTTAGTGCCGATAACCCCAATGCGCACCCCATTACGCCGATTGGGGGGAAGAGGGAACTGGAGGTTTTCAACCCAACACCGATTTCACTTTTTGTCACTGTGGAACAACCTAACTGATGAAGAACGGAGTTTTTTTGCCTCATAATATAGATATACATACATATGTATTAGAGGCAAAAACCTGTTTAATGAATCAGCAGGGTTCTTCCACAGTGACAAAAGCAAGGAAATTCTGTGTTAGGTTGAAAACCACTACCCTCAACCTGCCCCACCCAACCGCATCGGGTGTACGCTAGTCATCGGCCCTAACTCTCACCCCATTACATGCGTGAACAAGTTGGAGACATAGGAGAATGGGGTGAGAGTTAGAACCCAGTGACCCCAATGCACTCCCGATGCCGGTTGGGCTGGGCAGGCTGAGGTGCAAGAGGGTTTTCAACCCTAACCCCAAATTCTCACTTTTTTTCACTGTGAAACAACCCTAATTGATGCATTAAATGGATTTTGCCTCTAATTTCCTTCTTTTTGAGAATGAGAACTATAAATATGAATGGATTGTGGTGGGAGCGCAGGCCTTTTCAGTCCCCGCTACCCCACCACATGATTTTGTGACATAGTAATGGTAACAGCAACGCAGATGTAAGGGTAACAGTTACGACATGGTGATGCAAGCGTAAATTGTAAAGCAATTGTTAATAGAAACGCAGGTGCAAAGTGACGCTAAAGTGAAAAGTGACGCAAACAGAGACACAGGCGCATACGGAAACGCAACTGGTAATGCGCACGGTCACAGTACCACTATTGTAAATGCAAATGATAACTGTGACAGCAACAATAATGCAAAAGGAAACAGAAACGATAATGCAAATGCAAGTAATGCGGTAATGGAAACGCAAACCGTAATGTACATGGTCATGGTACTGCAATTCTAAATGGAAATGGTAACAGTAACAGCAACAATAACACAAAAGGAAACAGAAACACAAATGCAAGCATGTATGGAAATGCAAACCGTAATGTGCATGGGCCTGGGAACACAATTGGAAATGCAAATGGTAACGGTAAGAACAACAATGACGCAAAACTAAAGAGAAACGCTAATGAAAACGGAAGGGCGGCCTCCAACAGAAATGGTCATTCGCATGGTGATGCTAAGTGAAAGACAAACACAAGGCAGTAGTGGAGACACAAATGGTAACAGTAATGCAAACACAAATGGAAACGCAAAGGGTAACGCGCATGGTGGCGTACATGGGAATGCTAACGCAAATGGGCACGGAAAGACAAGTGTAAAGCCTATGTGTATCAGTAACTGGAGCGCACACCATATTTTTCCTCAAAAGCTCCATTGAGAAACACAATGAAAACAAAGAATGTATGCATAATAATGGGCCTCGGAGCAGAAAACAAGCAGTTGTAATACTAAAATGGTAATATCTCAGTAACCATACAACGAGAAAAAAATTAAAATTTCACGATTCATGAGTTTCCTGGCTAGGTTTGCATTGTCCGAATGAAAATTCGTATCTCGCACTGTTTCCAAGATACAAACTCCGAAGGCGAGGAGGACGGCACCATGTTAGTCTATGGGAAAAAATGTCAACTTCAGAGTACTGTAACTTTGTTTCTGTTCAATATTTTGTCACCAAACCACCGAAAGGCACATCTGCAGAGATGTTGCGCTTCCTTCAAATTTCAGCCCAAAAGACCAAACCGTTTTTGCAGCAGGTTGCAAAGAATTCTGTCATTTTGGCCATAGTCTAGAAAAGTAGTGTCGTGATTTGCGACACCTTTTGCAAAAATTTGCGAAAGTTTTGTAAGTGCGACACAACTTTTTCCAGAAATTTGAAAAACATATTTCTAGGGTGTTTCACCCGAAAAATAAAGACATGGCTAGCATCCTCAGGGTCCGACTAGGTGAACACAAAAAGAATTGTGTTGCTAGAGGATCCCAAATTTAATTGGCAAGCATTTTTCTGATCGCTAACTGAAAACAAAATGGCAGATTTGTGACACTACTAGGGCCATTTGTGACACTAAAAAGTGTATTTGCGAAAGTGTCAAACTTTTTGTTAACTTTTCCCATTTACTTATAATGGGAACTTGTTTTTTGAATAACTTTTGAACTGTTCAATATTTTTTCACGAAATCTTTGAAAGGCACATCGGGGACTCTGGCCGCATGTTCCCTGAAGTTTTTGGACTGGTCCTGCAAACCGTGCAACCTGTAGGCGAGAGCAAAGAATTCACCAGAAAACGTAATTACTTACTTCGTTGTCACTTAATAACTCTGCAGCTGTATGTCCAATGGAGCAGTATCATAGATCTCTGGATCTACCAAGTTTCATATTGGTCGGATATACAGTTGCGGAGTTATAAAGCGCCATTCCGTGTCACATTTATGCTTTTTTTGTGCATTCTTTGCTTGAGCCTACAGGTCACACAGTTTGCGTGACTGGTCCGAAACCTTCAGGGAACATGCAACCCGGGTCCCCGATGTGCCTTTCAAAGATTTCATGAAAAAATATTTAACGGTTTAAAAGTTATTCAAAAAACAAGTTTCCCATTATAGTCAATGGGAAAAGTTAACAAAAAGTTCAACAGTGTCGCAAATGCAGTTTTTAGTGTCGCAAATGACCCCTGTAGTGTCGTGAGTCAGCCATTTTTTTCAGTTACTGGTCACAGAAATGCTTGGCATTTAAATTTGGGACCCTCTAGGAACACAATTCTTTTTGTGTTCACCTAGTCGAGCCCTGAGGATGCTAGCCACATCTTTTTTGGGGGGTTAAACACCCCAGAAATATGTTTTTGAAAAATTTTTAAGCTGTAGTGTCACATCTGTGACACTTTCTTGATTTTTTTTGTGAAAGTGTCGTGATTTGCGACACTACTTTGCGACACTGTGCCCAAAACAGCAAGGAATCTTTGACACCCTGCTGCAAAAGAATGGTTTGGTCTTTTGGGCTGAAATTTGGAAGGAAGAAAGCCAACATCCTAGAGATGTGCCTTTTGGTGGTTTGGTGACAAAATATTACAGGGCTGCAAAGTCATGGCACTCCGAAGTTGACTATTTTTCCCATAGACTAACATTACGGCATACGCCGCAACTTTTGTGGCCCGTATCTCGGAAACGCTTCGAGATACGGAGCTTTTGTCAGAAAAATGCTTAGCCCCCTGCCAAGGGGCTAAGTGCAAAACTAGCCTGGAAAGTCATAAATCATATGAAATTTAATTTTTTTTACTACGTCGTACGGTTCCTGAGATATAAGCAATTTAGTATTCCAAGTGTTCATTTTCTGCTCCGAGGGCCATTATTATGCATACATTCTTTGTATTCACTGAGTTTCTCTATGCAGCTTTGGGGAAAAAGACAATGCGTTTTGTTACTGTTACAAGTTAGTTTTTCCACTTGCGTTTCGTTACTGTTAGTGTTCCCATCTCACGACCACTGTGTGCGTTACTCTTTGTGTTTTAGTTGCGCTTGTGTTTTGCGTTACTGTTAACATTGCATTTCCATTACTGTTTTGTTTTGCGTTTCCTTTTGCGTCGCGTGTGCATTTCCATTGCGTTTGCATACTGCGCTTCCATTTACGTTTCAGTATCACTTGTGTTTTGCGTTTCTGTTTTCATTAATGTTTGCGCCTGTGTTTCTATTTCGCTAATGCTTATTGTTTATGTTTGCATCACCATGTGTAAGGCTGCTTGGCGCTGCATTTGCATTGCCATTACTACACTCATTTATAGTGCACATTCTCAAAAAAAGAAGGGAAATTCATGGCAAAACTCTGTTTAAAGCATCAGTTAGTTGTTCCACAGTGACAAAAGAGAAATTTGATGTTAGGGTTCCCACCTTGCACCCGCCCCACCAACAGGCATCGGGTGTGCTTTGGAGTCGTCAGTCCTAATTCTCACCCCATTCTCCTATACTGCACAACCTCAGCTTGTTTACATGGGATGGGGTGAGAGTTGAGACCAGCACTACTTTTACCCGATTACTATTGAGAGGAAGAATACAAAGGAGAATCTAACATCAATTTCGCTAAACTCTGCTGAATAGACCTATCTGATGCATTAAACAGAGTTTTTCCATAAAAATATATATATATATATATACAATGGTAGCACAGTAGTGCTATCATAGTTAGAGTTGAGAGCCTTTTAAGGCTAAAGGTCAAACTTACACCTTAATAACTTAGCAACCGTTCAATGGATTTGCCTGAAATTTGACATACGCAATCAAGAACCATACACCTTGAGTTTGCCAAATTTTCATACCAGTTGAATATATGACTGCAGAGTTATTAAACATGATCTCCCTGCGTTTACATGCATATGGTGAATTCTTTGCTTGCGTGCCTACAGTTTTGCACGGTTCCGAAGCAGTCCAAAATGTCAGGAACATGCGGCAGGGGTGTCAATGTACTTTTGAAGATTATGTGAAAAATATTGAACAGTTCAAAGTTATTCAAAAACAAGTTCCCATTATAAGTCAATGGGAAAAGTTAACAAAAGTTCAACACTTTCGCAAATGCACTTTTACTGTGCCATAAATGGCCCTAGTACTTTCTCAAATCCACCATTTTGTTTCAGTTGGTGATCAGAAAATGCTTGGCATTTAAAATTGGACCATCTGGAAACAATTCTTTTTGTGTACACCAGAGTAGACCTGAGGATGCTAGCCGTGTCTTTATTTTGGGTTAAATCACCCCAGAAATATATTTTCAAAGTTCTGGAAAACGTACTTTTGCAAAGTACTTTTGTGCTCATGACACTTTCGCAAATCTGTACGAAAGCTTTCGCAAATCACGAAAGTACTTTGCAACACTATGGCCAAAATGACAGGAGTTCTTTGCCACCTTGCTGCAAAAGAACGGTTCGGTCTTTTGGTCTGAAATTTGGAGGGAATGCAGCCAACATCTGACAGATGTGCCTTTTGTGGTTTGGTGAAAAAATAGTGAATGGCTGAAAAGTTACAGTACTCCAAAGTTGGCGTTTTTTCCCATAGACTAACATGGTGGCGTATACCCCTTTCAGGGCTCATATTCTGAAAACGATGCGAGATACAGATTTTTTGTTGTGAGTTGCCTTTAGGGCTATGTAATAGCAAAATCCTAACCAGGAAAATCATGAGTTTTGTGAAATTTAAAGATTTTTTTCTACGTTGTGCAGTTGCTGAGATATTAGCAATTAAGTACTTCCAATGCTCGTTTTCAGCTTCGATGCCCATTACAATGCATACATTCTTTGTACACCCTGTGTTTCTCTATGCACCTGTTTGAACAAAAACAGGGTATGCACTTCCGTTACTGTTGCAGTTACTGTTTCAACTTGCGCTTGTCCACGCTTATATTCCCGTACACCACCGCAAAGTGCACCTTTCGTTGTCATTTATGCTTACGCTTTCATTACTGTTACCATTTGTGTTTACCTACTGTTTCTCTTGCATTTTGTTTGTGTCACATGTGCACATTGCCATTTCTGTTCTGACAGCCCTTTCATTTGCATTTTCCAATTTCCTCTTTCGTTTTGCATCTTCCTTGCTGTTACTGTTACCATTTGCATTTGTAATTTCTTTACTGTGCCTGTACACATTACGGTTTGCCTTTCCATATGCGCTTGCATTTCCTTTTGTGTTTCTGTTTGCTTTTCAGTTACTGTTGCTGTTACCGTTACCATTTGCGTTTACAATTGCGGTACTGTGCCCCTGCGCATTTCGGTTTGCGTTTCCATACGTGCTTCTGTTCCTGTTTCCATTTCTGTTTCCTTTGGTGTTATTCTTCCTGTTATCTTTACCATCTGCATTTACAATTCCAGTACCGTGCCTGTGCGCGTTACGGTTTGCATTTACGTGTGCACTTGCGTTCGCGTTTCCGGTTCTGTTCCCCTTCGCGTTCTTTTTGCTGTGACACTTAACATTTCCATTTTAAATACCTCTGCCATCACTGTTCCGTTGCCAGTTGCATTTTCATGTCGCTTCAATGTCGACTGCGTACTGTTAAGTGCTTCGGCGTCACTTTGCGCTTGCGTTTCTATTAACGTTTCCTTTGTCATTTACGTTTGCATTACTGTTGGTGCTTTTGTTTGCATTGCTGTTCCTGTTACTATGTCACAAGACATCACGTGATGGGCGCAGGGCCCAAAGAGCCCCATGCTCGCATTACATTCACTATTTCTACGTCATCATTCTCAAAGAAGGAAATTAAAGCCAAAATCTCAGTTTAATGCATCAGTTAGGATTTGTTCACAGCGACAAAAGCAAGGAAATTCAGTGTTAGGGAAAACCTCCTTGGACCCCCACAGCCCACCCCCAACGCGGCATCATGGTGCGCCATGGGGTCGTCGATGTAACTCTCACTCCATTTTCCTACACCTCAGATTCTTTACACATGTGATGGGGTGTGAGTTAGGCGATGACCCCCATAAGGTGCCTATGATACTGAATGAGGGTAGGCAGAGAGTCCAAAGGTTTTCAACCCTAACACCAATTTCCTCACTTTTGTCGCTGTGGAACAACCTAACTGATGCATTAAATGGAGCTTTTTTGCTTATATATATATATATATATATATATATATACATATTATAGTGGCACGGTAGTAAAGCCACTATAGTTAGGTGAGTACCCCATTTAAGGTTAAACTCTGAAATTTGGCAGCTTAATAACTTTACCACCATATGATGGTTTGCTTGAAATTAGCATGCTCAGAACAGTACATAGATCTCTGGATCTGCCAAATTTCGTAATGGTCGGATATACGGTTGTGAAGCTACATAACTGGAGAATGTGGCAATTACGCATTTTTGCTCACGCCAACAGGTCGCACGGTCTGCACGACTGGTCTGAAACCTTCAGGGAACATGCAACCAGGGTCCTCGATATGCCTTTTGAAGAGTTTGTGAAAAAATATTAACGGTTCAAAAGTTATTCAAAAAATAAGTTTCCCATTATAGTCAATAGGAAAAGTTAACAAAAAGTTTGACAGTGTCGCAAATGCAGTTTATAGTGTCGGAAATGACCCCGTAGTGTCACAAATCTGCCATTTTGTTTTCAGTTGGTGTTCACAGAAATGCTTGGCATTTAAATTTGGGACCCTCTAGGGACACAATTCTTGCTGTGTTCACCTAGTCGAGTCCTGAGGATGCTAGCCATGTCTTTTTGGGGGCTTAAACACCCCAGAAATATGTTTTTCAAATTTTTATAAACAGTAATGTCGCAAAGTAGTGTCACACATTTGACACTTTCGTGATTTATTTTTTGCAAATCACGACACTACTTTGCGACACTATGGAAAAAACAATAGGAAATCTTTGCCACCCTGCTGCAAAAGAACGGTTTGGTCCTTTGGGCTGAAATTTGGAGGGAAGAAATCCAACATCCACACAGATGTGCCTTTTGGTGGTTTGGTGACAAAATATTACACAGCTGCAAAGTTACAGCACTCTGAAGTTGACAATTTTTCCCATAGGCTAACATTACGGCGTCTGCCACGCCTTTCGGGGCCAGTATCTCAAAAACGCTTTTGAGAAATGGACTTTCCGTCTGAAAAATGCTAAGAACAAAACTAGCCTGGAAAGTCATAAATAATATGAGATTTTAATTTTTTCCACGTTGATACGGTTCCTGAGATATAAGCAATTTATTATTCCAAGTGTTCATTTTCTGCTCCAAGGGCCATTATTATGCATATATTCTTTGTATTCACTGTGCTTCTGAATGCACTTTTGGAAAAACAGTGTGTGCTTCTGAGTTACTGTTACAGTCAGCATTTCTGCGTTTTCATTACCATTTGCGTTAGCGTTCCATTTACAACACCATGTGTGTTACCCTTTGCGTTTGCACTTGCGTTTGATTACTGTTAACATTTGTGTTTCCACTACTGTTTCTGTTTGCATTTCATTTTGCATCACCGTATGCATTATCATTTGCGCAGGGTGGTTTCCTCTGTTTGTGTTTCCTTTGGCGTCATCGTTGCTGTTACTGTAAGCATTTGCATTTCCAATTGTGTTACTGTGACCATGCGGCTGTTACCATTTCGCTTGCATGTGCATTTTCATTTTCATTTCCATTTCTGTTACTGTTCTCTTTGGCGTCATTGTTGGTTTACCGTAACGTTTGTGTTTCCAATTGCGTTACCTGTTACTGTTGCATGTTTGTCACGTTTCATTTCTGTTGGCCTTACCTTTTGTGTTTTCCGTACCATTTAGAAACATAGAAGTTGATGGCAGATAAGGACCACAAGACCCATCCAGTCTGCCTATTTCTTTTTCTACCATATAAATGTGCCATCGGCCTTTGCTCTGTCAATGGCCTATCTATTCATACTCATCTGTATTGCTCCCTTATGCCTACCCCATGCCTGTTTGAAACCCTGCACTGTATTCATAGCCACCACTTCCGGAGGTAGGCCATTCCATGCATCCACCACCCTTTCTGTGAAAAAGAATTCTCACATTCCCTTAATCGGCCTCCTCTAATCTCATGCTGTGTCCACTTGTCCTGCTATTTTCTTATATTTAAACATGTTAGACTCTTTCACCTTGTTAATGCCCTCACGGCGCTTGAATGTCTTGATCTATATCACCTCTCTCCTCCTTTGCTCAAGGGTATACATATTGAGCTCCGTTAATCTGTCCTCATATGTCTTCTGATGCAGTCCTGCACCATTTTGGTTGCCCTTCTCTGAACTGCCTCAATTTGGTTAATTTTCCTTGTGAAGGTGTGGCCTCCAGTACTGTAATGCAGTACCCAGATGGGGCCTAACCAGTGTCTTATAAAGAGGGTTTACTACCTCTTACGACTTGTAATATCCCTACTAATACACCCTAACATCCCCTAGCCTTACCTACTGCTTTAGAGGTCTGCTTGATGATTTCAGGTCATCGGTGATGATGATGCCCAAGTCTCTTCTTCCTTTGTGACTGCCAGCAACTCCCTCCCAGCCTATAGGTGGCTTCAGGTTTCTCTTCCCTATGTGCATGATCTTGCACTTCTTTGCATTAAATCCCAGTTGCCACTCTTCTGACCATTTTGCTAGTTTATCCAGATCTCTTCTCATTCTACCCACCCATCTGGATCATCTACTCTGTTGCAGATCTTGGTGTCATCTCCAAACAGACAAGCCTTACCCTCTAGTCCATCTGCAATGTCACTAATGAAGATATTGAAGAGGAGTGGCCCCAGGACTGATCCCTGAGGTACCCCACTTGTAACTTGCATCTCTTCTGACTGCATACTATTTACCACCACTCTCTGTTTTCTGCCCGACAACCAGTTTGCCACCCAGTTGACCAACTTCTGACCTACCCAACTTACTTGTCAATCTTCTATGTGGAACAGTGTCAAAAGCTTTGCTGAAGCCAAGGTAGGCGACATCAACTGCTCCCCCTTGGTCCACCACTCTGGTTATCCAGTCAAAGAAATCTATGAGATTAGTTTGACAGGACCTTCCTTTTGTAAACCCATGCTGTCTTGGATCCTGTGCCCCTATAGATTCCAGGTGTTGCACTATCCTTTCCTTAAGGAGTGCCTCCATAATCTTGCCCACTACTGAGGTAAGACTGACTGGTCTGTAGTTCCCTGTCTCCTCCCTGCTACCACTCTTGTGGAGTGGGATCACATGAGCCCTTCTCCAGTCTTCTGGGACCTCTCTGTGTCAGAGACTCACTAAACAGTTCTAGTACCCTGGGATGTATGCCATCAGGTCCCATTGCCTTATCCACCCTGAGCTTAGCGAGCTGTTGTAGGACCCTTTCTTTTGTGAAGGGAGTAGTGCTCACCTCCCTCCCCTGTGTCCATGGTGCTGAGCTGTGGGCCCTGCCCTACCTTCTCTTCAGTAAATACTGAGCAAAAGCATCTATTTAGGATAGATGCTGTTACAGGGTCCTCCTCCTCACATGCCCTCTTTTCTCCTTTGAGCTTAGCAATACCCTCTCTGGACTTTCTCCTTTCACTAATGTATCTATAGAAAGTCTTGTCACCTTCTTTTACTGTTCATGCTAGTGTTTCCTCAGTTTGGGACTCTGCCTGCCTTACTGCCTTCCCTGCTTCCCTTAGGGCAGTTTGGTATGCCTCCCTATCTTCATCCCGTTGTGTTCCCTTATATTTCCTGAAGGACAGTCTTTTGGCTCTGACCTTTTCTGCTACTGTATTTGAGAACCAAAGTGGTTTCCTTCTTCTTTTGCACTTCCTTTTCTGTCTAACACAATGGGATGTTGCTTCAAGTATTGCATCCTTAATGCTTGCCCACTTTGCCTGTACTCCTCACCTGTGTTTCTTTTTGCCAGGGCTAGCTTAACTCTGTTGGCCATCTTATCAAAGTCAGCTCCTCTGAAGTCCCATATTTTGCCTTGGAATGGGATGATTTAGATGTAGTGGTCAAATTGAACCATACCATGTAATGGTCACTGGCCCCAGGTGACCTTCTACCTGGAGATCTGTGATCCTTCCTGTTAGTCAGTACTAGATCTAGGATAGCCCTGTCTCTTGTGGGTTGTTGTACCAGTTGTTTGAGCCCCTCCCTGCAGGAATCCACCATGTGTCTAGTTCTGGCAGATGTTCCTGCTGGTATTGACCAATCTGTATCTGGCATGTTGAAGTCTCCCATTATCAGAACCTCCCTTTAGCTGTCATGTTTTGTATATCTTCTAACAGTAATGTGTTTATGTCCTCCCCCTGGTCTGGGGGCCTGTAGACCACCCCAGTTCTTATGGCTGTCCCATTTCCTTTTTCCAGAGTGACCCACATTTCTTCTGGCTCCTTATGTGTATTCTGAATTTCTGTCGCTTTGATATTTTCATTGACATACAGGGCCACTCCACCCCCCCTTTTTGCACCTTGGTCTCTTCTGAACAGTACATAGCCAGGTACTGAAGTCTCCCATGTGTGGTTACTGATAAACCACATCTCACTAATTGCTACTATGTCCAGTTTAGCCTCTGACATTATTGCATGTAGGTCTGGGATCTTATTTTCCAGGCTGTGAGCATTTGTGTACATGATTTTCCATTGGCCAGATTTTGGCGTGTTAGTTGTTGGGTGAGGTTTGGCATTTCCCCTGTGCGTCGTATGGGGAGACGGACCTTTTTTCTTACCTGGTGATGCAAATGAACTGCAAACATGCTGAGTCCCTGTTAGACCACTAGCTGAGGGGGAAGGGGTGTTCTTCCCATTTGATGTATGGGGTGCTGCAACCCTCTCCCCATTTCCGTTGTCGATTGCGTCACTGTTTCCTTCTGCATCACTGTTGCCTTTAACACTTGCATTTCTGTTTGCATTTCTGTTGGCTAAGAAGGGCTATACATTGTTTTGTTAATGTTTGCATTACCATTTCTGTTTTCATTAATGTTTGCATTTGCATTTCTGACCGTTTGTGTTATCGATTATGTTTGCGTCACCATATGCGTTACCGTTTGCCCTTGCGTTTGTGTTACCATTACTATGTGACAAAAAATCACATGGTCAGGCCCCGCGCTCCCACCACCACATTCTATTCACTATTTATAGTGCACATTCTCAAAAAGAAGTGAAATTCATGATAAAAAAAATCCATTTAATGCATCAGTTAGGGTTGTTCCACAGCGACAAAAATGAGGAAATTCGGTGTTAGGGTTGAAAACCCTAACTGCGCATTCTCCCCCACCCCACCACTACCACACACAGACATACATACAAGTAGGGGAAGGACCAAGGCAACACAACCAATCACACACAACCAGCAGCAGGTGACAGAACTAACATACAACTATCTAAACCACGAAACCGCACACCCATGCTCCCGTCGGGCTGTGGCATGGGGTTGTCACTGCTAACTGTGATCTCAGACATTCCTCTCACCACAAAACACATATCACTATGCACAACTGGGCATCTTCAGCCACACGATCCCACCAACACATAACACAGACTACACATATGGTATTTTGGGTTCGCAAGATCCAAGACAGGATTTTGCACATTCCTGAAATTCTTTTGAAAATCACTTTGCAAATATCACAGTGTTGTGATATGCATTTGCAACACTCGTGTTTGGGACACTATTTTGTGACACTATTTTACATGCTTTTGCAAATGCGACACTATTGTGTCTTCTGGCTGCGACAGTATTTTGCGAGGCATATTTTATATTATTTTACAAATCGACACTTCATCTCTTCCGTTTTCTACACTTTCATGTTTTGCGACAGTATTTTGAAAGTATGCTCCTGATGACTGCACATCTTTGCCATCATCCTGCAAGCAAACGGTTGGGTCCCTTTGGCTCAAAATTTGCAGGGTGGCAAGCCCTGGTCCCACAGATCTGCCCTTTCCTGCTTTGGTGCTAAATCACTTGACGCGGCAAAGTTACACTGTTCCAAAACTTAGCAATTTGCCGTAGACTAACATTCGCGATGCCCATAACACCATTTAGCCACTCCATATGTCGAAAAGCGAAGTGAGGTACACAGTTTTCACTACTGCCAGCTGAAGTTACATTTCTTACCTACTTGCTACGGTAACACAGATATACACCTCCTGCTGGTTGTGTGTGATTGGTTGTGTTGCTTTGGTCCTTCCCCTACTTGCATGTATATGTGTGTGTGGTGGTGGTGGTGGGGAATGGGCAGTTTAAGTTTTCAAAACTAACACAGAATTTCCTCACTTTTGTCGCTGTGGAACAACCTTAACTGATGCATTAAACAGATTTTTTTGCCATGAATATATATATACTGTATATATATTATGGTAGCACGATAGTGCTACCATAGTTAGGTTGAGCAGCCTTTTAAGGTTAAATGGTGAAACTTTGCACCTTAATAACTTTGCCACCATTCAACGGATTTGTTTCGACATTTGCAGGTAAGTATGGGGCGAAAGAATAGCTCTTCGGATTTGACAACGTTGCAAATTAGTTGGCTATATGGCTGAGGAGTTATTAAGCAACATTCGTGCATGCAATTACATTTTTTGTGCATTCTTTGCTCGCCTACAGGTGCATGGTTTACGGGACAGGTCTGAAAACTGGGGAACGTGTGGCAAGGGTCCCCGATGGGTCTTTTTCCTGAAAAAATATTGAACGGTTCAAAGTTATTCAAAAACAAGTTCCCATTATAAGTCAATGAGAAAAGTTAACAAAATGTTCAACACTTTCACAAATGCACTTTTTTAGTATCGCAAATGGCCTAGTAGTGCCACAAATATGGCATTTTGTTTTCAGTTACTGATCACAGAAATGCTTGGCATTTAAAATTGGGACCATCTAGGGACATAATTATTTTTGTGTTTACCTAGTTGAGCCCTAAGGATGCTAGCCATGTCTTTATTTTGGGGTTAAACACCCCAGAAATATGTTTTTCAAATTTCTGGAAAAAGTAGTGTCGCACTTGTGACACTTTCGAAAATTTGTACGAAAGGTGTCGCAAATCATGGCACTACTTTTCTAGAGTATGGCCAAAATGACAAGAATTCTTTGCCACCCTGCTGCAAAAAATGGTTTGCTCTTTAAGGCTGAAATTTGGAGGGAAGGCAGCCAACATCTCACAGATGTGCCTTTTGGTGGTTTGGTGACAAAATATTGTACAGAAGCAAAGTTACAGTACTCCGAAGTTTATGTTTTTTCCCCATAGACAAACATGGTGCCATCCGCTGCGCCTTTTGGGGCTCGTATCTCAGAAATGGTGCGAGATATGGAATTTTCGTTGCAACAATGCGTAGCTCTATGGGTTACGCAATTAGTGAAAACTCAGCCAGGAAACTCATGAATCGTGAAATTTTAATTTTTTTCTACATAGTAATGTTACTGAGATACTACCATTTTAGTATTACAACTGCTTATTTTCTGCTCCAAGCCATTATTATGCATACATTCTTTGTTTTCACTGTGTTTCTCAATGTAGCTTTTGGGGAAAATATGGTGTGTGCTCCAGTTACTCATAGGCTTTACACTTGTCTTTCCGCGTCTGCTTGTGTTAGCATTCCTTGCACCCACCGCGCTTAAACTTTAGCTTCTTTTGTGTTACTGTTATCATTTGTGTCTCCACTACTGTTTGTGTTTGTCTTTCGCTTAGTATCACTGTACGCATTACCTTTTCTGTTGTAGCCGCCCTTCCTTTTTCGTTTGCATTTGTCTTTCATTTTCCGTCATCATTGTTCTTACCGTTACCATTTGCATTTACAATTGCATTCCCGTGCCCGTGCTTATTACAGTTTGTGTTTCCATATGTGCTTGCCTTTGCATTTCTGTTTCCTTTGGCATTATTGTTGCTGTTGCCGTTACCATTTCCATTTAAAATTGCAGTACCGTGACCGTGCACATTACAGTTTGCATTTCCGTACACGTTTGCATTTCTGTTTCCTTTCGCATTATTGTTGCTGTCACAGTTATCATTTGCATTTACAATAGTGGTACTGTGACCGTGCGCATTACCAGTTGTGTTTCCGTATGCACTTGTGTCTCAGTTTGCGTCACTTTTCGCTTTGGTGTCTCGATGCACCTGCGTTTCTATTAACGCTTGCTTTACAATTTATGTTTGCATCACCATGTGCGTAACCATTACCAATTGTGTTTGCTTTGCTGTTACCATTACTATGTCACAAAAAATCACGTGGTGGGAGCGCGGGGCTCGACCACCACATTCCATTCACTATTTATAGTCCTCATTCTCAAAAAGAAGGGAAATTAGAGGCAAAAACTCCATTTAATGCATCAGTTAGGGTTGTTCCGCAGTGACAAAAGTGAGGAAATTTGGTGTTAGGGTTGAAAACCCCCCTTGCACCCCCTCAGACTGCCCTACCCAACCGGCATTGGGGTGTGCGTTGGGGTCGTTGGTCCCACTCTCACCCCATACTTCTATGCCTCAGCTTGTTCATGCATGTGATGGGGTGAGAGTTAGGGCTGACGCACCCCAATGCACACCCCGATGCCAGTTGGGTGGGGAAGTCTGAGGGGTGCAAGGGCGCTCATCCCTAACACCGAATTTCACTTGTCGCCAGGAACAACCCTAACTGATGATTAAATGGATTTTTTATTATATATATATATATATATATATATATATATACACACCTATATACAGTATATATATCACTAGATATTCTCATTGGGCATTCAGGGGCATACTGGTGGGGAGAAGTGGTACAGAATTATCCTGTGCACAGGCTCACACAATGCAGGTGATAAACAACTCTTTTGAGACCAGTATATCAGAGGGACTGCTGCAAACTGCTCTAAAGGCCCAAGAAACCATGTCCTTAAATATGCTCTGCATACACTGAGTGCTACTCATTATAACTGCATTATTCTGCCACTAGTGAGATGCTGACATATGACCAGTCTTCTATCAACCCATGACTATTCTTTTCATGTCTGCTGCCTGTGCTTGTTCCATCAAATGGTAAATCTGATCCGTATTGCCATCTATCCCTGGTTCGGGCTCCTCGGTGTGGTGTAAATACAAGGTCACAGCATCAACCTTAGGCAAGCTTCCAGAACAGCCTACTCATTTTCTGAAGGAATCAACCCTGCTACATACCTCAGTAGAATAAATCCACCAAATACTTCTGAATATGGTTGGCATTTGGTGTATTTGATAGATAAAGAGGGGCCCATAACTCAAGTTTGCACATCTGGAAATGACTGTATCTTGGTTTTGATTGTGTTTTACAATTTATTATTATTAATAATTGATCTTTTTCTATATTTTGTTCATCCCCGAGCTATACTCTTACCTCCTGTCTCCTTCTGCTCACATCCCTGCTGGTCTCGTCCTGTCATTTCTCCTTGCCCCATCTCCTGTACAAGGGTCTCAGGTGAACCAAGACTTGGAATTGACATCATGTGTGGGTGGGGAAGTCAGAAGAAGAGGCAGGTAATGGGGTGAGATCATGTGGGGGCAGTGCAGACAACATCTGCATGGCACACTGGACTTTTAGACCCCTTAAGCCTGCCCAGCTTCCCATGACAACCCACTTACAGGGACCCTTGACCTCTGAGGGGAGGGCCATCATTTGGTCACCCATGATGTCAGGCCATCCATCAACCCACCAGAGGAAGCACTCAGTGTGACAGGTGAATATCCCCATCCCCAGAGTTCCACTGTGCTGCCTTTGCAGTACCGCCACAACTCTGCTAGCTAAAGGAGGGAGTCAGGCTGAAGATGCGAACTCAGGTCTTCTGCATGGTATATGCGCCACCAGTGTCTCTGGGCTTGGATATTTTAGAATGTATTTATGCAAGACAGCCAACTGAGATGCAGTACCTCATTCTCAGTGAGGTCTTGCATTACAACAAGGAGGGACTAAAGCACACAGAAGTGAAGTACTTTGCTCATGGTCAGATAGTATGTAGCTGTAGTGAGATTTAAACCTGGGTCTTCTTGTTCTCAGACAACTGATCTAACCACTAGACCACACTACTCCCAGTGTCTTGTGGGCTGACAACCCTTACAGATTCACTCCTGGTCTCTGTGTTCACTGTAATAATGTCCAATATAATAACTCTGTCATTAATTGGCACACTTGAGCTAGACTTCCATTCTACTACTTGGGGCAGATACTGCTGCCTCAGACTCAGTTAAAGTGATGATTAGACAATTTTATCATTCTAGATTGTTTTGTCTTCTCAGAGCAAAGACGTGACCAAGAGATGTTCAAATATCTTCGAAAGTACATCACAACTCATCTGACTGAATGCAACCAGCGAAGATCCAGGCTGGTGTTCAAGGATGGAAGGTGTAACATAGAATTTGGAAATCTGCCGAAGCTGACAAGGTTTGTCTTCTTGGTTGACATTTGGACCACTATTCTGGACCTCAAGTGGTGGTACCAAATCACCATCTTCATCTCAGCGTACCTAGGCAGTTGGTTTGTTTTTAGTCTTCTGTGGTATATGTTGGCATATCTGAATGAAGATCTTCCAGAGTTCAACCCTTCAGGCAACCATACTCCATGTGTACGCAACCTCCATGGTTTGTCCTCATCCTTTCTCTTCTCACTGGAGACACAGATGACCATTGGTTATGGATTTAGATACATCACAGAGCAATGTGGAGCAGCCATATTTCTTCTTGTCTTCCAGTCAATTTTGGGAATTATTATCAACTCATTCATGTGTGGTGCCATCTTAGACAAGCTTTCCAGGCCTAAGGGCCATAGCAAGACCATAATATTTAGTAAGAATGCTGTCATCAGAAGCTAAAGGAAAACTATGCCTCCAGGTCCAAGTGGCTAACCTCAGAAAAGTCTTCATTGAGGACATACTTATGGTAAGCTTGTCAAGACTACAGTCACGCCAGAAGGAGAGACCATCATCCTGGACCAGGTCAAAATAGATTTTATGTTGACTCTGGAAATGAAGACTTGTTCTTTATCTGTCCATTAATTCTGTATCATGTGATTGACAAGAGCAGTCCTTTTTTTGACATGTCTGCTGAAATGATCCATCAGCAGGACTTTGAGTTGGTGTTGTTTTTAGATGGCACTGTAGAATCCACCAGTGCCACATGCCAGGTCAGGACTTCTTACATCCCTGAAGAGGTGCTCTGGGGCTACCATTTTGCCTCCGTTATAAACAAATCAAAGGTAGGAAAGTACAGAGTTGACTTCTCCAGCTTCAATAAGACACTGGAAGAGGAGATCCCACACAGTGTCTCATGCCTGTACAATGCGAAGAGGGCATTGTCAAAACCAAAAGGCTAAGATAACCCAGTATTTGAAATTAATGAGGTCAGTGAAGGCCATGAAACTAAAACATAACTCTAAACAGCCATACTGAAAACAATGATGCTTGTCTCCTAATAGGGTGCTTCCTGTTGGAAGGCAGATACGTGAAACTGTAAAACTTGCCTTGTATCAATAAGCAACAGAAATCCAGGGTAACTGAAACTGCTGAGGCAATAAGATGGAGATACTCACAGCCCATAGGTATCCCAACAACTAACTCTTTCATATTGTGCTTTAATGCCAAATAACCACAGGACTCCTGCAACCCATCATAAATGTCCAATAGGAAGCCATCGCACAGTTTATATTCTTAGTGTAAGATGCTGACAAGAGACACCCAGCAATGCCACAACTCCTGTGGCCTGCAATCAAGGTGTCTGTTATTGAAAATCTCCTAAACGAGACGTATAAACCCAGCAGCATGCAGAGTGAAAACCCTTTCCGGTTACCATGATAGTCCTCAAACGCTGGACACAATCAAGTGAACATTTGCATACTGCATGGTGGGAAATTTCTAGGTGTCTACCTAGCCAATTGGGCAAATTAAGTAATGTCATGGAATGTATACAGCTTGAGCATTCACCTGGGACAGACTACTGCAAACTCTAAGACAGAATCAGTTTTCTTTTTTTACTAACTTGCTATTAATGACCCCCCACCACCATGAAGGCGAGGAAGGGATGTACAAAATATTACATCTCCCAGAATCTAATGCTCCCAGTTAGTAAACTAGGCCAACAAGTATCATATTTGTAAAATATATCATTCTAAAATGTTGGCAAGGTTTCCCACTACAGCAGCTGATGAGAATAATGTTTTATTTCATACCCTGCTAAACCATTTAGTTGTTTGCCATCTGGTTATTATGTATAGTATTTACAATATAACAACACTGGATTTCTGCCATAGGATGGTTGATTAGCATCAGATTTATTTAATATGAAGCACATGACGCACAGTTTAATTTCATGTTGATGACATCAAAGGGATTTTCCTATGCATACCTCTGAACTGCTATGAATTTTACGTAGTGCTATATTGCACCAGAAGACGCATGGAGAGAAAGAGATTAAAGGAGCTTAATGGGTACCTAAACAAGCAGTTTTTTTTAAAACTACAAACTCCAAAATCTGGCTTCATAGCAAGGTAAAATAAAGGCTACTGTTCACATTTATGCTAAAACTGCATTTATGCAAATAACATAAATGCAGTTTCATTGCTTTTGAAAATTGTAAACATCAGCCTTTCACTTACGAAAAACAGCCTTGCCTTCTCCCTAAGATGTCTGCCAACTGTGTTAAGTGATGAGTCATGATGACATCATCGGAGCCAGAGCCCAATATAGATTCTTATAGGCCAACTAGTTCTTCTTTCCCCTCTTTGTTCTGAATTGTTTTACTGGAATGATCAAGACCATGTGTTAACATATGGATTATTTTGATCAGTACATATGTTATGCTATTATTTTGTTCATTTTATTTACTTTAACTTGCCGAAAATGTTTTGCAATCTAGCTGACTTTCTCTTTGGCAATCTGCAGAACAGTACAACACTTCAAATACCTGATGATCTAGTGGTTATGTGATGCCCTGAATTTTTTGTTAACCAGGAGAGACACACTATGCTAAAACTTGTTTACAGATGTAGCCTGGCAACACAAGGAAGTTAAATGACTTGTTCAGGGTCACACAGCAAAGTACTGGTCTGGTCCAATTCCAAAGCTCATGCATTCTTGTTAATCCACAAAAAAGGCTTCTCTTGTATTCTTTTTCCAAGTGAACCCCCTGTGCCTATCCTGCCTTCTGTTGAACAGCCCACCATCCATATTGTGTCCTTAGTATTGCTTGGGGCTGCATATGAGCTTGCGGTCTCGAAGAGAATGATCACACCTCATACTGTAATCGTATACCTCAGAAAGTTGTGCACACCTACACTGATAGGGATCATCAGCTGACACTGTTAAAAAATACCTCCCAAATGTCACTTAAGTCCACTTTTTCAATGTCTGACTTCTGCTCCCACAGTAAACATTGAATGAATCACCACCCTTCTGCACAGTGAAGGCAATATGTACAGTTCCCCTGCTGTGTTTTTGTCCCACCTCATTAACCAACAATTGGGTCTTCATGGAGGCCAAGCAATAAGCCTCAGGACTCACCAGAAAAACTGCTGTTCATGCCGTCATAAGGGCTGCACTTACTATGGATAACAATATTATCAGCAGGAGAGGCATACTAATGCCTTGAGCAAATCCACCAGACTTCCAGTGTCAGTCTACCCCTTTATCTGTGAGCTACAGAAGCCCGCAGGACAGTTCCCTGCAAATCTTCTTCAGTACTTTTTAGTGCCCTACTCCACAATGTGAGCTGGTTGGCTACCACCCTTCTAAATCTTGATCTGTACACAGCTTCCTCAATTCTGTCCTAACAAATGTCACCCTCCACCTGAGGGTAATCTCCCTACACTGAATTCAAGTAACACTTTAAGTGCAGCCCTGTCACTCTGAGTATTTGTCATCGCTGGCTGCTCTCATTCACAGTTAGGTAGTGATCATGGTGCTGCGGCTCTATATTTCAGATCTCACAATGATATGCTAAATATCCCTTCCTGTCTTCCTAACCTGAATATAGCTGTACCCTGCTGGAATGGCTCTTCAGTCCCTCTCTGACATTCATTCTTCTCTTCTGCTCCCCACACCAAAAACTGGTAAGCTCACTACCCTTCTGCATCATGAATGCAGTTAGTACAGTCACTTGTGTCATTTTACATATTAATAATAAACATGATTTTCTGTAGTTAGGCTGATAGCAAGAAGCACAAGGAAACAGGCATTCATTTCAAATAAGATCTAATCCACCCCATGATTAGGCACTATTAAATGACGTGCATAATGATGTGCACACCCATCATTTAATAGTGCCTAATCAAAGGTAGCCTAGATCTTTTAAGGATAGTAAAGCCTGTAATTCCCCTTGTTCCCTGCTGCTATCAGCCTGACTTACTGGAAAGATTTGTTTATTTTTGATATGTCAAAAAACCTGGGGACTGTACTATCTACATTCATGATGCACAAAGGTGATGAGCTCACCAGTTTTTGGTGTGGGGAGGAGGAGGAGTAATGAGAATGAATACCAGAGAGGGACTGAGAAGACCACTCCTGTAAGGTACTGCTATATTCAGGGAAGGAGAAGACAGAAGAGGTGAAATATGAGCAGATCACTGTGAGAAATGAGATATGGGGCTGCCAGCACCATGATCACTACCTGACCCTATTGTCTTGGCCAGCATTCCCCTTCCCATAAAACCAGTTCATGCAATTGTCCAAGGCTGTGTGTGGATATTAATGTGTGAATTGGCTGCCACTACAATTCAGTCACTTCACTACCAGTCTAGCATTGCTTGTAAAGCACTTTGGGTTACAACGTGTATGAAAACAATATATAAATACTGATTCTTATGATTTCCCATGGATAAAGATGAGAAGACAAGACAAGCATAGTTTTGATTTCCAAGAAAGCATGAACTCTGACATTGGACTACAGAAGAACTTTGCTACAAACAAGTGGTGGATGTATGGGGTGGTGAAGGGTGCAGCTGTAACCTCCCCCATTGTAAAGTACTTGTTTGCTGCTGCTGCATTTCACTTTGTTGAAGGAGTCTGCTTTATTGATTGTACAAATGTTTACATTCAAAAATCTGGATTACATTTGTAGTTTCAGTCAAAAACATACTGGAAAAGCACAATAGCAGAAAATATAAAGGCTTCATAAAAATGTTAAAAAGTGCATATCAAGTATGCACACACTCCCAGCACCCCCCCCCCCATTGTAGCATTCTGGATCCACCATAACCACTAGACCACCAGGTTATTCAAGATGTGTACTGCACTGTGGTTTGCCAAAAGAAAGCTGGTTGGATTAAACACAATTTCAGCACGTTAAAGTAAACAAAATGAACAGAACCATAGCATAATATGCGCATTGATCTAAATAATGCACATGGTTTTGACCACTTTGGTGAAACAATTCTATACATAGAGAAAATGAACTAGTTAGCACTATAGAGAGTCATATAGCTCTCTGACTTTGGCTTCGATGATGTCATCACTTAACACATTTGGCTGCCATTTTAAGAAGCAGGTAAGGCAGTTTTTTTTTAAATTGGAAGGCTGATATAACATTTTTCAAATGCTTTGGAACCACATTTAGGTAACTTATATAAATGTAGTTTTAGCATTAACGAATTCAGCAGCCTTTCCTTTAGTCCCGTTTGAGGTCAGATTTTTGAATAGTTTGTTGTCAAAATGTTGTTTAGGTATCCTTAATATGTATACCCTGAGGAGAGGAGGGAGAGGGGGACATGATAGAAACTTTCAAGAACCTCAAGGGAATCAACAGAGTCCAAGAGGGTAGCATCTTTCAGAAAAAGAGATGTGCAAGAACAAGGGGGCACAATTTGAAGATAGAGGGGGGATGACTCAAAGGTAATGTGAGGAAGTATTTTTTCATAGAGAGGGTTGTGGATACATGGAACAGCCTTCCTGAGAAGGTAGTGGAGACAAAAACAGTGGGGGAATTCAAGAATGCATGGGACAGACATAAGGCAATTCTAGTGGGGGGTAGGAGGAAGTAGGCTGTTGGTTAACTAGGATCTGCAGCTTTATCCATTAGGTAGGGAAATGGGCAGACTAGGTGGGCCAAGCGGTCCTTATCTGCCGTCAAATTCTATGTTTCAATGTTTCTATGATTTGTACACTCAAATTTACCGTTGCTCTGCAAAGGTTTACTTATGTTTTAATAATGTTAGCACTATTTCTGGACACAAAAAGTATTAAATCATTGAACTAACTTGATAGAAACATCCCTTAACACTACAAGGCACATCATTTGTAGACATACTATTCTTTAAAATAAGAAAGTGCTACATATTCTGGTCATTTGCTCTGAGTTTGCAGGTAGTGCTATGGATTTTAATCCTGAGAGTTGAGAGGTATGTTCTCATGTGGTAATATTTAACAAGTATACTAGTGGACTAGTTTAACATGCTTGCATTTGCTACCTAGTACACCTGTTTATCAAATGTGGTCTGACCAATTAAGTCTTCTTATTGGTTGAGACCTAGTCACATGGGTGTATGCTACCCTATATGTAAATGCATGATGGTCATACTGTCTTTGCAACAATACAGAGGTCAGCGATCAGTTTGTAAATGACATGACTACAAAATCCATTCACATAACATCAAATTTTGCCAGCCAAGCCAGTTTGGACAGATGGGCCAGTCTAGATTTTACCAATCTGGTCCTGTCCTGTTCCAGTAGTCCAGTTTTCAGCAAGTCCATTTCATGGGAGAAAACTGGGCTGCCACAACAGGACAGGACAGGACCAGATTAGCAAAAAAGCAAAATCCACTCAACTTGTGCTTCATCTGACTGGTCCAGCCAAACTGGCCAGTCCAGCTTTTAGCAATCTAGTCTGGTCTGGTTCCAGTGGCCTAGTTTTCACCAAGTCCCATTGCAAGCTTCTTCCAGCTGGGGGCAGGTGAGCAACTGCCTTCACAGTTAGTGCCAATGGTGTAAATGGTTGGCCAGCAGACGGTGCATGAATACTCAGTGGTTGGCACCCTCCAGCCAAAGAGTGACAGCCTCAGCTCAGTGGTGCCCCTCTCTCAGCTCTCACTCCACATCCCCAGCCAACTATAGTTCAGGACACTATGGGCCGCCTTATGCAGGTTAGCACCATTACCAACAGCTGCTTCCTATCTGTTAAACACATCACATCACATCAATACAAGTACATGGCAGTATCACAACAGACAAAGCAGCATTAAATGACATAATGTTAGTGGATGAGTCACCTGCAAACACAAAACAATGAAACTTCACTGAATCATAGAACATGAAGACAACACCACCATTCATCTCTGCTTCATCTTTGCCACAGTTGAACCATGCTTGGGGGCCACTTACACTGATCTTGTCATTTAGGTGATGCTCCAAGATAATCTTGAATTCTGCAACCCCTACGTGCTTAAACTGTTACCACCTGCTACACTGACAATCAAACCAACTAGGTCAAAGTGGGTGTATTGGCAGTCTTGGCACCCATCCCAAGGAAGTAGATACTGATACAAAGAAACAAATGAAATCATCTATACAGTAAGATCATTCAAGAAGGCTCCATGAGCAGAGGTTGATGTTGGTATAGGTGTGCACAGTGAGGAAAATCTGTGTATTAATTAGTATTAATACACAACTGGATTAATAATGCTGCAGTGGTGCCAGTCAGGATGCAATACAAAACCTTGAAGTAAATGACATGTCAGAAAATACTGCATGGCAAACGAGCTTAACTGCAATTGAATTACGCTGTTTCTTGAAGCATACCGGATATTCAGCAGTAATGCTGTAATTTATTTATTTATTGAAATGTTTCACCAGGAAGGCACACTGAGCAGCAGGTTGCTCATCTCCCAGTGCGACCTTGGGGGGAAAGGGTGCAATAGGGATGATACATTTTACATTCAAGTTACAAAGATCAATATAGCATACAATTAATTAAGGCAGTTGTTACGTGAGTATACATATGTAATTTGTGAGAACAATGAATAAGTGTAATAGAAATAAGTGAACAAGTGCTATTGTGAAATAAGGGGTGAAAGAGAGAGAGGATGAGATGACAGATAGTGCAGAGTCTTGTCCCAGAGAGACCCCTTCAGGATGCAGGGAACCCTGCAACCGGACAGGGAAATTCAGTTGGTTGTAAACGCTCCTGTGGTTAGGCTTTGTTGTTATAGAGGGATAGTGAGGGGTAGGGAATGAGAAATAACACCAGGGAGGGGATGAAACCTGATCCAAGGAACCATCCAGGATGCTGGGGACCCTGCAAGGGGACCTGAAAGGCCAAGGATAGATATATGAGGAAGCAAAGGTGGCAAGCCTAGGCACTATAGGACCCCTTCAGGATGCTGAGAACACTGCAAGGGGAGTGTGAAGGCTAGGGAAAAAAGGGGGGGACGAAAGTATGGGAAGGGAGAAAGGCATGAGAACTAGCACATCAGAGGGGTTGGGTCAGTAGAGGCAGTGGAGTTGATAGAGCCATTGGGTAAATTCTGAAGGGGATGAACTGTAAGGAGCAAGATGAAGGAAATTAAGGTGGGTCATAACAGGAACAGTTAGTTGCAAGATAATTGGAGAGGGGAGTGTTGATGGAACAGAGGGAGGAGGAGTTTTGGATTTGGGGAGGTAGAGAGTTCTATATTTTAGGGAAATGGTGAGAGTACCCAGACTGACTGAGATGGTGAAGCAGCAGGGGACAGTTAGTGTAATGAGTCTCTGTAGATCTGAGGAGTGGGAATGATGAAGGTGTTATAAATGAGGGGAGAGGTAGAAGGAGTTCACCCAGCCAGTGTTTAGTGGTGAATTTTGCACAGTGTGAAAGGTGTATTTGTAAAGCAGGGGAATGAAAGGGCTCGAGAGAGGTCACAGTGGTGGGTGTGAGAGGAGCAACAAGGACAAAGCAGCAGAAGGAGTTGAAGAGAGGTCCAATCTGGTCAGGGAGGATTTAAGAGATGCACCATAGACTACATCACATTAGTCAGAAATGGGGAGGATCATCTTCTGGACAAGCCACACCTAGCCACAGGAGGGATGCAACTGCAGTTCCGAACAAGGCATCAAACTTGGGGTGCAATTTTTTCTGGATGGTGTCAATGTGTCCAGAGAAGTTGAGATGTTAGTCTAACCAAACCCCAAGGTATCTGAAGGATGAGGTGTCCTCAAGTAAAGTCCCATCAAGAGTGTGGAAAGTGGGCAGGGAGGGAAGCCTAGAGAGTCTCTGCCTTGTGCCAAAGGTCATGGAGACTGTCTTTTTGGTGTTGAGGAATAATTGATAGTTTACAAATCAAAGCTGGACCTTGCTGAAGTTGTGCTGCAAGCTGGATGTAACCTCAGTTGGGCATGAGCCAGATTCATACAGGACAGTATCAACAGCGTACATGTGTATGGCGGAGAAGGGGGAGCAGAGAGAGGGCAGGTCATTAGGAAGATGGAGAATAGAAGGGGACCCAGCACAGAGCCCTGAGGGACACCAGTACAGATTGGGAGAGGTGGGTAGATGGTATCTGTGATGTTAACTGATTGGGTTCAAGGGGTTAGACCAGCAGATGAGAGGGAACTAAGGAGAAGGGAGTGGGAAACAGTGTCAAAAGCCTTGGCAAGGTCAACAAATATGGCTGAGGTGATTTGGCCATTGTCTATCCCTGAGAGGATGGCATCAGTGAGCTGAAATAGGGAGGTGGTGGTAGAGTGTTTTTTTCTGAAACCAGATTGAAATCAGGTGAAGAAGGAGGTATCAGATAAAAAGGAGTGGAGCTGAGAGAGGATTCAATGTTCTTGTAGTTTGGCTAGGGTAGGGAGTAGTGAGATGGGGTAATAGTTGCCATGGGATGAGGGGTCTCCACCTTTAGGTAGGGGAGGATCACTGCATGCTTCCATGTGGTAGGGATATAGGAGGTTGAGAAGGAGAGATTTAAGATTAAGGAGAGGGGGTTGGCAAAGGCTGGGGCTGAGAGAGAGAGAGAGAGTTTAGGTCAAAGTCATCTGAGGAAGATCCTTTGAGGATTGATGGTGAGGAGGGCATTTAGAGTATCGGTGGGAGACTGAAGAGAATGAGAAGGAGGGGTGTGGGGAAATAGGAAGTGGAGCATTTTTAGAGGGGGGGCATAGTGGGGCAGCCGTGACATTTGAGGGAGGAGGGGGAAGGGTAATTAGGGAGGGACTTCAGCAGTTTGGTTGCACAGGAGGTATAATAGGAGTTAAATTCCACAGCTACGGCATGGGAATCAGCTACAAGATTGCCATTTACCTTGAGCACTTCAGTCCAACCCCTCTGAATTATGACAGTTCAAGACAGTGCAGCGATACTGATCCCTGCCCATCCCATAATGCCTACACGTAATGTTTTCTGCCATCCTGAAAATCTGGTTTGCATTTTTTAAAGGAGACCCACCTCAAACCTGAAAGCATGTGTATTGTGTAGAAGATGTGTTTATAATACTGGTTCACATTCTGTTATAGTTCCATCTTTCTTGGAATTTTAGTAAACACATTGGTGGTTCTGATTTACCCTTAGGTAGTACAGAGGTGCAGAATGTAACATTCTGCCAGCAGAATGGAGGCAGAATGGCAAGCCACTTCAAACACATTTGGAACATTATGTAAAATTCAGCAGCTTTCCAACTGTATGTTAATGTAAACCATGGATTATTTTTCCACTGCAGATTATGTTTCCATGGTTTACTATAAACTGTGGCACGCTAATCAGCAGTTTATATAAAGAAAAGTATGGCAAACTAATCAGCAAGTTATATAAACAAAACTATGGAACACTAATCAGCAGATTATTTAAACAAAACCACGGAACACTAATCAGCAGTTTATATAAACAAAACTGTGGAACACTAATCAGCAGTTTATATAAACAAAATTGCAGAATGCTAATCAGCAGTTTATACAAACAAAATGTGGAACACTAATCAGCAGTTTATATAAACAAAACCATGGAACACTAATCAGCAGTTTATATAAACAAAGCCATGGAACACTAATCAGCAGTTTATATAAACAAAACTGTAGAACGCTAATCAGCAGTTTATACAAACAAAACTGTGGAACACTAATCAGGAGTTTATATAAACAAAACCATGGAACACTAATCAGCAGTTTGGGGGTCACGCATGCGCGCTAAAGAGGATGCCAGCCTAAACCGAGGGCTCTGATGCCAGTCTGTAAATCTGTACAAATTAAATGTAAAAAATTGCATTTAGCTAAAGCGGAGGTTTTGCGCTACTTAAACAAGTTATTCTAGATATTCTTAGCAGAAAAAAGGCAGGTAAACTTGTAATTTCTAAAATTATCCTGTCAGGAAAGCGAGTGGGTCATACTCAACTAAGATGCCCAGCAATGGTAGGCTGTTCATGGACATGGCACTGTCATAACGGGCCCATTCTACGCTCACTACAATGCCCCTTTAGAGAAACAGCTGTCTGCAGGTAAAATGGAAAACAAATAAAGCTGACAGGACTGATATGTCCTTTGTTAAAGACATGTTACTCTCATTAAAGAAGATATAGCGGGTTTAAAATAAAAGATATTACTCTAAATAATACATTGTCTGAAGTTACTAATCATTTAGATGCCTTTGAGGAAAGAATGTCCTTTTTTGAGGAATCCTTAACTAAGCTAGAAGATTTTATGGAAGGGGAAGCAAGGCAAATGACCAGAATTACTGAAAAGCTTGATGACTTAGAGAACAGAGGACATCAGAATAATCTAAGAATTGTAGAGCTTCCTGAGGGGGAGGAGGGTCCAGATGTGATTCGTTTTCTACAAGAATTGTTTCCACCTTTGTTAAACTTTCAATAGAATTGGCCAGTCGAAATTGAGAGAGCGCACTGAGCATTATTCCCTAGACCTAAGCCAGGGCAACGTCCCAGACCAATTATTGCAAACATTTTCTTGAGATTTTCTGTGAAAGAAGAGATCCTTACAATTGCAAGGGAAAGATATCATTAAGCTGGAATAGAGATAGAATTTACATTTTCAAGACTTTTCAGTGGAGATAGTGGAAAAAGGAAGTTGTTTGCTCTGGTTAGAGCTGTGCTTCAAAACTTAATTTAAGGTACTTGTCAAATATCCTAGTATCTAGAATCTAGTGATTCAGAAGGATGAAGGAACACACTCTTTTAATAATGTGGAAGAGCTTGGTCTTTTATTAAAATTCACTGGCCAGACAGTATCAGACACAAAGCTAACCAACGATCACCAGCGTGAGGCAAAACAGAAAATAAACAGTGTGATCATATCCCCTCTACCTTCAGTGCGCAAGCTCCAACTCAGAAAGCTTTGAGCAGTAAAGCTTGTCCTGAAAATCCAGAAATTCCACCTAAACTACCTAATCCTGTCTCCCTGAATGTTAAACCACTACCTAAATCTATGAACTGGTCAGGCAAAACTTATCGGAAAACTATTCCCATATCCAAGAATAGGTACAAAGTTTAGGATGGTTCCACTAAAACCTCAGACTGCAAGGACAAAATCAACACACTAGAGCATCAGTCTGATAGGGAAAAACACTCGGTTCCTGCTTTTGATCCTCGTGATGTGACTCATGATTCTGAAGAATCTTCCTACTCACAAGAAGCTTCTTACCTGCAAGAAGGCTGATCAGGACATTTCATGCTGTTGTGTTCGTCCTAATCTCTTGCTGTGATCAGCTGGCTTACATCACTGCAGATGAATAGCTGGTGTGGATGACGCTGTCTTGATTTACTTCCTGAGGTCATCTGGCCATCGGCCCTGACTAAGATCTAACTGGCTCCAAGGAGTCACATGCACTTTTGAGTTATAGTGCTATTTTTAAAATAAAAACAAAATATCTTGGGTGGGCTTTATTTTAACATATATGTTTGTTCTGCAAAGCTCTACAGGTGATTTTTTTTTTATTTTTCCTATCGATGAAGTATTAAGCTACATAGTTATAGAGTCTGGAATTTTAGAGAGTGAGAGGATCCTCTTTATTAAGTTCACTGACTAACTCCTAGCGTTTTAGTGACACCTGTTGGTTCTAAGGTATTATTACATCCTATATTGCAGTATTTTTCCATGCTAAAAGATTATATTTACTCATCGAATTTTATTGAGATTTCATTAAGGCTTCAAGTATTGAGGTTATTCTGGAAAGGGAATCAGGAGTTCAACATAGTTTCTCACTGAATATTTAAAGAAAGGGGGTGGATTTTAGTTATATTTGATTTATACATCTATTAGACTCCGTTATACTTCCATTCACTAAACATATACTAAGCTCCCAGTATAAGGAAGTTAGTGATTATGTGTCTAATCTACCTCGGTACAAGGTATTGTACCTATTGGGGTATTATAAAGCGCTACTTATAAACATCCAGATTTTAAACCTTAGGCTTGTTACTTCTCAATGGATAGGAATACCCATCAGGGAGTCTCATAAATGAGGTAAAAAGAATATTTTTCTGGAAAGTACAGGTATTTTATTATACTCAGTACCCAATCAGAGCTTTGGATTTTCAGAAAGACACATGCTGATAATATGGATGGAGCTTTAGTGGCTAACTTTACTTCTTTTTCTTTTGAATGAAAGTATATTGGGGCCTAAGGATCCTTAATTGTCCCTTTATTTATTTAGTACTTTAACTACAAAGTTTTTTTTTTTTTTTTTTTTAGAGTTCATAAGGAATCCCCTGTCATTTTATGAATCTGTTTTTTAAATTTTCTAAAAAGGTTTATAGTCATTCCTGTTAGGCCTACTAGGAATATTGAACACCCTATGGGGAACTATGGGGATGGTATGATATACTCTTTCCTGAATATCTCATAATCTGGATACTTGGAGTAACTTAGTTTCTGTATATATATTTCCTCTGCATTTAACTTAATGTATTTTTACTGTTTAAGGTTTTTTTTTTATATTTATGGCACTAGTCAACTCAGTTTATTCACTGGATCAGAACCAACTGAGGTACCGTGTAGCAATAGCTCAGTACAGTCTCTTTTGGCTCTTTTCCTGAGGATTCACTTAGAACTTAACGAAGAAGCTTTTTAGTATTTACAGATCATTTTATAGACTCAGTTTCTTATTTTGTACATTTTTTGTTTAGTTTTGCTAGTATTCCTATACCAAGTTCATAGATTGCCATTTTATACTTGACAAGCTTGTTCCTTCTCTTACTCTACGTGGTGTGGCTAAATTAGTTAAGTGTTGGATTATTAGTTATACTATTACAGTAAACCATTAGAAATTTGGTAGAAGGAAACTTTAAATTTTGTATTTAAAGGGTTCATACAATGTCCATTTTAAACATTGTTACTTGAACGAAATGGGCTTGGTTCACCCATTAAAAAAAAAAGATGCTTACACATTTAAAGAAACACAAGAGTGATGTTGTTTTTCTCCAAGAAACCCATCTTATTCCAGAAGAAGCAGATAAGTTACAGAGGCAATGGGTAGGACAAGTAGTACATAATTGTTTTACCTAAAAAAAAGGGGTCTGGCTATTCTAATTCATAAAGTAATCCCCTTTGTTATGAAAGATCGTATTACGGGTTTAGATGGTAGATTGCAAATTCTATCAGGAACCTTGTTTGGCAGAAATCTTGCTTTATGCAATGTATATGCCCCAAGTATGGAGAGACATCTTTTCTTTCAGGAATTGCTAGCAATTCTCTTGACATTTAAAGATTACAAATTAATAATGGGGGGATTTTAATAATGTTTTAAACCCTTTGTTAGACAAATCTTCAGGCAGCCTGACAAAACAAATCACATCTCCTAATTACTTGCAGGAACTCTTATCAGATTTGGGTTTGTTAGATGTTTGGAGGTTGGTTCATCCTGATGGTAAAGACTACTCTTTTTTCTCAGCAAGACATAATGGCTATACCAGAATAGATTATTTATTTACGCCCCTGTCGATATGTAACTCTGTTACAGAATTTATATATGATTCCATTATTATTTCAGACCATGGTCTACTTAAAACTACATGTATATGTGAGAGTTCCCCACAGAAACAGTTTAGATAGTGTTTCAATACATCCCTTGTTCAGGACCTGGAATTTAAAGAATGGTTATCTAAGGAGACAGAGAGTTTTTTCGTACTTAATGATAATAAAGAAACTTCATATCAAATGCTATGGGATGCTTATAAAGCTTTTGTTCGAGGTGGCATAATTAGATATGCTTCAATTAGAAAGAAAAATAGGCAAAAAGAAATGGACACCAATGAAAGTGAGATTAAGCAATTGGAAGATAAACTAAAACAAAATCTGATTAAAAATCAAGATCTAATATATAAGTTAATACAACTTAAATTTGAAGTTAATAAACTTTATTCTAGCAGAGCTGAGTATGCTCTTTTTCGTACAAGACAACAATTTTGGGAATCTGGGGAGAAACAATGGAAATTACTAGCATTCCGTTTAAAAAAAACAATACAGTCAGAATCTGATCCCTAAAATCTGTAAGGAAAATAATATTATCACACATAACATTAAAGAAATAAATTCCTGTTTTCAAGAATATTATGAGAAATTATATAAACCCTGTATCTCAGTGGCAGGATGTGATGTAGATAAATTCTTGGAATCAGCTCAATTACCCTCATTATCTGAATTAGAGAAAGAGGCATTAGATAAACCATTATCCAAATTGGAAATATCTCAGATCATTCAGTCTTCTGGTTTACAGAAAAACCCAGGTCCAGATGGATTTTCCAGTGAATTTTATAAATGCAATAATCCAATTATTTTTGATTACCTAGAAAAACTTTATGTTGAATGTTTGCCTCAGGGAAAAATGTCTGGTACTCAAAATGAAGCATTTATTTGTTTAATTGCAAAGAAAATAAAGATCCCTTAGATTTAGCTAACTTTAGGCCTATTTCTCTCTTAAATTTTGATTATAACATTTTAACTAAAATCTTAGCTAACAGCTTGAGTAACTTTATTTCCTCACTCATAGGGAAACAACAAGTAGGTTTTGTTAGTGGTCAACAAGCTTCAGACAACCTTAGAAGGCTCTTTTCAGATATATGGCAGACTAAACGTTGTAAGACCCCATCTATAGCCCTCGCCTTAGATATTAGTAAGGCTTTTGATTATCTTGATTGGTCATATTTTCAAAAAGTTCTGGAATGGTTTAACTTTGGTCCTACTTTTAAAGCCTGGATTTCAACTACATATTCTAGGCCAAAAGCCTCTATCATTTCTAATGGGCTAATTTCAAAGTCCTTTCAGCTTTATGGGGTACACGTCAAGGTTGTCCTTTATCTCTTTTCCTGTTCATTTTAGCATTTGAACCTTTATTAAGACATAGTGATCTCTATCTCACATTCAAGGTATTAAATCAGGCAAGACAGAAAATAAATCCTTCACCTTTGTGGATGATTTGTTAGTTACCCTTGCTAATCCTAAACAATCCCTGCAAGCTTTAAACTCCCTGCTAGATAAGTTTCCTTCACTGTCAGGATTAAGGGTAAATTGGAATAAAATGGAAGGAATTCCTTTGCAAGGTCCCAAAAGTGAAAACATTCCTGGTGATTTGGGTTTTAATTTTTCCAAGGAAGAGAAAGGGATCAATTATTTGGGGATGCAAATTTTTAACTCAATTCCACAAATAAGTCAGGCTAATTTATCAAGTCTATTAGAGAAGATCCAAGTGGAGCTTGGAAATGGTCCAAATTATCCCTTTCCTTATGGGAAAAATCAACTCAATTAAAATGATTCTGGTGCCCAAAATATTTTATGTTCTTAATAATTTACCTACTAAACTTCATCTTGACTGGTATAAGAAGCTTGACAATATTTTTCCTAAGTTTATTTGAATAATAAACCCCCAGGTTGAGCATTTCTAAGTTGAGAGCTCCTTGGCATATGGATGGGTTTAATTATCCTTGGTGGCACAGATATCACTGGGCTTTCTTGCAAAAAAATCAGCTCTATGGTTCTCTAGTCTTGACTTCAAACATTTTCCATTATGGCTTCTAACAGAACAAGAAATTGTTAAACTTTTTAAACTCTCGGATTTCATGTTTCATCTTTCCAATGGATCTTAGATCCCATCCCACTCTGGAAGCGACTAGACATTCTTTAAATCTTTAGAGCTAAACCTTGTTAGGTAATCTTCCTTTACACCACTCCTCTGAATAACCCAGAATTCTCCTTTAATGGGGCAACTTAATAATTTAGAGTGAGAAAGGCAGGTATTTATCAAATAGGGATTTAATGAATCTAGAAAATGAAAGATTTCTCTCCTTTAAAGAACTTCAAGATAAATTCCATATCTCTAAACTCCATTTTTGGTTATATCTACAACTGAGAGACAAAATAGTTAAGAAAGCCTCAGGAACTAATATTTTTTTGGAGGACTCTAAATGGAAGCGAATTTTTAAACTGGCAGTTTTGAGAAGAGGGTCTAGTTTACTTTATAAACTTTTATCAGAAGGAGATAGCAATCTTAGTCAGGCGGCCAAAATAGCCTGGGAACATGACTTCAATGTGAACATCTCTGATCAATCTTGGGTGGAAATGTGGGATAATGCCTATCGATGTAGTAGGGAGGTTAATGGAAGACTAATGCAATTTAAGATCTTGTATAGATATCATTATTCTCCTCATAGATTAAATAAAATATTTAAATCTATTCCTATAGCTTGCTGGAAGTCTAGAAGCTCGTTAGCTTCCTTGGGACATATGTTCTGGTTTTGCCCTAGAGTATTTCAAAAATGGAGGGAAATTAATTTGTTATGCCAGAATATTTTTGAAGCTAATCTCCCATTTTCCCCACATATTTATATTTTCAGAGATGGTTTCCAAATATCCTTTCTACCAAAATCCACTCGACTCTGGATTTTTTTTTAAACTTTCATTCTTTATTGTTTTTTGTTAAAAAACCTTTTACATACATATATCACAGGACTCAGAGACAAATATAGGTCATATCACATAAATAAAACCATATTGTAATTTATAAGATCCATAGGCCCAGATATTCAAACTAGCCAGGCTGTGGCGTGCTTGGGCGCAGCTCAACTTGGCTGCGAAGTGGTGTGGACTGGGCATATTCAAAGGAGCTGTGTCATGGCTCAGCAGTGTTGAATATCACACCCTGGCCACCCCCAGTGTACATGGCACAGTGGCACCGCGCCAGTGCAAGTGGCCAGAGTGGAGCATGGGATGCCCTAGTGCAAGTTCCATTGCATCATGCACAGCAACCGCGATATTCAAATGTTGACATGCAAATGGGGCCATAATGTATGCAAGGTGCACATGGGGCCATTTGCATGTCATTATGGCCCCATTTGCATGCAGGTGCGCCGATCCCTGACGACTTGCGCCTGGTGCCCTGCCAGGCAGCAGCCGTCGGGGACCGACGCCCCCTGCAGTCCGATCGCAGGCATTTGTAGTAAAAAAAAACTATTATGTCCAATATCCTTGGTGGTCTAGTGGACCGCTATCTGCCTGATCATGGGCATCTGTAAAAGAAGAAAATATTCCGTCCTATATCCTTGGTGGTCCAGTGGACCGCTATCTGCCCGATTGTGGGCATCTGTACAAAGAGAAGATATTCCGTTCAATATCCCTGGTGGTCTAGTGGTAACCCCCCACCCACCACTGAGCCTCACCGCTTCACTTACCTCATTTCGGTCAGCGGGTAGCAGCACCTACCCACCTGCTTCCTGCAGCCGCGCCGACCGACACTCAGTAGGAGACACCTACTGGTTCACAGTGTGAACCAATGGGCATGCAGCCCATCGAGGTGTCAGTCACGGCAGCGGGCAGCAGGCGGTGGGTGCTGCCACCCGCCGCTGACCGGGCAGTGGGGCTCAGTGGTGGGGTACCACTAGACCACCAGGAATATTGATGGAATATCTTTTTTCAGATGCCCACGATCGGGCAGATAGCAGTCCACTGGACCACCAGGGATATAGGACAGAATATCTTCTTTTTTTACAGATGCTCGCGATCGGGCAGACAGCGGTCCACTGGACCACCAGGAATATAGGACGACTTCTTCTATTTTTACAGATGCCCATGATTGGGCAGATAGCGGTCCACTGGACCACCAGGGTTATAGGATGACTTCTTCTATTTTTACAGATGCCCGCAATCAGGCAGATAGCGGTCCACTGGACCACCAGGGCTATAGGATGAATACTTCTATTTTTACAGATGCCCATGATCGGGTATGGGGGGGCGCCACCAGGTGCAGCCAGAGCTCTGGTGGCCACCCACAGGTGACAGCTGTGGTGTTGCACCCTGCAATGCGGCAGCTCGCCTGTGGGTGGCCATCAGTTGTTCCTTTTTTTTTTTGGATCAGCTTTGTGCTGGCGTGGGTAGGGGTTGCGCATGCATGGCTCTGCACATCCTGGGCTGAATATTGGGCTGTGCAGAGTATGCATGGACACGTCCCCCCCACCTGTGCCTGCATACATTACTGATGCGCTCTGGCGCATCGGGATTTGTGCTGCGCACTTTTCCCTTTTGAATATCGCGCCGGAGCGCATCAGTGGGTTGTGCATGGTGCAACACTGTTGCGCCATGCGCAACCCTTTTGAATATCTGGGCCATACAGTCTAAATATAAGAGTTCCAACCAGTTGATTTAGTATGGTTCTTCTATGTTTTCCCTTTTCTTATTTTAAACCTCTCTGATTCTATTTAGGAATTTCTTTGTTCCCTATATTTTATAGACCCAGACAGACATAATGATAAACCTAATAAAAGGACTTTAACAAAAAGACAGGAACTTTACACAAGTACAGGCACTTAGTTTCACAATCTACACTAAAAGGGCTTAATCTCACTTATTTCATTCTAATGAGTGTTTTTGTACACAGGGGTCTTATACCAGAAGATCCAAGAGGCCACATGTTCTCTTTTGACTAGGGTCTAAAGTTTAGGTACAAACTCCGAATTAACCAGGCCCATGTACAGAACCCATCTCCTCCAGACTATATCAAACCTGGTCCGTTGTTTATTAAGCATTGCTGTCAGAGCTCTGCTTGACATATGGAGATAATTATCTTTGCCATCTTCCATGGTGGGTTCTTTGTTTGAAGCCAAAGCTTAGTAACCACTTCCTGCCCAGCCAAAAGGCATATTTTAACAGTCTACTTGTGTTTGAGTCTCTATAGCCCTTGGAACCTCAAACAAAAAATACAGGAAGCAGTCAGCTTAATTCCTGGGTCAAATATTGACTGTAAAGCATGTTCTAACCCTTGAATAGATAGGGACAGCCCCAGGCATCCCCACATTATATGATATAGAGCAGCCGGGAGAACCCACATCCTTTCCTCGCTCTGTCTCCTGATATTTTGCCTGTATCACTGGGGTCCTAAAGAATCTAATATGCATTTTCAAGAGAATTCTCTCCATACAATGAGATATCCCCATATAATTTCCTTTGTACACACCCACATATCTGGGATATCAGCATGTCCATATCCCTAGACCATGTCTTCTGAATTGACTCAGTATTATCTCCTGCAATGATAAAAGTGCCCCATACAGATAGGAAATCATGTGAGCCAGGGGAGCTCTATTTTCTACTGCCTCCTTAAAAATGTTTACTATCTGGGGTGGTGGTTCATTTTCTTCTTTTAGTCCACTTTGCATGGTTTTGATGAAATCTCTAAGTTGAAAATACCTAAATCTGTCCCTCCAGGAAAGGCCAAACTTAATCACCAATTCCTGGAAGGATCTGATCTCTGTCCCTTCCATAAAATGCCAGATCAGGCAGAGGCCTCTCTTCTCCCATCCTCTAAACCCAGCATCCCAATTTGCAGGGCTGAACCCTTAATGTATGGGATTGAATACATGAGGCCTCCACTTCCTAAGTTTTTATCTCCTAGTACCCCATACCAGACACTCAGTGTTACCTCTATATAAGGGCTCAAGTTTCCTTCCAGGGAGCTATCCTACATCTCCAAGCAGTGCTGAATGTAAATTACTTAAACCCTCCCTAGCAGCTCCAGATGCTTCCACTTAGCAACAAAACTCTTACTGAACCAATATATAGAGGTCCTGAGCTGTGCCGCTTGATAGTATAATTTAAAATTGGTAAGGCCAAACCTCCTCCTCTTTAAAGCCTGCAAACTGACATGCTTAACTTTGGTTTCTGTGGTCCCCAAATGAACCGTGATATTCTTCTATTGAGGGTGGTGTATAAGGAGTCTGGTATTTGGATCAGGAGGGTCTGAGCCAAATATAAAAATCTAGGGAGAATTACCATTTTTATTGTTTGAACCTTCTGAAATAAGGGGATGAGTATTCCCCGCCACTTCTCCAGGTCCCTTTTAAAGTTGTCTACCATTGGGGTATAATTAAGCAAATAATGTTGTTCATATTCCATACAGATCTGTACTCCCAGGTACTTCAATTGTTTCAAGTTCCATCAAAATGTGAACTTACTTTTAGTCCCCTTGGATGGATTATAATTAGCCTGAAGCACCTCCGTTTGGTGGTATTTACCTTGTACCCTGCTACCCTCCCAAATTCTTCCAGGACTTCCCATAATTTGGGCAGAGCCTGATCTAGTTCTTGTAGATAAATCAACAAATCATCTGCGTATAATGCTAATTTATGTTCTTCTTCTCCCCACCTTACCCCTGAGATCTCTTGTGATTGGTGTAATACCCCAGCTAATGGCTCCAGATATAGGGCAAAAAGCAGGGGAGACAGTGAGCACCCCTGCCTAGTGCCCCTCATCAATTGGAAGGGTTCTGTAATCCTACCATTGATTTTAATATAAGCCTTGGGTCTGGTATAAATGTTGTTCAAGTTAAATTTTATTTGTTCGGTCAGAGACCATTACAAACATTTATAAATAAAAATTATAATTAGTACTAAAACCATCTGCATAATTCTATACACTTTCTTAAATAAATACATATTCATTTTAACAGCATTCTCCCCACCTTCATACTAACCATATTACAATTCCATATGACCTAACATGTTAAAAAACAAAGGAGAGAAAAAAAAATATCAACGACCTCCCTAGAACAATTTACATTTATTTGGCAACATCAATAATAATAATAATAGAATCCCTATCAATATTTCACATCAGACCTACATTCCTATATATATTTTTTCCACTGCTACTTTGCTTTTGATCCTCCTTCGAATGTTTGCAATATTTACCAAATATCTTGCAGTGGACTTAATAATTATTTCATCATTTGTCGAAACAATATTTTCATTAAGAGATCATGATCAGATAAAATTGTTTTACAAATTGGTGTAATCCATTTGTTTCTGGGCTTCTTATACCACTGACAATAAAAATTACAGGTTTTAAATTTTCGTAATTTGTTCTTGAACAGGAACATAGTTTGGCATCTCTCTGTTTCTCTGCCCTGTATCTTGCTTCCATAATGTTACTGGGAAACAGTTCTAGCTTATAGTGTATACAAATTTTTTGATTTGGGTCAGTAATGATTTCATAATGATATCTAAAAAAATGATTGACATCATTTATTCTAAACCAGGGAGAAATTCTTTACTTAGAAATTTTTTCCAAATCTTTCAGTTTATATAAATCCAGTAATCTAGTAGTGATACAGGGTTGATAACTAAGACCTATTGTAATACCTTTCTCAGCATTTTTCCTTGGAGAATCCAAACCTATGTCCTGCAAAATTTTATATACGGATTTTAGCCAGCTGGATTTTAAATGACCAAGGTTTAACCAGTTAAGTTTTTCCTTCAAACAACAGTAAGTTAATCTATGCATTTTGTGATGTTGAATTTTTATCCAATAATTAACTTTTCTAGCTGCAAAATATGCACCTAAAGATACCATAGCCAATTCTGCCCTTATAATGCACATAGGAACCGACTTTCCTAACCCTAAGCTTGATCGTAATATTTTATTTATTGGAATTTCAATTTTATTTACCTCTTTTGGTTGCCAAATTTCCCTATTGAATAATGCCTGTGCATTATACTTCACCTCAATAGCTTTAATAAGGGGTTTTACTGAATTTCCTCTATAATTTTTATTAAACCTATATAATGAATTTGCTGTTTTTTTTAAGGTTTGAAATCAATTTATCTGTATGTTTTACCCATTTCCCATCATCCGAAAATTGAAGACCTAAATATGTGTATTCTTTGACTTTATCCAATATTTTTTCCCCAATCTTCCATTTAAATGAACAACTTTTGACTCCAAAAGATATAACTTGACTTTTAGTGTCATTAATTTGTAGATCGTATTCTTTCTAAAAGTTATCCAAGATATTCAACTTTGTTTGTATACCTGATCAAGTTAATGAAAATAACACCAAGTCTTCTGCATAAGCAAGAGAGGCACAATTTTGCCCTAGTATTTTTGGAGAATCTGTTTCCGATTCCTCCAGTTTATTCAACAATACATCAATGTAGATGCAAAACAGGGTTGGTGCCAAAACACAACCCTATTTAACACCCCTATTTGTCAAAAAAAGATCAGAAGGTTGGCCTTCCGTACCAATTTTCACTTGTGCCCAAGTCTGGGAATAAAGTTCTCTGATAATAGCAATCATCCCTTGTGAGATTCCTTTTTTTCTCATAATTTCCCATAACTTATTACGGGATATAGTATCAAAAGCAGTACTGAAATCTATAAAAGCCACATAAAGTTTTTGTTTCCTTAGTGTGACATATTTTTCAAGTAAGTGCCAAATCACAAGAGAGTTATCAGTAGTGGAATAACCTGGTCTAAATCCTGCTTGAGCCTCTGATAAATCCCCCATATTAGACATCTGATCTCTTAACTGATTTAAGATCAACCTGGCAAAATCTTTGGCCTAAGTCATCTAAAGAGAGAGAGAGATTGGTCTATACATTGCTTGATCAGACCTATTGCCTTTTTTATATATGGAAATTATTATTGTACCTTTCCAAGATACTGGTAAATGTAATTCTCTATTACATACTTTGAATAATACTGTAAGAAGCTTGGCCCATATTACTGGAGACTTTAAATAAACCTCCGAGGGAATTTGATCTGGCACTGGAGCTTTCTCCAGTTTTAACTGTGCTAACGCCTGAAGAACCTCCTCAAAATTGAAAGGGATAAATTGGATTACATTATAACTTAAACTTGTCCAAGAGTCATTACACACATTGCTAAAAAATTTCTTTGAATAATAAAGAGTCCAAGACTCCATTGTGATGTATGTGTCGATTTCAAATCTAACTTTATTTGAACCCTTCACCACTAGAAGCCAAAATGATTTATAATATTTTTGATTTATAACCCTTAACATCTCTTGCCATTTCTTCTGTTGGAAAACATTCTTTTTGTTAAGTAAAAAGACTTTGTATTTTTCTCTTTGTTTATTTAAGTCTTCAAAAGTAAGAAATATAAATGTTGTTGATAATCTTCACAAAGGCTTCTGAAAAGCCAAATTGTTTCAGTGTCAAGCCCAAAAAGTTCCAAGTTACCCAGTCGAAGGCCTTCTCTGCATCCAAACTAAGAAGAAGGAGGGAGACCTTGACCGGGCAGCATGGTGGAGAATGTTCAGCGTTCTCTTAATGTTGTCCTGAGTCTGACGATCTTGGGACAAAGCCTGTCTGGTCAAAATCAATAATAGAGGGAAGTAATCCC
This sequence comes from Neoceratodus forsteri, assembly GCA_016271365.2. Classification (NCBI taxonomy): domain Eukaryota; kingdom Metazoa; phylum Chordata; order Ceratodontiformes; family Ceratodontidae; genus Neoceratodus; species Neoceratodus forsteri. The sequence goes on from JADMNL010000034.1 coordinate 79,419,793, forward strand.
TCCAATCTCTGGGCTAAAATCTTGGTATATATTTTATAATCAATATTCAGTACAGAGATTGGATGGTATGATGCACACTGAGTACTATCCTTCCCTGGTTTCGGAATACTTGAAATCACCGCATAATTCCAGGTGTCTGGAAAATGATCCCCCAATTGTGCCTCTCTACATGTTGCCAGCAGACAGCCTCCACCTCTTTTAAAAAAAATTTATAAAATTCGGGAGTATACCCCTCTGGTTCCGGTGTCTTAAGGGATTTCATGCCCATGATTGCCTGATTTAGTTCCCCAGAAGAAATGGGTAGATCTATCTGTAACCTGGTCTCCCTACTAATTGGGGGAAGGTTTATCTTAGCTAAATATGCTTCTGCACTAGAACTCATCAAAGGGGATTCTGGAGTATATAACTTTCCACAGAAACTTAAAACGGGATAGGATCTATTCTGGTGAACAGACCAGTTTCCTGTCCCAGGATCTCTAATTTGGGTGATTGCAGTCCTCAGTGTCTGCTGGCGAAGGTGATGTGCTAACAACCTTGTTGCCCTAGGTCCCACTTCCCCATACCTCTGAAGATTTTGCAGGGCTTGTTCAGTCTTAACATCAATCTGCTTTTGGATCTGCTGCTCAGAGTTAGTATCTTAGCCCATGCTGTGCCTTCCCCCTCTGCGTGTTGTTTTTGAGCCTCACTTAATTGCTGCTGAAGTGATTCCATTTGGGCATTCCATGTTTTTTTATAATATGTTGCATATTTAATAACCTCTCCCCTCAGGACCATTTTAACGGTGTCCCAAAGGGTAGCCCTGGAGATTTCTGGTGAGTCATTTTCCCCCAAAATCTGCTTCATCTTATCCCTGGCCATTTCTGTAAATTCTTTTACATTTAATAAATAATTATTAAATCTCCCATCTCCATAGTGTCTGGCCTCTAGTTTTTTCCCAAACCAACCTTAAAGAGAGTTGTGCATGGTCTGATAAAACCGAGGCATATGCACAAGTCCCTAATTTGGAATCTATGCTCTCCTGATATCAGAAAATAATCAATTCGGGCATATGATCCATGTGGGGAGAATAATGTGTATAGTCTCTCTGCCCTGCATGTAATGAGCGCCATGCATCCGTCCAGTTGGTTGTTCCCAAAAAAACATTTAATCAGTTTCCCAACTGGAGTGGGATGGAAGGTCCCCAACCTAGAAGTATCTAAATGGTCCCAGATCTGGTTAAGATCACCTCCCACCACCAATGTCCCTCTATGATATTCTATCATTTTATGAAGCAAACCTTTCACCGTGACCACCATTGCCCCTGGGGGAATATACAGTGAGGCCAACATAAGGGGTAATCCCCCCAGTACCCCAGACACCAGTGCCAATCTCCCTTCCAGATCTATGTACTGTGCCTCTGGTTTAAATAAGGATCCCCTCAGGATTAAGACCACTGTTCCCCTCCTCCTCTTCCCTCCTCTGTGAGTGGAAGCGATCACATGATCAAAGTGGAACCTACCCAGCTTCTTATGTTCGGCCCTGCTCAAGTGAGTCTCCTGTAAAAGAACAAAAGACGGGGCCTGCCGCCTCAAAGAGGAGATTACCCTGTATCTTTTGACAGGATTATTCAACCCATTCACATTTTGTGGTAATATCTTAAGGCTGTCTCTATTATCCATTCTTATGCCATTTTATACTTCCAATATTATTTGTCCTGCCAATACATTTTAATTGTCGCCCTCCTTTATACCCCTCATCACTCTCCTCCAATCTCCCATTCCAATGCCCTCCCATGACATAGTGATGTGCCTCTATAATAGACAAAACACAAATACACACCCACATGTAAAAACATTGTAACTCTAACCTTATCCCCAGATGGGAAGGTTTTAAAACTCCCTTCCTCACCAACTGAGGTAAACTATTTACATAAGTACCTCCAAGGAAGGGGAAACTAGTAAATCAACCCCTAAGATCTCGGGTAACAATGCCCCTGAGTGGAGGGTATGGAGTGCCTACTGGAGTTTGGCCCCTCTGGATCCTATCCACTGTGGATTCTGGCCTGTTGTCTAGGCCTAAGTACGTCACCATAACACAATGCCACTCAATGGAGTGAGTAGATGCACCTATAGATGTACATCCATAAAATTTGAAAGTCCCTCCCCAGCCTATTAGGCTAAAGATTAATATTATAACCTCAAACCATAGCATTCGAATAAGAAGACAGAAAATATTACCTCCTTGCCCCCCCCGGCCATTAACATAATCCATCCAATGGATCCCTTACAACATAACTTACACCCGATCCCTTGAGAGTATCTAACTTAACATTCTCATCTTTCCTGAAGGGAAAGTCCCCTTATAATCTTGTCTCTCAGGGAGGTTGTAAGATCCTAATATTAGGAATATATATGTCCCATTGTTTCTTTTGTTTGTAATGTCCCTTCAAATTAATAGTCTGTTCCTTGTGAAAACAGGAAAATGATAACTAAGTCCACTGACTTTGGCCACCAACTTTGTCCATTAGGTGGGTGCCCCCCCTTCTTCCTAGGCCCGGCAGTAACTACAACTATGATTACTTGGGCCCTCTGATAAGAAAGGTTAGGGTCTGCAGATACGGCAAAGCATCTTTATCTCCAAGCACTCACTGTGCACCTCCTCAGGTCGCCGTTTCCCCCTCTGGCATCTCCTTCTTCTTTCTGGTGCTGGCAAGTAAGTTTCCATAACAATTCCTTGATGTCCTGCATGGTATTTGGAGCTGATCTCTGCTCCATCTTTCTACTTCTACATGGTAAAGCTGATTGCCAGGGCCTGATTAAATTTGTTCCGGATTGTGGGGGACCCTGTAGCTCATGGCCTTTTCTTTAAGGCCTAGATTGCCTATTCAGATGTACAATATAGCTCTGAGCCTGTCTCCCAATGCACCCACAAATGTGCGGGATACGGTGTCTGAAACTTCACACCCAGCAACTTAAGTTTACATAGTATGAGCTTGTAGGCCATTCGGTGTTGTTGAATTTGTGGTGGATAGTCCTGATCGAAATATAGATGTGATCCGTTATACTCTACTTTCTGTTGCCGTCACGCTGTTCTAAGCACCATCTCCTTATCTCTGTAACTAGAGAATTTTATCACTATGGATCTTGGTCTGGCTGACGGCGCTGTGGATTTCACAGACAATGCTTTGTGGGCCCTCTCAATTCGAAAGTTAAAGGCCTGTGGAAGCTCCAGTACATGACGCAGCAAATCCGCCATAAAATCTGCCATCTCCCCTACTTCAGAGTCCTCTGGCAAACCATACACCCTGAGATTCTCTCTCCTAGCACGGGCTTCTAAGTTGATACATTTAGCTGCTATACTCTCTTGCTGCTGGCTAAGCACTTCAATAGCCTGAGAAAGGTGAAGCATATCATCCTCTGCTCCCGAAATCCTATCTTCTGTGGTGGTCACCCTGTTCTCCAGTTTAGTGAGGTCTGTATGCAATTTATCGAAACTCGGCTTGATTTTTCGCTTCTGGATAGCTTAATTTCAGTAAGCAATGTCTCAAATCTAGAGCGATAATGTCTAGTTCTGATTCTGTGTCCCCACTTGCCATGCTGGACGGTGATTCTCTCCGTTATCACATTGGCTCATCCGTGGCAATCCTGTTGCTTGTCTGTCTTTTTAGAAGTTGTAGATCTGGATCTATTTCTATGTATAGCCCCACTACAAATTTTGCTCATTTTAACCAGAAATTACTTGACTTTGTGGGTAAATTGAGCCAGAGGGATGAGGAGCTCTGTCTTCAGACCAGCCATCATGTCAGTGACGTCACCGGAAGTCCCTCAACTCTTAATTTTTAACTTTGCATTAACATTCAAAAGATTGCTACTTCAAAACTGGAAAACTGACAGAATTCCTAGTTTGAGAGAACTTCTGGACTAAATTGGATCTATTGCTAACAATGAGCATATTAGTCATTTACTGTTGAATAAGTTAGATAAATGTAATGAAATTTGGACACCTTTTTTCGATTTTATAACTTCTTAAATGACATTATAATACTACCTATTTAAAACAAGTTTACATAAATACTGTATATGCTTATTCTTATCTAAATTATAGATAATTAGTTTTCCTGTATAATTAATTATGTTTTCTGTTTTCTCTTATTGTAATAATAAATTTTCAATAAACTTTTAATGGAAAAACTAATCAGCAGTTTATATAAACAAAACTACAGAACACTTATCAGCAGTTTATTTAAACAAAACCATGGAACACTAATCAGCAGGTTACATAAACAAAAGTGTGAAACACTAATCAGCAGTTTATATAAACAAAACTGCAGAACACTAATCAGTGTTTTATAGAAATAAAACCGCAGGACACTTATCAGCACTTTATAGAAACCAAACCACAGGACACTAATCAGCAGTTTGTTTAAACAAAACCACGGAACACTAATTAGCAGTTTATTTAAACAAAACCATGGAACACTAATTAGCAGTTTATGTAAGTAAAACCATGGAACACTAATCAACAGTTTATGTAAACAAAACCATGAAACACTAATTAACAGTTTATATAAACAAAAGTGTTGAACACTAATCAGTACTTTATTCAAACAAAACCATAGAACACTAATCAGCAGTTCACTTAAACAAAACCAGGGAACAATAATCTTTCATTTATTTTTTATTTATTCAAGCATTTCGCCAGGAAGGCATGCTGAGCAGAAGTGCTCATTTCCAATGCATCCTGGGGTTAAGGACAGGTGGAGGAACAATACAATAGCGTAAGGTACAAATTTTTGACAACAGTGGAATACATAGGACAAGGTAGAGATAATTAAAGATACAGCAAGTGCAGCAAAGCAAGTTAAAGTACAATGGTTACAATACATACTGAGCAATGGAGTGAATAAACAGTTTACTATGAAGGAGGTGACCATTGAATAAAGTAAACTGAGTACTGCATAGGGCCCGTATTAAACCGGCAGGAGCAAGACCACCCAGGGAAGTAGTCCTACGTGAGCAATTAGGAAGAATTATCATAGTGCTGTGCTGGACAGTAGCACTGTGCCAAGACAAGGGGGAACAGAGATAGGGGAAAGGCTTTGGTTAGTTCAGCAGTTTGGTTAGGGGTCAGAGCTTTGGCATGAGCAGGAGTGGGATGTGTATACATGTAGTAGGGAAGAGAGAGATTTGGGTGAAGGAGCATTTCGGATATTGGCAGGGGTGTGTCCACTGTTTAGACTATGGTAGGAAAAGGTGGATTGACCAATGGAAGTGGAGCAGCAGGGGATGGAGAATGAACAAGAGTCAATGTTCTGCAGGGAATATGAGCTCATTGAGGAGGCAGTGAAGATGGAGGAAAGATAGGAGGGGAGATCCCGTAACCAGAATTTAGCCATGAAGGTAATAGAATGTAACTGGCACCTGGTATCCAGAAAAGGGAGCAACATATCTTTGTAAAAGTCACAGTGGTGAGTGCGAGGGGGCAGGATAGAATGAAGCAGCAGAAGGAATTGAAAAGGGTGTCCAGTCTGACCAAGGTAGTTTTGGAGGCAGTACTGTAGACTATGTCTGCATAGTCAAAGGTGGGGAGGATCATTTTCTGCACAATTGTGTGTCAGGCAGATGGAGGAATGCAGTCATTGTTTCTATATGAGGCACCAAGTTTAGGGTGTAGGTTTTATGGATTGCATCCACGTGTGCGAAAAGAGTCAGAAAGGATCTAACCAGACCCCAGGGTACCTGAAAGAAGTGACATTTTCTAACAGAGTACCGTCCAATGTGTTGAATGCTGGAGGGGATTTAAGGATAGATAGCCTCTGTCTGGTGCCGAAGGACATGGAGACTGTCTTTTTTGTGTTCAGGAACAGATGATGCAACTGGAACCATTTCTGAACATTGGTGAAATTCTGTTGCAGTCTAGTTTGGGCATCTGTGTAAGAGATGCTAGACATGTAAAGGACTGTGTCATCTACATACATATGGATTTGGGAAGTGAAGCACACAGAAGGGAGGTCATTGAGGAAAATGGAAAATAAGATAGGACCAAGTACAGAACGCTGTGGGACACCGGTGGTGATAGGGAGTGGTGAGGAGAACGAGGAAGCAATCTTGACAGATTGGTTTTGCTCCTATCTCACAGGCAGAACCCAATCTGTGGCTGAGTGGTGTAGCACAGCCTCAGAGAGGGTTTGGAGGAGAACAGTGTGGGATACTGTGTCGAGAGCCTTTGCTAGTGTAACCCCTAGGTGGCGCTATCCCAAGGGCTACTACCCCCGCCTGATTTGCCACTAACAGGTTGAGGGGCCTGGATCCGATGGCGGGTGCCTCCACCCAGAGGTCGGTTAAGACAGTCTAATATGACTTGGTCACAGCCCTCTGGGTCACTGCAACCCCTTTCTTCCCACTAGTGGCCCACACAAATCAATCACAGTACCCTTGTAATATACTTACCCCCAGGACTGGTTCTGGTCAGCTGGACTCTGGGGACCCCTGTAAACAAGATGATACAGTGCAAAACCACAGTACAATACTGTAACATAAATGAATACCTCAGGCAGTGTAACTTTGCTGAAACAAACAGATCTGATTTATTTAGGGGGATAGCAAGGACTGGGGAAATCAGGTTAATTAGCTTACCACTTATATATATATATATATATATATATATATATATATATATATATATATATATATATATATATATATATATATATATATATATATATATATATATATATATATATATATATATATATATATATATATATATATAAATATCTCTATACTAGGGCATTGTGCACAGGTCTAACCTATAAGTCACTGTCTCTGGGTACCCAGGCAATAGAAGGCTAGCCTATTTGGTGCAGCTGGTTGGGGCCCTGTGATGAAAAACACTTGCACAATACCCAATTGTAAACCAGAGCTGGATGGCTCAGTTCATGAAGAAATAAAACACAACAATTAGATAACACACTTGCAATTCGATAAACGGATGGCAGGGAGCTACCCTGCTTTGTGCTCACAAACTCAGTGCTGGGAACTGCATGGCAGGCAGATTGTCCTGGATTGCCAGGAGGAGCAGACCATGTTGGCAAGGTCCTTGTGACTGGACCCCACTGCAGTTTGGAGCAAATGGATATAGTCTGGATTAAGACGGGGTTTGCTTCCAGCTTCATGCACTCAATTCACTGTACAGGGGATTTGAAATGCGATTCCCCACAAGCACTACACACATTTATATGTAAAGGAAAGTACTATACCAGGCAGACTGCTTCTCTGTCCTGATCGCAATTACTGCACAATACCGGGAGAACACACAGCAGGTTCAGTTCCTGACAGACCGAGCGCGATTCAGCAAATTCTCCAGTCTTCTACAGGGTGAGCCTGGTTTCTACTCTTCAGATCTCCTTTATTCTCTTCATAGGTCGGATTCAGTCCGAACAAGAGCTTGCACAAGCTGCAGACCAAAACTTGGGGCCTTACATGCGTTTCCCGCGCCGAACTGCACACCGAAAAAGCACAGGGCTCCTTGACTCTTCACTGCCAAAGCTAAACTGAAACTCCAGCAGACAAAACCGGGCACTTCCTTTGAGTTCCTCCCAGTTCTTGTCTGGTTTAGCTGTCACTCACAATAAACTCCCCCTGTTGGTGGAAAAAAGGTGCCGAAGTCAAAACTACATTTCCCAGAGTCACTGCCCTTACAATCCCTTACAGCAGGCTCCAGAGGAGAGTCCAAGTTCTGATACGCTCAGAGCAGGCTCAATTTTAAAGGAACTCCACCATGATTGGTCCAGTTCAGCAGTTCAGAACCAACATGAGGGAGCTTGCTCTGCACTGTCCTTGCTACAAGAAAGTAGGTTAAATCAAACTGCATTTTTATTATTACTCCAACAGGTTACAAGCAAACAATTACATGTTTGAAGAGTGCTCCTTCTGCCCACTTAGCGATGGCAGAAATGGAGTGATTTGGCAGTAGCTCAAGCGGGACTCAAGCAGGAAATGACACAGTCCCCCCATACAAACTAATTATGTCTGCAAGCAGACATCTCTTAAAGAGACAGTACCAGAGGCTCTAAAAGCACTCACAGATAAATGGCTTAAATGCCAAACACCATTCAGGCTTGGAGCATTTAAGCAAGCTCCTGGAAGATTTTTGGGAACCTCCATTTGCAAGGGGGTTACACTAGGTTGACAAATCTGGTCAAGGATACATGACCCAGATCCATCTTGATGAGTATAGAGTCTGTAAGGCGTATAAGGGAGGTGGTGGTGGTGGAGTGTGGGCCTTGTGGAAGCCAGACTGCAACGGGGTGAAAAATGAGGAGGAGTCAAGGTAGGAGGCGAGTTAGATGAGTACAATGCGTTCCTGCAGTTTAGCTAGGATTGGGAGTAGGGACATAGGGTGATAATTCCATGGGGAGGTGTGATTCCCGCTTTTGGGGAGGGGAATGACTGTTGAATGTTTCCATGTGGAGGGAACTGAAGACAGTGAAAAAAGATAGGTTGAGCAGGGAGGCCAGTGGAACAGCAACAGCAGGTGGAGAGAGATAGAGCAAATTAGGGTCTAGGCCATTTAGGCTCTTACCTTTAGTGGGGGTTTAAGGCTAGGAGAGCCTTGAGGGTGTCATCACGAGACATAGGAGAGAAAGAGAATTGAGTGTGGGTGAGGGGAGTTGAGATTGGCTCGGGGGTCTGGGGAGACAGGGGGTGGACAAATGGGAAGGGAGGAGAGAAGTGAGGAGGCATATGATGTGAAGAAAGTGTTGGAAGTGTTTGCTACCGACAGGATCTAGTTAAAGTGTTTCCAAGGGAAAGAGTTGGGATCGAAGATGGGGGAAGAGAGATTTGACTACACTCCAAAACTTAGAAGGATGGTTTAGATTGGTATGGAATGAAGTGGAGAAATATTCTGCCTTGGCATATCTAGTGGCCTTTGTACAAGCATTTTGCAGCTGTTTGTAATGAAGGAGGAGAGTGGAGTTTCGATTGCACATACGCCTTCCAGGGATCGACAAATTTCAAATTAAAGTACTTGTCCAGTACAACTGGCTCTACCAAAATGGTAGTACCATTGTTGGGAGTGGTAGTCCATGGTCGGAAGGCAATATTTTGAGGGAAATTACAAAGACAATGTAGCAACAAAAGACTTGGTGTGGGGATTGTATTATTAATACTAGGTAGATATATAGCACATTAGGAAACAGGAAAAATAATTTATAAATGAAATGTTTTAATATATTATTTTTCTCTCGTTTCCTTCTCTCACACTCACCATACTACACAACCCATCCCACGTCACGTTCCACGCCATTTTCCAGAGATAGCAGTGAAGTAAATAGGTTTTTAAATAGTATATATTTATTTTCAATTATTGTTTTTTCAATCATCAACTTTGTTGCATTCTATATGGTCGAATTGATTGACATGACCCTACAGCGGACTCTCCCCCAAGATCTCCTTGTCCCCTCCTCTTAGAGTCACTTTTCTTTTCTTTTCCTTTTAAATTAAATCTGTTTGATTTCACTTCTTTTTTTAAGTTCTGTTACTAGGTGTCACTGAGGACAGACTGAAATAAAGGCAGAGATCTGCTCCCTAAATGCACCTTCCTGGCTTCAAAATTTAATTAGTCACTTCAGCAGTGCTGTGCGAGACAAGTCCACTTCACACGACCACCCACTGACGAGCTGTCTTCACGTGTGCCACTCGCACAGAGTACAGTTCCACCCATCCACAGCTCACCACAGCAAACAACTGCCATGAAATTGGCAAAATACCCTTGCGTGACAAGTAGCTTACAGTTTGCAATACGCAGACTGCTCTCTCACTCCAAGTGGCGTAGCCGCTGCAGTGGCTGGGTGGGAGGTACTGGGAAGGCTGCAACACTGTCTAAACTGCGCTCGCTCCCAGTGATGCTCCAGAATGGCAGCTCCCTGAAAAACATGTGGTGCATTCTTTTCCCCAGCTTGCTCTGTCTTGTGAACTCCATGGCAGCAAGCAACCTGACTACCTACCTGATGGACACCTAGTGGCAATGAACAGTGCAGGATCTGTAGATAAAAACAAAACAAACAGAAAAAACCAGACAGCCTCAATTAATTTGGTTGTTCGTGGGACAGCCTCTGGCTCAGTTGATGTTTGTTCCTGTCAGTAGACCGTAGCCTGGGACAAGGGCTACTGGATTTGTTGATCCCTAATGCCTTCCAAGCCTGGTCTCTGGTGCACATAAACATCAGCAGTTCATCAGAAACCCAAGGAAGGTGGAAGCCTTTGACTCTGGTCAGCTTGAAGGGGGCATATTGATCCCACATTTCTATGAATTTAGACTGAAGTAGCTGAAGGCAGTGTCACTAGAGGTTGCTCTGGAGAGGGGGGACCTGTCTACAAGGTGTAGGTCATTTAGTGGGGGCTAAGTTTAGGGAGGAAAGAAGTGTAGGTGGATCAGTTTATGGGGCTCTAGGCTGATGGACCTTGCAGACACAGTAAATCTTGTGGTGGTCTCTAAAGGAATCTGGGAGAATGCTGGTGTTGATTACTCAATGGGAGTGGGAGGTGAGGGCCCAGTCAATCAGACTGTGTTTTGGGGATTTGTGGTTTAGCCGAATAGGAGAGGTAATTAGCTGTACCAAGTTTAATGATTTTACTTTGGAGGGTATATCACAGACCCTCCAACATTTCATTAGTCAAAATAGGTACTCTTCGGTGTTTCAGTGAGTGGGAGGGCATATTAACGCTGGGGGTCTGGGGGGTTTAGATGCTCTGTAGTGAGCTCTGGGGCTTTTGTTGAAGATAAAACACACTTTTGATACAGCTTTCCCAAGACCCCCCCACCCATTTAACAAACCAACCCCAATTAGTGGCACAAGTTATAAAATACTGGCTGCCATCACCACACTTTTGTTTTTTTCTGTTTTATTTGTATATTATCTTTTCTGCTTCCCTCTTCACACTTCCTGACATTTAGGAATTATTAACATTTCCACAGACTAATACAGTCAACTTCTCTGTCAACAAAATAAATTGCTAGCCTACTTGCTAGACTAGCAATTCCTTATCTGGTGCACTTCCGTGTTTACAGTGAGTGGGGATATGCCCCCCACCCCAGTTTGCCAATGGTGAGCTTGTTACTGTGTGAGAAAGGCCGGCACGGAAAGATTTTCTGCCATCCGACCAACTTCAGCACCCTGGTCCACAAATCTACTAGTGCCAGGAATCTCACGTTTGCACTACAGCTCCATGGACAGTGACATTCTTGTCATCTCAGCAGCAGGAGTGCTGTTTGCAGGGAGGGCCCGGGTGGGATGCCATACTATAGCGAACCGTGCAGAAAAGGATGAGGCTAACTTTATGCTGTCTGTCTTGCCCTTCTGCCACCCACCCAGAGCCGCCATCCCAGCTGCATGCTTTTTTAGCTTAGTTTTCTTTTTACCTCACTGGGTGGGCTGCTAACAGGGACAGGCAGGCCCCCAGGGATGTCAGACAGTAAGACTTAGGTGGATGAATAGGAACCCTTTAGCAGTCTGGGGGCTGCAGCACAATATTTCAAGAAATTAAGTAAAAATACCTGTGGAGCTTGATGTGCTCAGTTTGCTCCCTGTGGTCCAAACAAGACAGATTCAAGTCAGGGTAGCAGGTGCTGAGAACACACTAGATACACTCCTTCCGCTCAGCTGCTACAGCGATGTCCACCCGCTATCAAGTGGCAGTGCCCATGATGTTGACCCAACTGTTTTTTTTAATCCATCCAAGCACACACCAGCAAGGAGATTCCATCATCTGATGATCAGAAAATAATAACCGGTCCACCGCGTCCCGCAACTGTTACTGGGACAGAAGCACTGTCAGACTAAGTCTGACACTAGGTCCCGCAAATCTGGAACGTCAGGTCAGGGAAACTAATGTCTAGGGCATTGGCAAGCAAGGAAGGCTGTGCAGAGCAAGCAGGCACACTCTAGTGCTCTGGGGGTCAGCGCGCGTTGTTGAGGAGCCCTCTGCCAGTGGCGCCACAGTAGTGCAGCACAGTGGTGTGCTCAGTGGTTACTATGGGCACCAGGATGCTCCCGGCTTCAGACCGTGTGCCGGCTGAGTGCTCCGGGCCAATTAAAATTAAATTGCAGACATGACGGGGTAGCAAATTTGGTACACGGTACGATGCAGGCAGGATCCGGTACCAGATGACAAAATACGGTATTGTACCAGCAAAAACGGTACAGTTGGAGGGTCTGATAGCGGAGCTGGTGGTTGAGCTCCAGTCCACATTTAGGTCACTTAATAGGTAAAACTCACCTGAGGTGGTATGAGAGGTGATATTTATAAAGAGTTCTGTTATGGTTGCTGATGGGAGATCGGGATGACAATAAAGGCCTGCAGTAAATATTGGCAGTGTGAAGGGAAGGGCTAGCTTAACTAAGAAGAGTTCATATTGAGGGGGGGAGGAGGTTGACAGAAAAAGAGAATATTGGAGGTTCAGTGAGATAAACATTGCGACACCTCCACCTTTGCTAGGTCTGTCCTGTCTTAGTGGACTTGCAAGAATGGCATCGGGTATTTTCTGGGACAGCCAGGTCTCTGAGAGTACCATGATATCCAATTGTCAGTCTAACATGAGTGGTTATAGGAGTGATAGTTTGGGGAGAAGACTTTGTATATTAAGGTGGGTAATTTTTAAGCCTTTAGGAAAGTGCAACAAAAGAGGAGGGGTCGGACCAGGGTTTAAGTCAATGTCACCTGCAGTGATAAGGAGGAGGGTGATAAGCAGCTTGGGCAAAGAATAGACCAGTTTGGCAGCTTTAGTGTGAGAAGTATGGGTGGGAGGGGAGGAGGCTGTGGGGGAGGAGAGTAGAAGAGATTGGAATAGTGAAGGATGACTAAGACAGACATGGTAGGAAGTATGGCGGGGGGGCATGGGTAGTTGGTAGGAATACGGTGCAGAGGGAGTGTGGAGTGAGAATGAGAAAATGTTGGGATGGTTAGGGGCAGGGTATGGAGTGCTCAGTGATGGGTGGTAGTGAGACCTATAAAGGGAGATAAGCAAGGACTAGGCAGAAAAAAGTAAAGTTTTGCATAATGGATGGTGGCAGAGCTGTTAGGTGGCGTAAAAGAAGGAGGAGGCATCAGCAGAAGTGGTAAGGTGAGGTAAATAAAGGAAGAGAATTCTCAAGATAATGTACATGTTGGGCAGAGTGCTATAGAAACAGTGATGCAACTTCAAACTGCTTGGAGGTGTAACACCACTTGTGGCCACCAGACAGCAGTTGGATATCAGGAAAATGGGGAGAGGGCACCTCCTTATAGGCTGTGCGGCCTAGTGGATTAATGCAGTGTCTTGTAACAGAAATTGGGACTCGGAGTCACAGGTTCAAGACTACCTTCAAGACGGAAGGGAGGCCTAAGGGGGAATCTAAGTGAGAGAATAGGAAGCTGTCTGAGGGAACGGGGTGGAGCAAAGTGGAGGTGTGAAGTTTAAGCCTGTGTGGGTGTATTAACTAGTGAGTAGTGGAGTATAAAATGTTACAACTCCCACTGAGGTAGTATAGTGATCAGGAAATATAACCACCAAGTGGGAGCAAAAGAAGATAGAGTTAGGACACATCAGGAAGGTTGACTATATAAGAACTGACCGGGGGTGGGTAGTGCCAATATAAACAGTGCAGCCCTGAGTCCCTAAGATGATTTTCAGTACCTGCTGACTGTCACAGGTAAATCCCATGTTATGGTGCTCATTGGTGGTTGGGGGTGCACCTTCCTGGCTCTCACGGCCTGACTGACCTAGGAACAGGACAGGAAGGATGGTAAGCTCAAACATATGAGGAAGCCAGCAGAAGAAGGCCATTTGGTCTATCAAGCCTGCTTGTGTTGCAGGGTCCACAGCTTAAGCTACTGTCCCTGTTAGCTCTCCCATGACTCTTACCCTCTCCCAGTCTCTCTTAAAGCTGCCCACCGTCTTCAATGAGATTACCTCTTGTGGCAGCGCATTCCAAGTGTCCACTATCCTCTCTGTGAAGAAGTGCTTCCTGACCTCCCTCCTAAATCTCCCACCCTCCAGCTTAAGACTGCCCCCTTGTGTTATGGTTGCCACTCAGCTTAAAGGACTCTCCTTATCAACCTTATTTATCCCTTTCACGTACTTGAAGATCCCAATCATGTCCTCTCTCTCGCCTGTCTTTCAGGAGTACACGTTCAGCCTTACCCTGCTGACCAGCCATCATCTTTGTAGCCCTCCTCTGGACCTTCTCCAGCAGGTTAATGTCCTTTTGAGGTGTGGGCATCAGTACTGAACTCTATACTCTAGATGCAGCTTTACCAGTGACCTGTACAAGGTCAGTATAACCTCCTCTCTCCTACTACTGATCTCCCTAGATATGCATCCCAGCATCTTGTTTGCCTTTGCTGCTGCTTTCTTGCACTGCGTGGAGTGCTTCAGGTCACTAGTGATCATCACTCATAGGTCCTTCTCCTCCTCTGATGCAAATACTCGGACTCCACCCAGGTAGTACTCTGTCCTGGGATTCATGGCTCCAATATGCATAACTTTGCATTTCTTGGCATTGAAGCCAAGCTGCCAGATCCTGGACCAAAGGTGGAAGGCAGATCAGAGGACACAAGATGGCACCAGAGCACATGTAAACACCCTCTTCAGTATAATGTGGACTGGGGCACCTTAGTTCACCTCCTTATATAACCTTACACAATACCCCTATACAAGGCCTAGCAGTACACGTTTCCACAGTGCAATTCATACAGTGCCTTAAAGTGCACAGTCAAGCAGTACAAATACAGCGATAAATCAGAATTGATCCTGAAGGCAACAAACATGAACATAGTCCAATACAGCTAATTGGATCGAGTAAAAACTATCACCACACATACACCGACACAAGCAGTGTGCAGCCCTGATTCCCAAAGATGATTTTCAGTATCTGCTGAATGTCACAGGTAATCACTGTGTTCGGTGCTCGTTGGTGGATGGGGAGGGGCCGCTCCTTCCCAGCTCTAACGACCTGACTGAATGCCTGAACAACCTGCTGACTGTTGCAGGTAATCCCTGTGTTCCGGTGCTCGTTGGTGGATGGGGGGGGAGCCGCACCTTCCCCGTTCTCATGACCCGACTGAATGCCAGCAGGTTATATAACTTAATCTGTAGGTCAATGAACTTAATCAGCAGTTTACTTAAACAAAACCACGGAACACTAATCAGCAGTGTATACAACAAAACCACAGAACACTAATCAACAGTTTATATAAGTAAAACTGCAGAACACTGATCAGCAGGTTATATAAACAAAAGCGTGGAACACTAATCAACAGTATATTTAAACAAAACACTAATCAGCAGATTATGTAAAAAAAACTGTGGCATAATGCTCAGCAGATTATATAAACAAAACTGAGGAACACTGATCATCAAGGTATATAAACAAAACTGCAGAACACTAGTCTGTGGATTATTAATCTGCATTCCACCAGCAGAGCTACACCATTACACTTTCAATGGAATTTCACCATTCTGCTTACAACGGAATTCTGCAGATTTTTTGTTTCTGAAATTCCAAGGACTTCCATTTCAGCTGAATTGATCACTCCACACAAACTGTACAATGTTGTTTTCGTCATTGTTAAAAATGTACATTGTTGTCTACTGCTGAAGTCAGAGGTTGAGAGAGACATAAACATCATACAGATACTGACCACTGGGGTGTAAATCCGAAGCATACACTGAATTCACTAAAAGGCCAGTAAAGGCAGCCCAACAACAGAATGGTATCCAATACATAATAAACAGCTTCAAAAGGAAAACGTAATTTTGAAGTTCAACACAATTCTTCTTTAAAGAGCAGCTAACACCTTCATGAGAACTTTATCAAAACATACTATTTAGGCATAATCCAGCTTCTGCTTCATATTACTTCCTTTTCTCTCTCCTAAGCTGGTCTCCGGGCTCATAACTAGTGGGAGGTCCTTCCTGGAACCACGTGACAGGCAGGAAAAAGATCTCTGCAGGGGGACCAGATCCTCCCCTCTGCATCCTGTCGCTCTCAGTTTACTTCCTGCCTGCCATGAGGCAGGTTCTCTGCAGGGGCTCTGCCACTATTGTGGCCATGCATGCTGAAGACACCAAACTGTGAGTGCAGTTTCTTTTTGATTCAAGAAGAGGATTGGCAAGGGAAAACTTAAGCAGCGTTGCCTCACAGATTATGGAGGGTTCCCAGTCTCAGCCATGCATGCTGAACAGACTGGACCCCTTCTCTCCTCTCTCTCCCGTGCCTGGAGGCATGCACCCCCCCTTGGGAGGAACAGGATTCACTTTACAGGATTACTCCTCCTGCTTTCCAGACCTGCATGCTTTCTGGGATTCAAAGGTCAGCGCAGCCCTAACCCTACATGATGGCCAGTCTGGCTCCTTAGGAGCAGGATCACTCGACAGGATTCAACTCTTCCCTCTCACAGCCTCAACCCGGCACGATGGACAGTCTGGCTCTTTCTCCAGCACCCGAGTATGACAGGTCGCAGGCATCAGGGCCCCTCGTGCTATGCCTTCATTTTCAGCTCAGAGAGCCATGCTTTATTTTCCTTGTTGGCGTCCGAGCTGCTCAGGCCGCTGGCGCATTGTTCCGACAGGCTCTTCGCGCAGCAGGAGGGAAGCTGCCATAGGAGCGATCTTGCCCTGTGCTATTTGAGCCACGGGCAGAAGTGTTTTTTTCTGACTTTGCAGCAGCAGAATCTTAATTTCAGCTTGAATTATTGCAAGGCAGCCCCTAAACCACGGGCAGGAGTTTGAACCTGGACAGGAGGATCCACCCTCAGCCCCGCTGGAAGGCACAAGCTGAAGCGGTTTTCTGACTCGCCAATGATCAGCGTAGGGAATCAGACTTGAAGCGGTGGCACTTTTCAGCAGCAGGGGCTTGACGATCGGCATAGGAATCAGACTTGAAGCGGTGCATTTCTCAGCAGCAGGGCCTCGACGATCGGCATAGGAATCAGACTTGAAGCAGTCGCACTTCTCAGCAGCAGGGGCTCGACGATCAGCATAGGAAATCAGACTTACATAGATACATAGACAGTGTCGGCAGATAAGGGCCTATGGCCCACCCAGTCTGCCCATTAGAGCTTGTGAGTTCAGTTTATGTTTTCCTAGAAGTCTGTTGCCCCTTACCCCTGACCTCCAGAATTCCTTTATGTCTATCCCATGCATTCTTAAATTCCGTGATTGTTTCAGCCCCCACCACTTCCTCTGGCAGGGTGTTCCACTTGTCCACCACATGTTCTGTGAAGAAATTCTTCCTCACGTTTCCTCTGAATCGTCCTCCCTCCAACTTCATCCCATGCCCTCTAGTCCTGGAACATCTTTTTTGCTTAAAAATAGTGTATTCCTAAACCTTGTTCCTCCCTGTAAGATACTTGTATGTCTCTATCATATCCCTCTCCCTCCTCTCCTCCAGGGAGTACATGTTCAGTTCCTTCAACCTGTCTTCATAGGACTTGTGATGCAATCCATGCACCATCTTTGTTGCCCTCCTCTGAACCTTCTCTACCCTGTCTATGTCCTTACGTAGGTATGGTCTCCAGAACTGTATGCTGTACTCCAGGTGGGGCCTCACTAGTGTCTTGTATAGTGGAATTATGACCTCCCTTTTCCTGCTGGTGATGCCCCTGCCTATGCATCCCAGCATCCTATTTGCTTTACCTGCTGCCTTGTCACACTGTTTCCCTACCTTGAGGTCATCAGAGATGATAACCCCAAGATCCCTTTCCTGCTTGGTGCATGCTATCCTCACCCCAACTGATATATTGTGCCAGGGTTTTGTGCCCCATATGCATTATTTTGCACTTCTTTGCATTGAATTTCAACTGCCACACCCCTGACCATTCTTCAAGTTTCTGCAGGTCCCTTCTCATTGTCTACACCCTCTGGTGTGTCTACTCTGTTACAGAGCTTTATGTCATCAGCAAACAGTGAAATTCTCCCTTCTAGGTCCTGCACAATGTCACTGATGAAGATGTTGAATAGGACTGGTCCCAGCACTGATCCCTGTGGTACCCCACTGGTCACTCTTCCCTCTGTGGAGTGACAGCCATTTACCACCACCTCTGTGTCCTGCTGCCCAGCCAGTTACCTACCCACCACACTACTGTCCTGCCCACACTCATATTCCCCGGTTTATGTAATAGTCTTCTATGTGGCACAGTGACTAAAGCCTTGCTGAAGTCCAGATAGGCCATGTCCACTGCCCTCCCCTGATCCACCTCCCTAGTCACCCAGTCAAAAAATTCAATGAGGTTGGTCTGACATGACCTCCCCCTGGTGAAACCATGCTGCCTTGGGTCCTGTAGTCCATTGACAACCAGATGTTCCACCAATTTCTCCTTCAGTAGTGCTTCCATGATCTTCCCCACTACCGAGGTGAGGCTGACTGGTCTGTAGTTCCCTGCTTCCTCTTTGTTCCCACTTTTGTATAAGGGGACTACATCTGCTGTCCTCCAGTCTTTGGGTACCTCCCCTGTTTCCAGTGATCGGCTAAACAGGATAGCCAGAGGTTCAGCCACCACCTCTCTTAGTTCTTTAAGGACCCTGGGGTGCACCCCATCTGGCCCCATTGCTTTATCAACTCTTATTACTTCCAGTTCCTTCAGGACCCTTTCTCATGTAAAGGGACTTGTGTCCATTTCTGTACCATTCTCACCTTGTACTCCCTTCAGACCCATTACCCTCCTCTTCCTCAGTAAAGACTGAGCAGAAATACCTGTTCAATATGTCAGCTTTACTGTTGTCATCCTCCACGCAGCCCCATCCTCCCCCTTCAGTCTCACTATCCCTCCCTTTGCCTTTCTTTTTTCACTTATGTACCTGTAAAAGATTTTGTCCCCTCTACCCACTGACTTGAAGCGGTCGCGTTTCTCAGCAGCAGGGGCTTGACGATCGGCATAGGAATCAGACTTGAAGCGGTCGCACTTCTCAGCAGCAGGGGCTTCATTCTGGCTCAGGGAGAGCCTCGTTACTGCTCCTCTTCGGCACTACTACAAGCGGGAGCGCCCACAGTAAGCAGGGGCTTTACTAGCGGGAATGCTCCCTCCATGCAGGGCTTCATTAGCTGGAACACTCCTTGGAGCGTGTGCTCCACAGTAGCAGGGGCTTCATTTGGCTCAGGAACAGCAATGCTACAGTCCCTCTCCGACAGCCAGGAGAGCTCAGGCAGTCCACTCTATAGCCCATTACTGAGTCTCCTACCCATCAGGCCCCTGGGAAACCAACCAGAGCGATTGCGCTTCCCTTACTATCCTGTACAAAAAGTATGCAAGGGCTTTTGGGAGCAAAGCACAAATTCTTACGAGGCGGACAGTGCCCCCCCAGGTCACCCTCTCCAGCTCACTAAGTGAGGCAGCTTCAGGGTCAGAGGAAGTCTGGAGACATCCACCCTGCTATCACAGGAACCAATCCCAGGCAGTGCAGACCTATCAGCCCTTCTCCTCCTCCAAGGGGCAACGTGGTTTTCCAGCAGACTTAGCCCTTGACGTAATATGCAAGCCTAACAGGGCCTTCACCCTGAACTCATCATGCCCTGACCATTATGCCTCAATCGCCTTCATAGATCATAACTCCACAGGAAGCCCACCCCTATGCCTACCCCAATCTTCAGACCGGAGGGACATCACTCCTCTCGGCACCATAGGAGAGGAAGAAGGCACATACTAGTAGCAAAAATCCGCCAGAGGTCGGTTAGTCACCCCCTCCAGAGGAAGAGGGGCTACTGGGTGGTGTTTCTGTCGTGGATGGCTTCTCCACCCAGAAACTTAACGTTGGATGAACTAGATTACTTCATTAGATGGGTGAGTGAGGAGTCTCACTGGAGGGCTTCTTTGTCAACTCCTAATTCTCCAACCAGCCTTGTCAACTCCTAAGCCCCCAACCAGCACTCAGACTGGCATCGGCTGCCAAGCAAAGAGAGAATATACGTAGTTACCTCTGGTAGTTGGGTTTCTCTGTGGGACCTAGGGGATAGGAAGATGGATGCATCCCTCGAAGAGATGCTTTTAGTCCTCCACAACCTCCCTTAAAGCAGCCGCAGACAACCTGTTCTCACATGAGCCGCACTGTCATGGGCCACTGACCTGGCATTCCAGTGTGTTGATGAGCCAGATATAAGCAAGCCCAGCCAACCTGTTTCCAGCATGAGCCACAATACCATGGGCCACTTTCCTGGCATTCCAGCGGGCTAACGAGCCAGATGTAAACAAGCCCAACCCGAAACAACTACAGCCCAGAGCTATTCTCTGCATTATCAGCAGATATCTCAAAGGAGGCTTCCAGGTGCACAGCAAGGGCCATGTTTTAACTCTCCGATGTACCTAAGGCTGCAGGCATGGCAGGCGGACCGGTTGCCAAGGCAGACTGGATGAATGCCCCCTACAAGGGAGATTTCCCGTTTGGATCGTCTTTAAAGGGGACGGTAAAAGAATCCAGGGAAATGATGAAAACCTAACTACCGGGACTTCCGGTGACGTCACCATCGGGTATGGTAGCATAGAGAGATAGCTCCCATACAGCCTACTGGTTATTTCTCCGCTGAACTAATACATCGCCTATCATAATCTGCCTAAGCAAACGTAATATGTCGGGGGAGAAGAAATAGAGGACACTCTCGATCCGAGAGACCCCTACACCAGTCGGATGCATCCAGATGCAAGATGAGGCCTATGGACAGTTGCAGCGCCTCCCCCACGAGCAGCGTGGTGGGTGATCAAGAACAAGATCCTGACACCGACAGGGAAATTGAAAGATTATCACGATCCCGATTCGAAACGCTCCTCAACGAGATCAAGGCATTCCGTGCTGAAAATAAAAAAGAGTTTTTGCTGCTGCAAAATCGCTTATCTGAGGTAGAGGGGAGACTGGATCGTACAGAGGAAGCAACTGGGAGAGGTCGCTGAGGAAACGCATCAGCTACATACAGCAGTCAATTACTTAGTGGAACAGCAAGAGCTGATGCAGGAGAAGCTCACTGATCTAGAGGCCAGATCCCGGAGAGATAACCTGAGAATTTACGGTCTACCGGAGGGATCTGAGACTGGGAGAATGGAGGAATTTATTGGTGATCTGCTAAGGGATGTCCTTGCTATCCCTCCCACATTCACTTTTAAGATGGAAAGAGCACATAGAGCCCTGGTTAGAAAGCCCAATGACCCTTCTGCGAGACCCCGATCTGTGGTCCTGAAACTATCCAGCTACAGTGATAAAGAACAAATCCTCAGAACAGCGTGGGCCTTAAAAACTGTCTCATATAATTCATCCAGGCTATTTTTTGACAACGATTATCCCTCTGACATCTTGAGAAGGAGAATGGCGTTTGCTCCTATCTTGAAATTGCTGCGGGGAAAAGCTGTTAAATTCCAGACTCCTTACCCAGCAAAGCTGCAGGTCTTTGGGATTCAGGAACCTCACTTATTCTTCTCAGAGGAAATTGTGCCAGAACTAAAGAAACGAGGATGGAATTTCCAGACGACTGGTCCGGTGCAACAGCAGAAACGTCCCCGATTCCTCTGGCAGGACCATGCGGACATTCGTAGAGACACAGGCAAGAGGAGAAGATTTCGCTCTCTTCAGGAACTTAAACAGCATATCGGGCCCAGATCTTTCCATAAGGACGTCCTGGAAACTGATCCTCCTTCAGTGGACACTTGAACTGGTTCTGCCTTGCCAGATATCCTTGAAACTCAAGTGAACCTGCACCTCTCTATGCGACACTCTTCCTAGGAGTATCCTGGGAACTCTCAACTACCAGGCTATAGTATATTATTGATCTCCCTTAGTCTGCTGTTTTTTTTTTTTTTTTTTTATGGACCTATGATTTAATTTCATCTGTGACTGTCCCAATGCTGCCTATTTCAGACTAGACAGTAGGGGATCTCTCTGTTGTATTTATATTGCTTTGAAATTTCTGAAAATAATGCGCGAGTGCCTATATTGAAAATGTAAAGGTGCAGGCTGCGGGAGCTGCCGGTTACTTCGTTACTCTTATGCAGCGATTCCGATTGTGCCTATTGTGGCTATGCTATCAGGTCACCCATTTGGTAGGGTTCCTGATGGTTTTTCCTGATGGTTATTCGTCCATTTTTCAACCCCCGAGATTTTTAGGGTTGGGAGGCCTTGACTCTTCACAAGGTCACAATTCCTCCCAAAGGGTCCTTGTGGTCCTTTTTTCCTGGAGGGTATCTTTTCACCCTCCATGATGGAAATACAACTGTAAATAGGTTGACCATAAGTTGGTCATTTCTGGCTATATTCTATTTTCTCTCCTGTTATATGCATACTACAAGGCTGCTTGGAATTAGCGAGCCATAAAGGTTTTGTTATTCTCAGTCCTATTTCTCATGCTGGTACCAAGCCATACACAGGGTCACAGTAGTGAAGTGTTGCTTTCTTGGGTATTCAGAGTGTTTTCTTTTAAGTCATTCCACGATAGTGGTGGTAAATTTACAGCACTAGACAATAATTTTGAGGCACAATGGCAAACAGAGCCCCCTTAATTAAGGTTTGTTCTCATAATGTCAATGGTCTGAATAATCCCATCAAAAGATATAAGGTGATATCCTCTCTTAAAACGTTGAAACCCTCCTTCCTTTTACTACAGGAAACCCATTTAAACAGACAAGAACATCAGAAACTTATCAAATTTGGGTTTTCTGTGGTTGTGGCCTCTGTGTATGGTAAGGGTAAGAGGAGAGGAACTGCCATATTGGTCCCTAAAGGTATCCGCTTTCAGCTAACAACTTCATACTCTGACCCTGAAGGTCGACTTGCCATTGCGGTTGGTAGGGTGAATAATCAGGAGCTTACTTTAGCCTCTATATATGTCCCCCCAGGCGAAGGTCCCGCAGTCAGGAAACAACTTTTCAGAAAATATTAGACAAAAGCAGGGGGGTTTTGGTGTTGGGAGGGGACCACAACCTTACATCCTCTTCCCTAGATACCTCTGCCAAAAGGCCCTTTAAGAAGTCACCCGCCCACCGGATGGTACAGAGATATCTCTCGGAGGCACACTGGATAGACATCTGGCGAAATCTTCACCGTAATAAGAGGAATATACTTTTCTCAGCTCCTCATAAAGTGTATACCCGCATTGATTTCATACATGTCTCTAAAGAGCACTTATATAAAATGGAGAGCTGCACTCATACTCCAACGGTCCTATCAGACCATTCCATTTTAACATTAAGTATACTTTGGAGTAAGGATAGGACTAACAACCTTTGGAAATTTAATAACTTCCTACTTAATAATAAAGACTTTAAAGAGTTTGTACAACATAAAATAAAACAGATTTTGAAAGACAATCAGGGCCAGGACATCAAGAAGGAGTACTATAGGACACCCTTAAGGTGGTTCAAGAGGAAATAATCAAATATGCTGTCTATCATAAAAACAGCAGCAGCTCCGTCTAGATAACCTGCAAACCCAGTTGCAAAATCTTCTCACTTTACATGCAGCTGGTGACGTAGGGGTTTACCCTTTAATATTAGCCACTAAACAACAGATTCAAGGGATTCTTGATATATGAACTGAGCAGGCCTTGCAGCTACTCAAACAGAAATATTACGAAGGAGGCCCCAGAGCCACTTGTTTACTTGCTCATAGACTTAGACAACACAAAGCCAGATCCAATATCTGCCAAATAAGGGACCCGGTTTTAAAGAAACTTATTACGTTCCCTTCTGAAGTTGAACAGGCCTTTTGTAAATATTATAGTTGCCTCTATGGCTCTGAGCAAGCAGTTAACCCTCAGGCAATTGAAGCCTTTTTGGACACACTGAAGTTACAAGGATATCCCAAGCCCACAACAACTCCTGGAAAGACCAATTACCAAGGCAGAATTGGAACAGACAATTGCAGCTCTAAAGGCTAATAAAAGTCCAGGCCCTGGCGGCTATACTGGAGACTTTTATAGGGCTTTTGACAGAATTGCTTCCACCCTGCTAGAAGCCTGTAAGGCCATACAACTGGGAGATCCACTCCCGACTCCTGGAGATATGCATACATATCTAGCATTTTAAAACCAGGTAAAGATATGACCTCCTGCTCCTCCTACAGACCCATTTCAGTCCTCAACCTTGATTATAAGATTTTTGCATCAATATTAGCCAAAAGATTTCAAGCGTTTTTACCGAAATAATAGACTGGACCAGACCGGCTTTGTCCCAGGTCGCCAGTCCAAGATAATATTGAAAGAACTTTACATCTGTTGCAGAAGGTGAGATCCTCTGGAACCAGTTTTCTTCTGCTTTCTCTGGGCCTTGAGAAGGCGTTTGATCGAGTCGAATGGCCTTATCTGTGGGAGGTGCTCAGGAAGGTGGGAATCCCTCAGACAGTTGTTAAAGTATTGATAGCTATGTACTCCCATCCCAGGGCATACATTCGCACTAATGGTTCCTTTTCCTATCCTATCTCCCTTTCAAGAGGCACTAGACAGGGATGTCCCCTCTCCCCTCTACTATTCGCATTATATCTCGAACCACTGGCACAGACTCTGAGACAGAGAACCGAAGTCACTGGGATAAGGGACCTGCATAGGGAGCACAAATTGGCCCTATATGCAGATGATCTCCTAGTGTACCTTACAGATCCTGAGTCCGCCCTCCCTCATCTCTGGGATATTCTGAAAGGGTTTGGAGCGGTCTCTGGGTGTAGAATTAATGAAACCAAAATTGAAGTTTTGACATGTAATTTTGTTCCTCATGAAAACCTGAGGCAAGCATTTAACTTTAAGTGGCACTTGGACAATATTGAATACCTTGGGTTAAACATCCCCTCCTGGCGATAACCTGTTCATGATGAACTATTCCCTTTCTTGCTAAGACCACCTCCGACCTTGAGAGATGGCGGGCCTTCCACTATCACTTAGCCAACGTATAGAATCAATCAGAATGGTAACCCTTCACGTTTTTTATACCTAGCACAAACCTTGCCAGTACCAGTCCGGACACCTTCTTTAGGTCTCTACAAAAAAGAATCTCGGCATTTATTTGGGCTAATCACAAACCTCGAATTAAATTGTCAATTCTACAACTCCCTAGGCAGGCAGGGGACCTGTCTCTACCAAACTTTAAAGTATATTATCAGGCCTGTCAACTTAGAATTCCTATCTATTGGCTAGATAAATCCTACACATCTTGATGGAAGGAGGTGGAATTACAGGAGATGGGGCCCAATGATTTATTTGACATTTTACTATCTTTTCCTCCCAAGGTCAAGTTAGAATGTGTATCTAACCCCTATACTCAGACAATACTTAAATGCTGGCAAAAGACCCTGGCAACTAAAACCTTTAAGCCCTGGAGACCTGCCCTATTCTCTCTCATACCTTGATGCTTTCCTCCCTTGCAGGATGGATGGGGGTTCCTTAGGTAGCTAAGAAGGCCTGCACCTGGTATACCATTTTCCCTGGAGGCAGGATCATATCTTTCACAGAGATAACCCAAAGTTATAATATTGCCCATAATGAAAGACTTAGATATTTCCAGATCAGGAATTTTATAAACACACTGGGGAAACTACCCTGGGAAGAAACTCCTCCCCCCAACATACTACTTCATCTGATCGCTGCAGTAGAGGGGAAATCGGTTCCTCCTCACCTAATATCTACTTTATATAAGGCCCTTTCTATGATCCAAACTCATTCCCTGGACGGGGTGAGGTTGGCCTGGGAAAGGGACCTGGCAGTAGAATTGCCCCCCTCGGATTGGGACAGGTATTTAAGGAATATGTATAAGGGGGTGGGTTCGGGGATTTGGAAAGATTTTGCATGGAAACTTGCGGTTAGATTCTTTTTGGCTCCTGTACGAACTCAGAAATATTTAAAGCAAGCTAAAACTGACTGTTGGAGACAATGTGGTTGCTCATCCGCCAACTTGAGTCATATTTTTTGGTCTTGCCCTATTCTCCAGCCTTTCATCCTACACCTATCGGGGGCTCTCCAGCAGATGATATCTCCAAATTTACATAAACGCCCACATTTTCTATTTGGTCTCCCCAGAAATATCTGACACTTCTACAAAAAATTCTAAATTTGTCCCTTTTAGCGGCAAAAAAGCCATCACAAAAATGGTTCTCCTCTCAGCCTCCACCTTGGACCTTTGGCAACATTTGATGATAGACTTATATAAGATGGAGAGCTTAAGCCCTGATTAACAAAGCATAACAAATATTCGAAGTCCTGTGGAGAAAATGGGTTTTGTACATTGTGCCTTTGAGACCGATTTTGTACCTTAGCCTGGTGCTATGGGAGGTAGTAGCTCTTTTAGCTTTTCTTTCTCTGTACTTTTCCTTTTTTATAGACTGATGAGTTATGATCTATTGATGCCTACAAGCCTTCATTATGTATAAGGAAATGAATATTTTATTTTGATGTATGTGCATTCTAGTTACCCTCCCTTATTTTTCTTTATATAACCCTTCCTCCTTTCTTGTTGTAAATATCTTACTCCTCTTTGTATTCCTTTTAAAGAAAAAACACAATAAAGATTGAAAGTTTAAAAAAGAAAACCTAACTACCACAATCCAGGAGCAGGTACAGACCCTGAACGTAGGGATTCAGTCTGAGTATTCAAGCCCATACATACTCGGAGGACAAATTGAATCTGCCTTGGCAGTCGATACTGGGTCATCTCTCTCTCTCTCTCACCCAGCAGACGAAGAGGCATCTGAGTTGGCAGACAGGCCGCAGTAAAGGCCCTGGACCCATCCTCAAGTAGGGTCCAAGCTTTCCAGCTTTCTCAAGGAAAGGGTATGCACCCCCACGATCAAGTGGGTGCCAGAGAGTTTCAAGCAGGTTCCTCCCACGTCACGTGGTACTCTCACCCTTATCTGCACAAAATATGTAGACGCTCCAACGCTCATGGACCACTTAGAGGCTAGAGCAGGCAGTGAGTGACTAGTACAAACAAGGTACCCGGACATTTACCATCTACCCAGCATAGTCCCAAATCGATCTGGAGTTTGCTAAGTCATAGGGGTCCTCAAATGTCTGAGCGAATTCGTCCACCACAGGACAGTCTAGATGAGTTCCCTTGCATCCATTCTCAGGGGTATTCCATCGGTCAGATCAGTTGGTCTCACCAGATTGGCAGGTGCATTTTTACATATTTTATCTGGCCGGCTCAGCATGAGCAAATAACTCTGGCAGTGACTGAGGTCACCCAATGCCTCTTACCCATAGGATTCCTGATCACCAATAGAGCTCTCTACCACCATCCATGCACCTGAATCATTGAGGAGTAATCCTCTGAACATCTCAGATTAAAGACTTTACCTACGGATGCTAAGTGCAGGGATCTCAGGATTCTCTTTAGCATAGACCAGGTGGCCTATTGCCTTTCAGACTGCACCTTCACACTGCTTACGGGGACGAGGGGCTCCCTGGCAGTCTCTGTTCCATGGGCGCTGGTTATCAGTCGACCCTACTGCATCAAGGGTTCTAGTAAAACGTCAGCAGGGCCAGCAGATTCAAACATATGTCCAGTCAAACCTGCTCCATCATGGGAATAGTCCAGGGTTAAGGAGTCCATGGATTCAAGCCCATTGCCAGGACAATTATTGCCAATGCCAGCCTTCGGTGCTGACAAGGGGATCGAGGGTTAAGACCCTCTGCAACGTCACCATCCTGAAGATACTGCCTGACTTTTCAAGATTCGAAACACAAATCTCCAACCAGGATACTCTCGTTCTCAGTTAGTTGAACCACAATGGCCTGCACATGTCACCAGAGAGGGACCATGAGCTCTCGGATCATACAAGAAAACCCTTTTGCTCTTCCAGTAAGCAGGGTATCCCAGGTGAGCTTCCTCTTCCAGGGGGCCAGCATCAATGGGTGAACTTGATGGCCGTATAAATACCAGGTCAGATGAACATGATGGAGGATCGGCTAAGTCAGGATGTTCTCCCAGGAGGATAGGATCTAAAGGTCAGCCCTTCCTCCTCATCGCTGCAGGGGAATCTAAGGGTCAGCCTCCTCCTTCTCGTGGCAGGAGAAGCCTCCTACAGGTAGTTCTCCCTGGTTTGTGAAGCCACAGAGTTCCCCAGTCCTGCCCTCTAATTAGGGTTGGGCAGACCATAGCATAGAATGCCTTCACCTTAGTCTGGGCACCCAGCAATTTCATTTATGACTTTCCTCCAATTCCACTAATTTCAAGATTCCAATTACACTAAGGCCAAGACCCCTGCACAATATCACCCCGCATTGGGTGGAGCCATCCTCTGACCTTGGAAAATCAACCTGGGCCTCAGAACCCTCACCAACACCCCATTGGAACTCAATAAGGAAATGGCTGTCATCCTCACAAGGACAGTCATCTTCTTACAGCACTCACTTTCAGCACACTCACTTCAGCCGAGTATAGCTGATAGGGCTCCATTCTTCAAGGAACCTTACTAAGTGTTTCCCCAGAACTCCAGGGTTCTCGAACATCTCCATCTTTTCTACTGTAGGTGCTATCTCCCTTCCTCAGCTACCAGGAATTGATTATTCCTGTCCTAGTCCTAAGAGTGAGAAAGAAAGGGAAATTCTCCTTCTAGGCTAAGGAGAGCACTTGAGCTTTACATCAGGAGACCGGAAGACCTTATACGACTCTTTTTAGTCTATTCACCTCCACCTTAAGGTCAAACTTGGGCCAATTAAAAAAACCAAAAGCAAAAAAAAGCCCTTAAGAGCCTCTTGGAACAAATGAATTTGTTCTCTTCTCTATCACCTTCCAAAAGGTCGGGGCTTTACATACTGGACCCATGGAGGGCTCCTTCACCTTGAGCATGACCTCCCGGTCAGAATTTGGAGAAGCCTTCATGCAGTCTCTTTCTGAGTGGCCACTGGGATATTCATCCATTCCGGGGCAAAGCTCTTCAGACTGGATGTGTCTGCCTCCGCTAAGGCATCCCTTGGTCATCTGATCCTTCTATAGACGGGGGACTCTGGTCCCTCCTAGGCGGGGGACCCATAAGGGTCTGCTCACATTCTTCCCACCCGGGAAACAAGGGATGTACTGCTTTAGTATATCCCACTAGTTATAAGCCCAGAGACCAGCTTAGGAGAGAATTGAAATTTAAATACCTGTAAATTTTCTTTCTCCAACTGCTGGTCTCAGACTCCTCCCTCCAGAATGTTGGATGTTGGCCATCTGGCCAGAGGTTTCAACTCGGCTCTTCCAGGCTGTAAGTACATATTAACATTTCTTGTTGTTTCTCAGTGATGTTTTACTACAGGGGACATGCTTTGGAATAAACTGAGAGTGACAGGATGCAGAGGGAGGATCTGGTCCCCCTGCAGAGATCTTTTTCCTGCCTGTCACGTGGTTCCAGGAAGAACCTCCCACTAGTTATGAGCCTGGAGACCAGCAGTCGGAGAAAGAAAATTTACAGGTATTTAAATTTCAATATTTCTCCTCCCCATTATTTACAACTGAGTTCATTTGCATGAAAACAGGATCTTTGCTCCTGAAGAGTTCATCGATTTGTCTTGCTTTCTCCCTACCTGCTGTCATAATGCACAGTTTGTACCATCACAGTTACTCCCATGGCAACAGATTGTGATGTCACAATAGATGATTATGAGTTGAAGTAGGGAGTAAGTTATAGAGGCAGATGAACTGTATGGGATAAAGCTCACGTATTCATGCAAATTCTCTCAGTTATAAACAATGGGGAAGGGAACTCTACTGAATACGTATGGAATGCAAACATAGGAACTGGGTTTGTAAAATATTTGGTGGGGCCCAGGGGTCAGGGTTCAAAGCAGGAGGTACATTTCAGCTTTCAATGGGAGGGGCAACAACTGGTCGGAGGAGCATAAAAAAAAAAACAATGGCCTGCAATGCGGGGGCACTGCACCCCACTCTAAATTGCCCCTGGTTCAAGCCTCTGCCCCTGGTCCAGGGGTCAGATGTCAAAGCCCACCCCCAGCAGGGGTCTATGGGAGCAGAGCAGAGCATCCTGTACGGTAACGTGGGGTCTGGGATTAAGCCCAGGCCTCAGGTATGAGAATACAAATTGAAATACTCTTTAAAAGCCTTGTTTTTAAACAAAGAGGAACCCCACATTCCTTTGGGGAGGCATTTTTAGATGTCCCTGCTCCATGGCATCCATCACATCACCCCCCCCACACACACAGATGGGAGGCTGGGACAGGGCAGGGACCAACCAGATAGCATAGTCGAATTCACTGCAGTGCACAGTGAGTGCTGAATGAAGTCAGTGACCAAAGTACCACTGACATAAGATGTTCTGAAAATTAAAGGATCCTGGGCAACAGAATAAATCAACATAAAAACTCAGCAGCTGTAATGAGAAAGTACTAGCATGTGAACTTTTCTGTAGCAGTTCCTAGTCTTGAAAAGTCAATAAATCCACAAATTATTTCGAGCTTCCCTTACAATAAATTAACATTTACTGAGCTGCAGTAGTATGGTCAACATCAGCGCATGACTACAAGCAGGTATTCCTTTCTGTAATCCTTATTAGTATTAGTAGGGTCGTGTTTAGTTTCCATAATTCAAAAGGACCTTTGGTTGTCTAGTGCTTTCTTGTTATGGGAACTAGCATTCAGGAGGCAGTACAGTGCAGTGGTCTAAGGCCTGAGCTGCAAATCATAGATACATAGACAGTGTCGGCAGATAAGGGCCTATGGCCTCTGGTGACATCCAGCAGACCAGACCTGGGTTTGAATCCCACAGCTTCCACTTGCATACTGTGTGACCCTGAGCAAGTCACTTAACTTCCTTGTGCTCCCAGGTTGCGCTGAAAACAAGCTCCAGCTTAGTGTGCCTTTCCTGGTTAAACACCCCCTCCAAAAAAAAACAAACATGCTAGTTCCCATTAAAGCAAAGGACCCTGTGACCCTCTAGTGGTGAGGTCCTTTCCTGTCATTGATTTTAGCCAACCTGCAGTGAAATTACTGGCTCTCATAACAGCAAAGGACCTCATTCTGCTCGGTCCTTTCTAGTTTCTAGCATAGCGGTTTAGGCTTTGTGGACCCTAGCTGTCGCTGGGGCCCCTAGCTGTCAGCTCAACCAGAGCACTGTACCTTAATTATTTTTTTTTTTTTTATCTTCTTGGAACAGCAACAAAGGGCTGTGCAGCTCCTTCTAACGTGGCATCATGACTTCATGAAATGCCTTACCAAGCTATATGACCCTGTCAGTACAAGGCAAATCAGCAGCAATTGTTGTAATGGTAAGAATTTCCCAAAGGAGTAACTCTGCTGTCTGCCAATAAAAAAAACACTTAAAATATACCTCTGGTTGTACTGAAAATAAAACACAATGATGTGCATATGGATTACAGTCAAACAGGCAAAGGTCATCCAAGTAAGGCGCTGCCATGACTTTACTAATCCTGCTGGGGGCTCCCCAAACTCTAAAGCCAGCCTGGTTACTGGAACTAGTTGACTTTTTAGAAAACAGCTAGTTCCTACAAGAAATAAGGACCTTATCCTCTTCTACAATGTATTGGCCCTTTTCTGTCATTGGAATTGTCTGATACAGTGTGAAAGTGCTAGTTCCCATAATGCTAAAGGAACTTATTCTGTTCTGTACCGTATTCCATTTTTTCTGTTGGTCCTTTTCGGTTATGGGAACTATCTGATACAGTGTGAAGCTGCTAGTTCCCATAATGGTAAAAGACCTTATTCTGTTCTGGGCTGTATTCTTTTTCTGTTAGGTCTTTTCAGTCACTGGAATGATCAAATACAGTACAAAAGTGCTAGTTCCCATAGCGGTTAAGGACCTTATTCTGTTCTGCACTTCTCGCACTGCCTCTGATCTCTGTTTATTGTCATCCTATCATTGTTATCCTCCCCCTATAAACCCAACTCACTATATAATCATTTCTTTATTATACTGAATAAATAGCTCCTTCCCTGTCTGTGGGTGCACATGATGGAAAACAGGAAACACATAAAATGCAACGTAACTGATCTCCTGGCTTTGAAGTGACCTCATGGTATACAAGTCACTGCCGTCAAGACTCTCTACTGTACTTAAATGTGGTGACTAAGCTCCAAATCTGGCCTGGTTTGGCCCAGGAACACACTGGGAGGTCAAGGAGCAGGACACCAGTGCCAAACCTGACAAGGTTCGGTCAGCAAAACCTGCACACACAATCCTCAGCCATACAGACTCCATAAAGGGAAACTCAAAAAACAAATATCCTTACAGTATAATCAGCCTTTGAAGCTGCTCACCGTACTTCCCAGCCTTTGTACCCACTCGCGCTTTGCAATGGGTGCCGTCTGTCAGCATATAAAGTACAGGTCACATGACATGCTGACACCGCTAGGTCCTTTACATCTATGGGAACTAGCCATGATTTGTGGCTAGTTCCAGTAAACATATGGGACCTGGTGACATCCACATGTCACGTGACCCTGACTTTACATGCCAGTGTACATCACCCATTCCAAACTGCACTTCGCTGCAAGGGCGAGCGGCTGCAAAGGCTGGAAATGGGAAGTAAAATGAGCATCTGCCAAGGCAGTTTATACTGTAAGGATTTGTGCAAATGTTTTGCTTTGTTTCTCTTTATGACTGAGGACTGTGTGTGCAGGTTTTTGTTATTTACTTGTTTTTCTAGTTAAAGAATTAGAAGTAAAATCATTTGGGTAATACTTTCTTGACTATTTCCATTCACAACATGGTTACACATCACATAAAGTATTTATTAAATTGCTAATCCCGGTGAATTATGATCCTGTACTTAACTGTGTACCATCTATAGTTTCTACTCGTTCTCAGATACTTGAGGATGAAAGACTACACAAAATTAAATGGTATTCTATTCTTTCATCTTTTCCTTCAAAATAACATACTGTGAGTCGTTTGTTTTTTGTTAAGCAGGTAAGCACACTAGACAAGTTAAAACATATTTTCAGGCATGGCCTGGGATTTATATTCAGTTTGGATTTAGCAGTTATCCGCTTATCTGTAGGCTGGGTAGAAAAGTTGTTAGGCAAGTACTTACTACAGTTTCACTGACCCAACAGATGAGACTGCTGCTGACTCACCGCACAAGCGGATATTCTCAGTTGGGTCTGGCTTCAGTTCAACTGAACAGACTTGGAGAAAATCAAGCAGGACTTAATAACAAGCATTTGTCAATGCCGAATGTTGATTGGGTTGGTCTGTTGAGCTCGCTCAGTGGCCCTCTGTCACTGGCTCAGTCTGTTTGTCCCGGTGCTGCAGGCTGCTCTTTTGTACTGGGCTGCTGCCTGCATTGGCACCTTGTTCTGCCGAGGAAGAAATCCGCAGCTGTCCCGACAGAGCTCCATTGAAGTGGGTCACTCCCCCTCTCTCACTCGCTCGTTCTGTTTCTCCTGGTGCTGCAGGCTGCCCTTTTGTACTGGGCTCTTGCCTGTGTTGGTGGCTTTCTACCCACAAGAAATCCACAGCTGTCCCGACAGAGCTCTGCTGAGGTCACCTACTCCCCTGTCTCAGTCACTCATTCTGGTTCTTCTGGTGCTGCATGCTGCCCTTTGTACTGGGCTCCTGCCTCTGTTGGCGCCTTTTTCTGCCCACAAAGAAATCTGCAGCAGTCCCAACAAAGCTCTGTTGAGCTCACTCACTCCCCTTCTCTCACTCGCTCATTCTGTTCTGCTGGCGCTGCAGGCTGCCCTTTTCTATTGGGCTCCTGCCTGCGTTGCTGCCTTCTTATGCCCACAAAGAAATTTGCAGCAGTTACAATACAGCTCTGCTGAGCTCACTCACTCGCTCATTCTGGTTTTCCTGCCATTGCAGGCTGCCCTTTTGTACTGGGCCCCTGCATGCATTGCTGCCATTTTCTGCCCACAAACAAATCTGCAGCAGTCCCAACAGAGCCCCATTGAGCTTACTGACTCCCCCTCCCTCACTCGCTTGTTCTGTGTCTCCTGGTGCTGCAGGCTGCCCTTTTGTACTGGGCTCCTGCCTGCATTGGCAGCTTTTCTGGCCAGAAGAAATCTGAAGCAGCCCCAACACAGCTTCACTGAAGCTCGCTCACTCCTCCTCTGTCACTCTCGCATTCCGTTTCTACGGCGCTGCAAGCTGGCCTTTTGTACTGGGCTTCTGCCTCCATTGCCACATTGCTGCCCACAAAGAAATCTGCAGCAGTCACACTAGAGCTCCGTTGGCTTGCTCTTACCGCTCTGTCACCGCTCATTCTGTTTCTCTTGGCGCCACAGACTGCGCTTTTGTAGGGGGCTTCTGGCTGCATTGGCACCTTTGTCTGTCCACAAAGAAATCTGTAGCTGTCCCGACAGAGCTCCGTTGAGGTCGCTCAGTCTCCCTCTCTCATCGCTCATTCTGTTTGTCCTGGCGCTACAAGCTGCCCTTTTGTATGGGGCTCCTGCCTGATTTGGCGCCTTTGTCTGCCCACAAAGAAATCCCAGCAGTCCTGATAGAGCTCTGTTCAGCTCACTAAGTCCCCTTGTCTCACTCGCTCATACTGCTTCTCTCACCGCTGCAGGCTGACCTTTTGTACTGGGCCCCTGCCTGTAGTGATGCCTTTTTCTGCCCACAAAGAAATCCGCAGCAGTCCTGACAACGTTTCAGTGAGTTCACTCACTCACCCTCCCTCACTCGCTCTCTTGTTCTGTTTCTCCCAGTGCTGCAGGCTGCCCTTTGTCTGAACACAAACAAATCCGCAGCAGTCCCGACAGAGCTCAGTTGAGCTCGGTCACTCCCCCCTTTCACTAGGTCAATCTTAATCTGTCCCAAACACTGATTTCCCAGAGTGACCATGCTATTGTTCGGCAGGAGTGCAAAAACATATTTTAGCCAGGATGTGAAAAATGACAGCTGTAGTGTTCATAAGGAGTTGTGAAAAAATGCCACTGTTGAAAATGTGGCGTGACAGTATTACAAATTTGCGAAGTTACAAGGGTGCATGGAAACAGTTCAATGCACGCTTGTAACACAGTCATGTTATGGAGTTTCGTTATCAAATTTTCAACATAGGGATTTTAGGACCTCTGTCATTTTCTTAATCTGTCCCGAACACTGATTTCCCACAGTGACCACATCATTCTGCACCGGAACTGTGAAAACACATTTCAGTCAAGATGTGAAAAATGACAGCTGTACTGCTTATAAGGAGGTGTGAAAAAATGGCACTGTTGAAAATCTGGTGTGACAATATTACAAATCTGCGAGGTTACAAGGGTGCGTGGAAAGTGTGCAACGCACACTTGTAACATAGTCAATTGATGGGCTATCATCACCAAATTTTCAACATAGGCATTTTAGGACCTCTGCTGATGAACATTATCACTGTCATTTTCTTAATCTGTCCCGAACAGTGATTTTCCACAGCAACCGCTCTACTCTGCGCTGGAAGAGTGAAAACACATTTTGGCCAGGGTGGGAAAAATGACAGCTGTACTGTTCATAAGTAGGTCTGAGAAAATGGCAATGTTGAAAATCTGGAGTGAAAATATTATAAATTCACGAAGTTACGAGCATGTGTGCCAACTGTGCAACACACGCGGAACACAGTCATTTTATGGAGTATCATTACCAAATTTTCAACATAGGCATTTTAGGACTTCTACTCATGAACAGTGTCACTGTCATTTTCTTAATCTGTCCTGAACACTGATTTCCCACAGTGACCATGCTATTCTGCTCCGGAAGCGAAAACACATTTTGCCAGGATGTGAACAATGAAAGCTATACTGCTCACAAGGAGGTGTGACAAAATGTCAATGTTGAAAATCTGGCATGAAAATATTGTAAATTGCGGAGTTACGAAGCGCATTTAGCAACTGCACAACGACGCCGTAGAACAGTTTTTTTTGAATTCTCCCTACCAAATTTGGAACATAGGCTTTTTGAGAGCCCACCTCATGAACACCGGCACTGTCATTTTAATCAGCCCCAAAGGGTGATTCCGCACAGTGACCGCTAAACCACCTTTCGGGGCCGATTAACGCCATGACAGTTCAAGAATTCATGAGGAGGGGGTCCCAAAACCCCATGTTGAAAATTTGGTGAAAAAATTCCCCAAAATGCCTGAGATATGCACTAAAGTTGAAAAAAACCCTATTTATTACATTATACAGTTTACCGGCATTTCCTCAGTTTGCGGACAGCTTTGAAGAGTGCAGATGTGTTCCCAGTCCACCGAAGATCGTCGTGCTGAGCTCCGGAGGTAAGTATGGGGTGAGGGGGTTGTGGAGAGG
Organism: Neoceratodus forsteri; assembly: GCA_016271365.2. Lineage (NCBI taxonomy): Eukaryota > Metazoa > Chordata > Ceratodontiformes > Ceratodontidae > Neoceratodus > Neoceratodus forsteri. The sequence goes on from JADMNL010000034.1 coordinate 79,455,953, forward strand.
CAGGGTGTGCAGTGGGTGGGTGCGGGTTGAGGGCAGGGCGAGCGCCGAGGGACAGTTTCCTTTTTTCAGGTGAAGAAAAAAACAAACGTCATGGGACAGTTTTTCCCTTCACAGGGGCATCACAGAGGCTTTTGTTGGGGGTCCAGCAGTAGCCGACGGGGATTGGGCACCTCACGGCAGGAACAAAATGGGAGAGGTTCATTATGCTGACAGGGATTGGGCACCTCGTCAGCAGGAACAACAACCGGGGGTTACAGAATGCCAACAGGGGGCTCCCCATTGGCAACAACAGAAACATGGGCACCACAGCCGACGGGATTAGGGCCCCTGTCGGCAAGTAAACAAGGTGGGGGAGGTTATATGTTTAGAACACAGCGGCAAGCCACCGCCATGTTCACAAACAATATCAGGGGTTTCACATCCCACCATGCAATGACGGGTCGTTCCCTCATTGCAGCGGACGGCTGACGCTGCAATGACGAGGCGGCCCCTGATTGCAGCGGCTACTTTTTTAGAAGGTTGTGGCACACTGGCTGAACTAACATCAGGAGCAGCATGCCATGGCATTGGGGGATGGGGGACAAGCCTTTGCAGGCTGTGGGGGCATTGGGCACAACAGTGCCACGCCTCCACAACTTGCTTGTGGAGAAAGCTGACGCAACATGTTTCATGCGCATGCGCGCAATCAACATAAAAATCACAAAGGAATTAACCATCAAGCAATCTAGGACAGTGCTCCCCCAACCAATGTCCACAATTACAGCAAACTGGGCTGTGGACAGTTACATGTGGCTACCTTGAATCCTCATATCTGAGCCCTAAGGAGGAACACAACATTCCCTTTCATTCACCAATCATCACTGCGTAGAGCAGGTCTATTCCTTCTAAATAAATAGGTAACCATTTTTGGTTTATCCCTGGATACAAGTAAAAGTGAAGACTATTTTCTTTGCGTTCAAGACACATATGGTTCGTAGGTAGAATGAACCATTGTTATAGCTACATGGGCTTTTCTTACTCTGTCAAAACATCTGCTTCTCACGTGAAGCCTCTCTACTAGAGCTCATACTGGGAAAGGCAGGACTGGGTCAGCTTGCAGCAATAGGCAAGGGGCTAGATTCACACACACACACACAAAAACCAGAAAGCTCAGTGCTAACATTTGTGTTGCATTTCGCAATTGTGCAGGTGTATAAGCTTGTTATTCACAGTTGGATAGTGCACCATGCTATCTGACTATGAATAGGGACAGGATGCTAGAAACATAGACTTTGACAGCAGATAAGGACCACTTGGCCCACCCAGTCTGCCCATTTCCCTACCTATTGGATATGCTGCAGATTCAAGTTAACCAACAGCCTACTTCCTGCAACCACCCACTACAATTGCCTTATGTCTGTCCCATGCATGTTTGAATTCCCCCACTGTTTTAGACCCAACAACCTTCCCTGGAAGGCGGCTCCATGCATCCACCACTCTCTACATGAAAAAAAATGTCCTCACATTACCCCTGAGCCGTCCCCCCTCTATCTTTAAATTGTGCCCCCTTGTTCTTACACATCTCTTTTTCTGAAAGATGCTACCCTCCTGGACTTTGTTGATTCCCTTGAGGTACTTGAAAGTTTCTGTCATGGCAACCCTGTCCCTCCTTTCATCAAGGGTATACATATTAAGCTCTCTTCATATGGTTTCTGATGCAGACCCTGCACCATTTTGGTTGCTTTCTTCTGGACTGCTTCCATCCTGTGTATGTCCTTGCATAGATGGAGTCTGCAAAACTGCACACAGTATTCCAGATTGGGTCTCACCAACTGTCTGTACAGAGGGATAACCACTTCCCTTTTTATGTTCGCTTGCGCGCATGTGCAAGGAACGTCTTGGGAGAATAGGACAGTTTGGAGGTGTGACTGTCCTGTGCAATCCACTGCTCCCTCGAGCAGGCATGGCGGTCCTGCACCAATGGATGCGGGTGTTGTGTATGACAGTGGTGGTGTTCACTTCAAAGAAAACCACCGCTGTGTGCTGGCAGCGCCTCACGCCCCCCCCAAAGCTTTGGTGCCATGCTGGGAGCCCACCCCAGTGTGGCAAATCTTGTTTTGGCCTATGGGGGTGCCCAATCCCCCGTCGGCTCCACGTCCCCCAAAACAGCTTCTTGCTGCCACGCTGGGAGCCCACCCCAGCGTGACAAACATCCCGTCACACACTGTGTGCTGGCAGCGCTCACGCCTCCAAAGCTTTGTTACTGAGAGCCCACCCCAGCGGGTAAACCTTGTTTTGGCCGACGGGGTGCCCAATCCCCTGTCGGCTCCACGCCCTCACAAACAGATTTCCTGCTGCCATGCTGGGAGCCCATCTCCATCGTGGGGCAAACGTCCCGCTGCCTGAATCCAAAAAAAAAAAAAACTGTAAATAAGAAACGTCCATTGTTGTCTCCCCATCCCTCCCACAACCCGCACACACCCACTGCGCACCTGCCTCCCCACACCCCCTCACCCCATACTTACCTCCGGAGCTCGGCGCGATGATCTTCGATGGACTGGGAACACGTCTGCACTCTTCAAAGCCGACCGCGAACTGAGGAAATGCCGATAAGCTGTATAATGGGCTAAATGTTTTTTTTCAACTTTGTTGCATATCTCGGGCATTTTTTGGAATTTTTGCACCAAATTTTCAACATGGGGTTTTTGGGACCCCTTCTCATAAATGATGTCACTGTCATGGCGTTATTCGGGCCAGAAGGGTGATTTCGCAGTCACTGCGCAAAATCACCTTTCAGGCCTGATTAACAAAATGACACTGCAAGTGTTCATAAGGTGGGCTCTCAAAAGCCTATTTTGAAAATTTGTGGAAAAATTCAAAATGACCGCTTTAAGAGCGGATGCTATGCAGTTCCTATGCAGGCTCGTAAGTTCGCGAATTTTCAATATTTCCACTCCAGATTTTCAACATTGCCATTTTACCACACCTTCTTATGAGTAGTACAGCTGTCATTTTCACATCTCACCCAAAACGTTTCGCCATGTAGCACATAATGGCTCAGTCAGTGTGCTAAATCAATGTATGGGACACATTAAGAAAATCACAGTGACACTGTTCATTAGCAGAGGTCTTAAAATGACTATGTTGAAAATTTGGTGAAACAATTCCAAAAATGACTGTTTTACGAGAGGCTATGCGCAGTTCTACGCATCAGAAGTTTGTGAATTTTCAATATTTTCACTCCAGATTTTCAACATTGTCATTTTACCACACCTCCTTATGAGCACTGCAGCTGTCATTTTTCACATCTTGCCCAAAACGTGTTTCTGCCCATGTAGCGCACAATGGCACAGTCGGTGTGCGAACTCAATGTATGGAACACATTAAAGGAAAACTACACCCAAAACTTGAAAAGATATATCTTGTGCAGAGTGTTTTAATTTGTATGTCAAGTCCTAGTGTTTCCTTCCCTCTGACTGGTATTAGGAGTTTTTCCCAAATTAGGCTGCTAGCTTTATGCTAGTTTTACAACCCCTGGGGATCTTCATACCTGATAGCGTAATTGTATTTCTTGTTCCCACAGTGCATCTTGTCTCATGTGATTGTGATGTCAGAGACCCAACATTCAGCACACACATGCCAAACAAACTAAATATCTTGGAAGCTTTACAAGCTGCACGAAAATTACCAGCAGCAAAGTTTTTCAGGACAGTAAAACCTTTAGGATGAGGGTGGTCACCAAGCTGAATTCTACAGATTTTAAAATATAGCCATCTCTATTGTTGTGAACTGATTGTAAAGCAATGCTTTCTGTTGGATTTATGGGCTCTGCTACATCACCATCTCATGAAACAAGGTGCATTGTAGGACAAAGAAATGCAATAAAGCTATTTGATATGGAGATCTCCAGGGGTCGAAAAACCATCCTAAAGCTAGCAGGCTAATTTAGGAGAAACTCCTAATACCAGTCAGAGGGAAGGAAACACTAGAACTTCACATACAAACTAAAACACTCTGCATAACATATATTCTTTCAAGTTTTGGGTGTAGTTTTCCTGAAAATCACAGTGCCACTGTTCATGAGCAGAGATCTTGAAATGGCTATGTTGAAAATTTGGTGAAAAAATTCCTAAAAATAACTGTTTTACGAGCGTGCGTTGTGCAGTTCCTACGCACGCTCATAAGTTTGCGAATTTTCAATATTTTCACTCCAGATTTTCAACATTGCCATTTTACCACACCTCCTTATGAGCAGTACAGCTGTCGTTTTTCACATCCTGCCCAAAACGTGTTTCCGCCCATGTAGCGCACAATGGCGCAGTCGGTGTGCGAACTCAATGTATGGGACACATTAAGAAAATCACAGTGACACTGTTCATGAGCAGAGGTCTTAAAATGGCTATGTTGAAAATTTGGTGAAAAAATTTCTAAAATGACTGTTTACGAGCGCAGCGGCTATGCAGTTCCTACGCATCACCGTAGTTCGCTAATTTTCAATATTTGCACCAATGACTTCCAAATACCTAAACAGCACATAGAAGCAAGCAACATTCGGCATTGACAAATACTTGTTTATTTTTGCATTCGCCAGCATGCATGTGCAAGGAACGCTTTGGGACAGTGACGACTTTTGAAGGTGTGTGACCCTCCTGCCAATGCAGTGCTCAGTGTAACGTGTGCAACCCTACTGCACCAATGGATGCATGAGCTGTCTATGACAGCAGTTTGGCTGCAGTGGTCTTCAGTTAAAAGAAAAGCACCACTGCAATCAGCGGTGGTAACGTGTGTGTATTTAACATATTGACGTCACCCTTTTCCCTCTGGCTGCTAATAAAATCCCTCCCACTTCCCACCTCTGCTGCCATCTACCCTGCTCCCTTGTTATTGCCCCCCCAAACACATTGTATGTGCAGATGGAGTGCCCAGTCTCCATTGTCTCCAGCCCCCCCCAACAAACACCCAGGTGACATGCTGGGAGCCCACCCCAGCATGCCCATTGTCCCTGTAAATAGGAAAACTGTCCCACAACATCTTTTGTTTTCTTAAAACCTGTGAAAACAGAAAACCGTCCTCACTGTGTCTTGTGCCCCCTTCCCGAACCCACACCCACCCTCTGCATACCCCACCTCCCCCTCACCCCATACTTGCCTCCGAGCCTGGCGCAATGATCTTCAGTGGAGTGGGAACACGCCTGCACTCTTGAAAGCAGAACGCAAACTGAAGAAATGACGGTAAGCTGTATAATGGCATAAAAGTTTTTTTTTAACTTAGGTGGCTATCTCGGCATTTTGCAAATTTTGCACAACATTTTCAACAGGTTCTTGGGACCCCACCTCATGAATTCAGTTACTGTCATGAAGTTATTCCGCTCCCCAAAGGTGATTTCATGGTCACTGCACAAAATCACCTTTGGGATTGATTAACTAAACAACAGTGTCACTGTTAATGAGGTGGGCTCCCAAAAGCCTATGTTGCAAATTTGGTGAAAAATGTCAAAAATGACTGTGTTACGAGCGCATGCTATGCAGTTTCCACGCACACTCATAACTCCGAGAATTTGAAATATTTTCACTCCAGATTTTCAACACTGGCATTTTTTCACACCTCCTTATGAACAGTACAGCTGACATTTTTCACATCCTGGCTGAAATGTGTTTTTGCACATCCAGCACACAATGGTGTGGTCACAGTGAGAAATCAATGCTCAGGACAGATTATGAAAATCACAGTGACACTGTTCATGAGCAGAGGTCCCAAAATGCCTATGTTGAAAATTTGGTGACAAAAGTCCACAAAATGACTGTGTCATGAGCGTTCATTGCGCAGTTTCCATGTACGCTCGTAAGTTCGAGAAATTGTTGTATTTTCACTCCAGATGTTCAACATTGCCATCCCTTCACACCTCCCTATGAATGCTACAGCTGTCATTTTTCACATCCTGCCCGAACTGTGTTTTTGCACATGTGGAGCAGAATGGTGTGGTCACTGTGGGAAATCAATGTTCACGACAGATTAACAAAATAACAGTGGTACTGTTCATAAGCAGCGGTCTCAAATGCTTTTATGAGGTGGGGTAACAAAAAGGTCATGCTGAAAATTTGTAGTGCAAATACCAGCAATTGCACAGGGCATTAGGGTAAAGCACCATACGTGCCAAAACCACTGCAAATACCTGCAAGCGAACGTCCGGCATTGCTTACCCACCTCTAGGTCATCTGATGTGACTACCCCCAAGTCTCTTTCCATTTTTGTTGTTGTTAGTACCTCCCCTGCTAGTGTGTACTCTCTTCCTGGGTTTTTGTTTCCCAGGTGCATTACTTTGCATTTCTTTGCATTGAATCTAAGTTGCCATATGTCTGACCATTCCTCCAACCTTGCCAAGCCCTTCTCATCCTTTCTACCTCCTTTGTGTATCAACTCTGTTACAGATCTTGTGTCATCTGCAAAGAGGCATATCTTTCCTCCAGACCTCTGCAATGTCACCTATAAAGATGTTAAAGAGGACTGGACCCAGTACTGAGCCCTGAGGTACTCCACTAGTAAACCCCTTCTTCAGAATGTGTTCCATTCACTATTACCTTCTGTGTCCTGTTGTGCAGCCAGTTTGCTACCCAGGCTACCACCCTGGGACCCACTCCCAGACTGGCTAACTTGATTATTAATCTTTTGTGCAGGACTGTGTCAAATGCCTTGCTAAAGTCTAGGTAGGCCATATCCACAGCCCCTCCCTGGTCTACTACTTTGGTCACCCCATCAAAGAAATCAATTAGGTTCATCTGACATGACCTTCTTGCTGTAAATCCATGCTGCTGTGGGTTCTGTGCCCCGCTGGCCTCTAGGTACTCAACAATTCTTTCTTTCAGAAGTGATTCCATCATTTTCCCTACCACTGAGGTCAAACGTACAGGTCTGTAGTTTCCTGCTTCTGCCTTGCTCTCACTTTTGTGAAGGGGAATCACATCTGCCCTCCTCCAGTCCTCAGGTACCACCCCATCCTCCCATGATCTGTTAAAAAGCGTGGTCAGTGGTGTCACTAGGTCCTCCCTTAGTTCTTTTAGGATTCTGGGGTGAATCCCGTCAGACCCCATTGCTCTGTCCACCTTGAGTGGAATGATGCAGTGTTAACCCCCATATCCCTACCTCTAACCCCACTAGCGCTGCCCTTACAGGCATCCTGGCTGATAGCCAGCCCGATATATAATAAAGATTGTAGCTGGTGGTCTAGTGTCCCCCTGCCAATTGCCAGCCCAATAGATAATGAAAAATATCCCTGGTGATCTAGTGGACCCAACTCCCCCCCCCACCCAGGCAGGTAGTGACCAACCACCTTGCCACCATCCATCCCAGAATCCATGATGGGGGGGAGAGTGGGGTGGTGGGTCATTGTCTGTCAGGGTGGTGATGGGGGGTCCACTAGACCACTAGGGATAATCTTCATTATCTATCATCGGTGGGGGCACTAGACCACCATGATTTGCAGCAGGCTAACACAGGTAGGACTTAGCCACCAGGTGCCATGGCCACACTGAAACTTTCTAGCTAGCAGTCTACCATGGGGGACTGCCCACCACTGACATCAACCTCTGACATGGGCCTATCCTATAAAGGTGGGCAGTCTCCCACAACCTCCTCAGTTCATCCGCTGAAAACCCCAAGCGGGCAGCTAATGGAGAACTGAGGGGGCTTGCGAAAGCCAAAGAAGGTAAAACAGAAATAGTGTGAGTGGAACAGAACAGCAAAGATAGATGGGGAAGGAGGGTGGGAGGGAAAGCAGGGCCTGCTGCAAGAGCTTCTCTCAAAGATCTATTGTTGTAGTAAGTTCTTTTGCAACTGTACTGTTTTACTTCGAGGAAGGCTCTTGCAGCAGGCCAGCACCGGTAGAACCGAGTCCCAAGCAGTACCTGGAAAACAGCAGCGGGAGGAGGAAAAATTTCAGCAACCAATGGCTTAGGAGAGAAGGCCCTGGAGAACTGCAGAGCCGAAACTGGCCTGTGCCGAGAGGCGATGTCCAAACTGTAATGCTTGGTGAAGGTGTGGACAGAACTGTAGGTGCAAGCTGCACAGATGTCTGCAGTGGACACATTTCTGAAACAAGCCATGGAAGCAGCCATACACCTGGTGGAATTGCCCTTAACCCTTCCTGGAAGGTCCTTGTGGTACTTACGGTAGGATTAAACAACATAATTGGCTAGCCACTTAGACAAGCACTGTCTGGAAACAGAAGCACCCTCCCTGTAGGTAGCAAATGAAACAAACAACTGGTCAACCTTCTTTGAAGTCTTGGTGCGGTGTGCATAGTATCACAATGTTCTATGTACAGCCAAATAATGGAGCAAAGCCTCCCCCTGATTAGAGTACTCAGGATAATAAACCAGAAGGTGGATTGATTGTTCAACTTAAACTTCGACACCACCTTGGGAAGAAACTTAGAATTAGTATGCAAAGACACTCTCTTTGTGGAAAACCAAATAAGGCTCTTTACACATGAGAGCCTGAAGCTTGGAAATCCTTTAAGCAGAAATAATAGCAACCAAAAGAGCACTTTCCACAACAAAAGGTGCAGCTTGCAACTTGCTGTTGGTTCAAAGGGAGGTAATGGAGGTTTTTCCAACTTAAAATTGAGGTCCCATGGAGGGATTGGGTCCGGAAATAGGAGGTCTCAGATGCAGAATGCCCTGCAGATAGGCATGGGATACCTCAAGTTGAGTCACAGCCCTGCCCTTGATAGCTGCATGGTATGCAGAGATGACAGAAAGATGCACCTTGAGTAAGAAGTACCCCGAGTCTGAGAGAGAGAAAGTACTCCAACACCTGATTCATGGGGCAGGTGAAGGGATCCAGTTGGTGTGAAGCAGCCCAAAGGGTGAAATGTTTCCATTTTAAGGCATAAGTGGCCCTGGTGGAGAGTTTCCTAGCGGCCACCAGTGACCCTAGATGACACTCCAAAGTGGGTGATAGCTAGATCCGCAGGTGCCACATATGGAGATGCAGAGACCTAATGGACCAGGGTGCCCCAATCCTTGGAGAGCAAATCATTGCACAGGGGCAACAGCACTGGAGGTTCCACCA